>OU015491.1:41591703-42245453 GCA_907164885.2 Dolomedes plantarius
ATTAAGAGAGATCGCGGCATGGGCTCATAATTTTAACACGAAAGAAAAAAATACTGTATGAGTGAGAATATCTGTCTTGTGTTATTGCTTTAGGGCTTTGTGAGCATTTAGCTTTGTGTCTGCTGTTTTATTAGCTTTCATAGATAGCACAATTAATGTTGTATAACTACTTGAAAAAGTAATTTCATGAATTTATTGTAATATTTTTATACTGGCAGAATCAGCACAATTAGTAAACGTCCTTCGCTCGAGAAAAAAGCTTCTTACAAAGACTTTATATTTAATAAAGGACAATATAATGTTGCCCCTAGGTATCAGTATTACAGAGAATCTTACTCGTTCTCCGTCCTTTTCTAGTTGGAACATGTAAAAAAATCCCAACCCAAACTTATTTCTCTTGAGAAAGCCCAGGTTCACACAGCTTAGAAACAGAGTTTACAGAGTAAGACTTGTATCGTTGATATTCTGCATTAGCTGAATACCAGTGCTTCGCTACGGAGTATATTCAAATTAAATACAACAGTCAGTGTATGCAATTAATGCCCAAATAAAAAAATAAATAAATGAATATATATTTTTTTTTTTCCTTAAGGATATATATATTTATTTATATATATATATATATTTACTTATATATATATATAAATCGTAACGGATATTTTTATAGACAAAATAATGTAGAAGAAAATAATCAAATTAAATACAACGGTCAATGTATGCAATTAATTTGTATGTTTAATATCCATAAAACATACTAATTTGAATTAAATTCCTTAAAAACTTCCATCTCAATTAGTCTAGTGGTTAAGTTTTATCTTTTACGTGTTTTAATATTTTTGTCAATTTATTTCGTTGTTATGCACGTGACGCAAAATTAATTTAAAGTATCGCAAAATGAAAAGAAACCACGTGATCAGCATTTAATAAATCAAATTCTAAAAATTAATCTTTAAAAATTCACCAAAAATCAAAAAATGCAGGTAAAGATTCGAAAAAGATTTAATTTTAAAGAACTTTTTATGATCTTTCTCGTGATATAAATTTTATAACCCTCGGACTATTATTTTAAATGCAAACTTTATAGAACGTTACAAAAACAGCTTAAAAAATAATTTGAAAAAATCTAAGACGAATTTTCAAAAATCTTTCTTAGCGCACCCCTACACTATAAGAAGAATCGCCATGCAAAATTTCAGCACTTTAGGTCCAGCGATTTGGTCTGTGCGATATCTGTCAATCAGTCAATCAGTTACGGAACTGTTTTATATCTATAGATAAGCATATTTGGACTGTGTTGGTGCTTTAAAACGCATATGCTTCATCTGATGGAAAATTATAAGATGAGGCTATCGAATCGCAAGTTTTTCTTTGCAACTTAATCCTAGTAATTTTATAGAAAACACACGCATGCAACTAGGAGAAGATGTCATGATGTTTAAACTGTTTACCACATTCTTCACTTGCAACAAATGATAATTTGTTCTAGAATGTCCAAGGATCATGTTCGTCTGAGGCGTTTTGACGACCACACATAAGCTTTAAAGTTGATGACAAGATAATAAAGAGTGGTTCTTGGTATAAAAAACGTTCTTATTTATCATCCAGCGGCGATAAATTCGTAACTTTTGCAACATGAAAAACTCGTTAAAAACTCCTTAGATAAATATTATGAATATATCATTACAATTCGCCGAGTCCCTGGATAAATACTTTATTTGGATGACATGATGAATCGAAAGAACATGGCGCATGGTTAAACTTCAGGAACTATTTTTTTAACATCAGTAATATATGATCCTTTCTGGCTACTAACAGGTAACAAGTCACCAAACTACTAACAAGTGACCAAAAATCTCAACAAATTTTGATCTATAGACAAAACAATTTTAATGGACTTTTGGCACGAAAATATTTTGCTAAATAATGACGTGATCTTGACTTGATCGATTTTTTTTATTGTTCGTTAATCGCGTTTCTCGTCTGAAAAGTGATTATTTTGCAATCTATCGAGTGTTCTAAATCTTTGCTCAGAAACTCCAGGTACCTTTAAACTTTTTTTAAACTTGACAGCCAATTTTTGTTACTTTGCAGTTCTTTTTTTCATTTTAGTATTTCTTTTACAATATTTGCTATAGAAAAATATGTATAACTATGCTTCCCCCATCATTCCTACATTAAAATTTCACGAAACTAATCTTCTAAAGCCAATAATAAATTAATGTTAATTATTTTTACGCTAGATTAATTTTACAGCCAATCCAATCAGTATAATTATTTTGTCCCTTCTACCATATCGTCTACAGTTACCAGCGATGGTGTCAGAAGTCACGAACACTACTGTATTTACACTTTAAGTGTACCCACAACACACAAGCTTCGTATTATCTCGTTCTGCTTTTCACCAGCAGCAATAGATTAGGATGATGTGAAATCAGATTAATTCTACTTTATTCAATTTGAAGAAAATGTGCGAAACACAAGCTTGTTGCTACCAAAGCGCTAATTCCCAGAAAAATTAAAACCTTTTCCTGGAGGGGGTGGCTAGGTAAAATCTATATATATAAAACGCGTAGGTATGCGGCACAAAAATAGATGATATTTCTACACTCCGAATGGCAACTACCAGATGTAAACATTACCGGCCGTCCGCAATTTGCAACCGCGTGTCAACATGGATTTACGCACTGAAAACAGGAATGCTCGAAAGCGAGCTGCACGATCGAGTGAAATTTGGGAACAGTCTCAAGAAAGAAAGCGAACAAGAAATAATTCGTTAAGAGAGAGGCGTAAAAGATAGCACAAATGATCGCGAAGTTAGGCTTAACCGTCGCCGGCATAGAAACCGAGAACCAGTAATAATTAATTTTCTACACTTTTTTCAGTACGTGATGAAATTTTATTCCATTTTTATAAGTGAAGAAATTTTTCCAACAATTTATTATTTGATGTGATTAAGTGTAAATAAATTAATTGTGATCAATAGTACATACATAGAGTGATGTAATCCACACTATATTTTAGAACTTGCTGAATTTTTACTCCATTTTTTAAGTGGAAAAAATTTTTCCCATCAATTTCTTATTTGATGTAATGATAAAGTGTAGATATCTTAATTTCGAAAAATAGTACATACAGAGAGGGGTGTAATTTTTAAAATCGTTGGTGTTGGGTCTCTCAGTATTATCTTTAACTCTGTTCTGAAGTAATGTAAATTCACATTTTTTAATCATGATGTTTTAGAATCAGCCTTATATAGAATACTCCTTAACAACGTATATTTATGATGACAGGTAATGGTAACATTCTTTACTTTCAGTTACTTTCAGTTGAGTTGTTTCGCAAAAGAAAATTTAAAACTAAAAGCGATCATGCTGGTCGCGCAGCGGCTTGTATTTATAAATAAAAGTAAGGCTGAACTTAAGAACATATCGCTGTAGTAGTTGTTAAGCCCTATTTTTATTCAAATATTCTGTGTGTTAGGAATTTCTGTATAGTTCCGTGAAAATCGTCGCTGTACCGATAGAAGTATAAACGCCGTTCTTCAGTGTATGTTTATTTCTTGTGGCTATGATAAACTTGCCAATATACTCCTCTGTTAAGGGGAAAAGTGAAAAAGACTATGCCGTTTCTCATCCACGGAAACTGTGTTCTGTCATTCGCAACGTGCTGGGGAAATGAGCGATGGTACGCAGGGCCAAAGGTTGGTGAAAGAGCTGGGATGATGTCCAATCAAAACAGATTCCGATATTTTCGGAGTGATTAAGTGGATGGGTGTCATCTAAGGGCGCTTGAATCAGTAAGAGCGGGATGCTTTGAGACGAGTTTAGCACGCCATTGTGTCTCTACAAAAGAGGTGAAAGTATAATTAGAGATATTTTACTCCCTGGGAAAACAACCTCTGAAATGAAAAGTCACAATTAAACTAAAGGGGGACGTTTGCACTTTTTAGAACGATTTTGGTTTTAAAATAATAACTGAAAAGACCTCAGAGTAGCATATTTAACATCAGAGTATAAAATGAGACCTAAACTATCGGACACTGTAGTATGTTATTTATATATATATATATATATATATATATATATATATATATATATATATATATATATATATATAATGCGGAGGTACGTGGTCGTTAGACAGTCGTCTGTTGTTATTCACTGCAGTTTTACTGGCCATTTTATTATGGGAACATCATACAGGTGGACCAGCATTAGCCCCTATGAAGGGACGACACGAACGGAGGTATTTTAGTGGCGCGAACCGGGATTCGATCCAAGCACCCTCAGCACCGAAAGCCAGCGCGCTTACCACAAGGCTACCACAAGGCTACACAAGCCTCCACTGTAGTATGTAAAAACTGTGAGTTAAAATGGTGCAAATAAATAAGCTTTGGACTGAAGGTAACTAAAAAACTAAACTGTACCGTAACTAAAAAATAAATAAAAAAGCGGTCGGAATATAGAGATAGGATTCCTAAATTTAAAATTTTGGTAGTTGGTATTTTCTGCAAGGTCGATTCCTTCGTGTGGTTTGGGTGTTTGTTGCCTTTCGGAGTAGGCGTTGAAGTGTATATCCCAGTTCGTTTAGACTTCGTACTGCAAGGCTAAACGGACTGGGATAATGATAGAGTCCAAAACATCAATTAAAAGTTAGAAATGTCTTAAGTATAATAAATATAAATACTGACAATCGTCGCATTTAACTACCAATACCAACATCAAACTGATATGTGAAAAATATAAATATTTCTATGAACATTGAAAAATAAGTCCTGTTGTCTTAAAGCGGTACGAGACAGAAAAATTATTTATATTTTGGTAGTTTATGATTATTTTTTCAATAAATGTTTAAAAAAAGTTGTACAAACAAAAAACACATTAAAACTTTTAAATCTTGTTCAATACAACTAAGAAATTTAAAATTTAAAGCATTAAGCTTTAGTTTTTTTATAAGAAGCCAATATCTCTATTTGCATATCTTTTTGAATTGTGTGTGGAGAAGTGCCATAACAATTTGTATTAAGAATTCAACAAAATTTTGTCAATAACATTTTTAATCACTTTGAAGGACAAAAGACTTAAAAGGACATTTTATTTTTTATAAAAATTTTTATTTATTAAATATAAATAAAAAAATGTATAAAATTTTTTTTATTTATATTTAATAAATTATTTAAAATTATTTATTAAATATAAATAATTTTAAATAATTTATATAAACTTTTTTCAGCATAATTTTTGCTTCGGGGAAAACTTTTTCAGAAATTGCACTTTAAATCAAAAATTCGGAAAAAAAAAACTTAATGAAAATAAAACACAATAGTGCCGTACAAAATTTCATGGAGATACCTTCCGAGGAATTGTGGATATGTCCTTTTCAAGGTGACAGATCTTGAAAACTTCCCAATTCCTAGAAAGAATTTAAAGCGCAGCGCAGTACGCATCGACTTACAGCATGAAAAATATCATATCTGGCAATGTAATCGTCATTGTAACATGTGGTTTGTGCCGATTTATTCTAAACGATCTACAATATTTATTTATTTATTTTTTGGACAACAAAATAAAAACGTGCTTTCGCTTTTCAGAATTTTTGGTCACGTACCCTCTTAAAAGAAAACTCAGCAGCCGAGAAAACAATCACGATGCCTTTTGATATTGCTGTATAAACTGTAAATAAAAGAATAAACTAAGATTTAAATCTCCGTAAAAACAAAAGTTATGATGATCGCAATCTATTGCTAATATAGCTGACGGAACGCACAATATAATTAAAATTCTTTATGAAAATCAATTAAATGCATAGAGTTTAAATTATGTTGTACCTTCTATTTATTTAAAAATATTGAATGATCTTCCCATCATTTTTTAACTGTCTAGACCAGGGGTCGGAAGTCTTTTTTACTAGTAGGTCATATTCAGTGGCGTAGCGAGCATAACTGGCGCCCGGGGCACGATACCTTTGTGGCGCCCCCATCCCTGAAAAACACATAGTAATATAATATATAGACCCTATATTGGCGCCCCCGATAAACATATAATAACATAATATATAGAACTCATATTGGCACTCCCCCCGAAAAGCATATAGTAACATAATATATAGACCTTATGTTGGTGCCCTCCCCTAAAAACATATAGTAATATAATATATAGACCTTATATTGGCACCCCCACAAAATAATATAGTAATATAATATATATACCTTATATTGGCGCCCTCCCCGAAAAACATATAGTAATATAATATATAGACCTTATATTGGCGCCCTCCCCGAAAAGCATATAGTAATATAATATATAGACCTTATATTGGCATCAACCTCGAAAACATATAGTAATATAATACATGGATCTTACATTGGCGCCCCTCTGCGAGTGGCGCCCGGGGCATGATAGACCCCCCTTGCCCCCCCTTTGCTACGCCACTGGTCATATTTCAGAAATGCGAGAGTTCGGCGGGCATCGCAGGTTCAAGAGGACGGGGGGTTAATATTTAAGCATGAAAATGTTGATGCGACATAATTTTTAATGCATAAATTCAAACTTCAATTTAAACAAAACAATCATGAAATTGATAATTTATGCGATATTTGCGGCCAACGCTTTGTAATGGGGCACATAAGTTGAATTCCCCGTTCTCGAGAATTTATCCAAATGATTGTCAGTGAGACTTGATCGGTACTTTGATTTTAAGAATTTCATATTGGAAAATAATTACAAGAAAAAAAGAACTTTTTATATAACATGTTTTTAAATTTTCTGTTGAATCATATAAACTTGACAATTCTATGGATTAATAAATACCTTTTTGAAATTTTTTTGACGAATTATCCCATCAACTTGGAAGAAAATGAAGTTAATTGGAAGTTAACTTGCGTTTAACTTTTCGTTCCCGTCCCGGACGATAGATGGCTGCACCAGTCTACAAAACGAAATTAACTGAAAATATATTAAATTCTGCTTAAAGATGGCTAAAAGCATTAAAATAATGTATTGTCATCATGTTCTGAGCTATTCTAAAAGTTTCAAATGTCTAGCTAGTCGGGAAGTTAGTTAAAAATCGATTGCAAGATTTGTACCGGACAAACTCACACACACACACACAAACAAACAGACAAACAAGAAAGCGGGTCAATAAAAACATCGTAATAAAGATTCACAAGCATACGTCGACGCGCAAAGAGAGTTCAATTTCAGAGCAGGAAAAAGAAGCTGACTCACAGCGAAGGGAGAGCGACGCTGTCGAGAGAGCAGGCTGCTCAGATTTTGATTTTTAAAGTTTTTTACGATTTTTCTTTTTTTTTTTTTACTAAAATTATTCATTACAACTACCAGTGTTTGTTGTTCAAATATCTAAAATTTAGATACTTCAACGGCGGGCACTTTAAGGGGACTCGCGTTTCTTAAGTCGAGGAAATAAGGCACATTTTCATACTTTTTTACTGTTTGTAACTATTTCAATTTAATCACAATTTTTCCAAATTTTATGTATATGATAAATTGATATATTTATTTTAATAAACAAATTTTCAAGTCTCAAAATAATTTTAAATTTTTTTAAAAAATAATAATCTAGATATACCTTGTTTTTTAAGCATTTTTATTGTATACTGGCTTGCGCGCAGAACTATGAAATTAATTTTACACTAAAATGTATAATTCCTGTTTTATATTTTAAATAAATAATTCAAAATACAATTGAACATAAAACATTCAACATTAAAATATTTTTCAATTTTTTTTTTAAACTCCTCAAAATATACTTAAAATTTCCTTAAATTTTTGCATTAATTTACCCCTGAAAAAGTAACAAAAGGTGCAGTGATTACAATAAGTCTAGTTCAGACGCATTGAAATAACATGATTATGCAGTGATAAAAATTTCATGAATTATGTTTCATAGTTTTTGAGATATCAGCTGCGGAATGATGCAAAATTGCATTTTGAGAAAAATGAGTTTAAAATTTTTCTTACCATAAACTTGATCAGTAATTAAATATTTAGAATATCAATATCTCCGGAACTAAGCGGAATATTTTCATGTGGTTTGCTCTATTTTGTTCAGAAATCATCATGCTTTAACATATATTTTTTTTCAAAAAATCGAACGTTTTAAAGATTTAAGGGTAGTGAGTCTTCTTAAAATTGTTTCGTGGGCACCGCGTTGTTAACCCATGGTCCAGATAATCAATCCCCCCCAATGACGAATTCCTTTCATTCGTTTGGAACTGGATGCCGTTCAAAACTTTTTACTATTTATCTTAAAAACAAGACTATTCAGAAACAAACCTTTGTATCTACACCTTTGTATTCAATGTAGCATTCATTGTAATAAAGATGAGAGATTTCTATCGAACTATATTTTTTGTTGCACCCTTATGATAACCATGTTACGTTTACTGATCTTTCTTATTTTAAACTAGCCGGGCTTCGCCTAGCTACGCTCAAGCCATTCGTCCACCAGATGAAGTTTCAATAAAGTGTGAAAAATTTTCATATTGGAACACAAAATTGCGTGTATTATTTTTGCATTTTAAAATTTTCTCTTAGATTTTAGGTCATTTTGAAGATAACTGTCATATGTATCATGTGTGAGAGGGAAATTAAAATATCATGTGTGAGGGCTTTAAGATTTTGTGCAGAGTGATAGGTGTTTTATGTAATTTCATTAAAAATTACTTCAAATTGACCAATTTATAAAAAAAGTATGCTATTTACAGGTAAGTTTTTGTCTCTTTTTTTTAATTTTTAATTGCTATTTTCCCATAAAAGATGAAAATAAACTTTAAAACATTTTTTTTTTAAGAATTGACTCCGAACGTAGACAATCACCTTAATTCCTACTTGAGAATGATAATGAAAAATGAGGAAAGAATAATTTTCTCTTAGATTGTAGGTAATTTAGAAGATAACTGTCATAAATACATGGCTTCATTCTAAGGAATTCGTTTCACTGTGGTTGGGAGTTCCCAACGACAGATTTCATATTCGAGAAATCAGTTACGTTATACCATGTATATCTTAAATAGAGGCAAAATATCAAAATTGGATTAAACAGCCCTGACGCTTTTCGCAAACGATTTTCCCACTGCATACGTGAGGGTTTAACAATTTCAGATCCGCAAAGCGTAATACATCAAAGCGCAATCCGCAACGGGTAATTCTGTTTAGAACGCACATGACCCCCAACCCCCACCCCATAAAGGTTTCGATCGATATGGTGTAAGATGGGTCCTCAAAGTCTCATCATCTCCTGTTCTATTTAATGGGAGGGAGAAGCGATAAATTTCCTATACCTGGATTATTCTGAAAATAGATATTAATTTTTATCCATACTATCGAGAAAATGTTTGAAGCAGAATCATCAACTTGACGTCGCAGATCTTCAATCCAGTGTAAAGTCATGAGGAATTTTCTCTCAGTATTTTTCTAATTATTAGAAAAGAGATTAGCAAAAGCATATTTTATTTTTTTTTTCATTTAGAAATAGATCTTAAATGCAGGGGCTTTCAAAAAATCTTTTGGGTTTACTTTAATTTTTCAGAAAACCATTTTATTTTTGTAATGATAGTCATTAGTATTTTAATCTATATGTTACCGGCAAAGTATGAAATCCGGCATTCTATAGAATGCCTAGGCATTGTATATAATGCCTAAAACTATATATATATATATATATATATATATATATATATATATATATAGTTATATATATATATATATATATATATATATATATATATATATATATATAGTTTATATATATATATATATATATATATATATAGCCAATATATATATATATATATATATATATATTGGCATTAATTGCATACATTGACCGTTGTATTTAATTTGAATGCACTCCGTAGCGAAGTACGGGTTTTAAACTAGTTCCGTATATAAAATTATGAAAAAATTCCAAAAACTGCACGCTCTTTATTTAAGCTTCTACCATTACAAAAAAAAACATAACTTAAACATAGGCATTTTCTATTCTAATTGGAAAAATATTGAGAGAAAATTTCCCATTTGATTAAAAAAAGGACTGATTATCTGCGATATCGGCAAATTCCTCAAGTCACGGATGGTTAAAATTTCATAAGTTAGTGCTCTCCTTTGATTTCCACAACTATCCCTGTATACGTGCGTTAACTTGTTGCCGATTCTTCTAAAAAGTCACGTAAATAAACGCATATATTACCTTAGAAACTCCATAACAGAAGGTTCAAGATGACACGTAACTCTAAAGGATTTTTTTTTTTTTTTTTTTGCGATAAAATAAATAGAATCTTGAATTATCTGCACCTTCTTAGAGGTTACATTATTTTGGCATTACGCTTCATAGAAACAGTAGGGAAAAATCAAATACTAGTTGACATTAAAAAATCCGGCTACCTCCAAACCTTAAGTGTGCCGGATTTTCGAAAATACCGGATTTTTTATGGTTATACATGCTGTAGATATTTAACGAAAAATGACTAAAGGGCACAATCTTTTATAAAACGAAAAGTAAACACTAAATGAAAAGCAAATGAAATTTTAATGTTCACCAAATAAATAAAACAGTTCTATAGACTTTTAGTTCAACTGAATAAAATAGTTCTCCGAAATTGCGCTCCGAAATCCATGCCGGAAAACTGAAGGAACCGGATTATCGATCGCCGGATTTTTGAATGTCAACCTGTACCATCGAGTTAGGTAGATATCAAAAGAACATCGCGAGAGAATGTTCTCGAATCAGAGAAAAATGGGAAAAAAAATTTTTTAATTAAGAACACTTAAGACTCAATTTTTAGATCCCGTCACCTAGTGATTATTCAACTGCTCCACCCGTAAACAACTTACCGAAAAAATTTTAAAAAGTTAAAAGGATTACATCGAAGTGTTTGATATTATTTAAATACCAAATGCTGAAAAACGTTTTATTTGATTGGTACGCTTTTAGAAATTAAATGGAATTATTTGCACGTTTTCGTTCTTATTCAAAAATAAATGCTCAAATAAAACGCTTCACTCAAACAGAAAGTTTTGCTTTCTAAGCAAGCAGAGTCAGAATGATCAACAGCCGATAATGCAGAGTGAATTTGATATTGACTAGGAAAACAATTCACTAAGAGACAAGCTGCATAAAAGCAGTTCATTTTACCTTTTAAAGAATGGCCAAATATTTTGCCGCTGACAGGTGCCCTAAATCACCTATAAAATACCACCGCGATAATGGGTGTTTGGGTGCTTAGCGGATAGTTGTTTAAATTCACTGTCATGACCATAATTAGCTCTATTAGCGGTTGGAAATAATAAATGTTGGACGCTTAAGGGAAAGAATTAAGAAACTGCAGGGAAACCATCACGAGTCTTTCCTTTTTTTTTCTTCATTCCTGGGAAAGACATTATTGAGAATAATGAGGAACTGAATGCACATTCTTCAACTCTTAACTTATGTATTTTGCTTCTTGTTTTATCCGTCGTTACATTACCGATTTTCTCCCATGTTTTAAATATAAGTGAAAATTCAATTGATTTCTCTCTTACATTAGGTCGAATAAAGGTAAAAATTATAATTATCTCAAATTTTAAGTTTCACAGGACTGCATGTGTGTAATGCAGCATATGTGAAGGAAAGTCGTTAAAAAAGTTGCGAATGGTTTTAAAAAAAAACACTATGGTAGATACTCGTTGGCAAATAATTCCTTATTACTGTCACCTTTCTCTGTTATTTTTCAGCACAATCTCAAACAGTATTCACATATTTACCCCTTCACCCTATCAGTTTATTAATTCAAGTAGTATAGAAGTTTTAAGCCAGGTGGCTTAGTAGTTAAAAGCGTCAAGCTGCCAGCCCACAGGGCTAGGGTTCGACCCTGCGACTGGGCAAGGTCGACTCAGCCTTTCATCCCTTGAGTGGGTCGATAAAATGAGGACCAAGCATGCTTGGGAATTAAACTCTGGGGGTTCCACGTCAGGTTGACCAAATGACTGAGACATATGCTGTATGGCACCCCAAGCCACAAGGTCAAGAAAGCGGAGATGGGTACCGCCGGCCCTGGTCCACATCGGACTGTAGCGCCGTGAGTTTAGTTTAGTATAGAAGTTTTAAGTTTCTTTCTGCAAACTCTTCATTATTTCTAAAGCGTTTATCTTCCGACGCTTGCTACCTTATAATGCCTGTGTCTAACTTTTTTTTTTCAAATCATATAAATTTCCTGCGCTTACGAATATTTGAAGGTTGAAAATCAAGTCGTTTTCGTAGTAACACATGCATTGGATTTTATAATTTCTTTTCAAACAAAGGTGTCGGGGTCACGCAAGATTGACAGTACAGGGTCACGCAGTAAAAGACAGTTAATGCGTGACTGTCTTTTATTATTTTATTATTATTTTATTATTTTTTTATTGTCTTTTATTTATCTTTATGTCATTTATTCGCTATTAATAAATGATTAGAGCAATTTTACCAGAATGCTCTACGTAAAGTTTAGCTTAAGCTGTTTTCACTACAGAGAAAAAAAATTGGTGAAAGGTACTTTTTAATTTAGCCGCCCACATAGTTTAGTGGTTAGCGTTTTGAACTGCCACGCAGTGGGCTTTGGTTTCAATTTCAAATAAGGCTTGGTCGTTTCCGTGTCGTCTCCCTCATAGGGAGCAATGCTGGCTCACTTAAATGGTGCTCCCATGATAAAGAAGCCAGCAAAACTTTGCGAATCTTCACGCGACAATGTCAGATGAAAAAGTACCTACCGTCAGAAGACAAGTGCCTGCCGTAATGTATGGAGAAAAACTTTTTAATTTATAGTTTCAGGAAGCATAATGGGATCCATGGACCAAGCCTTCCACTGTAGGATAATTTGACAATGCACGCAAAATTTCTGCGATCAAACGTAAAAACGAACGTAGGATAGAGAATAGATAGTGGAAGAAATAAAAAATCACGTCGAGGGTTCAATGAAATAATAACGGAGGGAAAAATTAAAAATTAGTCGGAGCGAAGCTCCTAACATGGAGCGTGGTCCAATGGCACCAATGGGACCATGGAGCGTGGACAGGACTTGCAGTGAAGAGGGTTTAATTTATACTGCAGTACTTTCTCGGACTAAAGAGATTAGTTGTTGTTGTTGTTACATATGGCCGACTGGAACTTAATCCATACAAGTCTGGACACTCACCCAACATTAAAAATAATTACAAGATAAAAAGAACTTTTTATATACCATGTTTTTTAATTTTCTGTTGAATCATATAAACTTGACAATTCTATGTATTAATAAATACTTTTTTAAAATTTTTTTGATGAAATATCCCATCAACTTGAAAGAAAATTAAGTTAATTGGAAGTTAACTTGCATATAACTTTTCGTTCCCGTTTCAGCCGATAGATGGCTGCACCAGTCTACAAAACAAAATTAACTGAAAATAACTTAAAATTAATTTAATTCTGCTTAAAGATGGCTAAGAGTATTAAAAAATGCAATGTCATCGTGTTCTGGGCTATTCTAAAAGTTTCAAATGTCTAGCTAGTCGGGAAGTTAGTTAAAAATCGATTGCACGATTTGTACTTGACAAACACACACACAAACACACAAACAAGAAAGGAAGTTAATAAAAACATGGTAAAAAATATATAAATACACTTGACAACAAAAAAGAAACCACAAGATATGATATAAAGAACGACCAAAAGGCCTTAAAACCAATTAAAAACATTTAAAGTTCTAAGATAAAAAGTTAAAAAGTCAGAAGCACAATAATTGAAGACCGTGAGATCAGGACATAAGTTTTCTGGTCCAACAGAGAGCACACAAATCACCAATCTGCCGCAAGTTAAAGTCTAGTCTCAAGCAAAGAAGTAGGTGAGCTTTAGTCATATTTTCATTCTCACATAGTTGGAACTCACAATCCCTATTATAAAGAGATTAGTTTTATGCCTTTGTTGGCATCAGAAACTAAAACAAAATTATTTGAATCTGTTTCATTCAAGAACAGGATTATTTTCAGGATAGAAAGCAAATATGTTAATTCCCTATAATTTAAGCACTACCACTTCTTCAATATCTCAACAGATCGGGATGGACCTTCCTTGTTTAGAAGTTCAATCCACTACAACCTGTTATTGTCCGTTATTTCGACTTATTGATTTTCAAAAATAAGGTCTATTTCAACACAGTTCATTCATTTGTTAAGTACAGGTGCCTCAAATTGTACATCTCGTTCAGAAAAAGCTCAAAAATAAATGAGATCTAGGGAATTTGAAGTCCAAGATATCACATTTAACGTGAAATCGACGGTTAACGCATTTATCTTCTTAGCTAGTAACATTTTTTTCAAACTGGAATTTCTAACCAACGTCAACCGGTACTACTTTTTTTTTTTCCGCCTCAAATTAGGCCATTAAAAATTGCCACCCATAGGGGCCAACTGACTGAAACTTCGTTTAACTAAATGTTTCTTTCCTCGCATCAGCAGTCATGCTGCTAAAAAACAAACCTCCAGAAAGTCCGTTAATAATACTTTTGCTCCAGGAAATTTCAAATCAGCTCCGTATTTCTGATTTTTTAAATAACAAAAATAGGAAACTGTAATCGTTTTATTGTCTTCTCAGCTTATTAGAGTTTCGAAGTGTTTAAAGGTGCGTTAAAAGAAGCTTTTCTTAGAAGAGGATATGCTAAACATATCCTGAATATTGATTATTATAACCTAGAGAAATCCATACAGACGTGAACAATGGAAGCAGCAATTTAGATTCAGAGCAGAACAGCAAAATGCAGCGAAGAATTTTCAGATAACAAGGCGGTACCGGTAGTGCCGTGGGCGCTTGCTGAGCTAATCACAGTTCTCTCTCTCTCTCGTATCAGCAGTTATGAATTTCTAAAAGAGAAAGGAATTCTAACCGACCTTATCGGGACAACAGATTTTTCACCGAAATGGTTGTTAACTATCTTAAATATCTTTTAATTCATCAGTTACTTGCGTGTGCGGGATCAACGTAAAGTAGAACGCGTTTAATACCAAGTAAATTAATAATAAAAAAATTAATGAATTTAATCAATAAAAAGCAAGTATTTAAAACGTCAATCCAAGTTTTTAGCTTTAAGGTGCTATTGTTTTTATATCCTCTGCAAAACGTCATCAATTCATTGCTGTATTACTTTTTTTGCGGGAGGGGGGAAATTTGGGCGAACCTGAAAAGACACCAAAGTTCGCATTCGTCAAAGTCATAACAATATCATTTTAATGACAGTAAAATTATTTTTTTTAAATCGGCTAGTGATTTTGAACCAAGATGCTTTTATTGGTTAAATTCATTATTTTTTTTCTTACTCTGTTAAAAGTCATGAAAGCATTGGCTTATATTTCTTGTTTTTATCGAAAATTTTGGCGAACTAAAAAAGTAAGAAACTGAAATCTGTCAAATTGATAACAATAGCTAATTCATATATAAAAAATGTCGATTCGAGTTTTTAAATATGCTCTAAGGTGTTGTTATTGATTAAATTCATTATTTTTTCTTCCTCTATTAAATGACGTCAGGCATGACTGTATTACTTATTTGAGTGAAGGTTTTTGCAAACTTGAAAATGGCAGAATAGCAAATCTGTTACGGAAAATAATAGCACGTCACTGCGTATAAATCTAACTCATAGAATTTAACGACTTTATAATCAGGCATACCATACACCCCGATTTGACCGGCATATTTCCAAATAAATGCTTCATTGCCGAAGTTGTCATTTTATAATCAATGGCACACCTAGTGTTTAGAATTACTGAGGTCTTAAAAAACATGGTTACCAACATAGATGAATTGTCTGAACGAAGCAGGGGAAATTGTTGAGAAAGAAGGGGAATATAAGGAAAGTCATAAAAAATGAAATAATTGACTAATTTTGGATTGAACTCTTCAAGCATATTAGGAATTTTAACATTTCATTAACAAATCTGAGTCCCGAAACACATTTTTGTGTAATATGCACATTCAAAGCTAAACTAGGAGGAATGAATCAAGTTAAAAGGCCAGTATTTGTAAATTATTCATAAATATAAGCTGATTTTTTTCTTAAAATCAAATAAGACAGGCAATTCTTTAAAAGAGTTCATAATAGTAACAAGTTTAAAGATCTAAAAATTAATTGTTACAATGTCTTCGGTTGAAATGGTTTTCTCTAATCTATTCTAATGCGATTTTCAACCACTGAGCCGCGGCACTTTAGTGTGCCGCCACTGCGAATACCCATACATAAGTGACGTTACAAAAATAATTACCACTACAAAAAAAAATTACCATCAGAATTGAAAATAGTGCTGGAACAAAGTATTAAAATGATTAATTATATAAAATCAAGACCATTAAAAAGTCACCTATTTAGTCAATTATGCCAGGCGATGGATTCTAAATACGAATCTTTGTTACAGCCCACGGAAGTTAGATGGTAGTCCAGAGGGAAAGTTTTTATCTCTCGTGCTTGAATTAAACAACAAAAAAATTTTTAGGTAGTCTCTTCTAACGAAACTACCGCGGTTTATTAACGTAGGATTACTTATCGTTGCGTACATCTTATGTATATAAGTGTTATGAATATATGTATCTACATATATGTATCTATCTATATATATGTGTGATAATAACGGCCCACCACTCTATATCTAATGCGTATTTTAAATTATCCTGTTTCCAACATCTTCAACATACTGTACATTTATTAGACCTAGATGAAATTAAAACACAGCAGAAAAATGGCAACCTTCATGATCCAAAGTATCAAGAGATAAATAATGTAATCATAGTAAAAAGAAAAAATCTACATAAAATTGTTGTTCCTATGTCACTCCGTCTAAAATTTTTGCAAAAGTGTCACGATCAATTTGGTCATCCCGGTGTACAAAAGAAATGCTAAATTTGATTACCCTTCAGTATTATTGGCCTCATATAACTGAAGATATTGCAAAGTTTGTCAAACACTGTGCAACATGCCAATTAAAGAAATGATAACACCTAGCGTGACATTAGCGCCTCCATGGTTTAAAAAGACGGGACAGAGGATTTTTTTGCTCTCTCTCTGTGCTTCCTCGCTTCTGTTATTAACAGTTATGCTATTTTGTGTATCCAGTTGTCAAGGTACCTGGGTTTGGTTGAATAATATTTTTCTGCAGAATAATCCAGAATAAAATAATAAGCGTCTAATCTCTGTTCTGTGCGTCCCTTCAATGCCTCTCCTCTCTGTGGGTTTTTTCCTCCCCTATGTGAGGATTACAATATGCCTGACTTAGTGTTCCTCAAGTCTCTTCTCACCCTTCTGCCTCGACTACAAAAGTGTTGAATCGCGCCCGTGAATCTTGGGTGTATCATCTCCTCCACTACGTGATGTACAGCGCATTACATATATATATATATATATATATATATATATATATATATATATATATATATATATATAGAGAGAGAGAGAGAGAGAGATACATACATACATACATATATACATACAAAAGATGTAAGCAACGATAAGAAATCCTACGTTAATAACTCGCGGTAGTTTCGTTAGAAGAGACTACCTGAATTGTTTTTTGTTTGTTTTGCGAAATAAATAAATATATATATATATAGATAGATAGATAGATAGGTATAGATAGATAGATAGATAGATAGATAGATAGATAGATATAGATACATATATATATATATACATAACACATGTATACATATATACATACAAAAGATGTAAGCAACGATAAGTAATCCTACGTTAATAACCCGTGGTAGTTTCGTTAGAAGAGACTACTTAAAATTTCTTTTGTTTAATTTGCGAAATATATATATATATATATATATATATATATATATATATATATATATATATATATATATATATATATATATGTGTGTGTGTGTATATATATATATATGTGTGTGTGTGTGTGTGTGTCAGTCAAAAATTTTGACGCATTTTGGTACTTTTCTGTTTTACTGTTTACTGCTTGCCCGAGCGATACAGACTGGGTTTGGTGCGCTGCCAAAATTATAACTCATGACGCAGGACATCTGAAATTTTGGTTTCCAAAGAACCGTTATGTAGGAACGTTATCCTACGTTAAAAAGGAAAGAAAGATATTTTTGAACAAGATGATAATGATTTTGTTGATTTGTTGGATAACATAATATGGTGTGCTAAACTAGCTTACTGATCTTTTTTTTAATAACAAAATAAATACAAGCATACAAGGACCGAAAGAAAATATTTTAAACTCAACCGATAAATTATTGGTATTTAAAAAAAATTACTTTATGGAAGAATAAAGCACAAAGTTTGGAAAAGTTTGAATCAGTTCCAAAAGACTGTTATAAAATGATTCAGAAAATAGTTATTGATCATTTGACAATACTAGAGCAGAGAATTGTTCATTACTTTCCAAATTTAAAAGTAAAAAAAATTGATCGGATTCGAAATCCATTTATGATAAACGACTCATGGGTGTATGAATTAACTTTCGAAGAAGAGAAAGAACTAATTTCAGTGTGTAATAACCACGATTTAATTTCAAAATATTCCGAAAAATCAATTAATTCGTTCTGGATTAATTTTAGTTACGATTATCCGACAATATCACAAAAAGCTTTAAGTGTGTTATTGCAGTTTTCCACATCTTATTTGTGCGAATTTGGATTTTCGGCTTTGATCAACATAAAAACGAAAAAAGATTCAGACTTTTAAATCTAAATCATGAAATGAGAGAAGCATTATCATTTTTACGCCCAAATATAAATGAAGTTATCAAAAAACAAGCTCAAATTTCGAATTAAATGTAATTTTTAGTCAAATAATCATTTTGTTTACTTTGTAATGGAATTTCATATTATCTCAATGAAAATTATTTTGTATGCTATTTTTACAAAATATAGATACATCAATCAATTATCCAAGTAAAATTCTTTTAAATTTATCTTATTGTTAGTGTTCCTCCAATTTTTTTAATTGTTAAAAGTGTACCATAACGAAAAAAAAGGTTGAGAATCGCTGCTCTAATCAATAAACAGAATTTTTCTTTTTCTACTCACATTACGCAAGAGCTTGTTAACAATACATGCAACCCTATTCATAGTTTTTATTCCGTAAAACGTAAGTTGTAAGCAAAAGAATGGGAATTTCCACTGTCTAAAATACCCGAATCCCTTTAGACTGAACCGTTATTATTCATTTATAACATAGCGAGAGCGATCATGAATATCCAAATGTTTCAGTCACTGACGTTAACTCTGAATGGACTGGTAAACAGTTAATTAACTCCAATAGGCATTCTATAGAAGCAAGCTTTGTAGTATCTCAAAGATCAACAGTAAACTTGGCGCTTTAGTTTGCGAGTCAAGATAATTGAGTTCATTTCAAAGGCACAAATATAAAAAGGATATCTCCTAATTTGACCCCTTGAGTAAAAATGTCCAGTCTTGCCCGCATGAGTTCTCTGTTCCAGACTGAACTTTAAAGAAAATTATGTTGTTTTACTTTAAATTATATTTACTTTACTTAAGTTGCGCCACTTGCGGAACGTGCACTGAATTAGCTGTAGAAAACCGTGTTTTTAAAGTAAGTTTTCTTAAATTCAGAATTTACGGAAAAGAAGCAGTAGAAATGACGGATTTTTTTTTAATAGCGTGGACCTCGGGATTTATAGTTTTCAAATGTTTCGATTCCCTATTTTAGTTAAAAATAAACGCTAAAAATATACTTTTTTTAAATATTGCTCAAGAAGTATAAACAAGAAATCCGACGTAAATAAAGCACAAATAGCAGTAAGATGCAATTATTTTGCATACGGCCGCTTCGAAACGGCCGTATGCAAAATAATTGCATCTTACTGCTATTTGGGATTTATTTACGTCGGATTTCCTGTTTATTCCTCGAGCACAAAGGTTTTATCTTTTCTTTTCAAAATTGTTCAAGAAGACTCAAGAAGGTATCACTAACCCATAGATCCAAGTTCAAATTCGGGCTAAGAGAGAGAGGGATGTTCCTATACCATTATCCCCTTATAGCGAGTAAAGTTAGTTCCCCCATTTGTAAATCTCATTAGAAAGTATCCATTAAAAATCACTCACAGGATGAGTGATCTTAGCTTTAGGCAAAATATTCTGGTGTAAGATGTGAATTGGGAGAAACAGTTATATCAGTTACGCATGTGGGCCCGATTTCCACCATGAACCAAACAATCATTACTATTATACAATGATTACTATTATACAATCTGATTACTACTGAGTAATTTTATCATACTACTCAATCAGCATCAGTCCTTTTGAAATACAGGGTGTTCGGGCTAAAGGTATCCAAAAGTCATGATTTATTTTTACGGAACTATCCTTTAGAATTTTTTTTTTAAATATTTAAATAGAAAGAACATCTCACCAAGTTTTAATATCAATCATAGCTTTCGATGCGTGCACCTTTTGTAGCACGACAAACGTCTAAATGGTAAACCCCTTCTCTCCAAGTGTTTCGTAGCATATCAGAAGTTATTAGGCTTTTTGGCTTGGGGATTCATTAAATACGTTGTGTATACAAAAAAATATTGAAACTGTGGAGGAGTTGAAGAAGAGTATCATTCAAGCAATTTGTGTAATAACTCCTGATATGCTACGAAACACTTGGAGAGAACTGGATTACCATTTAGACGTTTGTCGTGCTACAAAAGATGTACACATCGAAATCTATGATACTATGATCGAAGCCTATGATTGATATTAAAACTTGGTGAGATGTTCTTTCTATTTAAATAATTTTTTTTTATTCTAATGGGTAGTTCCATAAAAATATGTCATGACTTTTGGATACCTTTAGCCCCTGAATTTTATTCGTTAAGTGCTATTTTTTTTCCTCACACTACAGAAAGGGTATCATAATGATTGTTTACTGTTTTATAAGATTTTGATATATGGTGCAATCTATATTCATGTGAAATTTTATTCATATCATTACATTCATTTGCTCATGAGATAACTATTTCACCAACACTTAAACAAACGCTTTATAAATGACTTAACGCGAGTGAAAACACAACATGCACCTTTGAATCAAACTGTAGTAATTTTTCTCGTCCTTCCCGTACTTTATTTTTTTTCCTTTTTTAGATTTAAATTCATTTATCTTACCTGTGAATTTTATTAAAATAAAACTTCCATAAGAAAGAATACCTCTTCACACGCACCCCCTGACATCTCAGCTCTCTTGATAAAACTATGTCTCCCGGCTCGCAAAAGTACAGAATTTCTAGAAGATGTTTACATTTCTCTCTACGTTTTTCTCATAAATCGTTACTCAATCATTCCTTAAGAAAGCACTGCTTTTGCAATATCCTTCAATAAAGTTACTTAACGAAAGCGCAGTTATGGAACATACTTCAAAGGCTATTAACATGGACAATCCTATGTTCTAAACAGATACGGCCTTTGAAAGGGAGACGTGATCGAAGTTTGAATGATGCATTTATTCAGTTTCTGGAACAATGCATCAGAATTATATTATGTAGTGGACAGTATCTTTGTGTAACACAAAAGTGTTACATATTCATAAAAACTGGCTATGTAATGTGTTTGTTGTATGCATACTTGGTGTTATATATATATATATATATATATATATATATATATATATATATATATATATATATATATATATATATATATACTGAAGATAAGTCAGTTAATCTTTTCATACATTACTCATTGAATTTCAAACGTATAGCAGAACTTTCAAATAACATTGACCTTTGTTAACAGTGTAATTCTGCTTGAACATCAAATGACCTATATAATATAACTAGCTGAATACCCGTGCTTCGCTACGGAGTACATTCAAATTAAATACAACAGTCAATGTATGCAATTAATGTCAAAAAGTATATAAATATATATATTTATAAAAAAATCGTAAAGGATATTTTTATAGACAAAATAATGTAGAAGAAAATATTGAAATTAAATCTAATAGAACATATTAAAGAATATAGTATAGTTAATATAGTACAGTTTGAGGAACATTTCTTTTACCGTATTTTAATATTTTTTAATAATCCAATCGTCTGCCGCATTAGAAAGAAAAAAAATTGTCAATTTATTTCGTTGTTATGCATGTGACGCAAAATTAATTTGAAGTATCACAAAAGAAAAGAAACGACGCGTTCAGCATTTAATAAATTAAATTCTAAAAATTAATCTTTAAAAATTCATCAAAAATCAGAAAACAGAGGCATAGATTCGAAAAAGATTTCATTTTAAAGGAATTTTTATGATCTCTCTTGTGATATAAATTTTATAACCCTCATATTATTTTTTAAAATGCAAACTTTAAAGAATGTTACAAAAACAGCTTAAAAATTTAATTTAAAAAATCTAAGAAGAATTTTTCAAAAATCTTTCTTAGTGCACCCCTACACTATAAGAAGAATCGCCATGCAAAATTTCAGCCCTAAGTCCAGTGGTTTGGTCTATGCATTATCTGTCAGTCAGTCACGGAACTGTTTAATATATATAGATAAGAAAAGAAAATTGAGAAATTCATAGGGGGTCGTGTAGGGATTTGTTCTCTGGCCTATTCCCCTTAATTTTATCCCTTCTATACCTCATCATGAAGGGCTTTTTAAAATTCGGCATTTTCAGAATTTTCTCTTCGTATTTATTTTTTTTTAAATCTTATCTCTTACTTTTTAAATCTCTTTTTATAAATACCAATTCAACTTTTTAAATTTATTTTTTATTGTTATTTTTTCTCTAGGGGATCTATTATTTAAGTTAAGATTCATGTTAGATCGAGGATACCGAGTTTTTTTATACTCCCAGGTGCCTCGTATCTGTTCATGTCCCTGTATTTAAATGTTATTCCATAAAATAAAGTTCGCCTGATTATCTTAATAATTTTTTGTTAAATACTACTCGTGATTGATCATATGAATATTTTTTATTCAAAAGCAATTAAATGATGAATCCTGATGGATAACGCTGAAGAAATACTGAGTATAATATAAACTAAGGCAATGACTGACCGTATCTTGTGTAATTAATCTTTAGCTTACGGGGCCCCTTTTTGTGATTCCCTCTTTAGAACGGGAAATTTCATAGCCCCTTTGTAAGAACGGCCATTAAGGGGCCATATATATATATATATATATATATATATATGTGTGTGTGTGTGTGTGTGTGTGTGTGTGTGTGTGTGTGTGTGTGTGTGTGTGTGTGTATGTGTATGTGTGTGGCTTGGTACAAGAAGTGCGTAAGTCAGTTTTTCCCAAGAGGACTTTGTTTGCTTATGTCACTTTAAAAAATATTATGTTCGATGTAAGAAGTACCGAAGCCTGTTCGATGCTTTAAAAGTGTTTTCTAAACCATTGTACAAACTTGGGTGCTTCTTACATTGAAAATAATATTTTTTTAAAGTGACATAAGCAAACAAAGTCCTCTTGGGAAAAACTGACTTAGGCACTTCTTGTACCAAGCCACAGATATATATGTACATATATATATATATATATATATATATATATATATATATATATATATATATATATTCATTCTTGGGCCCGTATTCTTGGAATACATGCAATACTTGGGATACACCCCGTAAGGAAAAGGTTAAATAACGCTATGCCCCTGAAATCATGTTTTGTTTCCTAATGAGGAGCAAAATTTATTTTTTTTCTTTTCTTCACCAGGTGATGGCCACCAATCGGACGATCATGCCGCTAAAGATAAAGAAGCCTTTGACAAACACCTTTACCTCTACAGTGTAAGTACGATTTTTTGTCGATTCTATTGCATATGACGTCTGTGATAAAGTACATTGAGCTGAGAAACAGGTAGATTTTGGACATACCTTGAGAAATGGAAATTATATCATGTCGACTGGGATAGCGCCTTATGGGAACTCTTTTTACCGTAATATTTAAAATCTGTCTAAACTAGAGCTAAGAAAAACTCATATCTTGTTCGTGCCATTTTAAAAAACGTACTTTTTATTTTTTTCTGTCATTAAATTTTTCAGAAAAAAAAACGAACAATATTTTTTGGAGATAACAATAATTATTTCGTCCTAATTAATATCAAGGAGCTTTCCACAAATAAATATCTTTTATTCAAAATTTTAAAGCCAGTATCTTTTTTTAAATTAAATTTTCCCTGTTGTGCATAGGAAAGGTTGTGTAAGGATTTCGCTCTCTCTCTGGGATTTAAAAAAATTTTGTATTAATAGATTTTACATCCCTTTAAAAGGTCCCTTTAATTTTACATCCCTTTAATAGATTTGACATCCCTTTAAAAATTTTTGCATTAATAGATTTTTAGCCCTTATAAATCCCTTTTTTTTCTATTAATAGATTGCCCTCCAATATTATGTCCACAATATTGGTCTAATATATAATATACCAAAAATTTGTCTAATATAAATATGCCAAGAATTTCCCTTAATATTGGTCTAATATTATACCAAGAACAAAGAAAATAAAATTATAAGTTTTAGGAATTATGTCAATATGTCATTTTTTAAATATAAAAAAGACAATTATTATTTAAGGTAACTCTTTCTTCAAGGAAAATACTTTTTTCATAATTTTTACTCATAAATAAAAACTGTGAAGACAGTTTAATGAAATTGCAACAAAGAGGCGCTGTAAAACATTTCTCAGATGTATCTCTCAAGAAATTCCAGCTACATTCTTTTAAAGATGGCGTAATCAGAAATAATGTATGTATCCGAGGAAAAGCCGATATTATCAGCACTAATTGTGACGTATGGTTTATTTTTTTTCCTTGAAAATTATCCCAATGTGGAGCTCGACTTTAAATGCTTTAGTCAAATTACATTACCTGAGAAATAATAACTTGTTTTATTATCTTATTTCTTCTTTTAGGATATTTTCTGACCTTGTTGTGATTTCTAGGAATATTCCAATAAAAATTCAATACACGAGAATTATTTGAAATGGATTATATATATTTTATTAAATGTAAATAAAGGCTGAATCCTGGTGGATAATGTTATAGAAATATTATGTCCACAATATTGGTCTAATATATAATATACCAAAAATTTGTCTAATATAAATATACCAAGAATTTCCCTTAATATTGGTCTAATATTATACCAAGAACAAAGAAAATAAAATTATAAGTTTTAGGAATTATGTCAATATGTCATTTTTTAAATATAAAAAAGACTTGTTGAAATTATTATTGTGCTTCTTACAGGAGGAAATGGCGGAAAGACCACAGGTGGCCACTCTTTTGGGAACTCTTGCGAATTACAATGTGGCAATTCCAAATGTCGAAGATACTGAGGGCGGCAAAGCTCCTCCTAAAGTGAGATTTCTTATCCAAATATTTTATTCACACATCTATGAAATAGACAGTTAAAAAAGCTTTCTGAAAATGATTGTATAGGAGTTTTCTTTTCGGGTGCTAAATCCAAATGCAAATTCTAATCCAAAAGGAAATTCAAATAAGAAAAACCCTAAAAATAAAATAATTAAATCTTATTTCAAAGTTAATTCTAATGATGTCATTAATTTTAATGTTAATTCTTATGCCCTTAAAACCATCCTATTCCTTAAAATCAGCATCTAATTAACCTCGCTATAGTGCAGTTTTAAAATCAAACTCTAAATAACAATATACTCCGATGTAAATAACAATATAGTTAATGAAAACGAATAATGTTCAACCCCAAACCTTTGATTACCTACTTGATCTTGATACAACTCTCTATAAATATGAACAAATCGCTGAGAAATCAAAAGATAATTTCCTTGTTTAAACATATGCTTTTTTAATTTTTGAAAATTTTGTTCTGAAACCTACGGCCATGTTTTTGTTTCGCAGTGAATTGTCGTGCCTTTTTCTAATTATAATTTTCCTGATAGGGGCCGTTTAGCGGTTTTTCCCTTTAATTATCTTCATGCTATCGATCATTTTAAATACCTACCTTTTGAAGTTTGTCGCTTTCAGAATAAATTTTCTCTTTTCTTATTTTTAAATATCTTCTCACTGAATTTTCAAATCTCAGTTTTATAAACACGAATTCAAACTTCTCAGAGGTTGATAATTCCTATTGGTGCATTTTTAAATTTGAAAAGCAACATATCAATGAAGAAAATAGCATGTTTCGTTCAAACCTTAAATTTATAATATCACCTAAATAATTAGTGTCTAATGCATTAATAACTTCTATAGTCTCTGTAAAAGGTCGTCCTGTGTCTTTCTTTTGGGGAATGATTTGAACTGCGCCTTTGCCGTCTGGCGCCTATGAAAATTCTTCATTAATACCTAGAAGCAGTTCCCCATTATTTTAAATTTATTACATAGCGAATTTTGTAGAATTGTTTAACATTCAAGTCAGTTTCTACCTTGGTTAACTATTCGTTCTTGTTTGTTTGTTTCTTCGAATGTACTTCGACATCCTGTGTTAGTACTGTTTTCTTTAAGTTGTTTACCATCTCAGAGAATAGTCTTTCATCTAGCCATGCCATCTTCATTTTACTATTCAATAA
This sequence comes from Dolomedes plantarius, assembly GCA_907164885.2. Classification (NCBI taxonomy): domain Eukaryota; kingdom Metazoa; phylum Arthropoda; class Arachnida; order Araneae; family Dolomedidae; genus Dolomedes; species Dolomedes plantarius. The sequence continues at coordinate 41,618,229 of OU015491.1, forward strand.
ATTACAATTCAGCTCATCATTTTATAATGTTCGAAGAAGAATTATACAATAAACATTCATTAAATTCACTCCCCGTTTGTTCGATGTTTGCCTATTTAATAAAAAATAACATGCTTGTTTGTAAATGCAATAAGTCTGTGTTTCTTCTTCTTGGCAGAAAGCCAACTTGGGAACTATTGCCGGTGTGTATTTACCCTGTATCCAGAACATCTTCGGTGTCATCTTCTTTATTCGATTGGTATGGATTGTTGGAACGGCAGGAGCTATTGTTGGATTTATCACTGTATTCCTCTGCTGCTGTGTAGTAAGTAACATGACACATAATTACTCTTGAATTCTTAGAATAAAATGTTTTGAATATTATTACTTCACATGAGTTTTGCTTTTTTAACTAAAGTTTAATTGGATTATAATTTTTCGGGACTTAACCATTGTTTTTTTTTATCTCCCCTCTTGGATAAATATTTTATTTTCTGGTCTCTTGTTATACTTGCAGGGCAATGCATAACATTACGACACACACGCATATTGCACCTCTGCTAGAAGAGTATTACATCTCAAAATAGCTATATTTTCAGGAAGAGTTAAAGAAGATATATGTCGAAATTTCATTTCTTGTTTTATGAATGCCTGTGGTAATTTTGGGAAAACTTATTGTTCGATTCACTTCAGAAGGCAAAACTATATACTATTAAAGTTGTTATAAATTTTTAATCATGATTTTGAATTTAAATTACAAGATATAACTATCTTCTAGTAACCTCATTTTGTCAACATGGGCTGAAAAGCTTTAGGGAATACTGTCATATCTCTATGCTAATGCACAATCTATCTAAACTTTTCACAATACAAAGAAACAATCTTGATGACATGAACAGCAGGTTAGAAGTAAATACAAATTTATTTTCCAAATAAAAACATTTATTTTTCAAATAAAATTTAATGAACATTTTTATTACAGAACATTTTAATACAACAACATTAAGCACTGGCAAAATCTTACTTTCATTCTTCACGCATGAGCAAGTTCCCCCTTCTAATTGTGAAAGAGGGTAATAAGCTCCATCTAGGAGATTGTGTTGGTACTAGGTTTATAACATTATTCGAGAATGAGAAGCACTTCTTATACAGCATTGTGGTGCAATTATCTCAAAATCGAAAATTTCGGAGATGAAACACTCTTCTATCAGAGGTGCGATATATACATTATTTAGCCACCTATGAATTCATGTAAAACGCACAAAATGCAACTTAAGATAATCGCTAAAAGATTGAAGGTAAGGACTGTCTGCCATCAATAGGGTTATTCCTTCGTCGCCAGAAGGAAAAAATTCCGAGTGGCCATAATCTCTGAATTTCTCCGATTTTCTCGTCAATAATATTTATAATCTTTATCATTAGTCTATCGAGTAACGTACCATTTTTTTTATTCAGTGCATTCTTTCTTACAAAATTATGCCCATCTTAGTCTAATAGATGAATCTGGCTCTAAATTTAATTTTTTTCAAATCGGGAATGACTATTTTAATAAAATTTTAAATTCCATGATGAGCGCACAGATGTTCTGAGAGGAATGGAGTTTAATCACCGTATAAATTCTCCTCTATCCTCTCTTTACTCTTTTTTTTTCTCGTGACCTTATTCAGAAAGCATTTACTCGTACACAACGTGACTTTTATTTGCTGCTTTATTTTGGGATCACACAGTAGGTAAGCCAACATTGCTACCTAACAGAGGACATCACAGAAACTTCAATGTCTTAGATTCAAACCCATTTCCACGAGGTAACAGCCTGAAATGCTAACCACCGTACATTGTGACTGTCCCTCAATTAACCAAAATTAAAGGGGATTTGGAACACAAGATTTTATATTTCTTTTATTAACCCGCCTTTTTAATGATTTTTTTTCTCAAATGTACGTCTATATAAAGATCACTATACATATAAATAATTCTGGAACAAATTAAAATTTAAAATTCACAATAAGTTTAATTTTATATATATATATATATATATATCTGTCGAATCAATCGCTCCATATGCATATTTTTTTTTCTCATTTGTGCATAGGAAAGGTTTAAATATAATTTATCTTTTCATGATTTAAGAAAATTTAATTTTTTAACCACTTTAAAGACAAAATAAATTATGATACTTTCACTTTTAAGGATTACATTTTCGAAAATTGTACTTGAAAAGTCTTGGGACAGTTTAGTGAAAGTAAATCACAGGAATGAATCTTTTTTAAAGACGTCAAATCGGGAAAAATTGCTATCAGAGGTGAATAGCCTTAAAATACAGTTGTGCTTCATGGTTCCTATAGACAATACCGCTTTAAAATGTTGAATCTGGCAGTGTAGCCATTCTAGAAATATGAGGCTTGCACTACTTCTTTCCGAACGCTTAAGGCTGCTATGTACTAACCCCATTGGATTCGCTCACCTCAATGTTAACCTATGGATAAAATTTGTCCACGGATTGCCGACTTGGATTCAAAGATTTCTTTTTTTAAATTGTACTCCGTCATAGAGAAAGAAATTTTACATTTGTGTACATTTTTCGTTTTTTTTTTTAAACGCAATTAATATTTTTAAATTTAAATTATTCGGGGAAAAATCTGGTATAGTGTGTTTTAAACGCTCATAAATTCCTTCGGTGGACGAAATTTATAAAATGAATCCTGTAGCCCTTTGCAGAAAAGTTCAGGCTATCTGACAATACCAATTTTATTTGATTATCAGCATTTATGTACCTGTAAATAGTGGACAAAAATACATTTTAAATAAAAAAATTTGGGGGCAGCGCTTAACCCCCCTATAGAGAGAGAGCCATTGCAATCCCTCAAAATGTCAATCCTAGGGGGGGGGGGTGGAATTCTCAAACTGTCAACTGGACTCCTCCCACCACAAGAGTCTACAAGAAGAGGAAAAGGGAAATACGATATTTTTCTTAGTACATACAGCCTTAAGAAAAATGTTTACAGCCAAGAAAATTAAAATGGGCTCTTTTTAGAATTTTGAGAACCCCATAAGAAAGATTACTCTCATTAAATCACTAAATTGACTAATTTTTACTACCGATTTTAAGAGAGATCTAGCCCGTTTTGTGGACTTTTCCTGCCCCACCGTCTTTGAGAGAAGAATTTCAAAAGTGCATATTTTACAAGGGTTTTATTGGGGAACACCATATACAGTTCAATGCTGATATTGATACCAAACTTCCGCCCACATTATATGGTGGTTAACTTCCCCGCAGTGGGCTTGGGTTCAAATCTCAAATAAGGCTTGGTCGTTACCGTGTTGTCCCCTCATAGGAAACAATGCTGACTCACCTAAATGGTGTTCCTATAATAAAGTAGCCGGTAAGACTTCGCGGTAAATAACAAATTACGAATGTCTCACGACAAGTGCCTCCGCATTAAAAAAAAGGTAAACTGTGAGTTCATTTTGGAATGTTAATCTCTAATTACTCAAAAAATATATTCATTGTGAAATTGAATTGTCAGAGTTAATTTTTATAACAAATTCATATGAAAAGAATCCTGATTTGATTATCCCACGTTTAAAATTCAGTAAAAACTTACACGTCTTTTGATAAAAATTGCTTTGTTTCATTATTAAAATATAATTGTGTATCCAGTTTTTTTTTATAGATACAACTTTGTGCATTTCACATAATATCATTGCTTAAAGACACCTTTTTCTACCTTTAAGATATTTTTAATATGATTTTACCGAAACCTAAGTAACAGAAGAATAGTTTGACAATAACGTAAAGTCGTAGACATTGTCAAATATAAAATCTTGGAATTCATTCCGACGGAAGATTTTCATCATCAACTGGCAGAAAAGAATTTGCTCTAAAGGTGGCCATACACGTACAGGATATCCTTAAATAAAAAGTCTGCAAAATTTCCTTGAGGATTCCCTCAACTGAACCCTCGCACACACACGTGAAATGTTTTCCAATTGGGATTTCGGAGACTGTAGAGTCCGCTACCGATCTCAAAGCTTCCTCACACACAGCGGGGAAATCCTCAAGGTTTGGACTGTGCAGTCAAAACCTCAAGGATTTCCTCTACCTGTATGAGTACCTCTATACAGCAGTTTTCAACGGGGCTAAAAAAAGTACGTCGTGCGAGAATCGGAAATATAACCAAAAGAAAAAACATGTTCCTCAAGAAATTTTGCATGCTCGAAATTTTTTATGCTGAAGATATTATTCGTGGATTTATCGTATTATTTTTTTTTAATTTCATGTAAAGTTTTTGAAATATGCATGACCTTCATTACTCTCGATCTGCTACCAAACTTGAACGTTGATCTAAGTTCGGAGTGTCGGCACAAGTTTTGTACATGATGGACAAGGGATGTACAAAAACAAAATAAGTGTCCGATGTTTTCTTTTAACTTGTTGGAGTTTCGATATCCAGGTACTCGATCATTTTATAAGTACGGGACGCCGAAACGAAATTTCCAAAACCACTGTCAAAAGGATATTTTTGACAAATACAAGGTCTGACAATAAAGTTCGGTGAATAGTCCTGTAACATTAACGTAGATGAAATATTAACGAAAGTTACCTTACTGTCCTTCCAGATAGTCATCTCCCATAACTATGCACCGCCGACATCTGCTATACATGCTCTGGAAGCTTTGCAAGAAGTCTTCTTTTGGGATGGAGTTCAAAAGCCTCGTAACGTTTCGTTGGATGTCAGGAATATCGTCAAATCTCTTTTTCTTTCAAAGCGAGTTTGAATAGGAAGAAGTCTGGAGGATTGAGATCTGGCGAGTATGGTGGATGTTCAATTTGCACCACCCCCTTTTTTGCCAGGAACTGTTTGACGATATTGGCTGTGTGAGGGCGAGCAGTGTCGTGAACAATAAACCATGAACCTTGCTGTGCGTACTGGGGTCGTACCCTGCGTAGACGTTTCATGAAACTGGTCAAAATTTCAATGTAGCCTTCAGCATTCATCGTCGTTCCCTCAGGTAGAAATTCCTTGTGGATAATGCCTTGAGTATCAAAATAGGTGATGACCATCGTTTTGATGCGTGATTTTTCTGCTCTGATCTTTTTCCGACGAGGTGATGCAGGAGAACGCCATTTCATGCTTTGCCGTTTCGTTTCAGGGTCGTACCTGAGACATTAGGACTCATCCTCAGTGACAATACAGTTCAAGAAGTTTGGTGTCGCATCCGCCGTTTCGACTAAAACCTGTGAAGCCTCTAAACGTGCCTGCTTGTGATCGTCATCCAAGTGATGTGGCACAAGACGACAACACGTTTTTCTCATCCCTAAATTGTGGGTAACGATTTGTCGCACGGAACAAACGCACTGAACAAGCACTTTCTAAAACAAGTCTTACACGGAACACAAACGACGCTCAACTGAACAACGGTGAGGGCAGATGGTCAACACCTACCGCTACGCAGGTGCAGCGTTTGTTTCGCCAGTGTTTTTGTTCGCTGACTTCATTCACCGAACTCTATAGTCAGAGGTTGTAGTCAATAATTCAGTTCTAGAATCTGTGGTTCGAATTTCACTGTTGGCATGGATGTTTGTTGACGCACGAAGTCATCTTTCAACTGTAGGTTCTAGCCACAGTTTTGTTCTCGTGTAGCAAAAAATGACCTTAGCGCTCTCACCCAACAATCAGCCACAAATAAAATGGCTATTTTGGAGCACTACAGTCTTTGCTCTCAGTGGTTTTTCCAAGAGATTTTAGCCTCTGGCTAAATTGGCCGAGACCTAAAGCTTAACCCTTCGGTGGGAACATGATTATTTTCCCGCTTTATGGGAACATCTGCCTGGAAGGCACATATATATATATGGAATATCTCTTTCCCAGGTATTCCTAACTAAAAATTCAGAGAGTATTTGTGGTTTATTACATTTCCTGGTAGCCACGTCGTTAAACCATTTCTCCTTAATTCATCACCAGCTTCTATTGAACAGAACCAATTATCACAGATTATATTACGGTTCGTTTTGTAGAGGCATTTAATTAATTAGTCGAACGAGTGATTGGATTGGGATATTTGCTAATTTTACCGGAACCATAATCTAATCTAATTTTTACCTGAACCATAGAAGGCTGGCGTCACGAATCACCCTTCTATACTGAAGACAAGATGTTGACTGAAGCATGTGTAGACTCACAGTACGCAAGGCCGAAGGGGGGTGGGGTCCAGCGTTGAATAAAGAAACCATAGCTGCCAGAGAGGCAGATGTCCCCACCGAAGGGTTAAAGCTGATCCCGAACGGCTGCAAACGACCACACTTTCGAGAGATTCGAACTCGTAAATTTTGGTGCCGAAGACTAGCGCCCTGCTCATTCTGTTTCCTACGGGAATTCAAGATTATTTGTGCTCACCAGTCATTTCTATCCCTGGATGAGAACCATTGCTCTCTATCCAGCTACTGATTTGATTTATTTTGTTTGTAATTAATTTGATTTTATTGAATTTTTCATGTTTTTTTTTTTTGTGATTTTTTCATCACATCTTGTTATTCATTCTTTGTACTCCTAGTCGCGTGAATCTTAAAGAGATGCCAAAAAAATTTAATTTTTGCTTTTTTCCCCCTTTTTCAGACTTTTACAACTGTCATCTCTCTGAGTGCCATTGCGACGAATGGAATAGTGCCGGGTAAGAAATCCTGCATTTTATTAATTTGTGTGTTGAACAGCCTCGTAAGTTAACGTACTTGTACTGTGAATAGACTCAAATTATCTGGCATAAAGTTAATAACTCAGTTTACAATTAACAGATGTGACTTTACATAAAAATAGTGCGATGCTCCGGATTACCTTGATAAGCTTCATACGTCCTCCTTTGTCATGTGTGACCTCCAATCTGTTGTGAGTTCCCATTATCAAAATTAGGAGCACTTAAACTTTTATAAAAGCCTGAGATTTATTCTGAAACATGAAAAGTTTACGTATAATTTTTAATCCACTTGATTCTTTCAATCAACCATAACCCATCTGATTTTCAATAACAATTCCTATAGCCCACTTTAGCCAACGTAAATAGTTAAACATCAAAAAGAGAGAGCGCTTAGCCTCGCTCGTTCAACCCAGAAGTTGCTGCACTAAGCCAGAATATTCGGACAACGTGAAATTTTATTCATACTCATTCCTGGCATGCCTTTTTTATATTTCTCATGACGTGGCTTTTGTTATGCACACTTCAGAGGTTTCCAAAAGCAAAACAGTAAAGAATTAACATATAAATCCAGAGATGGGAAAATGATGAAGAAAAGTATACATCCTTTGCCAACAAAAGTTTATATACTTGAGTATAATATGATATAACTGCCCTGTCTACATAAGTAAATAGATATTTTCAACATTAATTTATTTAAACAATGAAAGCAAATGTCTCGTATTTTATGAGTGAGTTCTGCATTTCATTTCGAAAAATTTCTAGGTACCTTTGAAGATTAAAATTCTCTTGTGACTCTGGCTTATTTAGACTATGATATCTCCTCACTATGATATCTTAGACTATGATGTCTCTTGAATATTTATTAAAACGAGCTGAACGTTTTGTAAAAGGACATCATTTAGAAAAACCAGATGTAATAAAGAAACACAAATTGATGTTTTGTTCCGATTACTACACTGATATTGTTTTAGGCCATTTCTCTTTCTATCTGAAGTTTCACTAAATTAGGAATTTTTATTTTCAGTTGTATATTGAACCGAATATTTTACGTAATATTCGGTATAATATATTAATAATTAGATTTATTTGACACCCGGTGGCGTAGTGGTTAAAAGCGTTAAGCTGCCACACCACGGGTTCGATCCTGCGATTAGGCAAGGTCGACTCAGCCTTTCATCCCTTGAGTGGGTCGATAAAATGAGGATCAAGCATGCTTGGGAACTAAACTCTGGGGTCCCACGTCAGGTTGACCACCTGAGTGAGACATATGCTGTATGGCACCCAAGCCCACGGTCAAGAAAGCGGAGATGGCCACCGACGGCCTTAGTCCAAAGCGAACTGTTGCGCCATGAGTTTAGTTTTGATTATATTTATTTATATATGTTTCATATAATTTTATTTATTCATTATATATATAATATACCTATATATATATATATATTAAATATATATGTATACATATTAAAATTTTGGTGTATATTAATAATTTATTTATCGGTAATATAGATGTTATGGTAGCTGGAGATTACCACTGTATCTACATATCGCTGTATCATCGTAAACGACATTACCTCTGTATCTACGTATTATAATATAATATTGCACCTGTGAAACAAAAATTTTAAACTCTTGTGTTTATTTGGTAATCATAAATCATTAAAGTTGAAGGAATAAAAATGCCTTTAATTAGAAACTATAATATGATTCTTCGGGATTTAGATTCATGCGTTAGGAGTAATTGGCCTCAAGATCTAATACCTTTCCCCAAGAGTGAACGTATGATTGAAATTTTTTCTTTAGTCATAATCTTCTAATCATTATAGCTTTAATTCTGGTTTCCATTCCAGCGGGAGGCTCATACTTCATGATCTCTCGCTCGCTGGGTCCTGAGTTCGGCGGTGCCGTCGGCATACTTTTCTACATAGCTACAACTCTAGCCGGGTCGATGTATCTCGTCGGCGCAGTTGAGATTTTCCTCGTAAGTTCATGTTTCTCTATAAACATCCCACGCATTCTTCCTTTCCCTTCCTTATCTGATTTCTGAAGAGGTGGAATATTTTTGTCCGCGTCCAGTTATGCTCAGCAGTACAAAGATTTGTTCAGCCAATTCTAAGGCTTCTTATTTAATTGGGTTGTGACAAGTTATTGTACGGGGGAAAGCTTTCATAAAGCAGTTCGACTGACAATAACTTTGAGTCTAACAAATTCTGAAGCGTAAGCAAACAGGAAACGAACATCTTAAAGAAAGTTTTTCTAGGCTTAGTTTTTAACTGAATAAAATATTCAGGATATTTTATATGAACTGTTCGAAAAAAAAATTTAATTAAAAATTTGTGACTGTACTGTTCAATATTTTTTTTTTATTTTCAATGGCAAATTACAATGGAATGTAAAAAAAGAGCACGAAATAACTGCTAAGCAAAATAAGAGGTTGAAAAGTCCAGACGGCAAATTTACTTACCACGGAATTTTTTTTTAAATATTCAATTAAAAGACAAAGATTTTTTATAAAAACTTGAATTCCACCTTAAGGTCTGTATTCAAATATGCATTGTCTAATGCATATCTAATATACATTAAATATATAATGTATGTTTTACTAATTATTATACATTAATTGTTATGCATTATTTGTTATGTAGTAATTACTAATTACTATGCATAATTGATGCATAGTTATTAATTCATATTTATTTCTATGCGTTTATAATTGTGCTCTATTTAATGGATAATACGTATATGCATTTGCTGATACGCTATCAGAAAAATGCTGATAGGAAAATTCATCATTGATTGACACTGGTATAGATGCTCTGCGAGGTCACCTAATGCGCCTCATTAGTTAGCTTTGTCGTTCAGTACTGTCTTTCAAATCTGATTCTATCCCTCCCAGAACTACCTGGCGCCGGAGCTGTCGCTCTACGGTGACTTCCGAGAGGACAACGAGATCATGTACCACAACTTCCGGACGTACGGCACCGTGCTGCTGATCCTGGTGGGCATCATGGTGTACATCGGAGTAGCCTTTGTCAGCAAGCTGGCGCCCATTGCCTTGCTATGTGTCATCATATCCATCATCTGCGTCTACGTCGGGGTCTTCGTCAACATCAACGGCAAAGATGACGCTAAGTGAGTAAGATCTTGGTCTCTCTCGACGTTTCGTGTTTATTTCTTTTTTTCTCGCGGAATTCAACATCCCAGTGTCATGACATCGGTATGTTGTACACAAAATCCGGTCTGTATACTAGGAAGCTCCTGCAATACGTCTCTGCTTTTCAAAACATCTCTGCCCCACACCCCCGGCATCCTAGCTCGGTCAAAATTATGTTCAGGTGCCCCTCCTCAGGTTCCAGCCATGCTGCATTTATTCCCTGCCTTAAAGAATTACGATCTCAATTCTTCTAAATGGCTACGCACGTTTTCAATTCATTATTCTAAATAAGTATTACATTAGTAGATTTGTCACAACATAGTCTTCTTTTGAGAGGGCAGGGGGGAGGGCTGCCCTGGGACACTTCCCTTCCCCCTCCTCCAGCTTTTCAGGTCTACCTACTGTGGCGACGTAATTGTGATGGGGTAATTAATACTATAAATAATTAATAATTAATTAAAGTTAGGATAACTCTTTACAATCTTTAATATCAATTTACAATCAATATTACGTTTCAACTAAATTTACTTCAATAATAGCCATGGTGGTTAGTACATTAAGTTAGATGGAAAAGTTGTGTTGTGTTTTTTATTAATGCTATAACCCATAATATAATTGAAGTTTACCCTAGGTTCGTCTTACTGTTGCATCACTGTGGTGATTAATTAGCCAAAAAGAAAAATGCAATTAAATCAAATGATATTACCTCTCTATAAATGGAGTACACCTGAAAATACAATAACTTCTCCTAAAAGAAAACTTAAGGAAATCAATTCTGCTGAAATAATAAAAAAAAACCTAAAGCTGAAAATCAGAAAATTAACTCAAAGGCAAGGACCGACATAACACAACTTTACAGATTAAAAATAACAATTTTATTACTCTGACGACTAGTCTTATATTCAACATGACTCTCCACCAATCAACGATTACATGATATTAACAGTAATAGAGCCTTCATACACTAATTATTTCACATGAACAAATTCCCGAGAAGTCGCAATAAAATCAATTACTAAAGGTGACTGGTAAGAAAACAACCTGTTTAAATGAAAGGTGATTAAAATTTAAAAAAAAAAGAAAAAGAAAACTAAAGAAAAATTCCATAATAAAAAGGGAAATTAAAAACATATTACCAAATTAAATGCTGCAGCACTCTAAAAAAACAATAATTTTACGGTCATGAGGGCAGTCTCAACGCCATTTTTTAAAGCGTGCATGACGCCAAGACATGAACGTCGCCGGACCTTTCCGTTCCGCTATCATCTCTCCATCGTGGGTCTGGGGACCGCTCCTAGTTTCTTGGCTAGCCTCTCGCCTCTGTCCACTTTCGCACCCTCCGCCTCGAGACGACGCTACATTTTTTCACTTTGGACTCCGCAGGAAATAAGAAGTTCCAATCCGCGCCGTCAATCTCGGACGAGGAAAACGTTGAAATTCTCCAATAGCCGAAGAAATCTTTTCTTCCACTCATCGTTGATTTTTTTTTCTTCTATTTCACATAATCATTGTTGGTTACTTATTTCCTCCTTGAAAACTTACAGAGCATCTACGAATCGCTGTATTCAACCGCGGAGGAAACGCTCTCGTATCTGCTACGCTCATCAACATTCCAACGCTCCGTTCCAACGTTCGGGGAAAGTGTCCACGACCATGTCTCGGTTTACAAACAACTGACAAAAAGAGGATTATCTCAATAGGAAGAACTAACTTTAAAAGAAAAAGACACACTTTAATTTTGCAGTCATTCATTAAATAAAAAACCCAAAAATTCACCAGCCAAAAATACGTACCAGCCACCTTACAATTATTTCAAAATAAGGCTTATTAATTTATCAAGGTATAACATGTGATGATCTACTTCAATTTAATTCTTCATAATGTCAAAACATTTAGAGAAACTTGCGCACGCTTCTCCAAATGCGATGACATTAATCAAATCAATTAATATTTGATCACCACAAGTTTAACTATCAAAACATTTAGCAGAGGCTTAATAAATTTTTTACAAAGCACAACCGTTACTAACATTTAATTGTTTACTTTACTAAAACTTAATTACCTCAATACCCGAGATTAAAATAAACGTTAATTATTTTTAAAAAACTATTAATTATCATCACAACACTACTGCAGTAGGTCCCTCTGTAAATTTACTGTTCTGACTTTATACCTGTTAAAAATCATTTTACTGGTCGTTATTTCCAATCGATAGGAATGAGCGCAGAGCTTCAACCCAGGAAGGATTTTTTCGACTCACATAAGTTAACGATGGGTCTCAAAAACACAATGAGCATAGCATATGTTTACACAATGAGCATAGCATATGTTTGAGGATAGGAAGTTTGAGAAATCCCAGGTTTTGTACGAAACTTCTCGTTGGCTGTATTTTAGCATCTCGTCATACTTTTTCTGCATTCCTTGCTTTTCTCTAACACTTAAATCTTTATGCTTAGGCATGTTCACTCAATGTTGACAGAATTCCAACTGACCATTTGATGAAGAAATATTTCGAAAGCCGTGAGAACCAGTTCTTACCCCCTGATATGTCTTCTTCAATGAATCTTGTTCTGATTTGCTTATATTTCCTTTCCTTTGTTCTCTTCCCCATTTACTTTCCAGGAATGTTGCTGAATGTGAAATTAAAGGTAGGATATTGTTCCGAAAAGAAAAGGTTAAACATTGGCAACTCAAGCATGTTTTGAAATGAAAAGCTTTTCGTGACTTTGACTTATTTAACGTGCTAAATAGATTAAAGTATCTGAGACTTTGATTTTGAAAAGCGGCGATGCTGATTTTATTGAACGGTGATTTTATAATGATTTCACATTGATTTGAATCCGTTCCCTTAAATTTGATTTTAATAAACAGCTGATTTTATTAACCAAATGATTTTAATAGCGGCGGATACTGTAATAATAAATTGTACTACAAAAAAATAGAAATACTTTGCTTATCGTGTTTTATCTTAGTCTTGCATAAACGACTATTGAAAATAATTGATAATTATGAACATATAATATTAATAATAAATATTAACAATACTGATTTGTAATACTACTACTAATAAAAATACTTTGATGATAGTATCTCAGCATGAAGGGCAATCGATCGAAAAAAGGGACGATTTTCATGGGAAAGACTTCTGAAAAACATGTTCCATACCACCAGATACTAACTGTAAAATAGAAATGAAGACCCGACTGCTAAATTCGGGATTTTGCAAGACTTACATTTCAATTCAGTTATAGCCGAGACTGAACTAATCGCACTGAGCCAACCCACTCACTCGCTTAATAATTCCCCCACGCGTCAGTCCAACTAACTCACTAGCTTCCTTTTTATCTTATCTTTTTATACATGCTGGACTCAGGCTTCATTGAGCAACGCGGAGTAAAGAACCATTCAGGAAATGAAATAGAATTAACATAAAAGTAACAAATGTAAAAGCTAGAGAAAAAAATAAAATATAAATTGTGCTCACTCCAATACAACAAAAAAAAATCTAAAATATACTTTTATAATTTATGAACTGCCATGAAAAAAAAGCTCGGATAATTTAACGTTCGCGAAGAATTTCTTTTAAAAATATTAGACGTCAGATTCACATTCTTCCAACCTGCTAAAGCTTTTAAAAAACTTCGCTAAAGAAAAATTTCGCATATCTTCTGAAATTCTCGGGGATAAACGGTTTAGAGCCTACATGCCTTTTACCGAAATCACTCGCCTTACAATGCACCTTTAATTATAAGAGTACAAACAGCTTGCTTTAAAACTTGGGAAAACTTTTCTGGCCCAAAAATCAATATTCGTAGAAGTCTTCTTCAGAAGAAATGCTTTTATAGGAGATCCTTTTCCCCTTCTTCCTTTTTCGTTTCAAATAGTCCTTTTTCCCTGCTTTTTCGGTTTATTGAATTCGTTTTGAGGGGGTTCTTCGAATCTTTATTATTAATCTCAATTCTCTGATGAGAACTTGCTGTGGTTAGAGAATAAAGAATTATTTTGCTCGAGAGGAAAGACTACAGAAAGAAATGATGATAGGAAAAGATAAAAATCTACGAATTTCTAATATACCTGAATTGTGTAGTTCTAATGTTTAACTCTGGTCTCGTTGTATTTCTAACTTGTTCTAAGTATTGGCAATCTCGGCGTCAGTACTGCACCTCTAATTTTATGGTGAAAACATAAAGGATGCTCGGGAAAGGGTGAAAACGGAGCTCGCAGAAAATATAATCGTCAGATCTCAACATAGTTTTATAACTCATGGTGAAAATATTGTATTTACTAGAAGTGATTAGATTTCACGAGATACGGAAGTCCAACATCAACAGACTTTGTTACTAGGCGAAACATGTTAAAAATGGGGATAAGTGGTGCAATTCCCGTAGAAAAAGGCAATATTGAGGGAAGAACAAGCCTGCTTTTCCCTTTTTTTTTTGGTTTTATTTATCCTTTGAATGTGTATGCGCGTGTGTGTGCGTAATGAAACCTAGTACTAATGTAGGTCCTCCATAAAAGCAAAAGACACAAAGCGATTTTTCCAGAATCGAAGATATTAGCAATGTACCTTTAATACAAATATTTGCCTTTATGATTATAAGAAATGGACATAATTATTTACAAATGCTACCCACTGATTTTAAACAAAATTATTTATAAACAATACCGACTCTCCATTTTTATGCAAAACAACAAATTATGAGGACTATTTATACTCTCTTTTATATTAAATTTTTTTCCAATTTATTTATCAAACAATTTTATTGTTTTTATAATATCTGTTGGGATGATTGGCTACATGTCTAGAAAAGGAAAATTCAAAATGATTGAGAGAATTTTTTTAATTATATTAATTTTCATAGACAAATTTGTTTTTCTAATTTTTCTATATTTGTTTAGTAAGGTAATATTTTAAGAACTGCTTAATTTTCTATTCCATTCATAAATATATTACTTGAAAGCTGAGCGTCCCAAAAGTATCATTTATCTCTTTTTAGATTATTTTACTTCCATATTTTGTTAGTTTATTTTCTGTTCTACTTGCCCTGTAGGATAGGAAACAACTGGATTAAATAAAGCCTATTTTTACCCATTTTGAAAGGTTTCTGTATCCTGCAAAAATTTATATATTGTCTTTTACCCTTTGGCAAGCAAGTTTTTATTACAGAAAAATACTGAGTTTCATTTGAGAATAAGTGGGTCCTGTTTCACTATAAGGGAAAACTAAACAATGGTGCACATAAAATAATGAAACAAAATATGTCTTTTTTTCCTACAGAACAAATAGGAAAAATTATTCTTTCTTATTTTTAAGTAAAATGTTGACAAAAGTAATTTTTTAGGCTCTTGTGAATTTTTTTTTATTTTATGTGTAGTTAAAAATTTCGTAGTCAAGTCCAGGGGTTTACACTGATTTTTTTAGCCTTTCGAATGCTTATTTCAACTGTAACCTAATCTATACCCCTATAAGTTTTTTTATTCTTCTGCTTCCATCGTCGACATGTGGAATTGCCATTTTGGTCTGATGCCTATAGAAGCTTTTTCTCTTTAATTTTTTTTTACCTGTTTTCCTAGAAATTATTAAATTTCCTTGAGTTTACAAGCCTCACTGGGGAAAGAAATTCAAAATTATATGTATCTTCTCTTGCCTAAAACTCTAATTATACTCCCCTAAAGTTCATTGTTCATAAACAGTTCGCATGAAAAAGCTTTTACATTAAACATTGGCATGCCTGTACGTAACGTATAAGCGTAGACAGAGATATTATCTGAGTCGCGAAGTAACCGAATATGGGAATTTCAGCACCAATGTTTCACGACCGATTGGCGATGATACAGAAACAAAGATATGGCGGGGCGTAAATTCTGGCGAGAATGGGATACAAGTCAGACGTTTATAAATCATCCCGAGTATTTATGAACTCTAGCCTAATTCATCGTTGGGTATGTTAATATCAAAGAAAATAAATACTTAGATAAACTGAAATCGAGTGGATTGACTTCATTTTACTCTGAAAGCGCTCATTTAGCTAAAACACTATGACTTCGTCAGTAAGTGGAGTGCACGTAAGTAAAATGAATAGGTATTGAACAAAGTTCCACTAAAATCCACAGATTTTTCAGTCGTGTAACTGTCTGATTTACAAACCTGTACTACTGTCAAAAAGTTTTCCTCTGATATTTATGCTTTTTATATCCTAGGTTTTGTGTACTGGGCGATCGAATCCTCAGCACGATGGGGTACAAAAACTGTACTAAAGATCAAAACGCTGAGGACTCCCTCTTCCATGTGTACTGCCAAATCGATAGCAACGCCACTGTTGGAGATCCCGTCTACAAGTGTGATGAGTACTTTCTAAACCACGAAGCCAGACTTGTCCAAGCCATACCCGGTTTGTCCAGCGGAGTGTTCTGGGGTAAATAATTTTCCTTTTTATTAATTCGCAAGTATTCAGGTGGGCATCACTGGTCAGTGGTGTC
The DNA here is from genome assembly GCA_907164885.2 of Dolomedes plantarius. Taxonomy (NCBI): domain Eukaryota; kingdom Metazoa; phylum Arthropoda; class Arachnida; order Araneae; family Dolomedidae; genus Dolomedes; species Dolomedes plantarius. The sequence continues at coordinate 41,634,532 of OU015491.1, forward strand.
TACCTTGATGCAGAGTTGTGTTATGCAAGAAGAGGAACCCAAAAAATCAACAACTTCTAAGGAACAGAGGATCTTATTATCAACTTGTACTTAATTCGCTCTCCTGATCTTGAACGTATATACCGAGTTGAGATTCATACTCTCTTTACTTTCTTGCTAATTTGGTAACTGAAAAACTCCTAAACCCAAAATTTGAATTCACTATTCCCGCTCTCCCAAAAACATTATTAGCGAAACTGAACATATTTCGTACAACAGAATCATAGTTTCATCGTTTTTAGAAACCTCTGATTGTTCGGTTGTTTCAACTCCAAATACAAACATGTTTTCTAGAGCCCCTGTGACGCAATAGCATGCTTAATTTTTTTGTTCCTACCGTACTTGTAAGATTGTGAAATTATAACTGTTCTCAAATTGAGAGGATCTTTCATGAAGTCTCTATTCTTGTATAAGAAATCAGCTTTAAATTTCAGACATGCTTATACGTCATCGTGGAAAATAAGTTCCTTCTCTAACGAAAGATAACTTTGAAAATTTCCTCACATAGTATGTGTGACTTGCTCATTCTTTGACCGTTGAAGAGTAAAATTTATTTTCCTTCTTTTTTTTATCCAGAAAATATTCCAGCCCGGTTTCGAGAGAAGGGTGAAGTCATCGACCTCTCCGATAGTGCAGAAGAATCTCACAAGGGGGAGAAAACATATAATCAGCTACTGGTCGATATCTCAACATCTTTCACCCTCCTAGTTGGCATCTTTTTCCCTTCGTGTACAGGTGAGAGACGATATCAATTGCATGAATTTGAACTGCCACATTCATCTCCATTATTTTGAACTAATTCTTATTAAAAGGATTTTGTTTCAAATAAGTTTGTTACCAGTTTGAGTGTGAGTACCATTATCCTATTACAAATAATGGCGCTTGCATAAAAGCTGAAGGATCTTGATCGGCAAATGTGAAGCAGAAGGAATTTAAGGCAAATTTAGTAGGAAACAAAACTTGTTTCCCACTTGGACTATCTTGTTTGATCATAACATTTTCTGTAGTAAACGATATGCCTTTAAACCACAGATTTCCTCCCTTGATCTATTTTAATTTTTAGGAGTTTATTCTAGCATTTTCTTTACTGTGGAAGTAATTTAACCGTTAGTTGACAATGCAAACAAAACAAGGATTATGTGCAGTAAATTAGGTAGATAAAAACAAATAAGGTCCTTCTAAACTGTTTCAAGTGTTCCGTTTGTTCATCAACAATTGTGCTTGAATTATCAGATTTTTCCTCCCTATCTATTCTTACCTGATTTTTCCCACTCGGTAAAAAACAAGTTTCTTTCAATATTTGGTTAAAGTTTTTCACTTCAAGCCGTGGAGTAAAATTAATAAATAATTTAAAGAATTCTTAAAGGTTTCGACCTTTTCTCAAAAGATAAAAGACATATTTGGAAAATGATTTGATAATAATTTTTTCCACAAAATTCTCCAAAGTTAAGTTATTTCCTGTGTCTATGTCTGATAGTTATCGAAATTAGAAAGCTTATTATGTAAACAACTGAACAGAAATAAAATTGAAAATACCCTAAACCCCTTCCCTAACCATCAAAACATTGCAAAGGCATTTTTAATTTTTCCACTGGATAGTAGTTGAAATCTAAAAAAAAATTATTAGGTAAATAAACGGTAAAAGGAAAATAATATATCTCCGTTGCCATAATTTCAGCTATATAAAATTAATTTAATGCTTATTCTCTTGGTAAAGTGGATGATTTAAGGAGCAAAAGATGATGCGACAGCCTCATTTATCTATGATACCCGGTATAAAGAGATTAAGTCAAAAACAGTGATTTAAATATACCAAAATTATACCAGTCGCAGAAATATAAGTTCCACTTGAGTCTTTTGTACAAAGAAATGTACTTTTGTACACAAAATTGATTGACTTAAGCCTTTTATACAAGTCAAGAGATTTTTGGGGTTTTTTTTACCAATACTAACAAATATCTAAAAATCCCTTTTTTTGACTTAAGCCCTTTGTACCGGGCACCATATTTATATCAATGTATATTCTTCAATATTTAAAAAATTTCATAAAATATTTTACAATAAAAATTTTATTTTATTTTATGCTTATAACCTAGCACAGTAAAGTGATTTTCAACTGTCTATTAAGGATGCATTAAATATGGTACCCTCCATTGATCTCTCACAGTACCGAACTTTCAGTTTTTAAGATGTGGCAATAAGTTTACATCTGACACTGAGAAATTTTTAACATTCTTCTAAACTAGTATTTTATGTAACGAACATAACTCGGAACAATAATTTTCTCGTCGCATTCTTATTAAAGTGTCTTTTTTGATGTTATATTTTCTCTTCGTTTAACTTTTTTTCGTGCTGAAATTGTAAGATTTTACATTTAGGCTACGATTCTTTAAAATTTAAGAAACAAAACCGTTGATTTATGCTTTGCAGACAGCAATGTATGTTACAAAAAACTTCAAGACAGGAAAATTCATTTTTGTCATTTGCATGCGTCGAAGTATCTGAGAAACAGAACCTTCCCAAATTAGCAACAAATTTATTTTCGATGACACGTTTAATGTCTAGGATTTCAAGATCGGTCTCAGAGAAAAACCTCTAGACTTCATTGCAATCTTCCTGTCAAAACGTGAAACCCTCCGCTACAGAACTGCTTCTGAACCTGGTCTTTTTTCCTCTAACAGGCATAATGGCTGGTTCCAATCGATCTGGAGACTTGGCGGATGCACAGAAATCGATTCCAGCAGGCACCTTGGCCGCCCAGCTCACCACGTCCTTTGTGTGTATCCTTTCTGCTATGGAGCGAATGATCCGTTATACTGAGTGCGATAAGTATTGCCGATTCCCTGTCGGCGTGGGGAAAGACTAATGCAGAGAAAGATTTTCCAGAAGCAGCAAAGGGGGGTATATGCGTTGGTAAAGAAATAGAAAAGAAGGCAGATGAAGCAAAATAAGTAGAATGCTCAGTATATGTCCCTGGAAATGCATGTAGTCATATATATCTGCACATGATACACAAACTAAAGGGATCACTTGAGGTACTTCTTTGTTGGCAACGTCGATCTCTAATAAAATTCTCTTTTCTCAATCAAATTTTCATTGTTTTCTATTCGCATACACTCTATCGAATTAATGTAAAATTCTTCAGTAAAGAGTAAAATTTTTTGTGAAAGGAAAGAGAAATAAAATGTAATCTCAAGAGGTTTAGATAGACTGAAATATTCTCTCTTGGGCCATCTTAATCCAGTTAAAAGTCAACCCCAAGATATCCGAAGTTTGCTCTTGCTTGGAATATTCTTGGGAAACTAGATTAATTTTTGTTCTTTATGAAAGCAGATAATTTCATTTTCAGAGACATTTTAAAAGTTTTCTACTTATTGCAATCCGCCATTGAGTGTAAGATTGATAGGTGTTAAGATGAAAGAAAACATCAGAATGGAGTTGAATTTTGTTAACGTTTTATTAGTTGCAGGGACGTTAATATATGTGTCGATGCTTACATGCACGCGTGCACATATATGCAGGTAAGTAGTGGAAAGTGAGAGATAGAAAGAGTACAGCACAAGCACACTCAAGTAATCTCTAATAAACATTTGATCTATCTGGACTGATAGATATTTTATGACATTTTTCATTTAAATTTTCTGCTCTTTCAATTTGTTCCTCATTTTCAGACATTTGGCAAGAGTGGCAGAAGTTAGAATGTTACAAAAAAATAGTGGTTACATCTTGTTCTGAACTTATCAAATTTTTAATGGGTTATCATGGTTCTGCTTCTGTTTTGGTGGAATAAACGTAATGTTTTTTGGTAAATATGTTGAGAGCAAACAAACGTTAAAAATAATGTATTTTCTTTACCTAAATGGTTTAAATTTTTGTTACACATGACTTAAATTTAGACTGTTCGATAGTTGTAATTTTTTTATGAGCTAAAAGAAATCTGCATTTGGTTCTCACAACCTCTTTCTGGTGATGCCCTAAAAAATGCACAAACTTCAAGTGAAAACAATAGCGTGGAATTTTAGATAAATGACTATTGTAATGTAGGACCGTAACACACCAGAGGTGGGCTAGGGTTTAGATTTCTAGCTTACAACCTCTTGAAATCAAACCTTCAATATAGTTCAAAATGTAAAATACATAAACGATACGAATGAAAAGTTTATCACAGTATTTTGAACCACTCTTTTCTCAAAAAAGTTCTAAGTCAATAAGCAAGCTCTCTCGCCTACTCTTTTCTGAAATGAATTTAAGACCATTTATATTGCGAAAAAGGTTAATTCTTAGCCTTTTGGGCCTCCTTTTTTAAAGGTGGAACTTAACTCTTAAAAATCTTGGAATTTAAAATTTGTATGTCGCGAAACTGGGGTAAGGCATGGCTAGACACTAATGCAAAATGCATGCTCTTTCTTTTCTTAAATTTTATGAAGACGTAAATACATTGAAATTATTTCCTAATTCTGTTATCAAGCTTAGAAAATGATACTGTAGATAAAATTAACAAATATGAGTGGAAAACAGAAATGTTTATTTTTACATTTCTGTAAACTGCGAAAATATATCTTTAAGCTGCGTAGCAATACCTGCAAACTCAGCCGAGGGTTTATTTCCCCTGTTCAGTTTATGATTAGTATGGGCCTGGGCGCCGGACGGACAGTATAGATCTACCGACCAATTTGGGCAACCCGGGGTCCCTACAATAATTATATAAAATAAAATAAAATTTATCTTCCCTAAATTTGCACTGAAGTTATGTCTTATCTCATACATGTTTTAGCATGTGTGACGAGTACCGAAGCAATTTTTTCGCGACGAGTGCCGAGGTATGACTGTACATACTCGGCAATATGACGTAATATGACCTACATCAAATAATATTGTGTCTGAAGTAAAATAACAAACTCCCAAGCTAGTAGCACATTATAATGCATTACTATTTTTTTAACACGTTTTGCTTTCATTATTACTGCCGTGCTACATAGTTTCATTTCCCTCTTTCACTATCTAATTCACTCAAGCTACTTTGCTTTGTACGCATTACCTGTTACAAACATGAAAAAAGAATCATAAACGCCCTATTAAGGAACCGAGAAAAATTAATTATATAGAGCTTCAATGTCTACTGCCATCTTTCCTTGCTACCGATGATAGCTTATACTAGAACTGAGTGCACAAAACCATCAGACTTCGCTTTATTTGTTTATATAATAACAGTTTTATAGATTTATATGTATTTAACCTTAACAGCTGAATAGATTGTTCTGGTGTGTTCTTATTTGCGGCTTCATTTGACAACCTGTTCTTACGAGACAAGTAAGTTTTGCCGTCTATCTTACTCTAAGAGTTGTATGGCTTTAAAATCGGCTCGAAACAAATTAATCGTGTCTTCATTCATTATTCACAGATTTGGTGAAAGTATAGGTGGAAGCTTAGCTGTGGCGCTACTGGCCTGGCCACATCCGTTGGTAATCGTGATTGGATCTTTGCTTTCCACCATAGGAGCGGGTATCCAATCTCTCACAGGTAAAAGAAATGGGCACCTTAAATTTCTGAGGAAATTTGTAGCTATTTCAATTTTGTTTTAAATGTTATTTATACTCTTGGGAAGCTGTTGAATAGTTAGGAAAAATTTGTTTTACAACTGTGCATTATTCCTCAACCTAGTATTTATACACTTTGAGGCCCGAAAAACATACAGGATCACTTTACAGCTACAAACTATTCCTGTCTTGTCATTTCCCGCAAGTTTACAAGATCAGTTGTATAATATCACCCCAGCCACACAAATTTTCAAGTTAATTGGGAAGTGTTGAGTTTGCGCCAACTAAATTGATTTACTTGTGAGATGGGGAGAATAGGTTTTGTAAGATGGAATCGGAGTAAGAGACTTTATTTTTAGCAAAATTTCCTGCAAATTAATATTAGGGTTTTTTAGTTTTACTTAATGAGTGATTTAAAAGACTGTTCAAATGGAATGACGTTTTAAATGACTTGAAATCGTTCTACACCGAAACCAAATGAATCATTCTTGGCCCTTTTCCAATTGAGAATACTTGAAACATGGTAAGATTACATGAACTCTTCTATTTTTATGAAATTTGGAATTGATATTTCTCAACAATATATAGTTTAATTCATGTACTTCTCTGTTGTTTTCCAATGCTTCAAGGATATATTTGGGGCATGATACATGAATAAATGAGGTAGTGTAACATTACCAAATGAAATGCCGTGTGACCTACACTTTTTTCCCTTCTTTTATTGCTAATGGTTATAAATCAAATTTTATCGTAGTTCAGTAATTTAACGAAGTGAGTTTAAAAGTCTTTCTAAATTTAAGAAAATTTCCATCAAAAATCGTATCCTATAAATATATCACCACTCAAAAATAAAGAAAGGGTTTAGTTTTGTTTTCACTGTAAAATTAAACTTTTTTTTCTGATTAATTAAGGAAACTTTTTGGTCTTCAATTACTTTCTTAATTTATTTTAAACATTTTATGTCTTGTTTTTGTGCCAAAAAAAAATAGTCAGAAATAGATAACCTTTTCAGATAAATTCTTCATAACGGTCTTCTAAACCAACTACAAAATTCGTAGCAAGTAAAAACTGAAAAAAAAAGAGTCAAGAAAAAAGCCGAATGACGTGTTAAAACTCAACTTATGTCCCGTAAGATTTAAAATCTATTGGAACTTTTTTGGTCAGGACAAAAATATGATCTATCATTTAACAGAGAAAGAGCGTTCAAATTCGATAGTATTTGGTTACTCGGTACCCAGAAGCTCCCTGGCCGTAAGTTAAAAGAAGGTGTAACAATCAATCATTCTGAAAAGTCATTGGACCTTGCTTAATAAGTCCCACTAATGCCAGTGGTATTATCATCCTAATGTTATTTTTTTTTCTAGGTGCTCCCCGTCTCCTGCAGGCCATTGCCAGGGACGGTATCATCCCCTTCCTAAACGTATTCGAATACAGCAACTCAAGGAACGAGCCCACGTGGGCCCTCTTCCTAACCCTATCCATATGCGAACTAGGCATTCTCATTGGCAACCTTGACCATATAGCGCCTATCCTCACCATGTAAGTTTCGCCTAACTTTTCTTCGTTTTGCAGGAAGATAAGTTGTCTAGGGTGGGGCATCAGCTGACATGCAGACCTCCAATTCAGATGTTAAGGTGTGAGGAATTTTCCTCTAAGTTATTTTCTAATCACAGATGAGGCAAATGCATATCTTAGAATTCTGGGGTTTTTTTAGACACCAAAATGAAAAACCTAGTCTTTGATTTTTTTAAATTTTTAATTGTTAATTTTTTTTACAGGGCATCACATTATTGATGTCTATCCCCACAAAATTAATATTTGTTTTGTTTTGTTTTTGAAAACAATAAATGAAAAGATTTGACAAAAACAACGAGTGGGGCTACATTGTGACATATATTTTTTTTCGCCTTGAAATCCAACAGGAAAAATTACTTGACACAAAGGTAGACAGTAAAACGCTTATCAAAAGCTTGATAGACAATTATATATACCTATTACAAATATTGGATAGCTTTATATATATATATATATATATATATATATATATATATATATATGACATCAAAGAGACCTCGGGTGCCCAGGGCAGCCATGAATTCTTTGAAAAAATGAGGAAATACGTCTTTCAGTACATTCTGCTCCTTCAGGGAGTTTTTATCCAAATAGACAATACTTCTTTCCCTCCAGTGGTATTTTAGAGGAGGGGAAAATGCAATATTGAGCGGCCTGGAGGAGGTGGGTCGATTTTGTGGGTTATTTTGTGACAGTGCCAATGTGTCACAAAGTAACCCCGTCACCTTTCTATATTTAAGTTATGTTCTCATATCTCTCGGAAATATCACTACACAAAAGTTATATTGCTCCACAATCTAACCAACATAGTGACAATAAAAATAACTACCTGTGGTAGTTGGTTGTATAATGTGTTAGCCTGCAACACACAAAGTTTCCGAAGTTTGAGTTAATAGCTTGACAACAGGTTTGAACAATACACTGGCCAGCAAATGGCGCAGAAGCTTCGGACACTGGCCACTGCATTTAAACATCCTTTTTCAAATGCAGAAAACGGAATTTTTTTTAAATATTCATTTGCTAATCTTTGTTTGGGAAAGTACTGAGAGTAAAATTCCCCATTACTTAACCTAAAGTTTAAACATCTGAGTTGTCGACTGTCTAAAATATCACCTAAAGAATCCATCATGATTTAAGTATTTCTTCACGATTCATGTGAGTGTCTATACCGAATGAAAATATAAACTTCAGTAACCTAAACAGGGTTCTTAAAAGAAACTTCTCAAATTCGTTTCAACTTTAAATACCTTATTTTAGATAGACACTCCTTAAAATCTCAATTTTTTCCAAAACTTTTCAGGCTGAAAATTAAATTTCAGATCATACGCTACAGTGCTTAGGAATCGATAATGTGCATTTTTCTGAATGTCTCAAGAAAAGAATACCCGCGTAATCATCATGCACGATAAACCACTTGTAACTAATCTATTAGCTTTATTTAGAATGACAAGAAAATGTGATTCTACTTCTAAGTCTTCAGGAAGTCCTATATCTCTCCGTTTTTGGTCTAAGTTGATCAACTTTTGTGTTTGTTTTAGGAACAAGCAATAATAAACGTTGGGGGGAAATTTTCAAATTTTTTCTCTGAAACGTTTCACAAATCAATGATCTTAATCAAATGATAAAATTCTTAATAGACAGTATATCCATTCCTTCATAGACAGTATATCCATTATTTTTATTGCACTTTCGGATTGCCTCATCTCTTATGTGTTAATTATTGGGGTTCTAATATGAAAATGTATTGTTATTTATGAATATGCTGGGGAATTTATAGTTGAATAATATTATAGATAAAATAGATTGAAAGAAAAACAAGTGCAAAAAAATTGATTCTGTTCCTAAAAGTGCATATATATATATATATATATATATATATTTGGAAGCTTGATTCCCTTCTCTATGACTTTACTTCATGAGACACAGATAGTCAAAAAATCTACTAACTATTTTTGCAGTATACTAATACTACAGTAGTACTGCATTATATTAATACTACAGTTTTATTTCAGTAACTAAAAGAATCAACAAAGCATTTCCAATAAGGTATTTTGCTAAAAGGTTGCCCAACAGTTTTCGTCAAGTAGTAATATTTTTTGCATTTTTACTTCAGGTGTTTTCTCATGTGTTACATGTTTGTAAACCTCGCCTGCACCCTTCAAAGTCTTCTCAAGACGCCCAGCTGGAGACCTCGATTCCGCTGTTATCATTGGTAAGTTCATATTGTTATTATTTCATGCGTGTACAAATATTCGTTAACAAAACGCCGAAAATTTCTCTCAAATGGTCGGAATTTTTCTCAAGAGTGTTACATCAGGAATAATATGAATGCTAAATGTCAGAATAGTGGAAATCTGTTTGTAATGAGGACAACAGCACTTAAAAAATAGGTGACTAATATTTTAGTCATTTAAGGAAGGCGGGAAAAATCTTTACATAAAATATACACCTTTATATAAAATATAATTGTCTTTGTTTCCCACAAAATTTACGTTATCCCAGCATAGGAAGACGCCTCCCTGTTTGGAATGCGCAGTGTTCTCCTGGGGAAAAATCGATGCATCACCTTCGATACAACTGGCACTAGTACTAACCAGTAGTAACATACATTGAACCTATTGGTTCTGTATGTATATTAGGAGCGAGAACGTAGGGTCAGCAACTGACTTGAAACAAGATATTTTAGATCATATGCACCGAATTGGGGAGAAAATAAAAAATAAAACTCCGTCGGGAGAGATAAAAAGGTAGTGTCGAAAGTTACAGTAGTCCAGTTTCATTCTTTATGAATTGGTAATAATTACAAGATAAAAAGGACTTTTTATATACCACGTTTTTAAATTTTCTGTTGAATCATATAAACTTGACAGTTCTATGTATTAATAAATACTTTTTAAAAAAATATTTGATGAATTATCCCATCAACTTGAAAGAAATTGATCAAATGCGTAATAAAGAGGTATAAAATGCGCAATTAATCGTTTAGCTCGGGAAGTTAACTTGCGTTTAACTTTTCATTCCCGTCCTGGCCGATAGATGGCTGCACCATTCTACAAAACCAAATTAGCTGAAATTGAACTCAATTCTGCTTAAAGAGGGCAGAAAGTATTCTTTCTCTCCAGTGGTATTTTAAAGGAAGGAAAAATGCAACATTGAGCGGCTGGAGGAGGTGGGTCGATTTTGTGGGTTATTTTGTGACAGTGTCAATGTGTCACAAACCCCGTCACCTTTCGATATTTAGGGTTTCGATATTTAGTATGTTCTCATATCTTTCAGAAATATCACTACACAAAAGTTATATTGCTCCACAATCTAACCAACATATTGGCAATAAAAACTAATTACCTGTGGTAGTTGGTTGTATAAGATGTTAGCCTTCAGCAAACAGTTTCCGAAGTTTGAGTTAATAGCTTGACAACAGGTTTGAACAATATACTGGCCAGCAAATGGGGCTCAGAAGCTTCGGACACTGGACACTGGGTGTATCTCTATGTCGGACAGGCTGTTGGCGTTGTTCTTTGCTTACCCGGTATCACGGGCATGGCGTAAGATCCGAAATACGAAAAAATTACTATGTGTCACAAAGGTACTCCTGCAGTCACAAAGTAACCCCATCTTACTTTGTTACCCTTCAAAGTTACAACTCTCAATCCTTACATGCTTAGTTTGCAAAATCTTGCAAAAGCACATTAAAATCTAAAAGTCAATCATCTCCTTTCTAGGAACAATATCTCCCATACAACTCTTTTTTTTTTGTGTGTGTGTGTGTGTGTGTGTGTGTCTGGGGAGTTGTGATTAATTTTACGACTGAATTATTATTCATCTTCACTAAATGCTGGTGGTAAACATTACAGATATTGAAAGTAGTAATACTCTATAATATCTGTGCGGTTTTTACAGTTCGACCACTTTATTTAGGTCTGTCGTTAAATTCAAAATAACCCATCTGATTTAAATACAATCTTACTTAAAAGAAATATTTGCACCAGAAGTAATGAAACAAATTAGAGAATAGAAAAATCCTTAACTAACTCGTTATAATTAACAGTGAAACAGGCTCAGTTCGACTTTCTAAAGTATGTTCAGCATTCTTCCTTAGGATCAAAGTAAGAGAACGCCTACACGGTAATCCAAAGCGGGCAAATGGCACACACGAAGTATTGTTATTCCACGAAGGCAAAATCTGGATATATCGCACAGTAGAAGAGAGTAGAAACTGTAAAGAAAACCAAAGAACCATAAAAAGGGCTCCGAAAATACCACACAAAACATAAAATATTATTTTTTATATCTTTTCTTGCTTGCCTTGGCTTACTGCGAAGACGTCCGTAAGGAGAAAGCTGAATTTGCTTTAGACATTCTCATTTAGCCAATTTTACTCTCGATTATGGTGAATTAAGATTTTCCTGTTTCCTACTACCTAAGTTACATTCAATCAAGTGAAATTGAAAAAAAAATTAAAAGTTTTCAAGAATAGTCCATAAGTTGGGTTTAAACTGGTTTTTTGATAAGGACCCATAGCTATAGAAGGAGTTACCGTGTTTTTAGGAAGCTATGAGAAGTTTTTAAGACGGCATATTGGTAGGAATACGTAATTTTCGTATTTACGAAACAGAAGCGAGTAAATACAAAATTTGCTGATAGGAGCGAATAAAGGCGAAAATTGTTTTTTTTTTTTACTACTTTTCTGCGAAAACTCGGTGATAAACGACTTTTTAAGTGAAATTAGGTAATAATAGTAATAATTTATTAACATAATTACTTATCTAAGGCCATACACGGTCTTCAATTGAGAGATCTCACTCTCAAAATTTGCTTAGTACTTATTTCTAAAGAATTACGGAAGAGAATGGGGAGACTACTACAATGTTAGCTTTCAACTAAGAATTATATATATATATATATATATATATATATATATATATACAGGTGGTTATCAAAATAATGGAAACACCTATCAATATTAGTGGCGTTTATGAATGTGCTTCGTATTGCTTAAAAAACAAGTCTGGCCACCGGTATTTTTTATAAAATATAGTGTATGTATTATTCTACTGTCAGGTAGCAGAGATGAAGCTAAAGGCATCGTGCTTTTCGAGGGAACAGCGTAAAATGTCAAACCTTGCAGACATTGTGAAAAGGGCAAATTGTTGGAGCGCGTTTAAATTGGAGTATCTGTTACTGCAACCCCCAGGCTAATGGGTGTTTTTCGAGCTATGATATCGAAAGTTATGATAGCATGCAGAGTGCACGGAAAAACATCCTTTGTCAAACAGAATAGTAGACGAAAGGGAGAGTTGAGTGAAAGAGACGGACGGGGTATTGAAGCGGATTGTGACACGAAGAAAGAAAACAACTGGAACCAAAATGACCGAAAATCTCAATCTGCATCTGCATGTTCTGGTATCAACCATTAGAGGTAGAAGGGAACTTCACGAACAATGCATTTACGGAAAAGTAGTTATTCCCAAGCTACTTATAATAGATGGCAATACAAAATATCGCCAACAATGATGCCACGAGCGAACCTGGTCGATTGATATGTCAAAAAACGGCATTTGGTCCGACGAATCATTATTCACATTGTTCCTCGCAACTGGACGTGCGTATGTCTGGATAACACCTACACAAGCGTAAGATTCTGGCTGTCTCATCTCAATCGTCAATCATGGAGGTAGATTTATCAGGGTTTGGGATGGCATCTCATGGTTTTCTTCAGGCCCTATTGTAACCCTAAAAGGGAGATTGAATGAGAAGGACTATGTCGAAACTTTAGCTCACTAGTCCATCCTATGGTGCAAACATTATTTCTTGCAGGAGATGGTGTTCTCCGGTATGATAATCCCCTTATACATACTGCTAAATCTATCAAGTATTGGTTTGAAGAGCACGAAAAAGGAGTCAAATGTCTTATCTTGTCCTGTACAATCCCCCCCCCCCGACTATAAATCATCCAACCACTGTGATCTGTATAATCGGATAGATAAAAGTATCGATATCCACCACAGCATCTCTACAGGAACTTTCATGATTTTTCCCTGAAGAATGGTATACATAATGGAAAGTGACATAGTGGTTAAAAATTGTATATTCTTAACCACTATTTATGACTTATATAATCCAATTCCAAGGTGAATCAGGTGGTATTACATGACAAAGGTGATCCTGCCCCGAATTAATAAAGGTTTTCATGATGTTTCTTAGTGTTTCCATTATTTTGATAACCACCTGTATATATATATATATATATATATATATATTTGTGTGTATGCGAATAAATGTGAAATTTTATGCATTGTAATTTTTTTGTGCGAAATTTCGATATTTTTTATGCGACGTACCCCTACATATTGGTTAAGCTAAAACATTTCCACAATCAGGGACCACTGAGAGATAAGTGACGTCACGCTTGGAAAAAAAACGTAATGGGGTCCATTGTTTCCAACAATAATTTAAATTCGACTTATCGACATTCAATAAATGAATTATCGTCTGTTAAGAATATACTATATGAAGCCTTATTTGAATATTGTCCAACTCCATTCTTGTTCATTTTGAGATACAGAGTTTTAAAGTCTAATGAGTGCTGAGAAATGACTGCTGAAGTCTGATTTGTAATGCCCTCTGTTGGCAGCAGAAATAAGCTGGAGGCGTACCAGTTTGAAAATAAGATAAAAATGACTTGTATGAACATGAAAGTGAGGCTAACTCCCTTTTTTTAAAAAGTGGAGTTGGACCACTATTCAAATAAGGCCTTCATATAATAGTATGAATGCAGTTTCTCCTGGTTTATGTTCTAAGCATTTCTATGAGTTAAATGTGTCTTTTCCTGATGCCGTTTATTGCTCACAGGTCCGTATCACTGTTGGGAGTTCTCCTCTGCCTGGCTGTGATGTTCATCAGTAGTTGGTACTACGCTCTGGCATCTATGTTTCTTGCCGGAGTCATATACAAATACATTGAATTCAGAGGGTAAGTGTGGTAAGACATTTTACCTCCTGAACTCAAATAACTCAGCAATCAAATCAAATATATCAGTCAGTGAATTTCACTCCGTGTCTAGTTCGATCTACTTACTTACGATTAACAGGTATCTAATTTATCGTAATAACAATGTGGATTTTGGGTCTCTCAATTTTACAACACATTTTACGAACTCTCACGTTAGACTGAATTTGTTGATTCATATTAAGTTATGCCTTAAAGGCTATCTTACCTGTCTCCTACGTCGTTTAGCAGTTAGCGTCTCGAGCTTCCACATAGTGGGGTCGGATTCGAATCCCGGGTAAGGCATGGACGTTCATATACTGTCTTCTCATAAGGAGTAATGTGTTGTTACTTATGGCAGTTTGGGAACTTAATCCATTGCATTAAAGGGAGTAATGTTGGCTCACCTATAAGGTGCTCTTATAATAAAGTTGCTAAAAAATTCGTGGTGTGGTAAGGTCAATGTCCTCAGGATAAAGTAACTATCGCACTGAAAAAAAAATAATGTGCTTGTATTATACTTCTGTTGAATCGATGACTGGTCTGCGTTCATCCCATTCCATGGATGAGGGTTAACTTGGAGTAATGGAGGCCTAAATCTTACTAATTTTAGTACCTATAAAGAGGAAATCTAGAATGATGATTGAAGAATAAATTCCGACAAAGTATTGGGATGCTTGGTAAATTTTTGATAGTTTAAATAATCTATCTCGGGGGAAAAAATTTAAGAGGACATACGCGCACACCCGTATATGCAATATGCCTCGGTCACTATCAGAGTACAGATGAGTCATTTCAGTTATAATATTTAGTATATGAGTCACTGTCACTCTTGAATTAAATCTTTCCTATCCTTTGTGCTTCCCAGTCATTTTCATGATCACGGTAACATGGCTTTTTTGAGAGTACAGTTCAAAAGACTCGCATTGGAAAGCATGTCCGAGGTAACGCAGTTGCCTGTTGGTCCTATTAGCCGACTCACTGCTTCCACATAATGGGAATCAATAAATCTCAGATACGGCTTCACAGTTTAATTTTTAACTTTTGTTTTAGAATCTGAAACTAATAAAATATGCATAATGATGTTTCCAGATATAGTATTGTTAATGATGCCATACGAGCATTCATATTGTTTTTTGCTTTCAGAGCCGAGAAAGAATGGGGTGACGGCATTCGCGGTCTCGCCCTCTCCGCTGCAAGGTACAGCTTGCTACGCCTGGAGGAGGGTCCACCCCACACCAAAAACTGGAGGCCCCAGATCCTTGTTCTATGCAAGCTCAACAGTGATTTATTGCCTAAACATAGGAAGCTGATAGCTTTTGCATCGCAGCTTAAAGCCGGTACGGTTTTTGCGAAATGATCAAGTTTTTTTTTCTTCTTTCTCTCTCTTGCGGACTTTTACCTGAACAGAAAACAGCCGAAAATGCAATGAATTGGATGATAGAGCCCATACAGATTACGGTGTTGTCTCAATTTACTATCAGTCTACGTCCAATCACTCCTTTTTCAAGTTAGGATTGGCAATGAAATGTTTCAGACACAAGATGAACAGAAAACTGAAAGTCTTTTGGCTATCCGATGATGATTGGTGGCTGATGTTTCCGAGTGTGATTGAAACTCACATAATTTTCGAACTGATTCGAGGCCCGGGAGGGACAAACTATTTTTGTTATAAATCAATTGGGTTTAATGACATTTTAAAAAACGTAAAAAAAGTAATGAATTGTGCCCAGTTTGAATTTCTTTTAAATTTTAACATATTTTTGCAATATAAAAAAGAAGTTGTACTAATCTAGGTATTGAGTCATGTTTATAAGAATCCCCGTTTAGCCACATACTATTTTTTCGAGATTACTAAGAAATTGGAAGTAAATCAATTTATTCCTAATAAGCTGTTAATTTATTTTAAAATAAATCATAATATTTAGTTTATTAATAACTTGACCCTTTCCTTACGGGATGGGATAGCATGTATCCCAAAAATACAGGCACGAGAATGAATATATATATATATATATATGTGTGTGTGTGTATGTGTATAACCCCCTTGATGGCCGTTCTTACAAAGGGGGTGTGAAATTTCCTGTTCTAAAGAGGGAATAGCAAAATGAATCCCGTAAGCTAAAGGTTAATCAATTACTTATTTTCTATTGAGACCATAGATGAATACGTATCACTTGCTAATTCTGTTAAGTTTTTTCTGGAATAGATGTTGATATCATGTAAAAATGTTATAAATAACACTAATTTTTGCGCAACTTTTAGCTAAATAAAGAAACGAACCAAACAAATGAAAGTCCAGTTATCATTCTAAGTGTTAAAAAAAATTCTTTCGTGAAGAATGAATCTTGTGTTGATATTCCTTACATAGGATTTGGAAAAGTTAATAATATTGTTTGGCATTTGTTTAAAGAATGATATTTGCAAAGATTCAACTCTCATAAATTGGCAGAGAGATCAACCCTCGATGTAATAGTTAAACCCTATAATTATATTAGAGTTTACTCAACAAAAATCATATAAGGATGTTTTTGACTCTCCCTTGGGTTTTTTTTTTATTACAGGAAAAGGCCTTACTCTCGTCTCTTCTGTTATTGAAGGAGAACTTACTAAGCAACATAGTGAAGCTCAAGCCGCAAAAACGGTAAGAGTTTCCTATATTTTATAAGAATAATAAAGCTGCAAGTCGCTGTAATTAAAAATAATCGCAAGCGGATATTCTTGAAAAATTTCCCCCAGAACCACATTCAGTGTAGATTGTAATTAAAAAACATTTGTAAAAGAATTTTACAAATGTTTTTTACAGAATTTTACATATATTACAAAAGAAACTATAACAATATTAAAAAAATTGCGAAATAATCATATCTGGTAGTGCACAATATAACTTCCCCCTTGTATATTGACTTTGTATATATATATATAGTATAACCTTGTAGATTTTCATGAACAGTTTGATTTTTTACCGGACAAGATGTTATCGCTTCAAAGACCTACAGATTTGGCTACAGGTCTATTATTTGCCGATTTATACCTGAATTTATAAAAAAATCTCACGATAAATGACTGAAATTTTACATGTAACTGCATACCATCGACTGTATTTCTTTTAGATATCAAAACATCGATTAGCTTTTAGTTCATTACACTCATAAGTGTTTTATGTATATATGATTAAAAGAAATAAATGATAAATGCATAATATTTTGTTTCTGTTGTTCTTGTTGATGATGATGATGATGATGATGATGATGATGATGTTGTTGTAAAGCTAGTGCCGTTTATGTAAAAATTTGCTCAATTTCATCATCCTCAAGTAGCATATTTATGATCTATTTTTTCCCTATTTTCGGTATTTTAGTGCTATATTCCTCCGAAAAATAAGACAGAAATTTTGGCAAATACAGTTTTTGAGAAAAGAACTGCTCCGAACGTTGTCGGATACTTTAAATAGAATAATTACAAAATAAAAAGAACTTTTTATATACCACGTTATTAAATTTTCTGTTGAATCATATAAACTTGACAATTCTATGTATTAATAAATACTTTTTTTAAATCAAACTTTTATAATTTTTTTTAATTTCTCGCACAATATTTTTTTGTAAACAAACAAAATTCACGTGTATTTTGTTTTCAAAATCGTCAAACGCCGTTACGCAAAAGTGCAAGCATATTACTTGAATTCGATCAAAGCGCCACCTTGCGGATTTTTTCCGAACTAACTTTCCATACAAAAAAATTTAACTGAAAATGAATTCAATTCTGCTTAAAGATGGCTAAAAGTATTAAAAGAATGCATTTTCATCGTGTTCTGAGCTAATCTAAAAGCTTCAAATGTCTAGCTAGTGGGGAAGTTGGTTAAAAATCGATTGCAAGATTTGTACTGGACGAACACACAAACACGAAAACGAGTTAATAAAAACGTGGTAATAATTACAAGATAAAAAGAACTTTTTATATACCACGTTTTTAAATTTTCTGTTGAATCATATAAACTTGACAATTCTATGTATTAATAAATACTTTTCTAAAATTTTTTTGATGAATTATCCCATCAACTTGAAAGAAAATGAAGTTAATTGGGAGTTAACTTGCATTTAACTTTTCGTTCCCGTTCCGGCCAATAGATGGCTGCACCAGTCTACAAAACCAAATTAACTGAAAATAACTGAAAATTAATTTAATTCTGCTTAAAGATGGCTAAAAGTATTAAGAAAATGCATCGTCATCATATTCTGAGCTATTCTAAAAGTTTCAAATGCCTAGCTAGTCGGAAAGTTAGTTAAAAATCGATTGCAAGATTTGTACGAGACAAACACACACACAAAAACAAACAAACAAACAAGAAAGCGAGTTAATAAAAACATGGTAAAAAGGAAATGTGTTGGTGTAAATGCATTATGATTTTTTTATATGCCTAAATTCGTAACCTCGTCCTATTATACATGCATTTTACTGAGATGTCTTCTCCCGCTTATTTCAGAGTCTTAAGAAAGTAATGGCTGAAGAGAAGGTGAAAGGCTTCGCAGACGTTGTTGTATCCCAAAGCGTGCCCAACGGAATCTGCCATCTGTACGTATATACTTCAATTGTTCAAAACACTGAGTTCGAGGTTGGCCTAAATTTTTTTTTTTTTTTTTTTTTTTTTTTCAGTCCGATTTTCATGTAATATCGTAAGTTCATTCATGCGACCCACAACGACATGACACATGTCATGCCAATCATAGCGCGCTGTCATAAGAAAAAATAAGAATCAGATATGAACTTTTTTAGAAATTACCAATGGTACAGATAAGAAATGTTTTTTCTTGTTGAAGCAGAAAGAAGGACAGAATGATTAGAGCAAAATGTTTCATTCGAAATCGATAAAAACGTATCTCGAAATCTATTGTCATGCCTGCAGATACGAGAAAGTGGTAACACGCAAATTTTGAAAGTATATGTTGTAGTCGGAATAATGAACGACTTCTGGAATTAAAAGAAAAGCTTCACTGCTTTCGAAATTAATCTTTTTAAGTAGTTAGCGACATGAATTACGGTGAATATTTAATGACCACTTTGAAAATAAAATTTACAATTAAAGGTTCTTAGACGCTAAATTCTCAATTATTTTTTTTATTTTCTTGATTTAAAACATGCTACATATCTTTCAGAATAAAACTACAGTAAACGTGTGTTTCTACAAATCAATTACGACATTTTTATGATGTACTGACTACTCATATCCAGTTATACATGTATGCTTGAATATTGTCAGAAATTTTTTTGTAATACATAACAGATCACATGCAGACAAATAAATTATATATATATATATATATATATATATATATATATATATATATATATATATATATATATACAGACGAACCTCCATATATCGAAGTAACAAAGTTGCGGAAAAAAATTCGATATATAGAAATTTCGATGTATAGAATTGATCTTAGTTTTATCATAATTCTCCTAAATAAAAATTAAAGCTAATTTTCGTATAGGAAACTCCATTTCTAATTTATATGCGAATCCCATTAAATGAAAGTTAATAACTAAAGGAATTAATATGAAAGATTTATTGAGTACTACATACCTTTTAAAAAAACAATAATCCAGACAGTGGTTACAATGATCACAGTTACATTCTTTAAAAAAAAAAACTACGAATATCTTGCTGAACAGCCAGTTTTGCAGAAAGTTCATCAAAGAAATGTTCGCATTTATTCAGTCCACTAAAAACTTCATCAGGGACATTTCCGCGGATTGATTTCCTACGACGTATTGTTTCAAACGCCAAAAAAATGGGAGATTTTATCCTAAACTGGAATGAAATCTCCCAATATGTCTTGAAAAAAAATTTCGATATATAGAGATTTTTTCGATATATGAAAACAGTTTTTCTATGTAATGAACATGGAGATTTGCCAAGAGTTCGATATATAGAAAATTTCGATATAACTTGGCTCGAATTAACTTGGCTCTCGACCCTCCTTGTCTCCTGTGTGATAACCAGGAAGAAATAGACATGCCTCACCTTGCTTCCTGCCCTGCTCTACCTCCCGTGTCTTTATGGGAGTGCTATTGGATTGCCAGACATAAGTTGAAGGATTAACGGATGTCATTTTTCTATCTTAAATTTTTGTCTTTTTGATATCTGTCGACCTGTAATTCTTTCCATTGGAGATTAATATATATATATATATATATATATATATATATAACTTATTTGTTTTGAACAGATTGAAAATAAAAGAGGAAAAATTACAAAATTTATTCATTAGGATAATAACAACTGTAAAAAAATGTAAAATCGGAATTTTTAATATTACTTGCATACTAATATATAGTAGGTTGCATAGTTATACTGACATCTGGTTTGCTATCGTGTGTTGGTTTTCAGTTTCAACTTATGTACGCACACACTTGTTATTCTTTATATATACAGGTAACCCTTCTATATCACGGTAGATAGGTTCCTAGAAAATGTCGTGTTGTGTGAAACCGTGTTATATGAGACTCAGAGCCAGTACAACAAGGGGGGGTTACGTTCTGAAAACTTATTAAAAAGAAACTTTTTTTTTAATTCCATATAAGCAACTTAATTTTTATTAAAAATATTAATGTATGTATAACACAAAACGGAAAGAAACAAAAAAAATTTATTTTCATTTAATGTGACCTTAATTTAATAAATTTCTTCCTCATCACTGCTCAGTACAATGAAACGAGAACGTTTTTTCGATTGAACGATATCACCTTCGCTTTCAGAACCTTTTTCTTCATTTAGATTCTTTGCGCCTTCTATCCTCTTGAAAAAATCTGTAATTTTGGCTGATTTGCTGGTTCTTACAAGGTCATTGTAGATTCACGGTATGGAGATAGACAATTTTGCAGCTCCATTTTGAATTTTCGTCTTCTTTCAGCGGAAGGGTCTGCATTCAGGAAATATGATTCAAGATTTTCGGCTAAGCTTAGGCCTTCTTGTAATTTTATAGAGTTATAAATGAATAAATTATAATTTGTTTATACATTTTCACGTAAAGCCACTATAGTTCATTATTCCTTCCCGTCATTATTTTAAGGTAATTTAGTTTTTAAATGTGTTAAACAAAAATCATGTTATCAAGTGCTATAGAAGCACAGTGTTGTACAAAGGTTTTCAAAATTTCTTTATCGTGTTAGAGCGAAACCGTGTGACAAGTTGCTGTGTTATACGAGGGTTCCAGCAATTTATCTTATCGTGTTAGAGCGAAACCGTGTTGTAAAATGCCGTGCTGTAGGAGGGCTACCTGTAACTAATAAATTATTGTTCTATTCGTTTATATAATTACTGTTAATTGTTTGAAGTAAATTAATTAGAAATTGCATCGTAGAATTAACTTTATTTGCATTTCGGTTTATTGAAAAATGTCACTAAAGGGTTTTTTTTTTTTTTTTTTTATCGAACCACTCCATTTCCTTTTGATTCCTTTCACGTTTTAAATACTTGTACCGCTTTCAAAAATAAATCCGTTGCGTCTCTTTCTTTGAACAGAATCCAGAGCATTGGTCTCGGAGGACTGAAGCAGAATACTGTGATAATGGGATGGCCTTTCGGATGGAAACAATCTCCGAGGTCCTGGAGAGTCTTCATTGGTAAGAAATGCAGATGGCTTGCATATTTCTGTTCTTCTACTCCAAAAAAACCTTATACGTAGGGATACGTAATTTTTGTATTTTCGAAATCGATACAAATAAATGCCAAATTTGAAGTTATGAGCGAATAAATGCGAAAATTATTTTTTTACTAGTTTTCGGCGAAACTCGTTGGTAAACTGCTTTTTAGGCGAAATTAGGTGATAATAGTAATAATCTATTAACCTAATTGCGTATCTAAGACCGTCTACGGTCTTTAACTGGGATATCTCAATCTCGAAATTCGCTTATTACTGATTTCTAAAGACTTGAGGAAGAGAATGTGGAGACTACTACAATGTTAGCTTTTAACTAAGAATTTTGATACTTACCTAACCAAATAAGTAAAATTGTGATTTTTTTTTAATAAATGCGAAATTATTATTTTGCGAAATTATTATATTTGCGAAATTAATTTTTAATTTTTATATATATATATATATATATATATATATATATATAGTCGATTTCGGTTAATTGGACCACCGGTTAATCGGACCGGTCGCTTATTCGGACCGAATCATTTCTTGTACCGTAAGGCATGTTCGTTTAATCGGACTAGCCGGTTATATGGACTAAAATGATCGCGTCCCGATGTAGTCCTATTAACCAGAATCGACTGTGTATATATATACAGTGGAATCTGGATCTATCGTGTTTCACGTGACCGACTGAACTGAACGATAAATGCGGGAAAACAACAGATGGGGGAACATAACAAAGCAAAATGATCGTCGAGACTGGGTGAAATAAACGACACATACGGGAAAACAGGGAACGATCGATCGAGATCCCACTGTGTGTGTATATACATATATATATATATATATGTGTGTGTGTGTGTGTGTGTGTGTGCGAATAAATGCGAAATTTTATATATTGTAAATTTTTTTGAGAAATTTCGATATTTTTTATGCGAAATTTACGTACTCCTCAGAGCAGAGCCGATCAATTGTGGCGCATGAGGCAAGTTTCTAAAAACGGCGCGTTTACAAATTTTTGGACAGACTCTTGAGTAATGAATGTATCTGAATTAGAAATAGTCTACTTAATAGAATAACGGACATTTTGGTAAAAGTATGTATTCATTTTTTATAAACTTAAAAATTAAAAAAATTTAAAAACTTTAAAAAAGTAGAAAAGGTAAATAAATTTGAATATAATTTGTTATGTCAAAAAGCAATTTCTAAATCATTCTTCGGGTTTTCTCACGGCAAATTGTTTGAATGCATCTCTATAATTTATTATTTTTGATACCGTCTTTTCAGCAGAAATTATTGCCAGATCATTCAATCGCTCTTGAGTTGTTGTTTATAGATAATTCTCAAATATTTTCAGTTTAGAAAAATTGCGCTCGGCTGATGCTACAGTGACAGATAGGGTTAGTAGGATTCTTAGAGCTACAACAACGTTTGGAAATATGCGTTCAAAATTTAATTATTATAAACTCAAATTAAGGAGGCCCGGGACACATTTTTAAAAAAATTTTATTTATTGAGTTAAAATTTTGAATTTTTTTGTGATGGTCAACTATATAATTTGTAAACAAAATCACATCATAAAATTTCTCAAAAAATTTTTAAAAAATTTTTAAATTTAAAATTTTTAATAAAAGTGGGGTAATTTAAAATCTTTATAACTCGAAATATTATTTGTCGAATTTCAAATTTTTTTTCATTTAATTAAACAGAAATATATAAGCTTTAATTTTGTTTCAGAATTTTTTGAAATATTAACTTTTAAAGAAATTAAAAATATTTAGATTAAAAATTACAAAAAAAATTATGTAACTTATTTTTAAAAAATCATATTTTCAAAAGTAAATATTTTTTTCAAATTTTCTGAATCAAAATTAAAGTAAAATAGTTGAAAAAGAGATGTTCCAAGTGTCAACCAGTTATCTTTAATGGTTCTTGACTTATAACAATTTAAAGACGGGAAATGGGGAAAAAAAACCATCATGCAGAAAAACGCACTTACAAGTTTAAACAACGTTTGGCTACTATTAGAATGTTGCCCCCCCCCCCCCCAAAAAAAAAAGAAAAAAAATTATCCTGTTCTGATAATTCCTGACTTTTAAATCATGTTTCTATCCTGATAGAAACATGATTTAAACGTCATTTTAAGCGTAAAAGAACAAAAAAAAAATTTTAATGCAATAAAAAAAATTTCGAAAATTCGAACAATTTTGTGCCCTGGACCCCCTTAAGGAGTTTATAAAAAAAGTCTATCTATTCGCTTATATTTGTATATTTTTATGAATTTCTTCATTCATTAGATTGAACAATCAATATTCTTTTCGTTATTCGTTAAAATTTCGTAATTTTGCTATGTCTGATTTTTGAGCCTATTTCATTATTGTGATCGAGGCGGTGGCCTTGCCGCCTCACCTATGGAACCGGCTCTGTTAAAAGCTATACATTCATTCTTTTAGAAATACTAAAAAAAGATGTTGGTGGATAATAGCTACTCTGTATATAAAAGTATGCAAAATAACAGAGCTAGATAATATCGAACTTTGTATCAAAATTCTCAAAAAAAATTAAATATATGACAGTTCCTATTCAACAACCGTCTATATTTGAGGATCAATAAAAGCTGCTATAGAAAACTTTGTACATAATTAGAAGCATACAGTCAAATCTTTGGTAAATCTTTTAGTCAGTTTTTTTTGTTTTTTTTTGTAGTTAAAATCGCATTCAATCATTCGCTAATTTGTTTGTTTGTTTTTTTATATTTCAGATAGCGTACGCAATATTGCAGCGAACAAAAATGCTTTGATCATCCCCAAAGGAATAGACCAGTTTCCAGAAATTACCGGAAAAATGTCTGGTCACATTGACATCTGGTGGATTGTCCGTATCCTTTTTGACAACACATTTCTTTTACTTATAAATTACTATAGGTTTCGATACTTATAAAGTAAAACTTGTAAAAATATTATAGGTTTCAACTTTTAATGGGTAAAAACATTGTTATTATATTCGCACTTCTTAATAAAAGTTATTTTCAGTCAAGATATAGATTTTTTATAGGCTAGATTTTTTATAGGCATTAAAGGCTAGATCTGTATTTCTCCAGCTCTTTTTGGAGTTTTGCTCCTACCTCACTTCTAAGTTTCTAATATAAAGGTAATGAAGAACAACTCCAGAAATTTTCCTTTCATCCATTTTTTCAGTTCTTGGGGGAATCTCTTAGAATCAGCAAGCGCTGTCGGTCTCTCACTTAATGAAAATAAGACAAAATATATGGAGAAGACCAAATTCGCCAGTGACTACAGAGATTGTCTGATTGTTGATGACTATAAATTTGAAACATTTAATAGTTTTACTTATCTAGGGTCTATCATTAACGCTTCAAATACTACTTCAGAAGAGATTAATTGCAGAATCCTAAAAGGGAACAAATGCTATTTTTCATATCGACATCTTTTAAGAAATAAACTAATCCCTAAAGTAATCAAATTACAGATATGCAAAACAATTATCCGGCCTGTAGTAACATATGGTTGTGAGACTTGGACCCTGACATTAAAAGATATTAATAACTTAAGAATATTTGAACGTAAAATTTTGAGGAAGATATATGGACCAATTCAGGTAAATATTAACTATGGAGAATAAGAACTAATAAGGAAATAGAAGCACTCATAAAATGCAAAGACATAGTAAAATTTATTAAAGCACAACGAATATCTTGGCTCGGCCAAATCGAGAGACAAAGCGAGTGGCAAAATTCTTATACTGGAAGCCAATGTGCAACAGACCAAGGGGAAGACCAAAAAAAAGATGGTTAGATGATGTGTTGAATGACCTAAAATGTCCGAAGATAACCAACTGGAAGGGTTAAGACTGGAGACAGAGTCGTCTGGAAAGGGATTGTGCGGCAGGCTAAGGCCCATCGTGGGCTGTAATGTCAACTAAGAAGAAGATAGCATTAAAGGCTAGATCTGTATTTCTCCAGCTCTTTTTGGAGTTTTGCTCCTACCTCACTTCTAAGTTTCTAATATAAAGGTAATGAAGAACAACTCCAGTAATTTTCCTTTCATCCCTTTTTTCGGTTCTTGGGGGCACAATAACGTTAATTTTAGCCAACAATCGGTATTTTAACGACTGATTATAACTACTGATTATTTCTCAGAAAACTCCGTAACTTCTTCCGTCATCAATTATACTACATACAGAAAGTTTTAAGTATAAATTCAATTTTTTTAATGATTGGAAACAAGGTAAGAAGTTTAAACCAAAGCTATGTCTCAAAAGATTACGAGTTCATGAATGTTTGATCCTCAGACTGCTTTTTGATTAATGTAGTCTTTTTCCATGCAAACACTTTTACTGTATTCTCTCCCTGGCCACACCCAGGTTTAAAAAGATGTGCTTTAAAATTATCACAGACTGAATATTTTTATGGAACATTTTGGAATATGATGATGAGTTTTAAAAATATAAATGGCCATTAGCTCAATTTATCGTCATACCCAGACGTTTCAAATCAGACATATTAATAAATAATTTAAATTATATAGACATTTAAAGTGAATATACATATTAATAAAGAATTTTCTACTGTATTTTATATTATTATTTGCAACAATAAAACTTCTCGAAGTTTATTTGACTCATTGTTGAAGCCTGATTCTGTTCATGATTTTTTAAAAAATAGAGAGATAAAAATCTATAATAAAATAATTGTGAAATAAATGGTTCGACGAAATATTAATTAGGATTGATGCGTATTGCAAAATGAATTCTTTTCAAATTAACTATAAAAGTATAATTTTGACAAATCGTTTTCGTTCAAATTCAAACGAGTATATTTAGCACTCTTTTGCAAGATTTTTCTTTTAGTTTTGTGTTGCATTAAAGTGATTTAATGACTGATTTTTCCTCAGCTGCGTATCTCTCCTTAACTGCCATTTCCAGATGACGGTGGCCTGCTGATGCTTCTGCCTTTCTTACTGAAGCAGCACAGAGTATGGAAGAACTGCAAACTTAGAATCTTCACCATTGCCCGTATCCTTTTCATATTTATAGTGTAAAACTGCACCTGAAAATGTACTGAAGGAGCAAGTATTAAAGCAATCATGCTGACTTTTTTTTTTGTCGGTTGAAAATATAACACGTGCTGAGTTTTTTTTCCACCCTCCCTTCCGCGATTTAAATATTCTATATCAATGGAGAATATTCAAATCACGGAACAAGGGTTTTCTCCGTACAACGGAGATTTTTTTCTCAAAATGCCGTGGAGAAGGCGTTCCTAAAAATAATTATCAGGGATTCTGAAAACTACATGAATTGTAACACCTTTCAATCATTCCCGTGCGATATATGCTTTTGTTTTTTTACCACAAGACTATTCAAATTTTGATGTGTTAGTCTCAAATCGCGTTCTACATTTACTGATTTTACTGATAATTCAGGTAATTTTCCATAGATAGCAAAAATCGGAGGTACTTTTTGTTAGAAAGCAATTCTCTACAAGAGCCATTATACTACAGCTCTATAAGTTAACCCAGTTCAGAAAACGAGTTCCCACCCGTTTGTGCCTGAAAAATCCTTTATTTTTCCAGAACTCCATGCCTTCAGTTTCTTTTCTCACAAAATCAGCAAAAAATGAATAGTGCCTTCCTGAATTTTAAGTGTTATATTAACAGTTTACACTTATGCATTAAAAAAAATATTTTACAGTGGACTGAAACGGTTTTACAAAATATCCTTAGAAAAAAGACATATAAATTGATTGTCATAGTATTTTAAATCAATAGTTTTAATTTCTCTTCTTAAAATTACAATTTTACGGAAACTTTCATAGTCCTGTATTCTTTCTCTCCTTTTCTACTTGTGCTACCAATTCCTCCGCAGAGTTTGTGTTAGAGATCATAATTTAATTCAAATCAGCATATCAAGCCGTAGAACGTCCTTTGTTCGTTGATCAAGATGGATCAAAGTAGTATTTTAAGGCAGACGTGCTATTAGATTGTGTAGATTTATGTTGTGCTATCAATTTCAGAAATCTACACGCAAATATAGATCAAGAAGTAACTTCTCTGGCCCTTAACCTTTAGCTAACGGGGCCTATTTTTCCGATTCCCTCTTTAGAAGGAGAAATTTCATACCCCATTTTTAAGAACGGCCATTAAGGGGGTTATATATATATATATATATATATATATATATATATATATATATATATATTCATTCTAGGGATACATGCTATCCCACCCCGTAAGGAAAAGGTTAAATGTAGGTACTCTCCTCACTCCAGCAATAAAAGTGGCAACTTTACTATTTTAAACTATTCAGTCAGGTTATGGATAAATATTCATGAATAAAAATAGCACAGATGACAGCTCTCTAACTATGTATCTATCTATCTTTATTTCTACCTGTCTATGACTTCCTTTCTATTTGTCTGTTTGTCTTTCTACCTCTATGTATGTATCCACCTACCTATCGATCTCTACCTGCCGGTCTATCTCTGTCTCTACCTATTTATCTCCATTTCTATCTCTATCTTTCTCTCTCAATCTTGTGTGCGCACCTGCCTGCAAGCAAGCAAGATAAATCGGGAAAACTCCAGATAGAAAAGGTTTTGGAATTCAGCTCAAATTTCACAGCTCTCCGGGGTCCTCCTAGTAAACGGAGATAAAAGTCTGGAAGTTTTTCAGGATTACAAAAACGGGTGGAATCTCAGTAAAGAAATCAGATGATTTACTGCGTGTAATTATTTCTTAAACATGAACATTTGTGTGAACACTTATAATATTTAATGAATATAATTTAAAAAGGATATTTCGGTTTATATCCTTATAACATAGGCCCTATAGAGTATACTGCAATATTTTTGAAACTGTATGGTATTAATATGGCAATTTACCAAAATTATGTTGGCAACAGGTGGACCATATGAATAGAATATCTGCTTTACATTTTTTAAGTATGTGTCTTCTTGTTATACCGTATTTTTCAGACCATAAGACGTATTTTGTTAGGTATATAAAGATACAGTGGAACCTCGCTTAACGAGCACCTCGCATAACGAGTATTTCACATAACGAGCAAAATAAATCGTAAAAAAAAATGGCTCGCTTAACGAGCAACATTTCGCATAACGAGTGACGTGGAAGGAAGTCCCCTCTTCACGTCACTCGGATCTTCACGTCCCCAGGATCATCAACAGCCGAAAAATAAGTATTTAAGGGTAGTCATGGATGGTTCGAGAAGCAAATATCATGGGACTGGAGGATAACAATGATACTGGGGAGCTTGTGGAAGAGCACAACCAAGAGCTGACCACCGAACAGCTAATAGAATTACAGTGTCTTTCACAGCAAGCAGTTGTAGAGGAGAGTTTGTCAGTGGAGAAGGACGAAGAAACAGCAAAGAAACAATCTTCTGGCGCAATAATAGAAATGATGAAAGTACGGGAAACTGTTGCATCATAAGTTACAAAGCATCACCCTGATAAGACGGTGGCTATGCGCGCTATAAATTTATTCAATGACAATGCGGTGACACATGTTCAGCAAATTTTGAAGCGCCGAGAAAAACAAATGTCTCTAGATAGATTTCTAGTAAAAAAATAAGATATGCGTCATAAATTCGTAAATAATAAACTACATATGGATGATTTTGCGCCTTAAGAATTTATGTATAAGTAACTTTCTTTAAATAATAAACGCTACATCTAAAAAATTTTGAGTATTTTTTGACATGGAAAGCATTATCGTATTTTACATTAATTTATATGGGAAAAATTGTTTCGCTTAACGAGTGTTTAGCATTACGAGTAAGACTCTAGAATGAATTATGCTCGTTATGCGAGGTTCCACTGTATTTTCAATTTCTTACTATATAAAAAAATATATATATAAAAAAATATATATATAATAAATATAACAAATAATGTATATAAAATATATATATATAATATATATAATAAATATATATATACTACATATAATAAATTATTCATTTTATTTTAATGTTACATTCGTACCATAATACTCACCCCAATTTTAAGTCGATTTTTTATGTAAAAAGGTGCGTCTTTTGGTCCGAAAAATACGGTAATTACTAACTCAAGCAGACTGTCTTCGTGATCATTGCGATCATTAAACAGCTATGATTGCACTTTGTTACAATGGGTAAGCCCACTGTCCTTAAATACTTGTAAAATTTGTTTTGAAAATATTAGGACTCGGCACCACTTTTTCGCCCTTTATGATACAGGGTTATCAGGTAAGAATCTTCCGATTACAAAATTTAATATTTTCCATAATTACAAATAGAAAATTATAATTAATATGTCAT
The DNA here is from genome assembly GCA_907164885.2 of Dolomedes plantarius. Classification (NCBI taxonomy): domain Eukaryota; kingdom Metazoa; phylum Arthropoda; class Arachnida; order Araneae; family Dolomedidae; genus Dolomedes; species Dolomedes plantarius. The sequence goes on from OU015491.1 coordinate 41,664,653, forward strand.
TGTAGAGGGAAAATGTTAAATTTTTAGTTTGTAACATTTTTGACACACAACACACAAACTACCACACCGTTGAATTGGTCGCAGTACAGCCGATGATTTGCTGCTACACAGCTACCCTCCTAGATCACCGGACTTAACCCCATACGACTTCTTCCTTTGGGGATATGTCAAAGATCTTGTGTTCGTACCACCTTTGCCTACAAGTCTGCCCGAACTTAACGCATTTGTCATGTTTTACAATTTGTGACGTTTGACAGTTAATAATGAAACATTATAACGTGTTTGGCAAGGAATGCCGTATCGCAATGATATTATACGGGTGATTAAGGGGACAGTGGACTTTCAAAATTGTGAAATTTGTCCAAAAATTCGATTTTTTAATTTTATTGAATTGTGAAACTACGGACGAGTAGGAATGTGTTGCAAAAAAAAAATTAATTTCCGTGATAACTTTCCTAGTTATAGGCATTTGTATTTAATTTAGATATTATGTGGTTACTAATAGCAATAACTTTAAATGTGTTTTTCTCAAAATAAAAATTTTCATGTCATACGAATATTCAAACTGCTCCAGGCGCATTTCTAATTATCGTATTGCTTTGAAATTTAAGTTTTATATACTTAACTGTATATCAAATAAATCTTATTGAAAATAATTATGCTTCGTAGCTCAGAATTTCTAAATTTTGTACTTGAAAAGATGATTTATAGGTATTTTGCGTAATAAAAAGGGTGTTTTCACTATTATTTTTTTTTCTCTTTATAATTTTAATGAATGCTTAAAATAAGCAATAAGTTTCATTGTTAGTTCTATAAGGTATCCTATCCTGTAAATAAAAGTTACCGTATTATATGCGAAAGAAATGCGCATGGAACATTTTTAATTAGGCCAATTTTTGATATAATTAATAATTCATAAATTATTAATATTTCATCATTAAATTTTAACCACTTTTATATATCTATGGTACTAATCACATATTCAAATTTCAAGCAAATCCATTCAAAACAAAAAAAGTTATGTTTGAAGGTCCACTGTCCCCTTAAAGGAAGTCATGTCGAACACCTGTGTGAAAAAAAATTTTAACGTTTTTCCTTTACAATGACATATTAATTACAATTTTCTGTTTGTAATTATGGAAAATATTAAATTGTGTAATCGGATGATTCTTTCCGGATAACCCTGTACTGTATAGTACCCAGAGCACTTGTCTGGCTCATATCTCCTTGAATATGCCTAGGAATTTTTATTAATTTGCTTTAATAGTTAACCAAACACTTCTTTTCATACGCCAACCTTTGTAAACTCATGTTTTAGTGACGGGTCATGAATTCTTGACACTACTCCATCATCGATATCCGGATTAATCATTCAACATGGGTCAATAATACAAGCAGCCCTCGTGATGTTGAAACCGGATTATGGCAACAGTAAGGTCTTCGCTACTTGAAAATGGGGGCTTCTGGGAAAGCGTACAATTCCCTATGCTTTCGTGAAACACAAGCTAATTGAAAGATTTATATAAGAAGCAATCTGATTGACTTTGACACTGTCAGTGTCCTATAGCTCTTTTTTCACTATGTTTTTAAGACATCATTCATTTCCGCCTAAAACCGCTTTTTTAACTCAAATTTTAAATCGATGGTGAGAATGTAATTCTTAAGATAAAAGTCGTTGGAACAGGCGAGAAAAGAGATTCAGGTTACGAAAAGAAAGGAGGTTACGAAGAATTTCGTATTTCCACTTCATTTATAGGTTCTCACCTATAATACTAAGAGATAAAAATTCAAAATAGTGAAAAATACGAAACTGCTAGAAAAAATTTACTTTTCATAGCTTCTTAAAGTTATTGATAAAATTTAAAGTAAAATCTAAACAAAATAAAAATTTATTTCTTTTTGTCGGCCGTGGAGGCCTTGTGGTACAGCGCGCTGGTTTTCGGTGCTGAGGGTGCTCAGATCGAATCCTGGCGAAGCGCCACTAAAATGCCTCCGTTTGTGTCGTCCCTTCATAGGGAGCAATGCTGGGCCGCCTATATGGCGCCCCCATAATGAAATGGCCAGCAAAAACTGCGGTGAATTATAGGCGAATGTCTTCGCGACAAGTGCCTCCGCATTGAAAGAAAAAATTTCTTTTTGTCTACAACCTATTCGTCTTTCATTCCTTAACTCTGTTACCCCTAGAACTGGAAGATAATAGTATTCAAATGAAGAAGGACTTGACTACATTTTTATACCACCTCCGAATTACAGCTGAAGTAGAAGTTGTAGAAATGGTAAGAGGTATTAGTATTAAAACTTTACGAATTCATTGCAGAATAGAGTGTGTGCACTTAATTCGTTGCTAAGCAAGTTGCTAGGGTTGGGCCTTAGGAAGCTAAATGGACCATGGTAGATATGTAAGCAACCTGCAGGGTTTTGTAAACACTGTGCAGCCGCATTAGATTTTTACAGCATCAAAATATTCTGCTGCACCTGTGCTCATACACCAGTGATGTCAGATACTCATGGTCTGGGCTGTACTGGATGCTGTTTTTAAAAGTTAACTGTTATGGATAGATGTTACGTGGTTCCCCCTTATAATTTCACAGCTTTTATGCATCGATTTGAAGACGATTTATTTTCTGTTAATTAATTTAATTTCCTTTCAAAACGATTATTTCCTAAATAGACCTTCAGCCATTAATTTCTAAATTTATGATATTTAATAATCATGCATAATACCGAAATTAACAAACTCTAGTATACAATGCAGTTTAAAAAAAACGTTTCTTAGTCTTGAACGGGAAATCTATAAAGGAAGAGGGACTGTTATAATAAGGCATTAATATTTTTAAATTTTTCCAATCCTTCCAGGTGGATACCGATATAACAGCCTATACATATGAACGCACACTCATGATGGAACAACGGTCGCAGATGTTAAAACATTTGAAACAGAGGAGAGGTACCCTCACCGTGGTAAGTACAATCACAAATTTTTCAGATCCGCCAGTTCCGTTGAGTTGCAAAAGAAGTTATAATAAAAATAAATGGTTTGCATTCACTTTATTAGCAATAAATTTCTCAGCAGATATTATACGGTACAAGACTTTTATAAATTCGCTAACAAACTTAACCTATCCGCTACAAATAAAAAAAAAAATACATACTGTCAATTGTTGCCTCAAACCATATTCTTTTGGGCATGAAGCTCTTTTTTACCACTAAGGTGGTACTATTGTTATCGCCTTGACAGACTTGCGACAGAGTTTAAACCTATAATATTTTCTGCCTTTTTTTTTAATTTTTTTTTAATTAGTCAAAATTTTCAGCAAAACTAGTAATTTGGCGATGCCTTGGCGACGTTTAACAAAGGTAGAAAAAATAACGAATTTAATCACTAACAACTTTGATGCCTATTTATTATTTCGAACTGAGTTTTAACGTAGGATTACGTTCCTCCATAACGGTCCTTCGGAAAGCAAAATTTCAGACGCTAAAACCGCCCATTCATCCGTACCTCGCGAGTTATAATTTTGGCAACGTGCCAAACCCAGTCTGTATCGCTTCGACAAGCAGTAAACAGTTAAACAGAAAGTACCAAAATGCGTTAAAATTTTGACATACATAAATGTATATATATATACATATGTACATATATATATAGGTACATATATAATAACACATACATGTATATACACATACAAAAATGGTAAGCAACGATAAGTAATCCCACGTTAATAACCCGCGGTAGTTTCGTTAGAAGATACTACCTGATTTTATTTTTATTTTTTTTAAGTTTGTTGGATTTTTTAATATAAATTTCATCACATCCTACGCGTATGTTCAAAACTATGTTGTCAACAAAATGGGAATATTTCTTTCACTAAACATCCAGGATCTTATCTTACAGAGGCAGTTTACTCATTTTAAGAACGATTTTGATTAAAAACAATGTAAAAATTAACTAATTCGGAATAATAATTTGGCAACAGACCTTATATGAAAACTAAATCATTATCTACCGTAGTTAAAAGCACATATTTTAATAAAGGCACGTGTAAATAAGCTTCATATTGAAAGATTTTACTCTTTCGGGAGAGAAACAGTTTTGAGCTACAGTCAAAAAGTGCTGCGAAATCATGTTATCAGCATTCCTAAGTACAAAATGGTTTAATTAGGATTAATAGCTAAGGTTACTGTGATTTGCTACTAATCCTAAATATACTATATATGAATCCTAAATATACTAATATATAATAATATATTTGCTATTAATCCTACTATATCCTAAATATAATTTTGTATAACATCTTTAAAAAATGATGAAATGGTTATTGTATCATTTATAATCCGAAGTAATTCATTCACCGCATACATTTTTAGAGACATTCTTCAGGTTGTAAACATTTGTTAAGATGACAAAATGCATAAAACGTGTCAAATAGGCACGCAAAGCAAAAATATACATTTCCATCTAAATAGCAAAAATATATATCTCTAGCGCAGAGGCAGCCTTGAATCTGGGTTCTGCACTTATTACGTACTCTTCAGCAAGGCATAACAGCTGAGTACGCTGGAAGAAAGCAGTCGTTGTTTAACAGTGGTCCGCCAACCACTGGTGGTTCGGAGAAACCCAAAAAAAGGTCAGCGAAGTCAGCAGAGCTTTAAAAAAATTGGTTTCATCCCTTCCAAACGGCCCCGAAATTAACAAATTTATAAATTTGGGAACAAAAATATTTTTTTTCAGATTCTAAAAATTCCTGTATTTCTTTTTTTTTTCCTGATTTTTTGTATAAGAAAAAAAATTCCTTATCTGCTTAAAAATCCCTAATATTTTTCTGTCAGGTGGAGTCGCAGTGTCACAGCAATTTTACAGCTAATAAAGCAAATGCAGGCTCAAAATTCACATTCATTTTTAAGTTTTCATAGGCTTTTATGTTTGCTATCAAGTTTACTTTTACGTTAAATTTGTTATTATTGTTAAGTTCATTTGTAACTTTTAACTAAAGTTGTGTATCACAAATGGTTTGTTTATTCCTAAAATTACACTCATTTTTGCCTCTGAAAGGATTGGTCGGGAGATGATCCCCGACGATTATTTTTTCTTTTAACACAAGTGGTTCCTGATCGACAAAAGGTTAAGAACCACTGACTTAGAGAAACTTAGGTCCAAGGCTACCTCTACGCTAGTGATGTATACTTTTGCTTTGTTATGATACTCAAATCGTTGCGTTCGTGGCTCTTGAAATATCCCAGCAGCGCTTAGTAGAAGGAGAACGAGCAGGGCAAAAAAAAAAGTTGTATGCAGGATTATCTATACAAAAGATCTTCCGAGCCGCAGATTGACAGCTAAACTCAGTCCAGATGGTATTAACCCAGCCATACCCTCATTTACCGGTCGGATGATGCGTAGACCTGACGAAAGTTGAAGGGTATATTCAAATGAATGATTTACAAGGGAAATCGTTGGAAAACACCAAGGAATTCAAGTAACGGAGGCTGAATTCAGTGCATATGATTATAAGACAAAAGAAACTTTTTATATACCATGTTTTTAAATTTTCTGTTGATTCATATAAACTTGACAATTCTATGTATTAATAAATACTTTTTTAAAATTTTTTTAATGAATTATCCCATCAACTTGAAAGAAAACGAATTGGAGGTTAACTTGCGTTTAACTTTTCGTTCCCGTCCCGGCCGATAGATGGGTGCACTAGTCTATGAAACAAAATTAACTGAAAATGAATTCAATTCTGCTTAAAGATGGCTAAAAGTATTAAAATAATGCATTGTCATCGTGTTCTGAGCTATTCTAAAAGTTTCAAATGTCTAGCTAGTCGGGAAGTTAGTTAAAAATCGATTGCAAGATTTGTACCGGACAAACACACACACAAACAAACAAACAAACAAACAAGAAAGCGAGTTAATAAAAACATGGTAATAAATAAATATGCAGATGAATAAAATTTATTTTTTCCTAAAATTGTCACTTTTAAAAATAAACCAAAGATAACGTTGGTTGAAATTTAAAATTTAAAACTACGCTTCATTCTGTTACAACTTACTTTTTGTTACGATATGGGGAATATGCAACAGGAAATTTAAGGGACGTTATGAATACATGTCGATGAATGTAAACTGAATGCTGGCAGAGAATGTGTTTCGCGTAAACAAAACTAATAAAATAAATAAGATTTGCGATTTTAAAATTCCTGTGAACTTATGCAGGGTGGCCAAATGGCACGTTTGATCATGGGCCCAACCAATGAAATCAGCCGACGACCACACTGCCTATTTGATCATAGTCCAAACTGGCAAATTCGACGTTCGCCCCCCATAATTTACAGCCAGTTTAGCCGCAGTTTGATTCAAATTCGCGCTCGCTCTTCCGTTTTTTTTCGTCTCAAAGGCTAATTTTCAGACGAAAACTCGGTATCGCTCAGGGAAGTTCCCATCAGTGGCGTAGCTAGGGGGGTGCGGTGGGTGCGGTCCGCACCGGGCGGCACATATTTTGGGGCGGCATATTTTTATTTAGTATTAGTTGTAAAAAATTTAGTATTGGTTGTAAATTAGTTGTAAAAGAAATGAAATTATTTATTTGTATTTATAAATATAAAAATATAAAATAAAACATATTTTATGGAATTTTTTTTATAAATTAGGTATATGTTTTGTCTCATAGGTGGGGAAACTGCGACCTCCGTAAGTTTCTTGTGGTCTTTATAAAAGTTGCATTTATAGGTATATCAACTTAAGCGGCCTCCTTTATTACTGCCTAATTTAAATATGGAATCCAATGGTAAAAAAGTTCCCCACCTATAGTTTGTCTCAATTACAATTATTTATTTATGTTTATTAATTTATAAAACCACCAATTGATTGACTTAGAAAGGGCGGCAAATTGGAGACCGCCCCGGGCGGCAAAAGTTCTAGCTACGCCACTGGTTCCCATCAATTTGTGGAAAGGATTTTCATTCAGGTGGCAATGAAACTATTGACAGCATAGTTAATGATTCGTTTCCGCAGGTACAAAGCCTCAAGGACAGCGTGAACCAGCCTGCCTCCAAGCCCAACAAAGTTCAGTTCATCGAGATGCCCGAGCAGGACGCCGAGGATGAGGAGGTGATTGAGGAATCCCCGAGCAAGGAGAGCAAGAGTCCCCCCAAGGAGAAGACTTCGCCTCCTCCTCTGGCCCCCTCCATATCCATTGACGCCTGTGAGGAGACACCGGCCCCCGTAGAGAACGACATCAAATCCGGAGGAGGAGAGGAGGCAACTGGGGACGCGAAGGCACTGCTCACCAAGCCGTAAGTAGCCAGGCTCCAAGCATGCTTCTCGAATCTTGTTTTTGGACGCTCCAAAAGGCACCTTTGAGACTATTTTAAGTGACAGCTTTTCGTATAAATTCTCACAGAAGGTAGGGCCGTAAATCTGCCAACGACATCAGAGACAGCTATTAATCTTAAAAAGGGTAAGAGGGCTGGTAAATAACTTATAAACGGAGTTTGATATTGAAACTAATTATATTATAACTTACAAGGGAAGCGAAATAATGAGGATTATAAACACAAAACTTTATAGTAAATGCTTTTTTTTATTAATATGCCAAAGAATCAGAGGGAATATAGGAAGAGATTGTTTGCTATCCCAAAGAAAAATCTTATAAGGAAAAAGTGCATAAGAATTTAATCAAAAACTTTTATTTTATTTAGGTATTTTATTTTGAAGAATCTCAGAAGAAGGGTAGGGAAAGAGTGGATTGATCTAATAGCCTCTAGTTGTGTCTCATCACGACATTTCAAATCTATATTTTTTATTCCCGATAACATTACACTTCGCGTATCCTAATTGTGTCCATTCACTAATTGCACTTTTATGTATAGCTTGGAGAAACACCGTCAGTGTCAATGAGTAACTACGTATCTTAACAGGAAACAGAACAATTTTGGTTCACAAGTGGTACCTTTCTTTCTCTAAATCTCCCTCCTTTTTTTTCCTTTCTTAACTTTGTTTCGGTTTCCATTAAAAGATTTCCCTATTAAATAAATAAAAAAATAAAAAACATTTTCTCTTACTTATTGCTTCCTTCCTCCAAAGCATAATTTTTCATTTAACTTTGCGAGTAGGTAATTTAAAAATATTTAGGGCTTGAAGAGAATTGCAATAATTTTTTAGCATATTTATGGGCTGTTTGCTTGTTTTTAGATTTTATTAATTTTTCTAGTGTTTAATTCACAGTTTGGGCCAACATAAATTAAGGAGGTCCGGGACACATTTTTTAAAAAAATTTTATATATTGAGTTAAAATTTTGAATTTTTTTGTGATGGTTAACCATATAATTTGTAAACAAAATCACACCATAAAACTTCTCATAAAGTTTTTAAAAGTTTTTAAGATTTAAAATTTTTTTAAAAAGTGGAGTAATTTAAAATCGTTATAACTCGAAATAGCATTTGTCGAATTTCACAATTTTTTCCATTTAATTAAACAGAAATATATAAGTTTTAATTTTGATTCAGCATTTTTTTAACTATTAATTTTTTTTTTAAATTAAAAATATTTAGAGTAATTTTTTTTTAAATTATGTAACTTATTTTTAAAAAATCATGTTTTCAAAAGTAAATAATTTTTTCAAATTTGCTGAATCAAAATTAAAGTAAAATACTTGAAAAAGACATGTTCCAAATTTGAACCGTTTATCTTTTAACGGTTCTGGACTTATAACAATTTAAAGACGAGAAATGGTTAAAAAAAAAAAAAAAAAAAAACCTCATGCAGAAAAACGCATTTACAGGTTTAAACAAAGATTGGCTGCTATTAGAATGTTTTAAAAAAATAATTTAATATCTCCTGTTCTAATTAAGATAGAGACATGATTTAAACGTCATTTTAAGCGGAAAAGAACACAGAATTTTTTAATGCAATAATTTTTTTTCGAAAATTTGAAGAATTTTGTCTTGGACCCCCTTAAACGAAAAGAATTTTCGTCAGCGTAGGGTACAATATTAAAGGGTAAAGTTACACATCACTATACTGATTTTTCATGCTAAGGTTTTGTTCTGATTTCTCCCTATCAGAAACTACTCGATTCTGCCGAATTTCCAATATTTTTTCCTTGTCTCTCTTTCAGTGATGAAGCTAACGTCCGACGCATGCACACTGCAGTGAAACTTAACGAAGTGATACTCAGCAAATCCCAGGACGCTCAACTCGTAGTCATCAATCTGCCGGGTCCTCCGAAGATAAAAGTAGGAGAAGAGAATTGTATCCTTTCGATTTTTCTCGTTTGCGTCTGCGGATCTTTTACCGGTCAATCAGACAGATGGTGGGAACTTTTTGTAGGAGATTTGGTCATTTAATATAATTTTATAATTTCTTCATTTTTTATGGGTGTTCAGTTATGCCATGATCTGGTTAAGTAAACGCTGTCTATTGGAATACAGTCGAACCCCGTTATAACGAACTTGAAGGGACCAAAGGTTTTGTTCGCTATATCCGAACCGTTAAGAAAAATGCCAGAGTTCACAAAATGTACAACTCATTAGTTGCAATGTATATTCAATAATGATGTATTAAAAAAATGATAAAATCTATTAAAAATGATCATTAATGAATTAAAGCCACTAAAATTGATTACATTAAACTGATACAATACTCATTAAAATTACGTACAATAGGAAAACGGCGGGACGAAAATTTTCGTTCATTATATCCGTGAGTACGTTATATAACGGGCTCGCGAATTTGCTATAACGGGGTTCGACTGTACTTTGACCCACTTCTTTCTTTTAGGCTCGAAATGTATAATTTTTATTTAAGGTATCCGTATACCTTCAAAACGGCATTTTCGGACAAAATATCGATATATATATATATATATATTTTTTTTTTTTTTAATAGCATTAAAAGCCTAATCTTTCTAATTCTGTTTGAATTTGGGTAGATTTTAATCTGGTGGATTAAATCTGGTGAATTTTAGTACGAAAATGGTTAATTTTAAAGTAAGAAATGGGTTATAAAGTTATTTTTAGCGTTTTCTCAAAATTAATTTTTTTCATCGTTTCTCTTGACGCAAAACTTCCTATAACAAAAAGTGACGCATAAAATGCCTTGAAATTTTGCATACTTTACATAAAATGTTTATAAAGGGAATAGACTATACTCTTGATTGAAGATTAATTAGTTTTTGTTTACATTAATTAGTTTTTTGTTCACCAAATTTTTTGGAATAATCACCGATAATTTTTCTGTGAGACAGCAGTAAAATATCACCAAAAAGCGCTTTATACTGGACCTCAGACCATAGACCACTGCGATTGAAAAAAAGAGAAATGGTACTTGTTAAACAGCAAGGCTATGATAAAACTATGATAGATACAACTGATGTATAATTTTTGCTAGATTTTTATCGCTAAGTCGCTACCAACCTCAGTGGAACTACATATGTTCGTTTGCGGCCCGCTTTATCAGTTTTCAGAACGCATAGATAAATATTTCATCATTTTTCCGATTGTACATGACAAAAGATAATAAACATTTAAGAGCGTCAATAAAGACTGCATGTTTTAAAACTTATCCATGGGGGGGGGGGGGGGGGGCGTACATCAAATTATACCGGAAACCAAAAGAAAAAAATTTTAGAAAAATAGGAAAAAGTAGGAATTTTCTCCCCTCAAAATGCGGGATTTTTTTCCGAGGGGGGGGGGGGGGAGAGAATTTATGAAAAAATAGGAAAAAGGTAGAAAACAGAAATATTTTTAAAAAGGAGGAACAGGTTTATTTTTTTAATTCAAATAAGGTAATATTTACTATAAAATGAGAAGGAAATTTGATTATATGAATAAAAAAATTAAACATTTAAAACCAGTAAATAAGTTGATCTCATTATATAATTTTACCACTAAAATCGTTAAACATATTACATGTGCTTGGCTCGCAATTTATATATTGACCGATATATCTTGTGAAAGGCGAAAAAAAAATTATTTCAAAACAATTTTGCTCTGTATTCGGTAATTGGATGTTTCCCGTACAGCTAAGAATCGTACCCAGGGCCCAATTTAGAAAATTCTTGACTATAGGCACAACTCAGGATTGGGGGGGGGGGGGGGCCTAACACTGATGTGGGCGTAACATTTCCAAAATTGACACACAAAAAAAAATAATCATGAATCATTGTGAAAGTACCATTTTACCAAGAATTGGCTATTTGAAGCGTAGAAGCCTAGAACATTATCAAATAACAAAAAGCAATACTACATATTAACTTCATCATTAAAACACCTATACAATGCAACCAGAAAAACTTATTAATCCCTTATATGCACTATAACATACATATGATGAACTATACATATGGCGAACCAATCAATTAAATTTGAAAGGATATATAAAAAAAATTGCTATAAAAAAAGGTAAAATTTAAAAAAAATTTAATTGGGAATTTTCTTTTTTTTTCTTTTAAAATGAAAATTTGTGTGTGTGGGGGGGGGGGGGCTAGGCCCGGGCCTACCAAGCCTAATGAAAAATCAAGGCCTGATCGTACCAATAACCTCCTTCCAAAGTCAGTCCCCAAACAATCATTTTGTTGATATGCTTGCTTTTGTTGTTTGCCTTGACTCCTCCGTAGATATGGAATTCATTGAAGTGCTCACTGAAGGATTGGAGAGGGTGTTAATGGTAAGAGGCGGTGGCCGAGAAGTCATCACCATCTACTCGTGAAGTTTGGGTAACGCTAGGATACAACTGTTCCAAAAGCAGTTGAAAATACGGGTGAGCGCCAATCTCCAAAAGAACTGTTGCTGCTGCCTGACTTCTACGTTAAAAACAAACCATGGATGCACTACTTGTTTGTTGTTACATAGAGTGTTATTCGAGTATTTTTTTTACAGACTTTTCGGTTATGTTCTGTGTTTGTGTAGTACTTTTTTCTCCACAATAGTTGGATCCACTTGAATTGCTTAGAAGATAGATTTCATTCATTCTCACTCTATATGAATATAAATCTAGGAGGGTCGGGCCCGATTGACAATCCAGGTTTTGATGATGAAAATAACAAATTTAACATACTTGATAGGCACATATTCACTGTTGATGCTTCACAACAAACAAACAAACAAAAAAGTGCGGAATTTATTCGAAAGAATTTTATATTTCAGAAATCGTACATAATTGGGGATTAACGAAGTAACATCCATACGAAATTTATGTACTGGAAATGATTAAAAAAAAATTATTCAAACAGCAAATCAGAACTCACTGCTTTCAGATTCACATCTGCTAAAGAGAACACAATAGCTTTAAAACATTGTAATATACTGTAAATTAATATTGAACAAAATAAGATTTAATACGATAAAGGAACTGTCAGTTCATTTTTCTATCATAGAAAAAAAATTATCTACGGAATTTTTAAATCTTAAGCATAAAAATCAGATCATAGTCTAATAATTAATTTTAAAAGATAGTCTACTAATTATTTTCACCTCATATTTCAGTGTAATCTTTCAATCAAAGCTTTATTTATCATCATTGCTACGATTTTCATATATCCATTACAGTCTTCTAAATAATTCAAGAAAGTGAACCAACATTAAATTCACCTCAAGTCTTGCTCGGTGTGTATTTTCATCTCACTTGTACATATGTATTATTCTTAGGTATATAGATGCCTGCAACCAAAATGCTTTTTATACACATACCTGTTATTTGTTGTTTTATGTTACCTAGTCGACAAACTTTATACTTATTGTTCATATATTGTTATTATTTTGTTGAAAAATTCTAGTCATTGAACCTGCCAAAAACACCTGTGTTTAAAAAATTTAGGTACTTGTATGTCGATGTGATCAGCAAACCTTTTTAGATATTTCTTATCAAAATTACAATAAGTTTTTTTTCTCGATGCAAATCGAGCAAACTTGGCAAAGCTCATAGATGAAAGCATGCACATCGTTTCATACAAGGCTTTTTACAGTAAAGTATACCCTCTCCCCACTTCTGAACAATTTTCATACAGATCTTTGATAGTCATAACCACGCATCAAATTTTAAAGGATTTTCTAAAAAATATTAGACCAGTAACTGCAATTTTCACAAATTCATAACACTGAAAGAAGATGTTAAAGGAAAGATTAATAGCCTCAAATTATAATAAATATTTGTAAATGCTGTATTTAATTTTAAAACTACTTTACACCCTAATTTGAAACAAAGAGTCTGCAGAAATACCTAAAAATACCTCCAATTGGAGAGATACATTAGCTTAGCAAACAAAAATGTAGTCATTAAAAATATGATGAACAGAACAAAAATTTGTCCGATTGTGTGCCATTTATATATTCTATATATAATACTTTTAAAGTGGATACGACTTTAGATTGTAACATAGGAAGTAAAAAAAATATTAAATAGAATTAAAATCTTCTGTTAAAAAGATTTACTGGAAAAGCAATACAACTGTGTAAAAATTTTTAAAAATAATTTAAAAATTTAGAGCGAATCAATACAACTTAGCATAAATTCAGGGAAAGTAAAACAGATAAGGAGAAGCACACAAATCAATCTTTGCCAAGTTTGCGAAATTGTGCATCAAGAAATGCCTAAAAAGTTCTTCGCCAGTGATAGTCACATTTCTATACAAGTACTGAAATTTAAGTGTTTGTAACCTTATGCTAGTCCAGTCACTTTTTCACAAGGCTTCAAAAACCCTTTCATGTGTTGGTTTCATAAGATATTTTAGAATACAATTAAGGATTGTTGTTACATGTATACTTAAAGAATTACATTTGTTCAACTAATATTGTAAGGCGAGCAAATTAAATGTTGTTGTTAATAGTATAAGAATTTACAAGTTTTGATAATGAATGATATATGCTCAGTTTCAGAGAGAAAGTAAATGTTTTGAAAAAATGCTTCAATTTTGGTAAATTATCAAAATTTTCCTTTCCCTCGATTCTTAAATTTTAAAAAAAAAATTGAAAAAATTCTATTTTTCGGTAATTTTAATTCATTTTTCTATTAATATAACATTTTCATGCATCTTGATTTTAACAGACTTTTTGTAATTCAAAAACTATAATTTTTCAGTAGTATTATTGAATTAATGCATTTTATAATTAAGTTCTGGATTATGTCAAACATTTATGAAAAGGAAAAGAGAGTAAACTTTAACCAGTTAAATGAAAAATGTGGTTATTTATGTGCCAAAGCAATATATTTGTAAACTAGTCTGTAATAAAAAAAAATTAAAGTATGAATTAAAATATGGAAATCTGGAAAGTTTAAATGATATTCTTATAATGAAAATTTTGCAGTGTTTACACAAAGTTATCAGATGATTATTATTATTATTATTACAATTATTATTATTATTGGTAAAATACAGAGGTAAAATCTGAACACTTTATTACTTAGCTATAAACTAGCAATTTAAAAATAATTGCTCTACACAAAATTAAGTATAATTTTCCTGTCATAATTAGAGTAGTTCAGGTTTTTAATAGTTAAACAGTTGCATTAGAAAAAAAAATTATGAATAAGAAAACCATTTAGAAGAAAAAATGTGTTTAGTATATGCAGTTCAAATCAAACTCTTTCAAAAGATTATGAGTTCAGTTCTATATGTGGTATGATATGTAAATACATGTATAAATCTTACAGATTACTTTAAATAGCTGTTAATTATATAAGTCATGTATATAGTGTTTACGGCATGTTAAAATTTTGTTATTTATTTATATTTGATGTATGCACTTTAATTCTATTATGAGAGTATAATCACTAACTGTTAGATGTTGGAAATGAAAAAAGACACAATATATTATAAAGGTTTATATTATAAAGATTAGCACAAAATGGAAATAAAAATAGAATCAAAATTATATTTGATGTCAATTTAGAAACTTGATCATTTAACTTAATTTATGTTGAGTGCACCTGGCCATGGCTTGTTAACTCATATGAAAGTTTGGAAGTTAACTTGTGAACATATGCAATAAAGAGGCAGCTAATTAATGTAAAATACAGTTTGCAAATAGATAACTGACTGTTGCTGTGATTGATGCCAGTATGCTATGTAATTCCTATTAAAGTTATTTCCATAAACATGATAATTTTTAAAGCACAACTTTTGTAATAGGCGTGCTTTAAAACTATGAAGTTTCCTAAACCTTTATTTATTCATAATATCCAACAATATAATGTTGTTTTACAAACCTATCTGCTCCTAAATAACATTTTTCATTTAGATACCTTGTAAAACTTATCTTGTAATAACCCTCATATAACAGCTAAAGAAATATAAGGTAAATGAATAATTTTATACAACCCTCCCTCCTCTTCAAAATTTATACCTAAACAAGATAATAATTATATCGATTCAGTTATGACCCTTATTACAAAATTACATACCCACAAAGCTACCAAAAAAATTAATCACTTCTTTAAAAATCATTCAGAAGAAAATCCCCAAAAAATTAATTCTAAATCCAATAATTCTAGATAAAATGCATAATCTTCATTATTTTCATATAAAAAAATTCCCTACATATAAAAATATTAAACTAAAAAAACTGAAACTCAATAACTATAGTTAATATATCCGAAAAAATTTAGATCCCAAACCTAAGCTATCAATATTTTATAAAAACTTAAAATTATAGTTACTTTGCCGATGTAGCAATTTTTATTTTATTATATGAAAGAAAAAAAATTGATTAATTATGTACAAATATAAATATAACTTTAAAATATTATAACCTAAAATTTTCAATAATATATTAAGTAATTAGAATTAACATTACTTAAGTTATAAAATATTTATCAATCTATTTAGTAACAACTATACATAAATCCTAAAAAGAAAATGAAAATTGCTGAAATAAAAATTCTGCAATCAACTGAAAGATAACTAAATTTCATTTTGTCATTTTGATGGTTGATCATTAACAAATTTACAGAGACAGGAAGCATCTAATGAGAGAGAGAATATCAAAATTCAGCAGAGAAAAATAATAACTACCTAAATTCGTGCAAATTTTACCCAAGAAAATATTGCTGATTACATATTAAACTGAATTAATATGCAATATTATTCTAAAATATGTCAATAAAAATGACAGAGGAAATTACTCTTGCATTTTTAACAGATCAAAAATTCTTAAAATATTTCTTAAATCAGAATTTCAACAAGGTATGTACACATTACCGGAACCTTAATAATAAATTTTTCAGCAATAGATATGCAATACAAAAGAGTTAATTCAATCTCAAAAAATATATAACACATATAAACTCAACTATAGCTGTTATACCATTTAAAATACAAATACTTAGAACAAAAAGTTAAAAAAAAGTTTATATTACTTGTTTAAAATTTTTAAATAATTCTATTAATATTACTAAAAAAACTCTGCCACTGCAGAATGTGTTTGTCTAAAATAAATTTTCAATTTTAGGGATATTTATTACATCATAGTTCTTTATGAAATATTAAATGTAAAAGATGGCGATGTAAGCTTTTAAAGTATTTTATTCAATTTTGTATTAAGAAAGTGATAATATTGAATGTAACAAAGAGCCAAAGAGAAAAAGTCATAATGAATTTCTATAGAAAGTTTATTGTAAAGTTTTATCCATTTGAGCACTTCTATTGCTGTTAGAACCATTTGTGGTGTATTTATATTGTTACAGTAGATGTTGTTTCAGATGAAGTCATAGTTTGAAAATTGAGGCGAAATAGGGTTCGGTCCAATTTTTATGACCCAGAGTGAACGCCCAGATTATTCTTTAAAAAGATATGATATAAAAATTGATATTAGGCATATTATTTTGTAATGAACCCAAACAATCTAAAGCTTTCATATTTTTTATTAAATCATTATGAATATTCTATTTTTGTTTTAAAGACAACTGGATGCATAGTAAATATGTCATGTGGGCAATTATCTACAATAAATCATCTTTAATGTAGACTTGTTTGAGTGAAATTTCACAAACAAAAATTAATTGAATGGTACCTGGTGAGAAACAATACTGAAAAAATAATAATTTAATAATTAGTATTTATAAATGCACTGGTTATTGAACCTACATTTTTCACTTAAAACAAAATTAACCCAAAAAAATGAAATTCTGACTTATTTTGAACTGAGGAGTTACATTTCATAAGTACAATGAAATAATATTGAAGAGAGTGTTGATACATTAAACTAAGGGTCTTCAACCTGTACGGACCAAGGGTCATATCAAGAAATTTCTAGCTTAAACAGGCCATATTAATAGATTTACAAGCTAGCATGGGTCACATTAATAAATTAGCTTATGGAGGGCACATGGGTTCTACTGAATGAAGCCATTTTAGCAAGACGTCTTATACTTTATGAAACAAAAACAAAAAATACAGTACTTGTATACAAGTAAAACTTATTGTTACTTGCATTGCAACTTGGTTGCATGTCATAGCAATCTTCATGGCAAACTTTGCATTCTTTAATTTGACTAAAGCTACACACAAACAGGTATAATCTATAATTTACAAAGTGTTTCTTCCATGTGTATTAGAAACATATTTTTGCTTTCATTTATGCTCTTCATAAAGATAATATATCACTAGTACAAATTGTCAAGGGGATTATTTTTTTCTTATTTATCCTAATTTCCAAGAAGTAAAAACTAAAACCTGCGAAAAAAATTAATAGTTTAGTAGCATATTACATTAGATCTTGTAACCAGGAAGAGCAATAAAACCTTGGAGTAATACATAACAAATGTCTCATACATAAGAGTATTGATGGATCAAGTAACAAACAAAAAAGTAAATTTTTTCACTCTACCACTTCCTTCTGTAACTGAGGGTCTTTCTTCCCTTTGTGTTTTCAGCCTGCAAATACTTAGCTTTTCCTTAGAACTTATTTTAATATCCATTTTAACTGCATGGTTTGAACTGTTACAGAAGGCCACAAAAATATAATCAGCAGTGCCACCTATGGCCAGCCGAACATGGGTTGAAGACCCCATCTACATTGACACTTACAGCAATGAATCATACAGATATTCTGCATTCTAAGAGCTGGAGAAAATTCTCATTAAAAATTAAAATTTTTACATGATTAAAATCATATTGAAAAAATAGACACAAAAAAGTTTTGAGCCAGAAAATGTGAAATCATGCCATAAGTATTACCTAACATATTTTGAAAAGATGCATATTAATGTTTTTAATGAGCAAGATAAAGTATCAAAGGCATTTTAGAGATGAATTCCCCAAGAAGTTAATAATCATCTGAATTAATTTTGTCATGAAATTCATATACTAGAGGGGGAAAAAATTCATAAAAATAATGACTTAGTTACAATTTTTCATATACATACAAAAATTAACAAACCATAATTTATGTCATACAACATAATTTTTTTTCAAAAATTTCTGTCCTACATGATGAATAAATCTAATTAATACTTTTCTTTTTTTTTCAAATAATTTTTAAACTACATAATAATTAATTTTTTATCTAAATCATATAAGCAATCAAATACTGCTAAAACTTCAATAGTAACTTTAAGGTTTAATATTAAAACTGAATAAATTCTAATAATTAAAATCTATTCATTAAAATATGCCATGACTAAGATCATTTGATAACTAGTGATAAGGCAATACTGACCATAAAAAATAAACCATAGGCCTAATTAGATCACATAGTTTACTCGATAATATTCTGAGCAGTTAATAATAAAGTTTGCCATAAAAAAATTGTAAACATAAATATATGAACTAAATTGGAAGGTATTTCAAGTAACTAAACTTTCAATCAAGTTTCCAATGCCTGCATGTAACTTAAAATGTATTAAAGTGTTTCTCATCATTACCAGGAGTTAAGAATTTATAGTATTATTTAAAGTACAGTAAATATATATTCGCACATACAGTGGAATGTCAATGTCATTTTTGCAGCATATCTCTCAATTATAAGTTACCTCATCTTGAAATTTTGTTATTTAAAAAAAATTTTACTTTTCATTAATAAAGTATTTAACATCTCATTAATAAGATGCTATTTTGTAAGACTGAGAAATCAAAGATCTATAATTACCAATGTTTGCTTTCACTAAAGACAACTTACGGAGAGTGTCCTATATTAGCTCTCAAAGATTATTGCCAAAAACATGGCAGATTTTCCTAACATAAAATCAAAATATATAAAAGCATTTGTAGAAAGTCATGGGATCTTTTTGTTTAAAAAGCAAAAAAAATGGTTAATTATAAAAATGTTATTAAAAACTGTTAGTGAAAAACAAGCAAAATTGCTTCTTAAAGCAAAAATAAGTACAAAAATGACTAAATGGGATTCAATTGTATGTGTTTATAACTTAACTTACTCACTTACAACATATATATCGAATAAATGACATTTTGAATAAGTTAGGTTATGGGAAATAAAATTTGTAAAAACTCTACCGAAGATATGTAGTAAAGTTCCGAAGTGTTGAAAATTTACTTTAATCTCTACTTTTCTCTAAATAAAAGATTTTTGTTCCAGAAACTGAACTGAAAATTGTCTGGGTACACTTAGACAAATTTTAGCTCTATTGTGTAACTGTGTACCGAACCATTTAATTATCTTTCGTAGAGTGCAATAAAATTTTAATGTTTTTTCAGTAATGTGAGCCTCTTTCTCTACAAACCAACATTTATCTATATGAAATGATAGCTTAAATAAAATTGTTTATAAAATCTTAATTAACAACACTTTGCAATCTCACACACTTACAATTTTCTTAATTAGACATTTCCAATTGAAGATATATTTTCAGCATTAAGAAATATATTGAATAATTTGATTGTAATAAAATATTGACATAAAATTTTAAAATTTAAATATAACCTCTATTAAAATATATGTATTTAATTTTAATATGCAAATTTTATTCATTTCAAAATGGTTTTGGATTTTTTAAATGTACCACCTACTTCTAAACACTACACAAGACTGTTTAAATCTTCAAGCAAATATTAATACATTTTTCAAGAAAAGTAATATATTATATGAAAATTTAAAAGAGAAGGTAATATTAATAGTATAAATTTGAATTGAACATTCTTTTATACAATTCAGATTTCAGCCGCATAATCATACAGCATATTGAATTCAGTACAGACATTGCTATAGTATAACAACATTTGAAATTTAAAATCAAATTCAGTACAAGTTAAAAAATACTTTAAAATGTCATCTTAAGTGACTTACCAGACATTTTTTCCTAATGAATACAAATAACTTATGCAATGAAATATTTTATTCAACTCAATGACCTTTGATGAAGCTATATTCCAAGCATGAGAAAATAAGAATTTAAAAAGAAAAAAAAAAGTGAATTTGAATTTTTTTTACACTTCAAAAAACTGAGAAATTAAAGGTGATGACAAAGACAGTGATTTTACAAGTACCTTATAAATGCATTAAAGAGTGCATTTCATTACAAACACACCTGACATGACTTTGACAAGGAGCATGTTATCTTCTAGATCCCCGAAACAACACATAACCTCCCAAAATAATTAATATCAAATTATAGATGCTGAACTTATCTAAAATGCTAAAGTAAAATAAAAAGTCCCCAATGAAGATTTTCGCAGTCCACACAAGCCTAGGGAATCTTATCTCCTCTCCCACTGTGTCTCTCATTGTGCCTGTACCTCATATCCTCAAACAGTTAAGCCATTTTATGTTATTAAATAAATATAGAAATGCTAAACAGTAACTTCCTTTTGGTACCTTTATACTAAAAGTGAAATGTCACCTGCAAGATCTTAGCTGCATGTGCTGTGCTTGTTTCCTATCAAGGTATTTGCAACTAGAAATGTATTCATTCTCCTTCACATCAAAGCTTATATATATATATATATATATATATATATATATATATATCTTGGTTTACACTATTCTCAAAGCATACACCCTTTAAGTTTTTCTCTCAATGAGTAATAGAGGCAAAATGAGCTTCCCCATTATGCAACTCATAAATAGAAAAGTTACAAAAAGTTTACCTTTCCTATACTAAACATTGTGCCAATACTTGTTACACCAGGTGGAAATTACCCATTTAATAACATTACTCAATTTTTTGTTATGACCCCCCACAAAAAAATTAAGATCTGCAGTACATTAAGCGCTGTATATAAGGTGTATACAGTACTTAGCCTATTGTTTTTGGAAAAGGGATACAAAAACAATGCAGTTCTATAGTCTATATTTCTTTTAGACAAGATCAACATACAATTTCTAGATCTTGCTTCTTTAAATGCAGTTAATACGTATCTTTCCCCACAATATTAAATGCAGTTATGCAGAGAAATAAGTTACTGTATAAATAACTGCCTTGGATATATATTTCAATAAAAATTATTTGAATATTACATCAACAGGCTTTAAAGACTTATATTCAGACTATAATCATTCCAAGCTATTTATAAAATTTAAAAGGTATTTATAAAGTGTTAACTAAATTAAAAAATAATCAATTGGAATACAGTTAAAGTTTATAAATACATCCCTGGAGACATACGGTGAAATAAAATACAACTCTGTTAAATAATGTGCAAGCATAAATTTATAAGTAAAACAATTTAATCACAACAGCTATTTAACAAGTATACAATACTATAAATACAATCATATTCACAGAACTCTTAAATATTGAACTTCTAACAGAAACCTCATCTTCCTTTGAAAACCAAACTTTTAAAAAAAATTAAAATATCACAAACACTTTTAATGTTCTTTTTTAGACTCTTTAGAAGTTTCTTCCGATTTATCTTCAGTAGTATTTTCCTCTTCTTTTCCTTTCCACCATTTTTTTATCCGTTTCTTCAGTTTAGTAACAAAAGATTCATTCTCAGTTTCATCTAGTGGATACAAGCTAAAATGAATAGGAAAATTATATTATACAGACTGTTTCTTTATATTTCTTCACAGCATGATTGAATCAATTAAGGTCTAATGAACCACTAAAGAATACAAGATGCAAAAGAATAAGATCTATGACACATATCACTGCAGATGGTCGTTTGCACTTTATGGAAACAATTTTTATAGTTAAGTTTTATGTATAAATGCCGTATTTTTTTCAGAGAGTTGCTTCTATCTGATAGCCATGGTTCTTGACAATAGCTCTAGCTTGAATTTTCCATGAAAGTAAACTTTTTCTTAGCACTGTCATGTCAATTTTACCCCATTCCTCTTGGACCATTTTCCAAAGTTCATTCAGTGTTCTTGAATACCGTTTTCCTAAGGCTTGTTTTAATAAACCAAAAGCGCAAAAGTCCATTGGAGAAGTGTCAGTGGATTTTACAGGTATTTGATTAAATGGGATACACTTTATTCCTGTTTCTGATTCTTTCTTTGCTAAATAAGTGGCAGTTGACTTAGATGTGTGACGAGAGGCTTTGTCCATATGAATCTCAAGTTTATCAACGTCTTTACCATATAAGGCTGGAATTTCTTCTTCAAAAATTGGCTCTAAAATATTCTGCAGATAGTAGAGTGAATTAATTTTGGCTTTACTTGAGACTTTTTTGACTTTTAGTTTGCCGTTGTAACAAAATCCTGCAGCTATCATGAATCCCTTTGGGAACTTTTCTGTACACAGAAGAAGCCATTTCGCACGGTCATTCCTGTCAGTTGAGCTATAGAAAATTGATCTTTTTTATTACAGTCACTTAAATATACCCACGCCTCATTGAGTGTTACCACAAATTTCCAATTTTCAGCAGCTAGGGAATTTTCATATAATTTTCTACAATTTGTTTTTCTTTCAGCTATATTCTTTGGCAAAAGCAGAACTTTGGGTTTAAACATCTTTTATAACTTCAAATCTTTACAAATGATTTTGCTTACAGTGCCAGAAGACATTCCTAGTTTCGATGCAATGGAACTTTAAGTCGGCGATTTTTCTTTAAGGATCAGAGACTTCACTTTCTGATATTTATCTGCATTCAAACAGTCTTAGGATGAGGTTTAGCAGTCATGTTTTCATTTTTACTTTCAGTTAAGACTTTTTTTCCTTTCAAATTTAATATATTAGAAAGACCTTTTTTTGAAATGCCATAACCACGATTTTTACACTGCTTTATAATTTGTTGATACAAATATTTCTCCTCGGAAAGCACAGTTATGTAACCTTCAAGCCATCTATCTACTTTAGGAGCCATTTTCAAAATAAACCTTATATTTTACATTCCAATCAAAACAAAACAGTAGCACACGATTATCCTGAAGTTGCCAAATTTTTAACTCCAAATGCAAACAACAAAAATAAATTACAAATTCATTTCCATAAAGTGCGAACGACCTTCTGTATATATATGGAAATGATATATGGAAATATATGGAATAATGGAATATATAGAAATGAGTGGGCAGATATATTGGCTAAAAATGGATCTCAAATGATGCAACCATTTTTTTACTAGTATGAAATTTTTGTACTAGTATGAATTAACAAGTACAGTTTTTATGAGCCATAGTCAACCATAATTTATATAACAATCAGTGGCGTAGCTAGAACTTTTGCCGCCCGGGGCGGTCTCCAATTTGCCGCCCTTTCTAAGTCAATCAATTTGTGGTTTTTATAAATTAATAAACATAAATAAATAATTGCAATTGAGACAAACTATAGGCGGGGAACTTTTTTACCATTGAATGCCATATTTAAATTAGGCAGTAATAAAGGAGGCCGCTTAAGTTGATATACCTATAAATGCAACTTTTATAAAGACCACACGAAACTTACAGAGGTCGCAGTTTTCCCCCCTATGAGACAAAACATATACCTAATTTATAAAAAAAATTCCATAAAATATGTTTTATTTTATATTTTTAAATAAAATAAATAATTTCATTTCTTTTGGATAAACAAACAAATTTTACACATATGTGTATGTAAACAAAACATATTTATATATTTACTCTTCTAACTTTCATAATAGAAAAATCGTGTATAATGCTCTCAAAATTTTTATTATTTGTAATTTCTTGTTCTATAGACAATATTGCAAGATTTTGTAGTCTTAAATCTCTCATTGTGGAATGAAGATAATTTTTTATCAACTTCAATTTGGAGCCGCGTCATCTCCATGGTAACGGTGGTACTAAGCATTCAATAAACATTGAGCACGAAGTAGTACATAGAACTTCTACTCGACGTCGATACCATTGATGTCTGTATCCGAGCAAAATTTTTAGAGATAATATTTTCAACCCTACATTGACTTTACGATGAGGAAAAATATTTGAAATCATATAGTAATTCATAATTCGAAGAAATCGAATAGTAAACTTATGAATTGAACAAGTGGTTTTTTACAAATAATACTAAATAAAAATATGCCGCCCCAAAATATGTGCCACCCGGTGCGGACTGCACCCCCCTAGCTACGCCACTGATAACAATAAATCTTAAGTTCTGATATTTTAATATGCTTCTAACAGGTTTATTTGAATTAAAAATTCCATTTATAACAGAAAAATTATATTATTTTAAGCATAAAATATTTTTAATTACAGCAATTCTTCAAATTCTAAATTCTCTAATATCATGAAGAACCCATAACAAGGGTGAAACCTAGATCTATGGCTGTTGGGTATGCTGAAGGTGTATATCTAAATGGTTTTTGCTTTCAGATGTTAGAAGATCTAGCACACCAAGAAAATTTAATTGTTATGTACTAAAAATGTATACATAGACATGAAAGGTGTATCATTTCCACCAAAATCTTTAATTCTATAATCTTGATGCAAAACATAAATAGCAGAATATTTTTTAAATGTCATACAAATTATAAGTGTGATCCACTGAGTGCCGTTTACCTGCCCTGGCTTACAGTGCAGGCATTTTCTCGATCTACTCTTTACAAAAAAAGCAGGTTTTGGTTTAGTAATTTAAATAGAACTTTTTTAATGTTACAGTGAAATACTAAGCTCTTTTAATGTAGGATTACATTCCTCAATAACGGTCCTCCGGAAAGAAAAAAATTCAGCGTCCGTCGCGAGTTATAATTTTGGCAATGCGCCAAACCCAGTAGAAGTAAACAGTTAAACAGAAAAGTACCAAAATACATAATAATACAAAATTAAAAAATTAAAAATTTTAAAAAAAAGGTAAGTAATGATAAGTAATCCTACGTTAATAACCCGGAGTAGTTTCGTTAGAAGAGACTACCTGAGATATTTTTTTTTCTATTCCCAGATCATATTCACTAGATGTGGTGCATATTTTCTGATATTATACAAATGCTGGAAAAAAAGCTATAAATTAGTTATTCTTACCTCTTAGTGGTGATATTATGAATAGGCCCAAAAGCTAATGCAACTACAGTACAAGTAAGGCATATGACATTATATGGCATACTGAAATCTGGTGTAGGTAATGAGACAAGCAAAATCTGTGTATGTAATCTCAAAAAATGTTTTGTATTATTCCTAAAAAAAATAAAAAAACTATTAATATAGTTTTACAAACAAAAAAAATTCTTTCAGAAAGGAAACTTAATTGCTATTATGATACAGCCTCTGTGAATATTAAAATATTTTATACAGAAATTTTAATGGAAGAGTCAACCCCTGGTTTTGTTTTGTTTTTTAATCAATATTGAATGTTAAGAGACTAAAGAAAGATTACAATGGTTACACACATTCTTCATCTCAAAGGATAAAAAAAAATATTTTTTTAATTTTTAAATTTCAATAGAATTAGCAAATATGAGGAAAAGTGATAAACAATAAGCAAATTGCAAAGATTTAATTACTTTAAACAAACTATCACACAAAGGAATTTAATCAATTCTTATGCAATCAGTTTTGTTTTTTTTTTAAAGAAAATTAACAGGTTTCAAAAGAAAATAAACAAGCATCAAGTTTCACATGATGACCAATGGAATATCATGAAAGACTACAGCACCTATCCTGTCAATTTTGTTTAAAATGATACAAAACAAATTTACATTTTATAGCAGTTTTAACTGTTGTTTTTCGCTTTTACAGTTTTAGATTTTCATGTCATTGCATACTGCCAGCATTCGCCTTTCAAGAGCAATTGCAACAGTTTGCTGGAGTGTTTAAAAGCATACTGTGAAGGCCATAATTTTCAAATAAATAATATTATGCTGTGATAAATTAAACTATTAACTTAAATTCTTAAACTATCTGATGTTTTATTGAATGGTAAAGCATAAAATTTAGTAATTTCTTTATTTCTTTCTCCAGAAAACATACAATTTTACCAGGAACCTTACATATGAAAAATAGAATTTCTTTTACTAGTTAGATTAGGCTTTGCTCCCATGAGATTAAATTGTTCTTAAAACTTGATACCTTTGAGTTAAAGATATATCCGTCATTAATCCAATAACTTTTTTTCAACAAATTTACACCTATTTTTATGTAAGCCTTAATCAATACATGCCTATTAATTCAATATATGAATTATGCAGATATAGATACTAAAAGAGTTCAGGAAATTTTTTGGGAAAAAAGTTTATACCGTATAAATTGAGAAATTTAGCAAGACTATTTAAAAAGTTAAGAAGTAAAGTCACAGTTAAACAAAATGTAACAATAGAAGATTTACCTGAAATTTACTATGTCTGGAAATCTTGAGAAATTCCTATTGGTGTCTAATAATGTACTAACAACAGCTGATCCAACATAAAATCCATGATTTGCATCAGGCGGATACTCTGTCCATTTAAGAAAAGCAAAATCAAATTCTATACTCAATTCAGTAGATGACTTTGGTGGAAGAGTTAAAACTACTTCAATATGATGAGGTCGTTGGCGGTCTTTAGAAGGTTCATAATGATAATGATCTGCAATATAAATGTTAATCTGTAGGTCCATTAAAATTTTATTATTCATGCTATATTACAAGTACAATCAATTCTGGTTAATTGGACCACTTATTGTCGCTTAGTCGGACCAAATCCTGTCTTGTAACATAAGGTATGTTCATTTAATCAAACCAACCAGTTATTTCATTAGGCCCAAAATGATCCCATTCCGATGTGGTCTGATTAACTGGAATCGACTGTACTAAATTCAAAGTCTGCAATTCTAACCGTCAAATTTTTCCAAAGGAGATAAAAAGTCTGGCAAATTTTGATGCTATGAAAAGTATACCCCATACTGACATTTTTAAAATTTTCTTATCTGTAACACATATGAAGTAATTATAAACCCTAAGGGGGGAAAATTCAGAATTCCTTCATATGAAATTCCAAAACTTTTTTAGAATTCCAAAATTCCTTAGGAGTTTCTCTTTTGGTTAAAAATAGTAGGCTAATATTTAGCATAGCTTGTACTGGAAAGATGGCTTTATTCATTTTAAACTTCATTCGAATAGAAAAACAAAGTTCACACTGAATGAAACACCTAGATTTCCTAGAACAAAACAAATAAACATGCTACAAACTCAGTTGCTCTATCAGGGACAAATTTTTTTTAAGCACATTAGGTAATATGTGGAATGAATAAGCCTCCTTATTCATTCCACATAATCCTTTGAAAGAGTAGATTAAGATTTTCGATTATTACATTCACTATTCACAACTTAGGTAGCATAGTTGTTTGTATCTGTGCTGTGAGATACTTTCTACTTATATCATAGTAAAAGATGGAGCTTGTTCTTATTTTGAGTTATATTTAATGGAAGCATGGCCTAGAAATTAATTGCAAAACAGAAGGCAGTAAAGCCTAAATAAGAATGAAATTTGATATCTATAAATGCCCATAAAAAGTAAATAAACCCACAAGTTGGAAATATTGTTATGAAGTCATCATTTAAAATTTCAATTTGTGTAGATTTATTATAGAATCATGAAGAAATGTTGCTGGATAACCAGTTTACACTATTAGTTCTTATTTTGATCTTTATTATGGTAAGATTTACAGCTGCCCAGGGAGTTTATACTCCACAAGAACTGACAAATGCAAAAGGCTTAATATGGCATGATCTGATGAGTATAGAAAAACCTTACCCACTAGATCATGCAATGCATAGCACTATTCCCTTTGGTAATATTCTCAATATGCAGATATGAAACAAAAACAATCATTGTAAAGGTTATATGTACAGTGCTAGGTATTTAATGAATTTCATTACAACCCCCAGCTTTCGAATGTTTCCATCCTTCCATAGTATTTACAGAAAAATTACAGCTGATTACTATGAACAATATATTCATTAAAAAACAATAATGATACAAATTATATTTTAATAACAACCATAGACAAACAGTTATTTGGCAAATACTGGGAGGCCACTGCCAACATAATATAGTGGTTAGCATATTGAGCTTCCACAAAGTCCACTTGTGTTTGAATCCCAGATAAGGATTGGGTGTTTCTGTGCTCAGGACAAAGTAAACTTCTGCATTGGAAAAAAGCACACATTGGCATCCTCCAGGCAAAAGAAAAGTATGAACACAAAATACAAACACCTATATAGCAATGAAAGACGCATACATGCCATCTGCAGAGCAAAAGTACAATGTCATCTGTATTACAAATGGCAATTTTCGTAGTCCAACATGCAATAAATTTTACTCAAGATGAGCTAATATATTTGATAATTATAGCTGATAATTGATTCCAGTATCATTTTATTGTTCTAAATGGTTTTTGTGAAAATCAAGCCACAAACTAAAGGAGAATTGAAAATAAACTCACCCATATCTGAAATAAATTTTAGTAGATATAAATTTAAATCATAGTATGTCTAAACATTTAATATAATAAAATCTGATACTTCATAAGATCATAAAATTACAGAAAAAATTAGTCCTTTAATTTGCTCCAGTGAACCAAAATACAAAATTACAGAGAATACTTAAATTCAGAGGCAATGTAGAACATAAGTCAAATTACCTGGAATAATTATTTTCTCCTTTTCTTTTACAATCAGGGTATGACTGTATAATCGTAAGTACCATGGAACTAAATCAAAATATATGATTTTCAAAGACTTCTTAGGGTGATTGTTATAGAAAGTACAATGAATACCACCATGCTCTTGTCCATAACCTGAAGATTTAAGTGAAACAAAACTTTTAATTTAAGAGAATAAATGTGACTAATTAAAGAACAGACTAAAAAAATTCTGTTTTGATACATAAAATGAAAAAGTCATTAAAATCACTGAAGACACAATTAATCATCATTTTAACAAAGGACTAAATTTATTATTTAAAAATATGGGTGTACATATCATAAGAACATGATTTTTTAAATCTGAAGACACTACTATTAGCATGAGAAATTAAAATTTTACACATATTTGGTGTTACTTTCAGCAAATTTTTTGATTGAAATAAATGATGAGGAAATAAGGCATTACTTTTCATTTTTTATTTTGCATTTGAGAAACTTGGATGGTGGATATTTTTACAAGTATCTAAAAAAATATCTTTTACAAGTATCACTAACAGTTTTATTAAAGGGTACCTAATAGGTTATACTCATCTATATATATAAAACACATAGGTTTTCGGCACAAAAAATCGACGATATTTCTACACTCCGAATGGCAACAGCTGCAACTACCAGAAGAAAACATTAGCGGCAGTCTGCAATTAGCAACCGCATGTCAACATGGATTTACGCACTGAAATCAGCAATGCTCGATAGCAAGCTGCACAATCAAGTGAAAATTGGGAACAGTCTCAAGAAGGAAAGCGAAGAAATAATTCATTAAGAGAGAGCATAAATGATTGCGAGGTTAGGCTTAACCGTTACCAGTGTAGCAACAACCGACAGCTAGTAATAGTTAATTTTCTACACTTTTTTCAGTACTTGCTGAATTTTTACTTCCTTTTATAAGTGAAGAAATTTTCCCAACAATTTATTATTAGATATGATTTAGTGTAGATATCTGAATTGTGAACAATAGTACATACAGAGAGTGATGTAATCCACACTATATTTTGGTACTTGCTGAATTTTTACTCCATTTTTTAAGTGAAAAAATTTTTCCCCCAACAATTTATTTGATGCAATGATAAAGTGTAGATATCTTAATTTTGAAAAACAGTACATACAAAGTAATATTTAAAATCATTGGTGTTGGGTTTCTCAGTCTTATCTTTAACTCTGTTCTTAATGATGGAAATTCACATTTTTAAATCACGATGTTTTAGAATCAGCCTTATAGAGAATACCCCTTAACAACGTATATTTATGATAACAGGTAATGGTAACATTCCTTACATATGTTACTTTCAGTTGAGTTGTTTTGCAAAAGAAAATATAAAACTAAAAGCGATCAGGCTGGTAAAATGTAATTGTCAACCATTTTTCAGTTCATGACTTTTGTTCAAACATCCATGAAAAGACCACAAAAATATTAAAAGCATTCAGTTAATGAAAGACACCTTTTCACATTATTGACATCTCCATCTTAAAAAATTCTAGTTCTATGTATATTAATTTTTGTTTGTACAATGTATTTTAATAACGTTGCTTAAAATATTTTATATTTTTGCACTAAGAGAAGACTTTGCCAAAAGATTTTCTAAATCTATCTATATTAGTATTCAGTTCAGAGGACAAATTTAGACAGTCAGATTTCTAGAACAAGTGTTTCTCGTGTATTTTCTTTCTCTCTTCTTTTTATTTATTTATACTTAGATTTAAATTTGTTTATGTATAGTGTGAACAAAGCTTGTAATCAAATAAAATGTCTATAAATAAATTACACAGAATTATCATCATAAACAATATCTAATTTATGTTTGATTCTGACATCAAAAAATGTTTGTAAACTTACATTCAGGTCTGTCTTGCCTAAAGAATATAGCCTGCTACACTCTCGAGGCAATAAAAAATTCAAGCAAAAGAGAAAAGAAGGAAAGTAATACATACCTGAAGCTGATTTAATTTCTTTAGATTTTTAAAACAGACAAAAGTTCAGTATAAATTTAAGCTCAGGTTTTTCACACTATATAATAAAGTTTTCCACAGTGAATTACAAGGAAAAAAAATACTTAAAAGTATTAAAGAGATAAACTTATTAGTTTTTCATTTTTAAAGTTAAATTTTTTTTTTTTTTTTTTGCCTCTCTTTTAAGAATAGATGAACATTATTTGGGACATTTTGAAACAATTTCCTTACTTAATTGTTAAAAAGTTTCTTAAAACAGAAGTTTTTTAAAAAAATAAAAAATTAAATAAATACAATCACTGACCTGTGATTTTTCTATCTGCATACAGAAGGGGAGGTGGAATGATTCCATAATGATGAACTGAACTATATTGAGCACCAATATTTACACGACTAGAATTCTTAATAATTTCTTTTAAATCAAACATGGCAAATGTTGTTTCAGCCTTTGTTAATGGATCATTAGGCATTTCAAACTTTTCTTCAACAATATCATACTGCTTAGGAGTAAGAGAAAATTTTGTTCCAGTCTGTAAAAAGAAAGAGAAATTTATATGAAACTGAACTTTCAAAACAGGGTTAAACTTTATTTTTTTTCTCATACTGATATAAAGTTTAGCAAACATTTACTAATTTAAAAGGATGAAAATTATTTGACCTCAATCTCTCTCTAAGTGGGAGATCTTTAAGAACTCAAGACCAAACAGAAAATTTTTTGTAACAAGCTGGACCAGGTACAGGTATATTGGCACCACATATATATCTGGCTTCAACTAACAAATAAACTTGAAAAGTGTTCCCACATCTTCTTAATTGATTTGAACCAATTAGAAGCTATGGTTTAAAGTTATAGTTGGACAAATAATGGGAGAGTTTTAATAATACATCAGGGGGACTTCTCTTACATTTCATAGAAGTACAAGATTAATTTTTATTTTAAAGCGTAAAGAAGTTACCATTTTTGGTAGCTTAAGAAAACACTTGAAAATTAACTAATTAATGATACCTAAAAAATGCTTTATGTAAGGTATATTATTAAAAGGCAGTACTAACAGATAAAGAAGAAAAAAAAGTATTGACTGATATTAGCATTTTCAGGTTTAAGACTAACAAAAACTAAAATATTTTAGCAGGACGAAAGCAGCCTTTAACCAATTGGATCACGAAATATACCTTAAACAGGATAACTCAAAATATTACCATTCATACTTAAATCAAAATTAATTGAAAGCAACTCCAATTTTAACAATCATAATAAACTTAAAGTCAATAAACTAACCAGATTGCCAGAAATATCAATAAATGCCTTGCTAGTAGATGCCAAAGGACAAGTGCTTGTAAGCACAGATCCAAAAAGTTTTACAAAAGACCAATCTGAAATGAGAAAAAAAAAAATTTTAACTGCATAAGTATATCTATAAACTTTAAAGAAAATGTATTTCTTCTAGGTACAATTTTATGTTTAAAGATAAATGAATGAAAGATTAACTAAACATTTTTTAACTCATTAAAGAGTGTGCATTAAAAATAATTAAAATCTGCAGTAGAGTACATTCAAAAACACTTTTGTAAAAAAATATTAAGTCAAAATAGTAACACCTCATAATCAGATCAAAGTGAAAAACATGAAAGGATATTAAGATATTCCACTACTTACAACTTAATTTCAGAAAACTTACAATTAGGTGAAGGATATGATACCAGGTAAGTAGAGTTGCAATCAATATATATTAAATAAATATAAATTTCAGAATAAGAAATCCTTATAGATACTTATTTAGGCAAAAAAATATATATATAATTTAATCATCTGTGAGTTCATACTGTAGGCATGAACAGGTTTCATCCCTATTCGGAACTGATTAGTCATCAGTGTAGCACAGGTAACACCCATAATATATGGAAGTAGAGAGCCATAAGCAGAATAACTGACATGTTGGGCAATCTAGCTTAATTATAGATTTTAACTTTTTCATCACAGTGTAAAAGCAATCAGCATCAAGCTACTGAAGCATTAAAAGTAATTTTTTTTTTAAATATCACTACCTAAGTATAGAAATTTTACTTGCAGCATTATTACTCTCAAATATATTCACAACATACATTATATCAAAGAATTCATCAGGAAAATAAAGCAAGTTTACAATTGCTGCACATACACTCTAGACATAAATACCAACTACATGCAAGAATCATTTACAATTCCAATGATAAATAGTGTTCAAGATTAGAGAAATACCTGACAATATACATGACAAGAAAATGTAATAATTATTAAAACAAATGTTTTCAAGTTGAGGTAAAAGCAATCCTTAAAAACAAATGTACATATCTGAATTTAAAACCTGTGTTTATGACAAATAACATTTATAACATTGAATATATTTAAATAACAAAATTAAATTCTCTTAGAAACTATTGGATATATATCAATGACACATACCTTGTGCTCCCATTTGTTGAATAGGAGGATCAAAAACAACAGACACAGATTGAATTAATTGCACAGTGATGCCAGAACAACTTTTATCCTATATTTTAAAAAATAAACCATATAAGAAACCAAAGGAATATTATTAATTAAATTGTATACAACTTTACATTCAAATACTTTGAAATATGATTTACAAACCCTCAGATATAACTAAAATAAATAATCCAACAGAGCTAGATAATTATAAGAAGAATGCAGACAAAAACCAAACAGAAATCAAGCACTCAGGGCTCCACGAACCAGAGACAAGATTCTCTAGTAGTTGTGCCGGAACTGAACCAGAATTCGAGGTAACCGACTGGTCATGTCATCAGGGAGACTAACCAAATCAGTTACCTCAAGGGGAACTTTCTGAATAAGATGCAGGTATAACCAAAAGACATCCCAAGGCCCCGAGATCCCCATTGAAATATTTAGTCAAAAGGAAATGAAAAGACACAGACAACTTACAGTAAGGGCTCAAAGCACCATACATGCAAGTACACATACAATCCTAATGAAAAGCCGAGGATGCATACATACCCTAATACCGTAGGTGACGGTTATGGCGAAACAGCATCCAATTTTACCCTAGTAGTTAAGTCACTGTAGCAAAACCCCAGCGCCACACCCCATTGAAGTTTACACAAATGAAAACAGAAACCCTATCCTAAATGTCTTTAAAATATATCTGAGTCTAAATGCCATTTTTTTTTAAACTTTTAAATTGCCAAAATTTTTAGGGAAATTGTTCTTACTTAGGTTTTCCTCGAAAATGTTACATGCCTCCAAAAAATCTTCAGCGTTGTTACATATGTTTTTTATTCAGTATAGTTGTGAGTAAAAGATATTATAATAAATTTTATAGTTCAAGTTGCTATGGAAATTGGTAAACGTGATAACCTCAAAGTTAAAATCTAATATTTTGTCATATATCCCAATTTTTAATTCGCTATTTTGAATTTTAATTTTTAAATCCAGATATGTCACAAAATGATAATTATCATTAGTCCTGTTTAAAGTTAGTTCTTTTGGGTAGATTTGATTAAGAAATTCCAAATCGTTACAGTTAAAAATTATAAGGACATCAATATACCTAAATCCGGTAACATTATTTGAGTTAAGAAATTTAGTTTCGTAAGAATGCAAGAAAATATTAGCAAAGGGGCTAGAAAAGCTATTTCCCATAGGTATACCCTTTATCTGTTTACAGAAACTCAAGCCATTAAAGAGGTAGTTTTCAAAACTATTAAATTTACATAAATCAATCCAGTCACATTTTAAGATTCAAGTACTATCCAGATAGGCATTATAAATTTCTGAGCAGATATTCATTAAATTATCATGGGGAATACTAGTAAAAAGGTTTTCAAAATCAAACATGTGTATGCTGTCTATATTCTTACTCTTTAAAAACTGAAGAACATCCTGGTTATTATTTATAATAAAGCTATTTTTGGTAACGTTGATTTTATTTAGAATGATTTTTAAATAGCTAAAACTTTTTATTAAACAAAATGTTATAACAATTCACACTAAACGTAACAAACCTAAATTTAGTAGGTACTTTATGGAATTTAATGGTGGGAAAAAGGTAAGGGTATTTTAGACTATTAATCTTAAAGTTCAATTTTTTGCTAAAGGCTAAAATCCTATTATCTATTTCTTTCTTGGTAAAGTTAATTTTTTGATAGGTATTGTTTGAGTTGTACTCCCTAGAAATTAATTGCTTGAAATAATCCTTACACATAAAACCAAAGTTATTGGCAGCCTTAACAACAACCGTTATAATTAACTTATTTTTTAACTCTTTAATTTTTCTGTACAGAACTTTGTTTAAAAAGAACCCCCCCTTGTTTTTTATACCATACTCTTCATAATTCCCCTTCACATCCTGTAAAACACGTACCTTCCACTCCATGAAACCTTCGACTGGCCAATTATACTTCCTTGATAATTTTACTGTAAAATAATCTAAATCTTTAGTGATAGAACTTATAATTTTCTTTAAGTTTACCTTATTTCTTACTCTAAATTTTGAGCCCTTACTTAAAAGTTCCCTCAACCTAACATTTTTAACAATATTAAGATCCCCAGTTACAATATGCCCTAAAGCAGGATTAACAAAGTTTTTAAACTCCTCAATATGACAATTACAATCAGTATTAGAAATTTTGCCTAAGTTATGACTATAAAAGTTGTAGTTACAGATTAGGTCCCTTAACGATTTAACCTTAACGGTCCCTTAACAGATTAGGTCCCTTACAAACCCTCAGCTTATATTAACAATACTTCATACATGATTTTCAAAGAACATTTTTAAGGGAGAGGCATTAGAGACAAAGTACAAATTCTATAAAATGCAAGTATAAGAATAATTTAACAGTTTGTTGAGTCCCAAACAAAAGTTGCAAACATCAATAACTTTCAATATTCAGTAGTACTAACCTCTAACATACAATAGCTCTGGAGGCAAAATGCCGACAAAAAGTTGGTGATTCCTCTATGTACAATTTGCTAGTACTTTATGTTTGAAATTAGAGATATCAATACGCTACTTTATCTCCAATTTTAGAGACTTCCCTTCTTCTATTTTATTAATGTAGTATATATCAATAAGCGTAATCAAAATACATCTTTATATATATATATATTTCTTCTGTCCATGTGTGTCACTGAACTCCTCCTAAACGGCCAAACTGATTTTTATGAAATTTTGTGTGGGCAATTAAGTTGATTTGAGAATGGTTTAGATTCACAATAAGACACCCTAAGCACCCCTAAGGTGGCAGGGGGGGCAGGGGGCACATGTAAAAATAATCGAAAACGACTGATATCACTGTCAAATCCATAGTTTTCAGGGCACTGAGATTAACAGTGACACTCCCAATGTCGTTTAAGTGCAAGTTCACCCCCCTCCCATTAGAATAGGGGGGAATATAAAATCTCCAAAATGACCGAAAGTAGTGTCGAATCCATAGATTTTGGGGTCGCTGAAATTAATAGTGATACTCTCAATGTCGTTTAAGTGCAAGTTCTGCCCCCCCCCCCCCATTTCCATAGGGGGGTCGGGGGGGAATATAAAATCTCCAAAATGACCGAGAGTAGTGTCAAATCCATAGCTGTCAGGGTCGTTGAGATTAATAGTGACACTCCCGAAGTCATTTAAGTGCAAGTTCAGCCCCCCATTACCATAGGGGGATGAGGGGGGAATATAAAATCTCCAAAATGACTGAGAGTAGTGTCAAATGCATAGTTTTCGGGGTCGCTGAGAGGAACAGTGGCAATCCCAATGCCGTTTAAGTGAGAGTTCAGCACCCCCCCCCCAATCAATGTTGGGGAGGAGGGGAGGGAGATAAAATGTCCAAAATGACCGGCAGTAGTGTTGAATCCATATTTTTCGGGGTCACTGAGACGAAAAGTGACACAACTGATGCCGTTTAATTGCAAGTTCCCCCCCCCCCCCCCCCATCAGCATTGGTAGAGGAGGGGGGAAGGGGGAAAAATGAAATGTTCAAAATGTCCAAGAGTAGTGTCGAATCAATTGTTTTTGGAGTCACTGAGATGAATATAGGAAACTAAAAGTGTTGTTTATAATCAAGTTTTGAGTTAAATAATAGAGTGAATTTGTAATTTTATTTTATCATTTGTATACTGTGCGTATACTTTTAAATACCCGTAAATAAAATTACTTAGATTTTACACTATAGGTAGAATTCATTCCTTTTCCTGTATAATAAAAAATTGAGATTAATAAATACCTGGGCAAAGCCGGGTAAACAGCTAGAAATATTAAAAAATTCAAGATGATATCCAAAAAAGAAAGGTTTCATTAAATAAACCAAATTTGCTGGTATTATCTTTAACCAAATTATTATTAAACAAATGGTTATAAGAGGATTTTTTTTTCTATGTACCATTTAAACACACACACACATATATGTATGATCTTCAAGCTGAGTGCTTTTTCTCATTTTCTTTCTTCAAACCTCCACAACACAATACCTTTTAACATATTTACAAATAGAAAGATAGATATAGATTCATAATTTTTTTTTAAAAAAAAAAGGAAAACAAATTTAAATAAAATAAAGATATAAGAATACCTTACAAACTGATTGTATATCAAGAGACAGAGACACAAATGGCCCATTAAAGATGTTCAGCGCATTTAGCAATGTTGACAGACCAGCCTGTAAATATTTTTAATGAATTTGTAAAAAGAAAATCTTACTATAGAATATAAAATCTTTATATCTTTTTTTTAAAAAAAATTTTCTTAAAGTTTAAAAAAATACTTATGCATGAAAGAGTCTAGAGAGGAATTTCCTTTAAGAGTTCAACAGTGAATTAGATATTGAGATAGCTTTAACCAAAAATATTATTTGTCACCTGTTTTAATTGCTATAGTATTTATTTATAGTTAAAAGGTTCATAGAATAAAAGGTTGAAAGGTTCACATCAAATTTATGTTTGATTAAAGTCAATAACAGGCTCTTGGAGAATAAATAATTTTATTTATTACTACCTCTCTGTTATCCCAAATAAAAAGTTTGTCTTAGTCATAGAATACCTAACTGTATATTTTTCAATAATTCTATTAACTTTATTTTTATAATTTTTATTACATTTTGAGTTAGTCAAAATCATCTATTAAATGTAAAAAACAGTCAAAAGTGCAAAATACTGCCCTTCATTACTTCAGCAAGAAAAGGAGAAAAAAAATTTTTCTTAAATTTTAGACTATCGCAACAGAATACTTTTATATTCACATATTTTGTTACAATTAAGTTTAAGAGAGTCCCCTAATCAGTTAATATAGTAACTGTCATACAAAAATTAAAGGTCTCAAATTTTAATACATATAACTTTTTTTGTTAACAGCAGGTTTAACACTGATCACTAAATTTATTTAATTTTTTTCCATTAGCATACAAAAGAAGAATTAGTTTTAACAGTAAAAACTAAGTAATGAAAAGATTGAATACTGATCAATGTGTTTTGCTTTAAATAATATTAATTTACAAAAACTAAAACAATTATTTTAAGAACTTTAAGATAATAACAAACAATGGCTGAAACAAGAGAACTCCACACCGTTGTATAATTTAGAAACAGTAGAGAAAAAACAAATTTTTTAAAAAATTCTTATAATAATGAACATTCCTTATGTGTAACATAAGCACACTAGCTTTCTGTGACTATGTATAAATTTAAATAAAAGATTATTAATTCAAGAATGACCTTAAAGTAAACTTTATAATACATCAACTAGAATATAGCTTATTTTTATTAAATTTACAATGCATTTCCTAACTATGCTTAATGAGAATGAACAAATTCTTATAATAGAACTTACCATGGAACTACAAGGTAAAAGTTTTCTAAATGGAGTGAGATTTTCTGTACATATTATTTCCGGAGGTAAACTTGAATACCTCACAAAACTAGAGTTATAAGGAAAATCAGATGGTATAGATCCCTCGGGCCTAAATGAAAATTTAGGTATAGCAGAGTTAGTATCATCAATGAAATTTAATGATGCACAGAACTGTCCAGAGAGGATATTTGTCAGTTTCTTCCAGTTTGAGGATACTCTAAAAGAAATTAAAAAATATATCTTGAAGTCACATTTAAAATACATCAATCAGTAAAACAGTTATACTGCTAAAGTAGAAACTTAAGCAGTACAATTTTTTCATATTATATAGCTTAAGCATTATAATTAAAAATAAATTAATAGAGGTTTCCAAATAACTCCCCCCCCCACACACACACACAGCACTGAAAAGCCTAAGTAAAACTGCTAAAGTACATTCTATACATATTTTTTGCTAGCCTTCAGTGTCCACCACTCTAGGTTGAGTTTTACTGTCTTTCAACATTATTATCTTTCATCATGAAACTCAACTTCATATTAACCATAATCTAAACACTATACAGTTATATATAAGTATATGCATTTATAAAGCTATCATAAAAAATATCAGTCAATAATATAATACACTTGAATTGGTACTCCAAGAACTCTTTAATCTAACTGATTCTGTTCACCCAAATTTTTCTTTTTAAATCTGCTAAAAAATTTTCCAAAAGTAATAGTTTACATACCTGCAATAGTATTAATAGTTTTACTTCAGTTCAAAACAATATTTTTTTATTTCTTTTGATGTTTATGTGGCAAAAAATTAAGATACTGTGATCCTTTAGTTTGCTAATTGATGATCAAATAAGAAACTTCTTAGTAATACATTTTGAGTCCCTGAAGAGATAGTTATTATGAAAAAGCTAAAAACATGGCTAAAAGTAGTGATCATAAAAATACTACAAACCTTAAAACCATTTTTATTGTTTCAATTTACTGGATAATATGTCAGCTTATGTAGAAATAAAACACTCTAAAAACTTTTTTATAAGAACATTAATAAACGGATCCTAGATGTTCCTCATATGATATGATTATTTGAGTTCAAAACTTGATAATGTTATTTATTCTCGCTATACAGCATACATATCTATGAGACATAGATATTAAGTAAAACTAAAAGAATCTACATTCCATGCACATGTCAAAATGAAAAAAAATAAAAAATTCATGTAAAAAATCAAAACATATCATTAAAGCAATACCTTATTAGTGACTCTTTCTCACATGAAAAGAAATGACCTAAAAATAAACTTATCAATCTTCAAATTCAATCTAAGAGATATAAGAATCAATATTTTTCCTTTCCCCTACGATGATTAAGAAGGGATATTTTTTTTCATTTAAACAAAATTAAGAAAAGCTCATCAATATTTAGTTACTATAATAGTATTTATTGTTCATCAGTACTAAATAATAATAACAACAATATTTGACATTTATAGCAGTGTAAGGACTTTACCTTAAATAAAAGACTGCCAGCCTTTTTGTATTTAATGCTTAAATTGCATTTCTCGACTAAATGCAGGCTATTTACAATATATATAAAAAGAAAAGTTGAATTCGTAGGTTCACAGCATTGACGAGGAAGGTCAGACTTGAGTTGTCGCTGTGCTCATTCAAGTCTATCTAGGCCCAACAGTATCTCCTTGTCTCCGGCTCCAGCGTCACTCTGAATAACTTAGTCTCTGAATCACTGACATGATATTAACTCACATATGGCGACTTTATATACCTTCGCTGAATATTCTCAAATGTCTGGAAAATGCCACCTTTCTTTATTCAGTTACGTTCCCAGATGACTAGATGCCTCTGTACGGCCACTTCCTTTTCGTAGCTGACGAACTGTTCCGCAAGCTGTTGGTAGCACTTTCGGTCTTTATGTCGCCAAGACTGTCTGTCCCTAGCTGTCTAAATCGATTATGTGCACAAACCGTGTGTTGATTGGTCTTCACGGAATTTCCCCCATGCAAAAAATTCGCTATTGTATGGGAGTCATTCCAATAGCAACAAACTAATAACATTTTCTTGGTTCAACTACAGACAAGGAGATAAAATCATACACTTTCTTAAACAACTGACCTTTATTTTACTCTTCTCTTTATCTCCTTAACCTTTGTGAATGCCCAACAGAGTTCAAAACACAAATGGAAAAATGAAATAAATTAAGCAAATTAAACTCTTGAAAAATTCTTCTTAGATATTTTAAAATTAAATTTTTATGCTGTTTTAGTAACGTTTTTTAAGTTTGCATTTAAAATAATCATTTGAGGGTTATAAAATTTACATCACGAGAAATATCATAAAAATTCCTTTAAAATGAGATGTTTTTCGAATTTTTACCTCCATTTTCTGATTTTTGGTGAATTTTTAAAGATTAATTTTTAGAATTTAATTTATTAAATGCCGATCACGTGATTTCTTTTTCTGGTACTTTAAATAAATTTATCGTCACGTGCATAACAACTAAATAAACAAAAAATATTTTTTTTTCCTTGCTAATGCGGCAGACGATTGGACATTATCCAAAAAAATATTAAAATACAGTAAAAGAAATGTTCTACAAACTGTGCTATATTCTTTAGTATTCTTTATATTAGATTTAATTTGAATATTTTCTTCTACATTATTTTATCAATAAAATTATCCTTTACGATTTTCTTATAAATATATATATATATTTTACATCAATTGTATACATTGATCGTCATATTTATCATATAATATCTTCTCTATATATAAAACAGTTCCGTAACTGACTCATTCATTCATTCATTCATTCACTGACTGACTGACATACAACGCACAGACCAAACCGCTGGACCTAAAGGGCTGAAATTTTGCATGGCGATTCTTCTAATAGTGTAGGGGTGCACTAAGAAAGATTTTTCAAAAATTCTTCTTAGATTTTTTTTAAATTAAATTTTTAAGCTGTTTTTTAAACTTTTTTTACGTTTCATTTAAAATAATACATTGAGGGTTATAAAATTTATATCACGAGAAAGATCATAAAAATTCCTTCAAAATGAATTTTTTTTCGAATTTTTAACTCCATTTCCTGATTTTTGGTGAATTTTTAAAGATTAATTTTTAGAATTTAATTTATTAAATGCTGATCACGTGATTTCTTTTTCTGGTACTTTAAATAAATTTATCGTCACGTGCCAAAAAAAAAAAAGACAAAAAAATATTTTTTTCTTGCTAATGCGGCAGACGATTGGAACTTTTTTATTTTGTCTATAAAAATATCCCTTACGATTTTTTTATAAATATGTTTTTTTTTACATCAATTGTATACATTGATCGTCGTATTTATTATAAATATATATATATATATATATATACATATATTTTTGGAATTAATTGCATACATTGACCGTTGTATTTAATTTCAATGTACTCCGTAGCGAAGCGCGGGTTTTCAGCTAGTATACATATATAACAGAAAACTCACAGCAAAATAAAATTTTATAAAGAGATAATGATATAAAATCTAACTCAGATATATTGCTCTTAAAAAGAGCCCATAGCTCTGCTCCAGGAGGAGAACTTCTGATTGGATATCCCCATTTTTCGTATCGCCATAAACCCTGAGTCAAGCTGAAATGCAGCTCTTGAACATCATAATTATTTACTATTTCTCCCAATGATCGTGGAAAGAGGTGAAAGTGTTGAACTAGGGAGAAAAGAAAAAAAAATTTCATTATGACAGTTATTCTAGTTTTAAAAATTATCATACAAACAAATGAAGTCACATCTTGAAAAGCACAAACCTTTCCTTACTAAATATCAAAAAAAAATTCTTAGTCCAGAAATATAGCTGAAAACCACATAACTATGAAAAATGTATTCCATCCAAACTGGCAAAGTTTGGAGGGAAAGTAATAAACTAACAGATTATTAAAAAAAAACAAATTATTTGATCAGGTAGCAGAGAATAATTACTAGACTCTAACCAGTAAGAAAATTCTCAAATTCTATCAAACTGCACATAAAAATCCTACTTTTGTTGCATATTTAGAAAAGGTCACTTAGTCACATGGTATATAAATGATATGTTAAGAAACAATATAAGGAAAGAACAATATATAACTCTGATATACTCTCATATCTCATACACTAGAATATGTATATAGATATATTGGGAGACAATCACACTTAAATGAAAATTGAAAATAAGTATTTCAGTAAATAATATTAAATTAATTGTATAATACAACTGAAATTATGTTATAGGATACAACTGTTATAGGGATTAGTCATGTGCTCCCCATCATTTTTATCCCTAAATAATATAAATTGGTTAAAAAATTACTATTATAAAAGAAGTAATTTAAAGTAATAAACTGGTATCTACAAGTATTGCATATTTGATAATATTTTTATATATTAAGAAGAGATGAAGTAATACAGTATGCCATGACAACCATGTCAATTGGTAATAATGAGTCCCTATACACAGCACATTAAAATTATAGACGGTAAGCCAAAGGATTAAATGTTACAGTGCATTCTAAACTGGAAGATTTAAACGATGAAAGTTATACTAAAAAGGTTAAAAGAAGTCTGAATACAAAACTAATTTTGAATTAAATAAATCTGCGCTTTAGATTTTTATTTTAAAAACGAAGAAATATCAAAGAAATTAACCTTTTATGAGAATAAAAGGGCGTTTCAAAGAAATCTTATTTTACAGTCTGATCAATGACAATTTTAGCTACTCATATTTCACTTTAAAATAATAACAATAGTAGAGACTCTTAAAAAATGAAAAAAATACAGTTTTAAAGTCCTGTAGTTAAACTTACATGAACTACTATAATCATCTCCAATGTCTTTTTCAATAATAAATTGAAATACTGTATACACATTACCACTAGCAAGAGGTTTTATTAAAAGTTTCTCATGAAACTGATCAGTGAGCGATTCGCAACAAGCAATCAAAAATGATAACAATAAAAATCGAATCATGTTGGTTTTGGACGAAAATATGATGTTTCGCTCACAAATTTAAAACATTATAATACGTTCACCGATACAAGGTTTGTCATGATTTTTTAATAACCGCACAATGAAATTTTGAAAAATCTAACACCACATTCAATTTTTTAACAAATCCTCTCTTAATACATTTTCATCGTTATGTACATAAACACACCATCATAATAGCGCCGGTATGCAAGGATGGAAAAAATAACGTATTATTACGGAACATGTTACTCGTTTTTTAACCTAGACCAGGGTGTTTAAGATTTATCTGATAAGAGAAGCGTGATTCCATTCTT
Organism: Dolomedes plantarius; assembly: GCA_907164885.2. Classification (NCBI taxonomy): domain Eukaryota; kingdom Metazoa; phylum Arthropoda; class Arachnida; order Araneae; family Dolomedidae; genus Dolomedes; species Dolomedes plantarius. Next base: position 41,708,757 of record OU015491.1, read on the forward strand.
CTGTAGTTCCGACTAGTTGCTCGATTGTGTTTAGACATTTTGATCGATTTCTCACTAAATCAATATATTTTTAGTTTTATTATTGTAACAGTGAGAAGTGGCAAAAGTGCAAATCAGGGGACACAGCAGCTGACACTCATGTCATATCCAGAGACTGCAAACTATACAAAACAAGACTCTTCGTGGTATCAGGAAGGCGCCATGGTACCTACGTAACGCTCTAAGGGCCTGTTCACATAGGAGTCTGTTGAGTAGCGTTAAGGAAAAGATGACGTTAAGACGAAAATAAACCAATCATAGGCGTTAAAAATTTCATTGCTAATCGTTTGGAGGTTTGTCATTTGTTAAATATATTTCAATACTTTAACGCTCCCAACGGACTCCTATGTGAACAGGCCCTTAGGGCCTGTTCACATAGGAGTCCGTTGCATTGCGAGGAAAAGATGACGTTGAGACGAAAATAAACCAATCATAGGCCTCCAAACGATTAGCAATGAAATTTTTAACGCCTATAATTGGTTTATTTTCGTCTCAACGTCCTCTTTCCCTTAACGCTACGCAACGGACTCCTATGTGAACAGGCCCTTATTCATAGGGATCTGGCTATCGAACCTATTCGCCATCATATTAAAGATCTGGCTACGAACTTTTACAATAGGATATAGTCAATCAATAACGAAGAACTTTCTAACATGCCTGATTATGATCCCAGGGAGTGCTTTAGGCGCCCGAAGGCTACTTTGGTTATGAAACCCAGCCTTGATCCTGTTCGGTAATTCCTTTTCTCCTTTCAAAATTCAAAATTACAGTAGCCCGGTAACTTCTGGTTTCTGACCTGTCTTTCTTTTTCGATCGTTCCTCCTTCTACCATGCCATTCCCCCTCGGACCAGCTGTTTGCTGGAGAAGGGGATTGATAACCTATTCCCGGAATTCCAATTCTGCTTGCTTTCTTTGATTTCGCTACTCGCGCCTTACGGACTTCGGACCTACAGCCCTTTCGTGTAACTTCCACAAACTTGTTTTTTTTTATCGCAATCATATTCAAAATTTCCCGTCTTCTAATTTTGATTTTTTTTATATATAATCTCTTGTTTCACCCATTGTTTAAATTCTCCATTATTGTTTAAGTTAGCCATGCCACATTGGTTACTCGTACTCGTTCTAGTTAATTAGTTGATTTTTCAACTAATTAATTTATTTTTCCTCCCTTATCATTGTCAACACTATTTGTAACCTTGAGAACGGTAACCTTATGTCACATACTAACCCTGATACTATGGATAAGGAGCTCTTGCTCCCTGGTGTCTCTATAGTATTTTATGACAATGTCAATGCATATCAAGGGCAAAAGTGTACATCATCTCCTACCCCTAGCCAAAGTTCAGGTTGTGGTGAGAAGTAAATTGTCACCAATCATCCCGCATTCTTCGCCAAACATCGACAATTGGCCTAAGGTTTTTTTTTTCTTTTATGTCTTTTTGTTTTGTTTCCAACGCGGCAAGGTACTTTGTCTATTATGACATTCACCCACTCATACCGTGAATTTTCTGGCTTTTTTATTATGGGAGTGCCATATAGGTGAGCCAACATAGCTCTCTAATCTTAGCCTTGTCCTCAGACCAACGGGAATCGAACCCACAACCTGGTGGTGAAGGTGCTCAGAGAATACCCGTTGGCCAAACCACTGCGCCACCCGGCCAGCTGTTCTAATGTATAGCTGTCGATGTTCGAAAAACAGGTATCTTTATCTACTGATGGGAAACAGTTTAGCCCAAGAAAAGGCAAATATATTTTCTATTTGAGACAAATAGAAAAGGGTACACATATGTTGCTTATAACTGAAAGATTTTCAACTCTATATCAATTGGAATATTATTTGCCGTAAATTGCTCTATAATCTAAAATGCTTAAATGTGGATTTCGTGTATTTATATTTCTAAGATTTTAAACTTACAACTTAACAAAACACTTTCCTAGTTTTTATCAAACTGTCAAATTAGCAAAAAATAAGACTAGCGAAAACCAAGTAAAAGAAGATATTTTATAGGGAATAAAATTGGAATTTGACGTAATTTTTCTTTTTTCAAATTTAGGAAAATGTGAAATTTTTTAATGTGTCGAAAGAAATTGGTAAAGGTGCATGTTATTTTTCAGTAAAGTCATTGGTGTGGTCATTTAAAGGGAGAGTTCTATTACAACAATATTTGGAGGAAAAATAGGAGGAAAATAGCATTGGAACTGTATCCTTTTTTGCAATCAGAAGAATGAATCGAGAAGAAGAAGAGTAGCACAATCGTCTCAACAACGTCAAGAACAATTAGATCAACAGCAAAGGCGTATGCAGTTGCAATATCTGAATGATCGAGCTTCATATCACTGAACTGCTTTTTCATACGAACCGAATATTCAATACAATACCTCATGTAAATTCATTCAAATCGGAAAAATGGACAAAGTTTGTCCGCACTGCAAAGCAATGAAATTTAAAGGAGAAACCCCGGGAATGTGCTGCGCGAGCGGAAAAGTAAAGCATCCTGAACTTGAGCAGCCGAAAGAAGCACTGAAACGTTTGTTAAGTGGAATTACTGATGATTCAAAACATTTTCTCAAAAACATCAGAAATTACAATTCCTGTTTTCAAATGACTTCATTCGGTGCTAACTTACAGAGGAGCATTTTATGTCGGCATTTTATGCCGACATTTAAAATTCAGGGACAAATTTACCACAGAGCTCTTTGCTTCCTTTTCCCAGTGGTAACCATAAATTTTTCCAAATCTACTTCACCGGAGAATTTTTCCAAATCTACTTCATCTTTTTCATCGGAGATGAAAATGACCAATTGAATGCACGATGCTAAATCTCTACTGGAATCAGAATGCATATTGTTGAGTCGTTGCAAAAAATTTTACATGACAACAATAATTTATTTTGGATGTTCAAAAATGATCTCATGTCATCAGACAGCCATAGAATTGTTATTCGTGCTGATCAAACACCAGCCAGTGAGCATGTCGGGCGAAATAACGCGCTAACAAATGATGAAGTAGCAATTGTCATAGTTGGAGAAGAATTTCATCCTCTCGATATCGTTTTGCAGCGCTTACGAGCAACTACAAAGAACTGCTGACACTCATAGATTCTACGATCCCCTGCAATATCCAGTTATGTTTCCAGACGGTCTAGATGGTTATCATTTCAAACACAGTCACAGGTGAACACACAGGCAAAACAGTTACTTCAATGAATTGTTATTCCTATCGGATTATGGTACGTGAAAATAAAGATAACCATATTCTGAAATGCCGTCAGCTCTTCCATCAGTACATCGTCGATATGTACGCAAAAATAGAGACGGAACGACTACTATTCATTAGGATCAATCAAAAGAAACTGAGATCAGAAGAGTATATACATTTGAGGGACGCGATAAGTAATGACGGAGATATAAGCAACATAGAAAAGATCGCCTTATTGCCTGCCACATATACTGGTAGTCAGCGACATATGCACGAATATGCGCAGGACTCCATTACATATGTCGGAAATATGGTCGTCCTGATCTTTTCATTACATTTACATGTAATCCAGCATGGGATGAAATAAAAGAATTACTACTTCCAGGACAAACTCCTAGTGATCTCCACGACATAACAGCACGCATTTAAAAACAAAAGCTGAAGACATTAATTAATTTCATCACTTCACTATACGTTTTAGGAGAAACACAATGTTGGATGTACTCTGTGGAGTGGCAAAAAAGAGGATTGCCACATGCGCACATTCTAATATGGCTTACTGTGAAGATAATGCCAAATGAAATCGATAAAATTATATCTGCCGAAATACCAGATCCAACATTTCATAATGAGTTGTTTGAAGTTGTGACCAAAAACATGATACACGGACCATGTGAAACAATCATTACAAATTCACCGTCATTGCTCTAAACGTTATCCTCGAGAGTTGTTAAAAGACACAATTTCTGTAAATGATGGTTACCCACTATATCGACGAAGAGGTATAGAAGACAATGGAAAAGAAATTGCTTTGAAAATGAGAGGAAATGACATTGATGTCGATAATCGTTGGGTTGTTCCATATTCACCACTTTTACCGAAAATTTTCAAAGCACATACAAACGTTGAGTATTGAAATTCTGTGAAATCCATAAAATACATTTGTAAATACGTCAACAAAGGCAGCGATATGGCCGTGTTTGGAGTTTCAACAAGAAGTAATTTAGATGAAATTTCTCAGTATCAAATCAACAGATATATCAGCGGCAATGAAGCTGTGTGGCGTATTTTAGGATTTCCAATCCACGAGAGGGATCCAACTGTCATTCATCTTACTGCCCATCTTGAAAACGGACAAAGAGTGTATTTTACGGAAAAAAACATACGGGACAGAGCAACAAATCCACTGAGCACAACATTAACAGCGTTTTTTTCTATTATGTTAAACAGATGATTTTGCAAGAACTTTGATGTATGCAGACATTCCGTCTTATTACACTTGGAACGCAACACGAAAGAATTTTGAAAGAAGGAAGAGAGGCAAAGCAGCAGTTGAACAACCTGGAATATTTTCATCAAATGCTTTAGGAAGAATATACACTATACATCCGAACAACGTTGAATGCTTTTATTTACGGTTGCTTTTGATTACCGTTCGTGGTCCAACATCATTCATACATTTATAAACATTGGATGAAATAGTACATAATACGTATCGGAGTGCGTGCGGGGCACTTCATTTGCTGGAAAACCACGATCATTGGAACAAGTCAACTGAAGATTCATCCGCCACTTGTAATCCATTTCAAATACGTACACTGTTCGCAGTTATTTTATCTAAATGTTCCCCGTCACAACCAGTACAATTGTGGGAGAAATGGAAAGTCTACATGGCCGAAGATATTATGCACATAATGCGTCAAGAAAAACAAAATCATGGCTTGGATTTCACAAGAAGAAATATACAATGAAGCGCTGATCTTCATTGAGGATCTTTGTCTTGCAATGTGCGGCAAGTTATTAGCGCAATTGGGAATGACAGCACCAAATCGGTCCATCAATGCAATATTCGACCGAGAACTGCTCAGAGAGCTGTAAACCGGATCGCCGTGTACCCGACGTATAAGTAACTCGTAATATTAATGTAGACACAGATAAATGTTCTATTTTACATTTCGTTTAATATAAATTATATCTCTAAAATAATAATAATGTACATAAGTTTGTTCCGAAGAACGCTGATAACATTAATGAGAGCGGGGTTCATAATCACAGTTCAATCCAGACTTTATGTCTGCCCTCTATTCCAAGCGCTCTTCAGTACCTCAATATCTCATCATGGTCCAGTCTAAAAAAAGCCCTGTCGAATAGTCTTTTCTTCATTTATACATTTTTCCTCGTAACGTTCTCGAAGGTTCCATCGTCTCATGTGTCTGATGCAAGCCCCTCACAGCTTTTCGTCACCTGGTCATCTCCGGGGCCTGTGGTTACTTTTTGTTAGCCCGACAACCCGGGGCCTTTCATTGTCTCTTTGTGCGCTGATGGTCTTTTCCTAACGAGTTCTAATGATCTATCAATCTTCTTTAAGAATGACCCTTTTCCCTCTTAGGAAAGTGGGCTCCGCACCATTGTCTGTTTAACGGTCTGCCCGATTCCTTTAACAAATAGTCACATAGGTACTGGATTTTCCAAAATTAGGATTAAGTCTGTTTTCAGACTATGTGAGAGTCTCACAAGAGCAATCATACAACAGTTGTTCGTCCAAGAAAATACACCAAAACTCCTTCCAGAACAAAAGATAGCATTTGATATCCTCATACAAGCTGTGGCCAACCAATCCGGTGCATTCTACTTTTTGGACGCTCCGGGAGGAACTGGAAAAACGTTCTTAATTTCCTTGATCCTGGCTGAAATCCGTTCAAACGGCCATATTGAGTTAGCGCTTGCTTCTTCAGGCATTGCTGCCACGTTGATGGATGTAGGGAGAACAGCACATTCAGCTCTTAAACTGTCATTAAACATGCAATTCACAGAAAACCCAACAGGTAACATTTCAAAAACATCAGGGATGGGAAAGATTCTTCGGGCGTGCAAAATCATTGTATGGGGTGGATGTACAGTGGCTCACAAGAAGTCCTTGGAAGCATTAGACCATACATTGAAAGATTTTCGAAATAATCATGTTCCATTTGGTGGAACATTGGTGTTACTATCCGGTGACTTCAGGCAAACGCTTCCAGTTATACCTCGCTCAACACCAGCTGATGAATTGCATGCCTCCTTGAAATATTCAACTTTTTGGAGCACAGTCAAAAAAGTGCATTTAACAACAAATATAAGAGTACAGCTTCAAACCGACTGTACAGTTGATATATTTTCAAGACAATTACTCGAGGCCGGTAACGGCACTGCATCTACAAATCCAGAAACAGGAAAAATCACCTTCCCATCTAATTTCTGCAACATTGTGAATTCAGAAGAAGAATTTATCGACAAGGTTTTCCAAAGCATCGAAACAAATTATCGAAATCACTCATGATTGAGCGGAAGAGCCATTCTAGCGGCTAAAAATGTCGACGTACACTATATTAACAACATCATTCTAAACAGAAACGCAAGTGAAATAGTGACGTACTACAGTGATGTACTACAGTGACTATTGACTCCGTGATGAACCAAAGTGAGGTAGTGAATTTTCCAACGGAATTTCTTAATTCTCTCGATGTTTTCAATGCACCATACAGCCTGACGCCCCACTCTGATTAAGCGATGTATTATACTAGCGGCGAACAAAAGGGGTCGGGGATCGAACAGCCAGCTGCCCAGGCTGACGACGGGCGACAAGAGGCTAGGGGGCGAAAAATATTACACCCTGGTGTCGAAAGGACCACCCCTACCGGGGAGGAATGAAAAACTGGTTGGAGTACCGGACGGGTTTCTCCAGTTGTGCTCGCTGAAGATAGTCGGTCTACTACTATGGAAAGTTTGTTTGAACTCAGAGTTGTTCTAACCCATGTTTATTTATATTAAATATTTGTTTTGTTATCAAAGAAAAGGCGTCATTCCTGGTAATATCATTTTATAACACCCTCATTGCGTGTGGAACCCAGTAAAGAATATCGCCCCATTCAGGTAGGTGGGTGATATACACATCGACTGCTCCACGCTCGAAGTACAATTGTGAAGTAACCGCTCGGAAAGTTTCATTCTGACATTCGTGCTGGACTTACGGTTTACACCTGTTGTCAGGAAGCGGGTTCATGCGAGGGTGATGAATTTTGAAAAAGAATTTTCATGATTTTTCTGAGGGTTCCAGCAGCGACAACGGACTGCATCGGAAGGCGCAGATCCAAGGACCGGGAGCTGAACGGAGAGGATAAGAAGTGAATGATCAGCGGAGGTGAAGGCCAAGTTGTCATCAGCTACTGACCGTTACGGCGGACACCAACGGACAGCGGAACGTCGTAAAAAGTGAAGCAGAGCTGCAGAAACAAAGCAGAGGATGTTTGTGATGACGAAAGGATACCTGTAATGATTTCTGATGTCGTGTAGCAAGGTAGGGTGCATGAATTGTTATTCGTTTGTCCCTCATATTCTGTTCATGACTAAGTTGATTTTGGGTGCTTAGGAACGCGTGCGTAAGGTTTAATTTTTTTTTTCTCTCTGGAAATTTTATGATTTTATGTTCTTTTGTATACTGTGTTCTTGCATAGGTTAATATTGCTTGCATATAATGATTAATCGTATTAGTGTTTTATATGAAGTAAATTTCTTCTTATTGTGTTAAAATTCTCTAAAAGTGCATAGTGTTTTTCTGCTTTGAATAATTGTTATTTTGGAAGGGATATTTGTTTAGTGTAGAAAAAAGCTAAGAGCTGTTTTCTGGATTTTATTTTGTTTTCGGTCGTTTATTGTAAATTAACATTCAGGAGCAATGTCTTTTTTAAATACAGCGAGGAAAGCAGATCTCGTGCAATTGGCTTGCGAGATGGGTGGGAAGGTCACCGAGGAACTGAACAAAGTGCAAATAATTAAAATTATTAAGGAAGGGGAAAACTATGCGGAAACTTTGGCTAAAGAATTTTTGGAAACGATTGTGGAAGACAGGAAGGAACAAGAACGACAGGAATTAGAAGAAAGGGCATGGAGTCAGGAATTAGAGAGATAAAAAAGGGCTCGGAACCACGAGTTAGAGTTAATGAAGTTCAAAACACAACTTGCCCAAGTAGAAACCTACAGGTTACGGGTGGATAGAAGTAGCACGAATAGTGTGGAATCTCTATCCAGTGAGACGGGGTCTCATGTCCTAGTACGCCAGAGAGATTCTTGGCCGAGGCCTAAAGAATTAGCGCGGGAAGGCGACAGGTTTTGGGCGGCTAAGGCGGGCAGTTACGCTTTCGAACCACGGGGTGGGCCAATAGCGAGGAACAAGGAAAGCGTCAGGATAGCCGGGGACCCCAGGAAAGAATTTATGCAAGAACGTAATTCGGGTTGGTGCATTTGCGGCGCGAGGGATCACTCTATAAGAGGGATTGTCCAAAAGCTAATAAAGAGGGAAACCTCCAAAATACGAACAATGTGACTAGAATAAATGTAGCTAAAGAGTCGCAAGAGGAAAGAGAAAACTCAAGCATTGAAACTATATTGAGTATTCGGAGCATGTAGTAGTAACAAGGGTGGATTTGTTCCAAAGGAAGGAAAAGGTACTTTGCTATGGGAAACTATAAAGGGTAAAGGTCAAAATAAACGGAAAAGCAATAGAGGCGTTACTTGACTCAGGTTGTGAGATAACGGTCGTAAGGAAGGATGTTTTGGAAATGGGAAATACGGAAGGGTTATCAAGTATATTTTTGAAAGGCGTATTTGGTCCACCAGTGAGATGCCCACTAGTTAAAGCGAGTCTACCATTAGATGAGGGTGAGCATGTTTTATCTATTCCTACGGAAATTATTTGTGCGGTAGCGGATTAAATGGAAGACCAGATGTTGCTTACACCACATATTTTCGAGTTGTTAGGAGGAGAAAACATCGCGCAGACCAGTTTTGACAATGAGACAGAGGCGAACCTCAATGTTGAAGCTAACGGGGAGGAAATACAGAGGGGGGCGATTCTCAGAAAGGAACGTCAGGCGCAGAGTAAAACCCTTTCAACTGAAGGAGAAGAGATAATTTCGGAATCGGACAGATTTCTTCGAGAACAAGAGAACTGTCAGCAGATCGAAAAATTGTGGGATTTCACTAAAAGAGGAAAGGGGGATTATTTCATCCGTAACAAGTTGCTTTATCACCTATACAAGGTGCTAGGAGAAAATCTAGTGCAGCTAGTGTTACCTAAGTCTAGAAGTGATGGCGCGTTAGATTTAGCACATAACTCAACTTTCGGGGGACATATGGGTTTTCGGAAGACCTTAGAGAGTTTGAGGTACTCATTTTTTTAGATACAATGAAAAAAGATATGGAGTGGTTTTGCAAATCATGTACACAATGCCAGCACACTAAGACTCCTAAATTGAAGGATAGGACACCTATAACTCCAGTGGCCAGACCAGAATTACCTTTTCAGGTTGTCAATATAGATATGATTGGACCTATTGATCCGGCGAGGGAGCCTGCTCCTATTGATCCAAGGGGCATAAACATATTATTTGTATGGTAGACCAACATACACGTGGGGCGGAGGCGGTGCCTTTAGGGAGTCTGAATGCGAGGAGCACATGCGAAGCGCTTCTAAGTATTTTTTCTAGGACTGGGATACACAACGTGATAGCGTACGACAACGGGACCAATTTAGTTCCAAATTAACGATAGAATTTGAAAAGAGATTAGGAGCTAGCCCCAGATTTTCCACCCCTATGTACCCGCAATCGAATGGTTTGGTTGAACGATTTAACCGAACATTAAAGGGAATGTTGCATCACGCGATACGGGAGGAGAGTCGAGGGTGGCACCTTCAATTACCTTACGTACTTTGGGCATATAGAGAGATTCCGAACGCCACGACGAGTGTATCGCCGTTTCAGTTGCTATATGGTAGACCCGCACAGGGACCTCTGTCCATTTTGAAATCCACTTGGACTGAAGAGAGTGTGGGGGCGCAATTTAGCACTCAGCCGATGCACCAATACTTAAAGGAATTGAAATTGAGGTTGGAGAGGGCCGCTGAGAGTGCTCAATTAACGGCTCAGTTACAGCAGGAACGCATGGCACATCAATATAACTTGAGGTCGAACCGTAAACTTTACAAAGAGGGGGACCAGGTGGTTGTGCTAATCCCAGACTCTACAAACAAGTTATATGCTAGATGGCAGGGGCCGGATAAAATTGAAAAACAGCTGCGACTGTATTCTTTTTTGAGTAGAATGGGAGATGGATCGGTCAAACACGTCTATCAAAACAAAATCCGTGAGTTCATAGCAAGGGCGAATGCCGTGAATCTCATTTTCGAAGGGGAGGAAGAGTTCGGGGAGGTAGAAATGCTACCGACATCTAGGGCAAGGAAAAAATTATGTGAGGAGTTGGTAGAGGAGATAATTACGCCAAATCTGACGGAAAAACAAAGTATGCAGTTGAAAGGCGTAATAACGGAATTTAAATCCTTATTCACGAGAGATTTTAGGCCCGCGGGGGTAGGCGAGCATAAAATATAGTTACTCCCGGATGTAGAAAGACGGAAACCTCATTGTTACGGAATTCCAATGGCATATAGGGGAGAGATAGAGCGTCAAATACAGGAACTTGTGGAATTATCAGGTTGTAACGAAAATTTCCCGCCACCGCAAATATCGTCTTCGCAAACAGTTCGCGTTTGCGTGTTTAATCATATTTTGTCAAACGACTTTTGGTATTTGAAAGTAAGAGACTTGCTTTAGAACACTGTGCTGTGAAATTTGTAAAAAATATCGTTATCATTAAGTACAAGGTGTCTGAAATCAAACTATCACGCTACCAGATTAGAACCATCATTTACTTCCAGTTCTGTTGCAAAAAGTCAGCTACAGAATGTCACCGAATCATGTGTACAGCTTTAGATACTACTGATGTATCATATGACACTGTGAAGGTTTGGTACCGAAAGTTCAATAACAAGGACTATGACATTCAAGCAGCAGAGCGTTCTGGCCGGCCTATAGATGTTGATGAGGCCCGCCTGCAAGAACTTGTGGATGACGATCAGTATGCAACCACTTGAGAGCTAGCTAAGGTGTTAAAGTGCCATGTCCATTAGTCACGCTATGCATCGCATAAACTTGACGTACAAGTTCTATCGCTGGGTGCCGCATTAGCTGACTCTAGCAGATAAGGACAGACGTGTTCAGGCCTGCACTAATCTGATCGAATATCACCGCAAGTACAAAATTCTGGACCGGATCGTCACTTGTGATGAAAAGTGGATTCACTTCAACAACACAAGCCTCGAATGGTATCTTTTGCCACACCCACCATATAGCCCCGACATCTCTCCTTCGGACTTCTACCCTACCTTTTTTAACCCTGCAGCTACATCTTGATGGTGCTATCTTTCTGCACAGGACGTCCGAAATGAGGTTGATCTGTTTTTGGACTCGCGGCCACCAAGTTTCTGGGCCGAAGCCTTTGAAAAACTACCAAAACGTTGGCAGAAAATCATAGATTTAGGTAGTGATTACTACCCGCACTAAAGGTACTGCTTTCATGTTTTTTACTAACTTTATTAAGAGCGTTTTTTGGAGGAAAACTTTCGTTACAACATAACAAATTTGATTGAGCCATCGGAGGCAGAGATAGCGTATCCAGATGTGTGCGTGGCGAAGGACGCCTCCACGCGGATATGCGTAGATTTTAGGGCGCTCAACGCAGCAACTAAAGTGCCGGCTTTCCCGATGAAAGACTTACACGAGTTAGTTTATGTAGCGGGAAAAGAGGAGTGGTTAACTTATCTGGATCTAAGGCGGGGATACTGGCAAATTCGAATGGAGGAACAAAACCTCGCATTAACGGCGTTCACTACCCATGTGGGCACATTTCAGTGGAAGGTGATGCCATTTGGATTGGCCGGAGCCTCGGGAACATTCCAGAGGGAGATGAACCGGGTTTTGCGTAATTTCAGTGGGTGCGCACAGGCGTATATCGACGATATAATTATTTTTTTCTTAAGTTTTGAAGAGCATAAGCGCCATTTGGAAGACATTTTTAGGGTATTGGACAAGAACGGGTTTTCAATCAATCTAGAAAGGTGTACCTTTTTCGGCGCGACAAATTAATTACCTGGGTCATAGAATAGGATGGGGAAGTCATGCGCCGGGGGACGAAAAGATTAACGCCATTCGAAAAATACAGCGACCAAAAACTAAAAAGGGGGTGAGGTCGGTCCTAGGATTGATGGGGTTTTATCAATCATATATCCAAAATTATGCCATGATTTCAGCACCTCTGACGGAGCTCACGAAAAGGAATGCGCCTAACAAAGTCGTATGGGGGCAGGACGAGAAGAACGCGTTTTGTGAGCTGAAAAATGCATTATGCTCAGTCACAAAATTGGCCACGCCGGAGTTGTCCCTACCGTTCTAAGTGCACGCCGATGCAAGCTAAATTGTAGTGGGAGGTTGTTTAACCCAGCGGGATGCAAAGGGAAATTTTAAACCCATAGCTTTTGTATCTCAAAAATTAACGGGTGCACAGAAGAACTGGGCAACAATAGAAAAGGAGGCTTAGGCGTTTTATTCGCCTTCTCAAAGTTCGAGAAGTGGATTTTGGGGGGAAGATAGAAATTATTACGGATCACAACCCGCTAAAATATTTAAACGCGACAACACTGAAGAGTCCGAAACTCAACAAGTGGGAGCTAGCATTGCAACGTTGGGACTACACCGTATCTCACAGGGCCAGGCGCACTGCACAAGGTCGCCGATGCCATGTCAAGGCTCGCGGGCGAGGAGTATTGTAGTAATTTTTTTCCTTTTTTTTCTATCTTGTAAAGTTAGGTATGTGTAAAGGTAACTCAGCTAATTTATAGCATAAGTAAATTTGTGTAAGTTTTCTGTGTTTAGAATTTTTTTAGGTAAAATGTAATGTTAGTGTATTTCAGTATATGTTATTGAAATGCGTACTGGTAAATTTTAACTCTTTAGTTTAGAGTCGACAGAGAATTGTAGTAGAGTTCATTTTGTATAGTCTATGCTTTGCTATCGTGAATCATTCAGCTTGAGGAGCGATAAACATATTTACTTTTCCCTAGCACCTAGCCATGAACGGGTAGGGGGGGGGGCGAGTATCAATTCTGTCACCAGCAGCAGGTCGATAGTGTTGGATGGTTGAAATTTTGCCAGGCAAATTTTCAAGTTAGCGGTAGGCATGTAACGCCCAGAGCGTGCCTCCGAGACAGTTGAACAATAAAAAGTGTAGAGCCAGCAAGGGGGACTTTGTACGTACTTACGTGTATTGTGCGGGAATTGTCGTGCATAGTCGAGCCCCTAAAAGGGTGCAATGCTGTGATGTACGCCGATAGACATTGAACAATGATTTTCTTTTTTCATGTTAGAGCTTTTTTTCAGCAGTGAAGGAATAGCTCCAAGAAAGGTCAGCACACTCGCCCATCGTTGGACATTGTCGAGAGCATTTTCAATGCACCATACAACCTGACGTCCCACGCTGATTAAGCGATGTATTATACTAGCGGCGAACAAAAGGGATCGGGGATCGAACAGCCAGCTGCCCAGGCTGATGGCGGGCGACAAGAGGCTAGGGGGCGAAAAAGATTGCATCCTGGTGTCGAAAGGACCACCCCTATCGGGGAGGAACGAAAAACTGGTTGGAGTACTGGACGGGTTTCTCCAGTTGTGCTCGCGGAAGATAGTCGGTCTACTACTATGGAAAGTTTGTTTGAACACAGAGTTGTTCTAACCCATGTTTATTTATATTAAACTTTTGTTTTGTTATCAAAGAAAAGGCGTCATTCCTGGTAATATCATTTTATAACACCCTCATTGCATGTGGAACCCAGTAAAGAATATCGCCCCATTCACGTAGGTGGGTGATATATACACTGCTGGCCACTGTAAATGCAATACCCTGAAGGAAACATGCAAATAACATGAAATTTACAACATGCATTAGCGGAGGTGAGATATGCAAATGATTAGAATTTCAGCGCAGACGCACATCACGCGCGCCTGTGGCGCCACTTCAAAGCGCTATTTAAGGCTTGGAGATTTCGACGATTTCAAGTTCGGCAATTGTGTTTTTCTTGTGGTTTTTTCAAAAAAAACGATCAATTATGCCTCGTCGAAAACAGCGATCATCTTTTGATCAAGTATCCGAGTTCGACAGAGGAAGAATAGTGGCCTACCGAGATTGTGGATTATCTTTCAGGGAAATCGGTAGTCGTGTTGGACGAAACCAAACAACTGTAATGCGGATATGTGATCGTTGGATGCAGGAGGGTACGACTGACCGGCGTGTTCGATCGCATCCACCTCAGCGCACCACTTCACGTGATGACAGGCAAATTGTGCGCATGGCAGTGATGGATCGCTCAGTCACATCACGAACCATAGCACAGCACATACAGCTTTACTGACGAGTCACACTTCTGTCTGCAACACCACGATGGTCGCATTCGATTCTAGAGACACCGTGAAGAGAGGATGCTGAAGAGCTGCGTTATGCACCACTACACTGGTCCTGCACCGGGTATTATGGTATGGGGCGGTATTGGATATCACTCTCGCACACCTCTAGTACGCATTACCGGTACTTTAAACAGCCAGAGCTACATCTCCGAGGTGTTGGAGCCAGTTGTCTTTCCTTACCTTCAGGGCTTGCCCACAGCCATATTTCAACAGGATAATGCGTGACCACACGTGGCACGCATTGTCCAACGGTTCTTCGTCAATCGCCAGATTGAATTGCTTCCCTGGCCGCCTCGCTCTCCGGATCTTTCGCCGATAGAAAACATGTGGTCCCTGGTTGCTCTACGATTGACCCACATTCCATCCCCAGCTGCCACAGCAGATCAACTTTGGCAGCGTGTGGAAGCTGCTTGGTCTTATGTACCCCAAGAACTCATCCAAAGTCTCTTTGAATCAATGCCGAGGCGTGTGGCAGCGGTGATCTCCAACAATGGCGGCTACTCTGGCTACTGATTTTGGCAGGAACCACACTTCACAGAAGTCTATAAATTTAATCATTTGATACTTGGTCAACATTTTACCAACAAAATAAATTTTGTTGTGATATTTCTTGTCTTTCTTAGTGTTGCAATTTGGGTGGCCAGCAGTGTACATCGACTGCTCCACGCTCGGAGTACAATTGTGAAGTAACCGCTCGGAAAGTTTCATTCTGACATTCGTGCTGGACTTACGGCTTACAGTCACCCTAAATTTCAGAATTTTCACAAAGGGGGGGGGGGTTGAAAAAATTTCCGCTTTTTAGGGGGCGGTAGCTTTAAAAAGGTTGAGAATCACTGGTATAAATTGTGGCAATCTGGGAATGAAATTTACCAAAAGAAACTTTAAAACGAGTAGGGAAGAAACTTTGTCCAATATTTTTTAAAAATGAGACAGAAACAATGTCTGAAGCGAAACATCATATTGCTCGTGTTATAGAAATTGTTATCTTGCTTGCAATTAGGTATGGAAGTCGATGGAGATGGCGTCAACGACCTCTTGGATTCTCATTTTGAGGAGATGACAGTCGATGATCTCATAGAGACAGCGTAACTAAAGCATCTCTGAAGAATCAGACACTTCAGACCATAGGCGTAGCGTAATTCTCACTTTTTTTGGGGGGGGGGGGGCACGAATTAGGGATGGGATATCGAAAGCAAAATATCGAAATGAGTATCGATAATATCGGCTATTAATATCGATATCAATAATATATCGGCACAAACATATCAATATTTCAAATTATTTACGATATTTCAAAATATAGACGATATTTGAAAATATAAACGATATTTCAAAATATCCATAACACATTTTCGTTTCATTATGCAATCAATCGTATTCGGAGGAATGATTGTATAGTAAAATTATACATATATATTTGATAATCTATATCTATATATATATAAAAATGAATGTGTGTCTGTCTGTCTGTACTCGATAGATTCAAAAACCATATATCCAATCGCCGTGAAAATTTTGGAAATTATTAGGTATATCTCTAGGAAGGTTTTTGAAATTTTTTTTAAAAATCCGAGTTTGGGTTCTAGGTGCTCCCGAACAAATATCCCAAAAATATCAAAATAACATTTAATTAGTAATGATGTTTGAAATTCAGCCTAGCAGTATGACGTAATGTAATATTTGCTAGATTCCTGCACCTGAGATTGTTTGCATGTGTGATATTATATTTCGTATTATTCGCGTGATATCATATTCTGTATTATTCCTACTTTACAATGACTGAAGATGGTAACTTCTATTATTTTTCATAGGATGGAATACGTTTGTAGGTTGTTTTTTAAGATGTCAAAAAACTTTTGCAATTATTAATACGAGAATAAATTATTAATAAGTGAATAAATAAATATATTGGAAATACGTTTTATTTAACCCCTCAATTATGCCACCAAAGCGAAGTGCCATTGGTCGATCTACAAATCAAGCAAAAAGGAGAAGAGAAGAACGAGCTTCAGAAACAAGGGAGCAGAGACAAGCTAGGCAAGAAAGAGATCGAGTTCACACTGCTCTTGCTCGATCATTAGAAACGAGTGAACAGAGGCAAGCAAGGCAGCAAAGAAATCGAATTCGCAGGACACAGACAAGACGAACGATACATACTGATTTGAATTTATGTGGTTTCAATTACAATCCCCTTTACAATTACAGTCTTCATCCAAGTGTAATTATTGGAAAAATGGATAAAAAGTGTAAATATTGTGATGCTCAAAAATTTAAAAATGAAACACCAGGTATGTGCTGTGCAGGTGGAAAAGTAAAGTTACCAGACTTGCGTTCACCACCTGAACCATTATTAACTTTAATATCAGGTGAAACAAGTCAATCAAAAAATTTTTTGAAAAATATACGCAAGTACAATTCATGCTTTCAATTGACATCGTTCGGAGCAACGAATATCGTTAGCGCAAATTATATGCCAACATTTAAAGTACAAGGGCAAATTTATCACCATGCTGGATCACTATTACCCTTGCCAAATGCTGATCACAAATATCTTCAGATATATTTTATGGGAAATACTGACGAACAAATCAACAGACGGTGTCAACTGAATATGAGTACTAAACGAGAGATTGTCGCTGAATTACAAAATTTGTTTGAACAACATAATGAATTAATTAAATTATTTAAAACCGCCATTGAACAAATGCCATCTGACGATTACAAAGTAATAATAATGGCAGATAAAACACCTATTGGTCAACATCGAAGACAATTCAACGCACCAACGATCGATGAAGTGGCAATTGTCATAGTTGGTGAAGAATTTAATTCTCGCGATATAATTCTTCATCGTAGAAATGGTGACGTCCAGAAAGTATCAGAAACGCATCGTTCATATGATGCATTACAATATCCCATTCTATTTTGGCAAGGAGAGGATGGATATCATTTTAATATTAATATGAGAAATCCTACAACTAATGTGGACATTAACAAAAAGGTCAGTGCTATGAATTATTATGCATATCGAACGATGATTCGTGAGAATGCTGATAATCATATATTGAAATGTAGACAATTATTTCATCAATACATTGTTGACATGTATGCAATAATAGAAATTGAAAGACTCCTCTTCATACGACTAAATCAAGTCAAATTGCGTTCTGCAGAGTACATCCATTTACGTGATGCAGTTGTAAATGATGGCAATCTCAGTGAATTGGGAAAAATGGTCATTTTACCATCCACATTTACAGGCAGCTCAAGACACATGCATGAATATGCACAAGATGCAATGACGTATGTTCGTGCATATGGTCGTCCAGATTTTTTCATCACATTTACATGCAACCCAGCATGGGATGAAATAAAGGAGCTTTTATTAACTGGACAATCACCATCAGATCGTCATGATATTTCTGCACGTGTATTTAAACAAAAATTAAAATCTTTAATAGATTTTATTGCCAAACACCATGTATTTGGAGACACGCGCTGTTGGATGTATTCCATTGAATGGCAAAAAAGAGGTTTACCACATGCGCATATTTTAATATGGATCATGGAAAAGATAACACCAAACAGAATTGATGAAATCATCTCTGCAGAAATACCAGACATTGAAATTGATAAAGACTTGCACGATATTGTCTCAAAAAATATGATTCATGGTCCATGTGGCTCACTAAATAATAATTCACCATGCATGTCAGATGGAAAGTGCACAAAGCGGTATCCTAGAGACTTATTTGCTGAAACTATTACAGACAATGATGGATATCCACTCTATCGACGACGATCTACCGAAGATGGTGGAAAATCCATTAAACTAAAAGTACTCAACAATACTATTGATGTTGATAATCGTTGGGTAGTACCATATTCTCCATTACTACTAAAAACGTATAACGCACACATACATGTTGAGTACTGCAATTCAGTGAAAGCTATAAAATATATTTGCAAATATGTGAACAAACGAAGCGATATTGCAGTGCATGCAGTGGAAAATACAACTGCTTCTAACGACGAAGTCACCCAGTATCAACTGGGACGCTACATAAGTAGCAATGAGGCTGTATGGCGTATTTTATCATTTTCCATTCATGAGCGATATCCAACGGTTGTTCATTTAGCAGTACATCTTGAAAATGGACAGCGTGTGTATTTTACATCAGAAAATGTACGTGCAAGAGCAATGTCACCACCGCCAACAACATTAACTGAATTTTTCACATTATGTAGAAATGATACCTTTGCAAGGACACTACTGTACACTGAAGTACCAACTTATTTTACGTGGAATACATCAACAAGAAAATTTCAGCGTCGTAAACAAGGTAGAGCAGTACAAGGACACCTAAATTTATATTCCACAGATGCATTGGGTCGTCTGTACACTGTACATCCAAATAACGCAGAATGCTTTTACCTAAGATTATTATTAATCAATATTCGTGGACCAACATCTTTCCAAGAATTAAAAACAGTCAATGGCCACGTGTGTGCTACATTTCGTGAGGCTTTCCAGAAATTAAGCTTCTTAGTAAACGATGCTCATTGGGAAATTTCACTCGCTGATGCTTCTAATACAGCTCAACCACAGCAGATACGTACACCATTTTCCATCATACTAACTACATGTTTTCCGGCTAATCCACAGGATCTTTGGGGAAAATATAAAGGCTATATGAGTGAAGACATTTTACATCGCATGCGTAGCATAAATGCTAATCCCAACATTCAATTTACATCAAATATATACAATGAAGCATTGATTTTAATTGAGAATGTAGGTTTGACAATAGCCAACAAATAAATGCAATATCTAACAAGAGTTGTGGTTTATATTTCTTAGATGCACCTGGAGGCACTGGCAAAACTTTTCTTATTTCAATTATTCTGGCAACTATAAGATAACAAAATAATATTGCACACTATTTCATCATCTAAATTGCATCATCTAATTTGCATGCTATTGCATCATCTGGTATTGCAGCAACTCTTTCGGACGGTGGTCGAACAGCACATTCAGCATTGAAATTGCCATTAAATATGCAGGTAATTGAAACTCCAACATGTAATATTAGCAAAGATTCTGGGATGGGAAAAGTACTAAGATCATGTCAGCTTATAATATGAGATGAATGCACCATGGCACACAAGAAATCATTGGAAGCACTCAATCGCAAATTAAAAGATTTGAGAGGAAATGAGCAGCTCTTTGGTGGTGCACTCCTTTTGCTAGCTGGTGATTTTCGACAAACTCTACCAGTTATACCACGTTCAACACCTGCAGATGAATTGAATGCATATCTCAAATCATCAGTGTTATGGAGGTATGTGGAGAAAATATCTTTAAAGACCAATATGCGTGTTCAATTACAACAAGATGAATCTTCTGAACGATTTGCAAAACAATTGTTAGATATTGGGAATGGTAAAATGGAAATGGACGAATCCACACACTGTATTACATTACCAGAAAACTTTTGTCACATTGTAAAATCCACTGATGAATTGATTGCCAAAGTTTTTCCAAATTTATCGCAGAATTATAAAAATAATCAATGGGTTAGTGAGCGTGCTATATTGGCAGCCAAAAACATTGATGTGAATTTAATAAACTGCACAATTCAAAATGAAATACCTGATGAAGAAACAACATATAAATCCATAGATACTGTTGTCAATCACGATAAATCAGTTAATTATCCAATAGAATTTTTAAATTCATTGGATCTACCAGGAATGCCACCGCATATTTTATCTTGGAAAATTGGTTCCCCAATCATCCTTCTACGAAATATAAATCCACTGCGACTATGGAATGGGACTAGGCTATCAGTAAAAAAATTAATGAATAACATAATTGAGGCAACCATTTTAAATGGAAAACACCAAGGGGAACATGTACTACTACCACGCATTCCCATGATACCAACGGATACTCCATTTGAATTCAAACGTCTACAGTTTCCTGTACGACTAGCCTTTGCAATGACCATTAACAAAGAACAGGGACAATCATTGCAAGTATGTGGATTAAATTTGATAAATCCATGCTTCCCACATGGACAGCTGTACGTTGGGTGTTCACGAGTTGGAAAACCATCAAATTTATTTGTTCTTGCACCAGATAGGAAAACAAAAAATGTTGTATATTTACAAGCACTACTAACATAAAGTTCACCATCAATCATCAAATATCATTCATTTCCTGATGATATTTAATAATTACAAAATTATTGTTCAATTGAAATTCGTTTGCGATATTGTTTAATATCAGAAGTGAAGAAGCATGTTTATTCTACCATCAACTATTTATATCTATGTTTTGTACATATGTTATATTCAAATGACATATATGTAGGGATAATTTTATTGTTAATTTTCATTTTGATGTATTGTATACATTTGATCATTAATAAATTATGTTTGAGGTATCAAAACTGCCTTTTTGTTCAAACACAGCAACGTGTGAACGGGTACAGCTAGTATATACAGTTGGTTCTCTGTTTAACGACTTTCAAGGGACCGTGAAAAATCGTCCTTAAGTAGAGATCGTCCTTAAACAGAATTTGTGAAAAAATAACATTTCCCTTCACACTTTACAGGTTTAGGACTGTCAATATATTTCTTAATATATTGGCGTGTTTAAAAATGTTATTTTTATTATCATCATTATTTTATTCACAAAAAGTTATTTTAAATTACATTGAAAAAAATAAGTACAATCAATACAATAAATTACGTTTTAAAAAATTCAAAAAGTGTTGATTGCTTCATTCGCCTTGTTTTTGTTATTCTCTTTACCAGATTTTCTAAAATTTTAAATGAGTCACTGTTCCATTTTCGATGTAATATAGCGTTGGAGAACATCTAGAGCAGAAATTGCATCTGTGTAAGACGGTGGCAGTGTCTCGTTTTCCGTGTCTTCAACTTCACCTTCTTCGTCTGACACTGTGTTTTCTTTTACAAATTCTTCATAAATTTGTTCTACATTTCTGAAATCTGTTGTTAAAACATATTTATCACAATTGTAGAAATCTTGAATTGAAACATCCTCATCTTCAACAAGACTTCTTCATTCTTCAGGGGTAATGTCATCTTCGTTGATTTCTACATCCGTACTTTGCAGTTCCACTACAAGTTATTTGTGAATTCCAGCAACGCGAAAGCAGTTTTTTACTGTGGATGAAGAAACTTCTTGCCATGCTGATGTTATCATGTGCATTG
The DNA here is from genome assembly GCA_907164885.2 of Dolomedes plantarius. Lineage (NCBI taxonomy): Eukaryota > Metazoa > Arthropoda > Arachnida > Araneae > Dolomedidae > Dolomedes > Dolomedes plantarius. Next base: position 41,730,625 of record OU015491.1, read on the forward strand.
CTTCCAAGATTGTAAATTTTCTAATTTTTATACTGTCAGCCGAATTGTTTATTAATTTCCTAATTAAAGACTTTCTGTAGTATGCTTTCACACTGCGAATGATACCCAGGTCTAATGGCTGCAACTTCTTGTGCAATTAGCTGGTAAGAAATGGATAGTCAAATTTGTAAGTCCAGGGATATTTGGAGTATGTGCAGTGCATCGGTCGATTAAAAGTAAAACTTTTCTCTTTTCTCGATGCATTTTTGCATCAAATTTTCTAATCCAGTCAATAAAAATGTGTGATGTCATCCACGCTTTATTGTTATTGCGGTACTCACAAGGTTTCCTCGTGATATTCTTAAAACACCTTGGTTGCTTTGATTTGCCTATAACTAGTGGTGGAAATTTCTCAGATCCATCCGAATTAGTTCACAGTAAAACAGTCAATCGTTCCTTACTGTGTTTTCCACCAAAACACTTTTCGCCCATATACGTTAAGGTTTTATAAGGCACCATATTGTAGAATAGGCCCGTCTCATCTGCATTGAATATGTTCTTCTCATCATATCCATCTAATTTCCCCTTCAGCACTATTTTCCATTCATCCACTATTTTTTCAGCTACGGAGCCACTTTCGCCAGATATGCTTTTAAATACAAGCCCGTATCTTTCTTTGAACTTTGTTAGCCAACCAGCCGAAGCCTGAAAATTTTGCATTCCAAACTTTTCTGCCAGAATAATAGCATTTTCTTTAAATATCACTCCGGAAATTGGAATGTTAGATGCTCTTGCTTGATGAAACCATTGCAGGACTGCCTTCTCAAACTCTTCTGATCGGCCACATTAAATTTTCTGCCGTTTGGATTTGGATCCCAAACCAAATTTTTGTGCTGCTTCAAGAATTTTCTCTTTGCTTGCTAAAATGCCTTCGAGAGTAGACTCGGGTAGCTGAAATTGTCTTGCTAATTGAACTTTTGTTATTCCAACACTTTCTTCCCAGTTTTCAATAATTTTCACTTTTTCGTGTAGCTTAAGATGCTTTCGCTTTGATGCCATTTTGCTCTGCTCACCTCGTATTCGTACTGAAATGAGCTCCTACACCCAACCATGAATTCTCTAAACATGAACACGTGCTTCCCAGAAGGAGTGAGAGAGGGGTGCTTTTGGACAGTTCGTAAATCACATGACAACATGGTAGGTACAATAGAGTGATTCCTCACCCGCACTAAGAAATTTGATCCACCAGGGAAGAATGTTCGATCTTCCGAGAAACAGTAATCCCCCTCCCCCGGTTTTTTCCATTGCAACAAGTCTATGATTGCAACAAACATAAATGAAATTCCGGGTCTGTTTTTGAAACCAAACTCCCCTACAGAAAGTAACCCTCCAGTAAATAAAATGTTGAAGAAAAAGTTTATCATGTAAGAAAAAATCGTCGTTAAATAGAAACAAAATCGTCTTAAAATAGAATTTTTTTACGTCGGAGGGACCGGGACCAGGAAATATCGTCTTTAAATAGAGATCGTCGTTAAGTAGAGCGTCGTTAAACAGAGAACCAACTGTATATAAATGGATGTATGTAAGTGTGTATGTGGGTATGTTCCAGCATCACTCTGGAACGCCTTTAGCAATTTCAACCAAACTTGGTACACATATCACTTACAATCTGGAAAGAAACACTGGGGTGGGAAGACACCCTTAGCACCCATAGGGGGGGGGTGGCAGGGGGCACATGTAAAAATAATCGAATATGACTGATATTAGTGTCGAATCCATAGTTTTCGGGGTCTCTGAGATTAATGGTGACACTCCCGATGCAGTCTATGTGCAAGTTCAGCCCCCCATCAGCATTGGGGGGAAGGGGGAGGGGGAAGAAGGAATTAAAATAAAATGTCCAAAATACCGATAGTAGTGACAAAACCATAGTTTTCGCGGTCACTCATACGAATAATGACATTTCTGATGCCGTTTAAGTGCAAGTTCAGCCCCCCCCCATTAGCATCGGGGGAAGGGAAGGAGGGGTGAATATAAAATGTCCAAAATGACCGAGAGTAGTGTCGAATCCATAATTTTCGATGTCGCTGAGATGAATAGGGACACTACCGATGCCATTTAAGTGAGAGTGCAGCCTCCCCTCAGCATTGTTGGGTGAGGTGGGGGTACGATCGTATGAATATAAAATGTCCAAATTGAGCTACGTAGTGTCGAATCCATAGTTTTTGGGTTCGCTGCGACGAATAGGGTTTGTCCCGATACCGTTTAAATGCAAGTTCAGCCTCCCAACACCATTGGAGGGTAGAAGGGGTTGAAATAAAATGTCCAAAATTACCGAGAGTAGGTTCGAATCCATAGTTTTTGTGTCGCTGAGATGAATAGGATCCTCCCGATGCAGTTTAAGTGCAAGTACAGCCTCCCATCACCATTGGTGGGGGAGAAGGGGTAAAAAAAAGTCCAAATGACAGAGTTTAGTGTCGAATCCATAGTTTTCGGAGTCACTGAAAGGAATATAGGAAACTAAAAATGTTGTTTACAATGAAGTTTTGAGTTAAATTAATAATAGAGTGAATTTGTAATTTTTTTTATCATTTGCATACTGTACTTGCTTTGAAATATCTGTAAATTAAATTACTTAGATTTTACACTATAGGTAGAATCCATAACTTTTCCTACGTAATAAAAAAATTGGGATAAATAAATACCCGGGCAACTCCGGGAAAATAGCTAGTAGAACGATAAAAAAAGATCGTAATTTAATTCAATAAGAAAATAACATTTCAATAAACAATATTTTATCAAATTAAAAAGTTTCTATTTAGAGAAAGAAAGAAATCCTAGTTTGGGTGAAGCAATGGCAACACTAACTATATGTAAACAAATTGGAAGGAGATATTGGAGATAACCGGTTTCTGGACCGAAACCCTTCAAACAAGAAGTTTTTGTACGTCACAGTCCATTATTTGGAAAATGAAAAATTAGCTCCTGCACCATTGGAGTCTTTGAAATGGACCAGAGCCATACTGGAGATTACTTTTCTTCAAGAATCCTTCATATCCTGTAGTAGTGGGGTTTGAAAAAAGAAAAATTAAATTCAGTGGTCATTGATGGAGGATCGAATACGGTTAAAGCCGTGGAAATTGCTTTTGGTAGAAAAAAATATGTAATATGTTTTGCCCATCTCCTCAATTTGGTCGCTTACCGTTCAAATGAAGCCGTACCAAAGCTCATGCCACTAAATGGAAAGATGGAGAAACCTACGTCTAATGTTGGCCTCAAACTGAAGGAAGAAATCTTGGAAGCGGCAAAAAACGGCTCATGGTTGAGAATGTAATAGCACTGGCCGTAATTACGTTATGGAACCCCCGATGGAAGATATTATACTTCAGGGACCCAGAGACTACTACCAAAGCAATTCGAGAACTGAAAGGAATTTTGAAAAGCGCCCTTTCACCGAAAAGTGGACACAGTTCCGATTCTGACAATGGGGAAGGATCTGAAACATCTTTCTTTAAACGGTTCAGAAAACTTGGAAGCATCGGAGTTCTTTAGGTAGCTCAGATTTTCCTGATGAGCTTGCTTTTTATTTGCGATCCAGAAGCTGACATCAACAAGTGTCCGCTTTCGTTTTGGAGTAAATCAATTGGATTGTACCCGCAACTATGTGGGGTTGCCAAGCGATATTTGGCTGCGACTTCAACATCAATGACATCTGAAAGAATTTTTTCTCAAGCCAGCAATATAATTAACTCAGCCTGAAATCGTCTCACATTGAATAAACTTCTTTCCTCCACTCAGTGGGAGAAGAATTCTTTTTTTATATAATTAATGGACAATAATTGTTATTATTCATTTTTTGTTCTTTCTAGAATTTATTTTTATATATTGAAAAATTCTTGATTTTTTCACACATTTTTTGATTGCTTACATTAAAAATTACTTTGTATATATTAGAAATTATTTGTATTTAAATAAATAAATAATAATGTTTTTAAGTTTAATTCTTTTGCCTGATTTACTTATGTATTTTTTTAAAATTAAGTTTTTTAGATAAGCTATTCACAATTTAAATCACTTCTGGGCTTTCATAAATTAAAATAATTAATGATAATATTGTAATTAAGTAATTTTTTATTTTATATTTGGATACAATAATTCACCTGTCTTCAACTCTATACTTCTAATAAATACCAAACTCAAGATATTTCAAAATATTTAGCCTTGATTACTTGATTGATATGTGTTAATTATTATTGTTGTGGCCGTGATTATAAAAGATCAGCACATTGCATTAAAGTAAAAGAATAAAACGAGAATTCACTTACCACACTTTATTTAAGACTTAGGGCCTGTTCACATAGGAGTCCGTAGCGTTGCGTCAAGGAAAAGATGACGTTGAGACGAAAATAAACCAATCATAGGACTCCAAACGATTAGCAATGTAATTTTTAACGCCTATGATTGGTTTAATTTCGTCTCAACGTCATCTTTTCCTTAACGCAACTCAACGGACTCCTATGTGAACAGGCCCTTAGGCTAGGAGAGCACAAAAATTATATGCACGCGGACATCACAATTCTTAGCACGGAAATTATTTGTACGTGGACATCACAATTCTCAGCACAAAAATCACTTGCAAGTGGCCATCACAATTCTTAGTACAAAAGTTATTTGCACGTGGACATCACAATAACTATTTGCACGTGGACATCACAATTCTTAGCACAAAAACCATTTGCACGTGGACATCACAATTCCTAGCAAGAAAATCACTTGTACGTGGACATCACAATTCTTAGCAAAAGACCAAGAAACATCGGTCAATTCCGCATTTGTACAAATCCGTCCAACACATGCGCAGGAACTGGGCCTACATAAGCTCGATTCACTTCTTCGCAAAAACCCTTCGTAGACCAGTTGTATCTCCTTTGTGCCACTCGCGCAACCACGTGCTTCAAAAAACCCTCTCTATAACAACATCGACGGACACTCTCGCCGAAGAAAAATTCGAAGACTGACTTCACATAACGTTCTTCAGCCGGAATTCAAAATTTTCCACACCTTTCCTGTTGCCAACGATTTGTTTTGTTTTTAAACTTTGTAAGAAGTTCTGGAGAATGTCCATGCGCGCGCATTCCCTACCGCGCCACCGCTTTTAATTGGGCGAGCAGGAGCGAAGTAAAACCAGTTCTGTCTAGTTTCAAATCGGATGTTCCGGAACCAGTTTTAAGTTGCTGTTTTCATACCAATATGAAACTTTCTGACAGGTTTTAAAGTAGAACTGTCTTTCAAACACATTAGTGAGATGGGATGATGTGGTATATACACTGAAGTGCCACTGAATTAGGGATAGCAAAGCCTATGCAAATTGTGTAGCGCTGCGCATCATGTATGCGCAAGTGCGGGCGCTGTGGTAACTGCATATATAGCACGTACTGTGGTTGTTCTGAATTAGTTGTTGGAATTGTCAGTATGGGTAAACTGCCTGATTTAGACACCTTCGATCGCGGACAAATCGTAGGTGCGCGACGCAAGGGCCATTCAATTTCCGAAATCGTCAGACAGCTAGGATTTTCAAGGTTGACAGTGTCAAGAGTATACCAAGAATACATGGATGGTGGAAAAAAACTAGCGATAGGGCAAACTGCAAAGGACAATTAGCCTTGACAGTGCGTGGTGAGAGACGGCTCAGGCGTATTGTACGTAGCCAGCGAAGCCAAACATTAGCTCAAATTACCACCCAGTTTAATGACGGTGCCAGTCGTACAGTCAGTAAACGGACTGTGCAATGCTCGCTTCACCGTATGGGTTTCGGGAGCCGTCGACCTACGAGAGTACCATTGCTCTATACTCGCCATCGGGCTGCACGTCTTGCCTGGGCAAGAGAGCACAGAGAATGGAGTGTAGAGGACTGTAAACGAGTAGCATGGAGTGATGAGTCTCGATTCCGACTACTTAACGCCGACGGGAGGCTGAGAATATGGCGTCAGGCTCATGAAGCCATGGATCCTGCATGCCTGGCTGGAACTGTACAAGGGCATGGTGGCTCAATCATGGTCTGGGGTGTTTTTTCGTGGCACAGTTTGGGATCTTTGGTGCGTGTACCAACGTCCCTCAATGCAATTCGGTACGTAGAGTTGCTGGGTGATCACCTCCATCCGTTTAAGCTGTTCTGTTATCCGCACGGTAATGGAGTTTTCCAGCAAGACAACTGTACCTCTCACAAGTCCCGGTTGGCTACTGGCTGGTTGGATCAGCATTCCTCTGACTTCTCTGTCATGAATTGGCCACCTAGAAGCCCAGACTTAAATCCTATTGAGCATCTTTGGGATGTTTTGGAAAAGGCGTGAAAGGCCATCACACAGCACCAAAGAACCTTACTGAATTATGGACAGCTTTAGCCAATATTTGGCAAGCCATTCCCGTGGAACGTTTCCAGAAACGTGTTGAATCTATGCCTCGTCGTGTGGCAGCCGTTATCAAGGCAAGAGGAGGCCCAACTCGTTACTAGGTAGGTATCTCTAATTCAGTGGCACTTCAGTGTAATTCTTACTGAATAAAAAGTTATAGGCCAATTCCACCATCAATTTTTATTCTTACTGGATTAATTTGCTCCATTTTGGATCGTTTTCAGGAAGTCCTCAGAGAACTTTATTTAAAATCAAAAAAGTTTTATCCTTTAAATTTAAAAATTTCCAACTCAAAACAACATGAACCAAAAGCTTCAAAAGATGTTTGTCTTAGGGAGTAAACGTCTGCACATGTAGTAAATCTGATGAAAAAGACTTTTAAGATTAAACTATCAGGAAGAAAACTTCATGGTGGAATTGGCCTATAACTTTTATTTAACATTGAATTTAATTTTTTTATCCATTTGTTTCAACAGTTGAATATAGACTCTCATTTATTAATTTTACAATTTTTCTGTATAATTTTTTGAATCTCATTTATTTTTTTCCTTTGGTTTTCAGATTTTTCAACCCAAATTTTTATATATTATAATTATTTGAAATAAATTCTTTTCAAAATGTGTAACCGATAATAACGGGAATATAATATCGATATTCTGATATTATCAGAAATCAAATATCGATATTATAATACCTAATATTGAAGGGTAAATATCGATATTTCGATAACATCGATATCAATATCCCATCCCTAGCACGAATTGAATTCAGTTAGTATCCTACTCTGCGCATTGACTGCCGGATGGTCCTTAAAATATGAAATATTATGATTTTTTGAAATTGAATAACAATAGAATTGATGTTTGAGTAGTATTCTAAAGTTATACTATGAGGAAAATAAAAATAATATAAATAAAATGAGGAAGAAAATATAACATCGAATTTTTGTTCTGGATCATATCATTGTTAAAAACTATGTTAAGGCAAAAGACATAATCGGAATCTTCAGTATCACAGTTTGAAACGGAGGAAAAAAACCAACTTTCTTAAAAGTTTTCTACAATTTTCTGATTTTAACTTAACTTCTATTAAGTTTTAATTTATTTCAAGTTAAGTTGGGGGGCACGTGCCCCCCGACGCCACGCCTATGCTTCAGACTCAGTTCCACATGAAAATCTAATGACAATTATAAACTTGACAGAGGGTTTCAGCACAATTGAGAAAGGGCACAGATTTTAGAGATTTTAGATTTACACATTTTAGAGAATATAGACTCTAATAAAGATCGCGTGATCACGACAACGGGGAAATAAAAAAAAATATTAGTATGCTATAAAAAAATTCTTCGAGTAAAAAAAAGGCGTATTACGGCACTACTTTATTGATTTTTTAACACAATCAACATAAATTTTTAAATATCTTATATACATAATAATAATATGTAATATAATATTTTTATTTTAATGTAATGTTTTCCCTTTAAAGTAGTGCTTTTGTAAGTTCTTGGTCCCAATTAGACAAAATTTTTATGTATTTATACGCAAAGTTGTACCCCGACTTACGCGATCTTTCGTCGGTCCCACCTATCATGTAACTTCGGAGTATTACTGTGTATATTATATATATATATATATATATATATATATATATATATATATATATATATATATATATATATATATATATATATATATATATATATATATATATATATATATATATATATATATACTCATGAACAAAAAAATTGGAGCACCAAGAAATAATTGCGGGATCGTAACGAAACTTGCAATGAAGGTACATGTCGGGGAGATATGCAAATGATTAGAAATGCAGCGCGATTGCGCATTACGTATAGCCGGTAGAGGGCGTTGAACATCGTACTCTGCGGAGTATAAAACAGGTAACCAAAGCTTGTTTTAGTGTGCTGAATCATTTACAAAGGAAGAGCTGAGATAGACATGCCATTTCGCAGTGTTCGAAGACAATATAAGCAGTTGTCGCAGTTTGAGAGGGGGAGAATCGTTGGGATGATGGAAGCTGGGTGGTCAGCTAAGTGAGTAGCTCGTCAATTAGGCCGCTCTGATTGTGTTGTGAGGAGGTGTTGGGACCAGTGGACCCGAGAGATGTCATGTACACGAAGACCAGGCTCAGGACGCCCTCGACAGACCAGTCGTCGAGGAGACCGCCACATCGTAAGAAATGCACGCGTGCAGCCAACTGCTTCATCGGCCGCCATCCATGCACAGGTAGCACCTTCACTAGGGGCCTCTGTGTCTTCTCGAACCATACGAAGGTGCCTGGCTGAAGGACAGTTGGTATCGCGGCGCCCATTACGTGTGCTGCCCTTGACGCCCACCCATCGACGCCTCCGTTTGGAGTTTTGCCGCGCACGAGGAAACTGGACTGCAGCGGAATGGAACCAGGTCGTCTTTACGACGAATCCAGATTCAATCTCGGCAGTGATGACAATCGTGTTCGTGTGTGGAGAGCCCGTGGTGAACGCTTCGATCCTGCCTTTGCTGTACAGCGACACATCGCTCCCACAGCTGGTGTGATGGTATGGGGTGCCATTGCCTACAATACACGGTCACCCCTAGTATTGTTCCGTGGCACCATGACAGCCCAGCGGTATGTTCATGAAATCCTGCAACCACATGTGTTGCCACTCATGCAACGGCTCCCAGGAGCCATTTTTCAACAAGACAATGCTCGGCCTCATACGGCAAAGGTGTCACAAGACTGTCTCCGCACTGTTACTACCCTTCCTTGGCCTGCCCGATCCCCAGATTTGTCTCCAATCGAGCATATCTGGGATCATTTGGGACGACGAGTTGGGCATCCCACGAGTTTGAACGAACTAGAGGCAAGGTTACAGCAAATATGGAACGAAATGTCTCAAGACATCATACAGAACTTGTATGACTCAATGCCCGATCGTATCGCATCGTGCATTCGCGCTAGAGGGGGTCCAACGGAGTATTAACACCTCCGTTCTTTTGCCTTTTTCTCTGAAATAAATTATCCTTTTTCTTTGATTTTCTTATCATTTACTTATATCAAAGTAGTCATTACGTATGTAAAATTTCGTTTCATTTTGACGACTCCTTCTTGGTGCGCTAATTTTTTTGCCCATGAGTGTATATCTCTCTATTCTAAAAAAAACTAACTGCCGCTGCAGCAGCAGCCGCCGCCGCCGCCGCTGTCAAAAGCTTGTCACGCTATCTCCTCCGAAACCGCTGGGGGTATGGGGTCGAGACCGATACCAATCGATGCAGAATAATGTGGGGAAGAAAGTAAGACATGTCTCATATTCGTCGGACTTTAAGTTTTCTTTTTATTTTATGTTTTGTGGGAAAATATTGACTTTTTCATGTTCAGACTACGTTAACTCGCCAAAAAAGGATAGTAGATTTTTTTTTTTTACAATCTAAGACTACAGACATTTCTTCTTCAAACAAGACCTCATTTGTTTAAAAATAATTTAAAACAGACTGATATTTTTATTAAAATTGAAAACCCACTTTTTGGAAAAATTTATGCCTTTCGAGATATATAAATTCGATGCTATCAGACTTATTATGTTACAAAGAAAATATTTATATCAACTGGAAGATGAAAGCTTTCTCATTCATATAAACTTCATTTCAAGTCTCTATCTTAAAATATCGATTTTTAATTGAATTTTAAAAAAATACTTCAAAAAAATCTTCTCATTCGCTTGCTTTGCAGAAGGATTGAAAGAAGATCCGATTTTTCACCCATCTTCATCCGGGCTTATACCTCCCCATCTACCCGGGCTTCATCCATTTCGCCGGGAGGGGGGGGGGAAGCTTCAACTGTAAACAAATGAATGACTCAATCGCTGTAAACAAGTATTGAGTCATTCATTCACTTGATTCACCAGAGGAGCTAGCGTAGCGAGCCTAGGGGCGAAGCCCCTAGTATTCTAAAAAAAGGTAACTCCCGCTGCCGCTGTCAAAAGCTTGTCACGCTATCTCCTCCGAAACCGCTGGGGATATGGGGTCGAGAGCGATCCTAATGGATGCAGAAAAATGGGAGGACCAAAGTAAGACATGTCTCATCTTCGTCGGACTTCAAGTTTTTTTAATTTTATGTTTTGTGGGAAAATATTGACTTTTTCATCTTCAGATTACGTTAACTCACCTTTTGAGAAACCCGTAACGTAGGGAATTTTGTAAAAGAGTTATTGCGCAAGTGCGCCTGACGGGACTTTTTTCTCCTTCCCAGAATGCATCACTTTATATTTTTTTTCTTCATGTCCTGTGTGTTCTATGTTAGACTGTAAATAAAGTGTGTTCCTTATGGATTATAGTTCCTATGATCATTGAAATACGTTAATTTTAATAAGAAGTTCAAAAAGCTGTTCAACTGAGATAATTCCGGGACCTTGAACAGAGAATTCAGGTATGTAGATATTCTATTAATGTACCTATAATTCAGTTTTAAAGTGTTGAAATAACATCGCCAAAAATGATCGTAGAATTTTGATCTTTTTACAATCTAAGACTACAGACATTTCTCTTTCAAAATAGACCTCATTTGTTTAAAAATATTTTAAAACAGACTAATATTTTCATGAAAAAATGAAACAGTTTTTCAAGAAATATCGTCCCATATGTGGATGTAATATCAATGCTTCTCGTGTTTTTATCTTACAATGAAAATATTTCCATCATCTGGAAGATGAGAGCTTTCTTATTCACATAAACCTCATTTGAAGTATATATCTTAAAATTTCGATTTTTAATTGAATTTTAAAGCTGATAATTCAACAGTGATGAAACGCCCTTCGCATTAAGGGTGACAACAGTAAATGGATGGAAGCTGTTACATTGGCCGAATATATATATATATATATATATATATATATATATACGTGGAATCTCGATCGATCGTTTTCGGATCCATCGTTTTTTCGTATGTGTCGTTCATTTTATCTAGTCCCAATGATCATATTGCTTTGTTATGTTTCCGCATCTATCGTTTACCCGCATTTATCGTTCCTTTCAATAGGTCCCTTGAAAAACGATAGATCGAGATTCCACTGTATATATATATTAGGGGCTTCGCCCCTAGGCTCGCTCCTCTGTTACGGCTAATAGCGAGATACTTAGGGGTGATTCTCCGGCGATGTAACAGCTTCCATCCATTTACTGTTGCCATCCTTAATGCGAAGGGCGTTTTATCACTGTTGAATTAACAGCTTTAAAATTCAATTAATTATGATAAAGAAGTGCAGTTTTCAAGAAAGGGCTCACAAGGAAGTCGGATTTTTTTAGCAGCAAAATAAAAATTTACAAAAGTCACTGGTAGTGTCACTGGTTCAGCTTTGAGAGCACTGCTATTCCCCGTGGACGATTCCGCCGCCATATTATTCATATTGGTTTCCACCGCAGTAATGAGGCACTCCGCCAACGCGGGTCTTCCACTTCGTGGCCGATCCTCCAAATCCTCGTGTATCACGGTCTTTTATTGCAAGATTGATTTGCATAATTCTGTTGAATCTCTCGCCATCTACCGGTGACTTTTTTAACTTTTAAAACTTTTTAAAAAACTTTTTAACTTTTTCAGCTGCTAAAAAAATCCGACTTCCTTGTGAGCCCTGTCCTGCAAACTGCACTTCTTTATCATAATTTCCTCCGTTTTTTATGAATTTTTAAAGTTTTTACGAACTTTTGGTTCACCCTATATATATATGTACAAGGGGCTTCGCCCCTAGACTCGCTGCGCTCGCTCCTTTGTCAGGGCTAATAGCAAGATACATAGGGGTGATTCTCGGGCAATACAACAGCTTCCATCCATTTACTGTTGTCACCCTTATGGGAAGGGGAATCACTGTTGAATCATCACTGTTGAATTATCAGCTTTAAAATTCAATTAAAAAATCGAAATTTTAAGATATATACTTGAAATGAGGTTTATGTGAATAAGAAAGCTTTCATCTTCCAGATGATGTAAAGATTTTCTTTGTAAGATAAAAACTCGAGGAGCATCGATATTACATCCACATATGGGACGATATTTCTTGAAAAACTGTGTTTCATTTTTTCATGAAAATATTAGTCTGTTTTAAAATATTTTTAAACAAATGAGGTCTAGTTTGAAAGAGAAATGTCTGTAGTCTTAGATTGTAAAAACATCAAATTTCTACGATAATTTTTTGGCGAGTTATCGTAATCTGAAGATGAAAAAGTCAATATTTTCCCACAAAACATAAAATTTTTAAAAAAACTTAAAGTCCGACGAAGATGAGACATGTCTTACTTTGGTCCCCCTATTTTTCTGCATCCATTGGTATCGCTCTCGACCTCATACCCCCAGCGGTTTCGGAGGAGATAGAGTGACATTGACAGCGGCAGCGGGAGTTACTTTTTTTAGAATAGAGATATACACATATGTAAGGCTAAAATATGGGGGGGGGGTGCTCGCGCGAGCTTAAACGGGGTTTTGTTTAGAAGAAATAAGAATTATCCATTAAAGACTGGGCCATCTCAAATAATGGGAGTAAATGCATTGCTGTGAAAATAGATTTAAGGTTTGGACTTGATTAAATTTCCGAAGATCCACGAGGAGAAATCTAAAAATAAAGTTATAGGCTTGAGCTTCGCGCTAAGAAAGAAAATGTACAATCTTGCACCGTCAGTGATAGAATATTCTATGTGATGTCACGCATAAGTAACGAGCGTCATAACGCGTCAGTTGAGGAATTGCGTAGTTAATTAAAAGCTTGTGAACAAAGGGATTAATTTCAGAGCCATGGAAATGTAGGTACGGGAAAAGACGCGTCACCTATGGGTGCACGAATTTTAACTGGGATTGGGCGTAGTTTTAATAATTTGGAGCTGGAAACATCTAAAGGTTTATAAATAAAGATCAGTGTTTTAAGAATGGAGTTATCTATTTATCGTGTGAACTTCATTGACTGCATTACTTGCATGATTCTACGTAATGTCCTCGCCATCGGACCACCGACTGCTAAATGATTCTCAAGATGTTCGCAATATTACGTTAATGTTGGGCGGGAAGTAACCAATTTAACATATATATATATTTGTTTTCCTCCGACATCATAAAACATGCGTGGCGAATATAATTAATTTCTATGGGTTACCAAAATTTTTGTGATTTTAAGTTTGTATCTTAAAATTTCTAGATTTGTGTCGACTGTTTTTTTGCTAACTTTAGAACCTGCGGGTATTGTCATTTAGGGCCCGAAATTTCAGAATATTCCAAGTATACTATCGACAATTTTTTTATTTTATAAAAATAATTTTGTTGTTAAATTAAATGGAAATCTTATAAATAATTTATTATGCAATCAACACTGATAAATAAATATTCCTGTACAATTTTATTTATTTTGGAGTAATATTAATTTTGTGATCTATGGTAAGATTTATGAGTGAAATAATTGAGAAGGAAGAGAATCAGAATTCCTATTGTTCCTGGAATACAAATTAAAATGCAAAGTAATTTTGCAGCATCTATTTTGAAAGTCTTTTACTTTTCAAATGAACAGGGGATTTTCATTGCGTCGCTTGATTTTGAACTGTACTCAATATGCAATTCTTTCAAAACTCCTCCCCCACTTTCCATCTTTTAAAATTAAAATGCCTCAAATATTTAACTGAGGGCATAAAACTGACTGCATCAAATTTGCTCCTTTTACTTGCGATAGACAAAACTTTCACAACTGTTCACAAAATATCACAATTGTGGGTTCAGGTGGGAAAAAGAATATACAGGGTAAAAAATATTAAAGTCAGATTTACATTGATTTAGAATTCAGTGTTCAGCGGTTGGCATCAAGCCAACTTTTAGCGGCATAGGGGAAAAAAATGTAAGATGTAATTGTTTACGAATTGAATATGAGCTTTCTTTGTCGAATCCTTTATCTTTAATTAGTAAATGTTTTGCATCTTAAAATTTTCAAGTAAACCAAGACGTGAAAGATAGTTTTTTATTACTATTATTGTTGTTTTCAACTATAAAAATGTAGTTGTTCTTAAACGTTTTAATAAACTTATGGTAAGAAAAAAAAGCGATTTTTTTTTCCCTTTGCGGTTTCTTTAAAGTTTGCTTTAAAGTTTCTCTAACCATTGATTTTTTAAGTATTTGAATTGTGTAATAATTCTAGAAATGTTTCGTTCATTAGAACTTGGTTGTGGATAAACATAAATTAGTGAGAGAAAGTACTAATAATTTAAAATTTGTTTTTATAACATATTGTTCTGATATTGAAGTGTTACACTGAATTTTGATTTTGTGGAAATTGTTAAATTATAGGCCTTTAATGAATCACATTGGCTTTAGTTTTGTAATTAAAAGTAATGTTTATAAGCCACAATGCTGATGATGTCATTTCGCAAATGTTTATTTAGGTTTCACGCCATGAAGCCGTTTGACAAAAAAGAAAAATCTGACTGCTCTGCTTCAGATGATTCTCCACCGCAAAGACCAAAGCGTAATACATGTCAAAAGAGTGTTGTGAGTAAATTATTTTGATGTAAAATTAATTTGATTATTGTGAATGGTTTATACTTTAAATTGAAACAAGCTATTTAATTTCTGTATTTGGTGTATTATTCTGTACTAAGTCCAGTTATTTTCATTAAAATATACTTTTTAATGTACAATTAAATTACTGCTCAATTCAGTAAAATTGATAGCAAGTAATTTCTGTCTTAATGTACCAAATATCACTAATTTGAAACCTATGACTTAAATTTATCCCGTAGAGGTACTTGTGTACATTCATTGAATTAAGAGAATAAAATTTTAATTTAATACTATCTAACAATTAATTATAATTACAAGCCAGTTTTATTATTAAAAGTGGTGTGTAATTATTAAAGTAAACTTCAATGTAGACTTCACCATCTAAAGTGATATAAATATGGACTTTGACAAATTTTAATCTCTTGATCATCTACTTGCCTGAGATCAATTTTTAGTTTAATGTTTTGTTTAGCAGATATATATTGTTTTAAAATATATTACAACTTTCTAATTTAATTTTTTCCCCTCTGTTTATTATTTTTTTCTTTAAAAAAATCAGTGCATGATTTTAAAGTGTATATATTAATATTTTCTTTTGTAAAAGCTTTTTACATATCATGGTAGTTTTGTATGGGTAATAATAAGTTAAAGGAATTTCAATGACTTTAAGTTTAATTTTATAGGGTGTCACAAATGGTCTTTTGTGGCGAGAAGAAACAGATCTAAAAAAAGCCTTGTATGCATCACTTCAGGAAAATAAAAGAAGGAATTTAGAGGAAGATGGTGAAGAGAATCTTGATGAGGAAGAACAAAATCAGCCAACTGAAGTTGTTGTGGAGAATGGTGTTGAAGAAAGTCCTAAAAAGTAAGGTTCTGGTTCTATTATTTTATTTATAGTTCAACAAAAAGAAAAAAAAATACTATTAAGTGTTTTAGATACCATGCAGATCAAAGTACAAATATATTGATTAAAAAGAAATATTATGAAACTATCCTTACTTATTAAAATTGTTTGACATGTTTTCAGGATTTTTATATTTTGTGTTCATTAATATGTACTCAACATGTTATTAATTTAATTAATGGCTGCAATACAGCAGATTAGTGATTGTTCCCAAGAGGACCTTTATGCGGACAATTGCCTCCAGATAGCTGAGGCTGTGTGGACTGCTCACAGTGTCATCTAGCTTGACTGTCCATGGACACGAGAACAAACCAACCATGTTATTAATTTTTGTACTTAATTTTTCTCATTTCTGTATTTTCTGTTATATTTTTCTCCGAAACTACTGATCAAAGTATTCATAATCCACTTTCATCTAGTAATAGCTGAAAAGTATATCCCATTAAAATATTTTCTAACCAGCAATTTCAAATTATTTATCACCTTTAGTGTATGAAAATAAGTTCTTATTAAATACTGATTAGCAATTATTATTTTTATTTATTTATTTATTTATTTTTTGTTATTCTGGACCACAACAAATTCACCCCTCTTTTCTTCATTAAACTGTAAAAAATTAGACAACATAGCTTAAAGCAGTCATATTTTACTTGGTCTTTAATATTTTATGCAGACTCACAAAATTTAATAATTTAAATGTAGGGAATAAAAATATTCTTTGAACAGGCATTTTTTTTACTGTCAGTTTTCTCATAAACTTGCAAAAATTACATTAATAGGTTTTTGTAGTGGTAAGTATATTATACGTAAGTGGAAAATGTTGATAAAAATATAATTATGTAGGAATAATATGTAATAATTGGATACTGTTTCATTATCCTGATAATATTTATAAATTATTTTTTAGGGCGAAAGTTCATGCCCAGAGAAAGTTTGCTCAAGGTTCCACTCCAAACAGTCCAGTTTTAACTCCACAGAAAGTACCTTCTGCCAATAATTCAACCACTCAACTTTTGCCTTATAGAAGACCTAAAACAGAAGATTTTCTAACATTTTTATGCCTAAGAGGTTTGTACTGTTTGTTTAAAATAATGATTTATTTTCTAGGCTACATTTTTTTTTCTCCAGCGAACCTGAGTAAAATAATGATTGAGATCTTAAACAGCTGAAAAATTTCTTTTTTTTAGAATAAGTGTTAAAATAACACAAAATAAACTTTAGTCTAAAATACATTTATCACTAATATATACGACTTTTTCTGATCTTTATTGTCATTTTTTAGTACCCTGGCAATAGAAGCTCTTGTGTTTTAATCCAAAGAATCAAGCTTTCTTCAGACATATTCCAAGTTCAAAAGTTTTGCATTAGGGTGGTTTTGAAGGCTTTGTAAGAGATTGTAATCTGATAGTGCCAAATCAGGAGGATATTGCGGATGGGTCATAATTTTCTATTCAAATTGTAATTTTTTCAGCATTTCATGTGCATATGAGGTCATGCATTTTCACAATGAAAAAATCACCCTTTCTGTTAGCTAGTACAGGTCTTTTTTTTTATCAAAACTTTCTCTAACTATGCCAGTTGTTTGCAGTCCATGCTTCAGTGACTTTCAGAAAGCAGCTCATAATAGATAATTTCTTCCAAAACCCTCTAAACACACTGATCTAGAGAAGCAAGAAGGGCAAATTTCCATTAGTTATTTAAATTTCATACCTGACAATTCATGCAGAACCTACTGACCCAGTTTAGAAACTTTTCCTATAGCTTTAATTTACCAATGGACCAATGAATGAGTTAATTGTAGCTGCTCAGAAAGATCATCTGTTGTTAAACTGGGATTTTGCTCTGTCATTACCTGTAGGTTCTCGTCATCAAACTCTTGAGGGCATCCTGACCATTGTTTATCTTTAAGGCTATAGTTCCCAGAACAAAAGTGCTGGAACCATCTTTGATCTTGGCTTGTGATATCTGGAACATATATTTTTGCATGTCATTTGTTGCTGCTGTAGCAGTGTTGTTGTCTTGGTGAAACATCCAAAGCAAAATAGGCGTGAAATGCTATTTTGTTACTTCCATGTTAATGTTTGTTTTTTAATTTTTAAATTCATATTTGAAAAATTAAACCAATACACAGTCACGTAAAACACATTCCAAATTCTAATAAAACATACACATTGTATGATTAAGCAATAGCAGTAAAATACTGCTTTATTTGTTTTGACAAATCAGAAAAATCAGCATTACTTATGGAATGACCTGATATGTGCATCATTAATTTTTTTAAGGTAAAAGTTTTTAGAACCAAGGGAATAAATAGTACATTTTACTGTAGCATTTTATATTTTAGAAAATATTAACTCTAATAAATATATGAGGGGCTTTTAATATTTTGTTGAAAAATAATTGTTAGTTTTTTACATAGATATTTTGTTTACTGATGTTCTTTTAATCTTAAATTGGCTTGTGTGTTTATTACTATCTTTTTGTAATTGTAATTTGAACATTTTAGGTACATCAATTCTGCCACCATCTTTAGATTTTCTAAATTCTTGCTCAAAGAGCGATACTAGCTCAGAATGCAGAAGCGTAAGCCCAGAACTGGATGACTTTCCATCGAAAGATACAAACTCTAAAAATGTTGATGTAAGAGAAAGAAGTTCCATAAAGACTGAGAATGTTGAAAATGGTGTACCTCGTAAAATGGGAGCATGTAAAGCATCCTCTAAGCGATATCTAGATACATCGCCTCCTGTTAAAAAGCCAAATTTAGCCAATTCTAAATCAAGTAAAGAGGTATATATTTCCATTTTATGTATATTTATTTATATATATGTTAATTATATGTGTATAAATATATATATGTACTAGTGATGTATATAGTAAATACATGCAAAGAAGTATACACAAACTGAAAATTTATTATGATGCATTTATTAAAAAATATTCCTAATATAAAAATTTTAATTCCATTGAAAATGTATGATGTGTATTAAGTTCTTAAAATGTGTTAAATACAGCTACAAACTGTTATGTGGACAATAACTTTATCATTCTATGTATTCTACAGGAATGACAGTTATGTTGCTAGTGGTAAGAATTATGATTAGCAGTTTATTATTTTATTTGGGTATGAAGTAGTGTGAAAGGTATACTTGTGCATTTTATACCCAAATTTAGAATACTTGAGCATGGATAGTTTTTGTTGGAAGATTGCTATCAAGAATTTTTTTTTTTCTTAATGAATTTAAATATTATGGGTGGTTGCAGTCTCTTCATAAACAGTGTACACATTTGTAATATCTTGTTAGTTATAATATCCACCTGTGAAAATATTATTGAAAATTACTTTGCTAAATGTTTACAGATTTATAAAAATCTGCTTACAGTTTTGACACTGTTACATTAAAGCACTCATAAAGATATAGTTCTTAGACTGAAAATTTAGGAGTCTGAGATTTTGTTAATATGTTGTCAATTACATAGTACTTGATTTTTTCCAGTATGGAAATATCTTTTTGATCCTAGTCTATTTTTATCCCAAAATCATTGATGGTGTTTCATAAAAATACATATATATTTTCAGAAACCTGTTTCGAGTTTTAATATTATATATTTTAAAATTAATACAAAATTTACCTTATCAGGAATGTTAAATATTTTACCAGGTCTGTTAGACTTAACCACGTTTGTTACAAAGCAAGAAATAGTAGGAATTCAAGTAATTGCAATGAACATCAGGGACAAAATCAACCAAAATAATAACAGTTTGATATTAGTTTTAGGAAGAATGAGAGAAGGCAAATGTTAATGCTAATTAACATAATTGCTCTTGTTTTTGAGTTCCTTCAGTTTAAAAGTTTTCTTTTGTTTTTGCAGGTGGTGTCTTCTAAGAAAAGAAAACTGCGTGATGAAAATGTTGATCCTGTTAATTCAAAAGTTTCATCAAAAACAAAATCAACTGGCTTCAATGCATTAAGAGAAAAATATAAAAGACAAAGATTGGCTGCAGACAAGAAAAAATTGTTACCAACCAAAAGTTCAAACTCTAGTTCTGGTTCTAAAAAAATCTGCACAAATCAAAAATCTCAAAGTGATAGTAAACCGTTAGTCTTGGCATCAAAAAATGGTCCACCTAAAAAACAAATTAAGTCCAGTCCACCTGTTATTCAAAAAACTAAGCTATCCAAACTTCAAAAGAAGCTTGCTGTTGAAAAGCGCAAATCATTAAGGTCTGCGGATGTGAGACCAAAAAGATTGGCTTCTCTAAGAAAGAAAACTCCATGGCTCCGAAGAGCAAAATTAGTTCCTCCAATTGTTGATGTAGAGTCAGACAGTAGTGAACCTGAAATTATTCATTCAACACCAGTCAAAAAGTCACCTGTAACTATAGCCCCTCAGAAAAAAGTATCTAAACCTGATAATTTATCTAATCGCTTGCGTAGCAAACAAGATACATCAAAAGTTCAGAATCGTTTGACAACAAGACAATTGTTATTAAAGAAACACATGCAAAATCGATTAAAAGTTAAAAAATCTGTTTTGCATTCTAAAAATATAAGATCTAGAACTATAATCAAGAGGCCAGCTAAGCAAACTATTCTTAAAAAGGTAAAGAAAAATCTAGTAATTAAAACAATGTCATTAAGGAAAGATCTACAAAATAAGCGAGTTACTCGAAGTGCAAAGCACCAAATTGAGGAATTATTTTGGTCAAATCCAGAAAAAAGATCTCGAGTTCAGAATCAGAAATCTGAAAAAAAGAAACCATCAAATGAAAATCAAAGTTCAGTTGCACGAAAGCCAAAACATACCACCATTACTAAAGGAAAAGAGACTGCAAAAATTGCAAAGAGTGCTAAAGATAGCTTAAAAAGAAAATCACATTCCACTTCCCCTGGGGACAACAAAAGTGTTAAACAATGTTCAACTTCCAAAGTTTCTGAACCTCCATTGCATCCTGCTAAAATTTCCAGGCGTTCATTGTCAAAAGATGAAAAATCAGTTCCATCAGGTCTTTCAAAAGCTCTAAACCATCATCAAAAGCCAATTGCAGAAAAAAATTCCTCTAATGTTGAAGTCAAAGTTAAGCCGTCCGTTCAAAGTGATTCAAAGAAAGAAACTAAAGTTTTAAGTAGTATTGTAGCAGAACAGAATAAAGCATTAGTTGCATCTACCCCATCAACATCTGGTCTTGCTGATTCTAAACATTCAAAAAGTAGTGAGAACCTAAAAAGTTGTGTAAATAATGAACTTAGTAAAATGAATTCCACATCCAGTGCTGAGAAAGATGGTAGCTCTAAATTAGATCTGAAAGAAAAGGATAAAAATGATCTTGGCACTTCACCAAATCCTAGTATATTAGGAAGTGATAAAAATGTACAGAATAATTTGAATTTGCTATTACCTGAAAAGGCTAATAACAAAGACATATCTAATTTAATTGAACTGAATGTGAATTGTGAAGAGCCAGTCTTTGTAAATGCAGATCCATGTTGTAGTTATATTAATCAAGTTAAGGAGAAAACTATAAACAAAGCCAAAGATTCTAAGTCAGATTCTGTAAAAGAGGTTAATGTTAACCAAGATCATAAAGTTCATAAAAAGAATCATGATAAGAAATCTCTTAAAAAAAGCTCTTGCAAAGAAGAAAGTAAATTGTCAAAACGGAACTCTGATAAGGAGAAAACATTTAAAAAATCTGATAAAAGTGATGTTAAATCTATTAAAAAGCATAGCTCTAAAGAAAGACGATTAAGTAAAGACATTGATGTTAGTAGTGATAAGAAAAGTTTTCACAAGAAAGAAATGAATAAAATTAAAATTGAAAGTGAAGGAGAACCTAGTGAAGTAAGAAAAAATAAATCTAATCATGAAAAGAAAAATATAAAAGTGGAGAAGGCAAGTTCTTCAGATAATCATGAAATTAAAAGCAGTGATAAGGTCCATAAAAAAGACATTTCTAGGGAGAAAAGTCCTGTTCGTCAAAATTTTAAGCAAGCTAGTGATGTTAACAATTCAAATTTACCTTCCAAAAAAGATTTGAGCATTAACACTTCTGACAAAAATTCAAGTGATGATGTTTTTGATAAGTATGTTGAAAACGTAACAGTTTCAGATGCCAAAAAGAAAACAGATTTTCAACAACCTTCATGTAGTAGAGATGAACCTAGGAATGTTATCAATAGTAGTTCTAGCAATGTTACTAACAGAGAAACAGATGATGATTCTGATTATGATCTCACTTTAGATCAGTTTATAAAATTAAATGCTCTTAAAGCTGCTGAGAAATCTGGAACAGTTGTTACAAGCCCTCTAAAAGAGGAAAATTCCATTAAAACTTCAATTAATGAAAGCAAAGATTCCAAACTAACTACTAAAGATTATGATAAAGATGTTAAGTCAAAAAAAGAAGGAGAATCTTCAAAGCACAAGAAAGAAAGAGATGGTACTAAATCCAAAAATCATGATAAAGATCAGAGAGCTCCAAAGAAAGAGGATAAAGGAAGCAAAAAAGACCCGAAGTCATTGGCTAAACTTCTTAAAAAGGAGCGGGAGAAAGAGAAATTAAAATCAAGTAAGAAGGAAGAAAAATCCAAGCATAAAAAAGATAGCTCAAGCAGTAAGTCATCAAAGAGAGATAGTGAAAAGGATGGTTCCAAGTCAAGTAGAAAAGATCATGAAGATTCTTCTGTTTTATCAAATTTAGGTGATTCCAGTTTAGACCATTCTGAAAGTAAGAAAGATAAGGTTAAAAAAGAATCGAAGCTTTCCAGATCTAGTAGTTGTGATGAAACAAAATCTCCTAAAAAGAAAAAGAAACACAATGAATTTAAAGATATAGAGAAAATCAAAAACTTGATAAGTAAATCTAGTATTCTAAATGAGTTTTCAGGATTCAAAGAATTTAAACGTAGAAGTTCATCTGATAAATCAGAGCTAAAGAAAGCAAAAAAACGTAAAAAGCTGGCATTGTTAAAAGATAAGAAGCTATCTAAAAAACTGTCATCAAAATTGCTTAGGAAATATTCAAAGAAAAAAGGACTCAAATCCAAAAAGAAGCTAAAGAAAAAGGGACTCAAAGACATGAAAATCGCAGATCTAGAAAATAAAATTCTATCAAAAAGTAAAAAACAAAAGCATAAATTGAAAGGTGATCACCATCACGGAAAAGATGTAGAGAAAATGAAAAACGTTGAAACATCTGTCTCTGTTACAACAAGTAAAACTGTAAATATCACTTCTACATCTGAAACTGCTCAATTTTTTGCCAAAGTTACTGAATCTCAATCTGTATCTTACACTAATACCTCATCTGATGCCATTAATAATTCCCAAACTTGTAGCAGTAGTACAAGTACTGTTCCAACTTACATTATTGAAAGTGTTCCAGAAGTTATTCCTCCTATTGAAACAATATCAACACAGATTTCTCAACCAATTTCCACCCCTGCTGAACAGTATGTATTTAGCTCTGCAGATGAGTTACAGGGCATTGTAGCTTCTGATTTCAGTGGTGTTTTTGATGAAACCTTTCCAAATGGTGCTATACTTCTTGCCACAAGAGATACAATTTCTCAAGTTCCTCTACATTTCATTCAAGACATATCTGTTCCCAAAACCATGGCTGATGCTGCTACAAACACTGGTGAAGATGACATTGAAGAAACTTTAGAAGTCCCAGATAGTATGAAGAGTGATGAGATGTCTGTAGGTACACAAACAATGACACCAGCAGGGTCTCCATCTCCTACTATAGAAATTCAGCCTTTGATGCTTCCTCCGCCTCCTGAATCCCTTCCAAAAGAAAAAATCAAATGCGAGCCTACTAATTTAGTTCCCTCTGTACCTGCAAAAGTAATTCAAGAAAAGGCAATTCCAGCTGTTGTGACTCCTACTAAATCTGCTGTACCTCATGTATCCAATGATAATGCATCTGTATCACCTAAACCAAAGAGGAGAAGCTCTTTAATTAAAAAGTCTAAAACACAAACCATTGTTCTACCAGAAGGACAGCCTTTCCCTGTAGACTCTGCCAAAATGGTTTCTGCACCAGTGTATTATCCTACAGTTGAGGAGTTTCGTGATCCTTTGGAATACATTTTCAAAATACAGAGTGAAGCCTCACAATTTGGTATTTGTAAAATTGTTCCTCCATCATCTTTCAAGGTATATTTGAGTATATAGAGCTCTTTGTATGTATTTTTCTTAAAAATTTTGAAAATTTCCTTGTTCTTTGCTAAAAAGGAAGTTGTGTATGAAATGACATTAATAATTTTTTATTTTAATCCTGTTAAATTAATGAAACTATTTTGATATATTTCAGCTAATTTATGCTTGGCTAATTTTTTTCAGTTTAAATTAAAGTGCTGTTGGTTTAAGACAAATTGGATTGACTGTTTGTTTTAACTATCTTTTATATTTATAGATGCTGTAGCACTACTGAATATTAAGATATGCTTTAAAATATTTAACAAAGTATACATGCATTATGTAATACATTGATAATAGTACAGTTAAGTAGTTTTTGACTTACACCAAACTTCCAAAATGTATGTTAAACTTTTAAAATTTAATTTCGACTTTTGGGTGATTAAGATTGCTTAATTTAAATAAAGAGTTAATGTTTTGAAGGAATTTAAGTTATGTTTTTGCTTTTAGCATTAATATTAAATATTTTAGTACATTATTATTATTGCTGGATAGTAGTAGGCTTTGAAGTAATCTTACTCTATGCCAGTTTTAAAAATATGTTCATTAAATTTTCTATAAACAAACTTACTAATTTTGTACTTCCTAGCATAAGAACATCCAAACTGATGATCCTTTTTTCTAAAATATCCTTTACTGGACCTTATTGTATTACCAAATGCTTTATTTGAATACAGTCCAGTTAAAGAAATATCATCATTATATTTAAATATTCAGATCTTTTCCCCTCCTTCCTTTTTCTAAAATTGGACTGAAAGCTTAATATTAGGTAATAGATATGCCACTTGCATATTCTCTAAGTTTTCAACTCATTTTGCTCCTGTCAATATGCTTTTAACAAGGCACTGTTAATAAATATACGGGAGAATCTTACTTTTGCTGAATTTATATTTTTAATAGTTATAAAATTAGTAACCATCATTTGCCTGCCTCATCATTGTCCTGCCTACACTTGATAATATTTGAAGCTTCCATTTACAAGAACCTATATTCATTGCAATTCATCTCTCTCTTTTCTATTATTTAAAGCTTTTTTTCCCTCTGTTTAATGCTCTCAGCAGGAAATGTAATAATTTCCCATATTTATTATTATATACCATTTCTGCTCTGTGATTATGCTTGTAAATTTAATCAATCATTTCTGATATACATTTTATTTTTCCTTATCAGCCTGAATGCAAGGTAAATGATGATATGAGGTTTACAGCTCATAATCAGTATTTGCACAAGATGTTAAACAGGTATTAATACTTATTTAAATTCCGAAATACATGCTATTTCAAACAACTTATTCTTTGACATTAATTTTACTGCTATTGCTTTTAGATGGGGTTCCAATGTTCAACATACTGCTTGTATAAAAAAACATCTGAAATCTCAGAAAGTGAAATTGGAGCAAGCACCTCTTGTAAGCAATTCAGTCACTTCTTTTTTAACTTTTATAATTAAGAGGCTTATTTAGATTAGCATTTGTGCATTAAAATTATTTTAGTATATCCATGAATGAGGTGGTTCGAGATATTTAGTGGATTTAAAAAGGTATTTTCTTTAATGTCTATACCTATCAATATACTTTCAGTGGAATATTAGAAAACTCTAACTTAGATACATTAGTTTAATTATATAAATAAGGAATAATTATATATTCACCCACAATTGAGTGTCTTTGTGGACATTTGTTATTGTTGAGGAAAGGGCTATAGAAATTTTCATGTGTTATTGCATTGAGTTTTCCATGGATGAATGCTCAAATTTTTCATAAACATACGACTGAAAATATTTAAGCAAATTTTTGTTATATACTTACAGACTGTGTATATGTATGTATGTCTGCAATATTTTAGTGAAAATAAATTTATATAATTTTAGATTGGTGGCATTGAGCTAGATATCTCTCGGTTTTATCACACTGTGCAACAGTATGGTGGTCTACAGCAAGTCATAGAAAAGAAGAAATGGCAAAGAGTTGCTGATACCTTACGTGTGCCAAAAACTGTAAGTAAATTATTTATCCTCTGTTTAAATCATTTCATTTATTTAAATAGAATTAACATTATATTATACACTACTGATATTTTTAATTTGTAACTTATGTAATATAAATACAGTGCGTAAACAACAAAACATTTTTATTTACTGTATATCTCTTGAAGATTTCAACAAAAATGAGATAGTGACAGAGAGGAAACAATTACAATACTGCTTCATTATATATAATATCACCATAATCAAATGTTACATTCTTAACCTAGAATTCCTGTGAAAGTACCATCTAGAAAATTTAATTATCCATTGATAATTATTGAAGATCTGAGGTCAGCTGTATTAAATGGAACTTGATAATGTAAATAGATCATACGTGCCAAGTGTTCCGTAAAAAACGCATTCGTTCCGTTTTTTAAGCTTTGTTACGAAAATACGTTTTCAAGCAAAAATGTCCCGTATTTTTACTTCTGCAGTGCCATTCACTTTTCTTCCCCTACATAGCGATTTCAAGATTCATATTTTCTCCTCCTACGTTGCGAGTTCTGTCCATTCTCTTTGCTATGACATCATGTACTGCCCTGTCCAGCATTACAATCCATCAAATCGGTGTTTTCCCTCCGTCTACGCCACGCTAAATATGTCTAAAATGCAAAGGATCCAGACTTATATCCCTAAGTATTCTGAAGAATTTGATTTTATTCCGAAACATCAGAATTTGTCAATGAATTGTCTGAAAGCGAACTTTTACAGTTCTATTCTTGTGTTAGAAAATATTATACAACATCTTGTTGCTATATAGTTGCTAATTTTCCTCTTGATTCAGAACTTTTACAGCATGCTAAAGTTGTGGATATCTCAAAATGCCAAGAAAATGACTTTTCTGCTGTGAGGTATTTTGTGGGAAAAAATCCCAATTTATTACTTAGAAAAGATGATGAATCTCAATTTGAGGCCATTGATGCTTTGGAAACCGAATTTTTAAACTTCCAGCTTGCCAAAATCCCTTCAGATATCTTAGCAGAAGAAAGAGTTGATAGGCAGTGGGCAAACCTCTCAAAAGAAGAGGGACCTCTTGGAAAGTTAAAATTTGAAAAACTTTCAAGACTAATGCTCGGTATACTGACATTTCCACACAGTAATGCTGCCTGCGAAAGAATTTTTAGTTTGGTTCGCAGCAACAAAACTGATTTCAGAAGTTCTCGTAAGCCTGAGATGCAAGCAATTTTAGTTGCAAAGTCCCGTACAGCTGAACCATGCTATAAACAAACTTATGATAAATAATTTTTAAAAAAGGCAAAATCCTGTACACATGCATCTCTTAATTGAAATTTATGCTATTCATTAAATTTTTGTAACAATAAATGTATTTAAATAAGCTATCTATTTTACTGCTATTTTTTCTTTGTGTATTTATTCTGTCAAGTATTAAATATGGTGAGAAACCAAAGTAAGCACACTTTTTTACAATTTAATTTTTATGTTTATAATGTCGTTGAACCATACGATTTATAGTCGCGCGCTGTGTTCCTTATTTTTTTCATGGGAGGTTGGCAGCTATGATAGATGATGAAACTTTAATTTAACTGAAATGGAATGCAAAGATTAGCATTTTTATTTGCTTTTGAGGATATGCTTCAGGGTGGGGTTTTCATTTTGCTTATAATGCACTTTCTATTCTTTCATGGAGTAAAATGTTTTGTGTAATATTTTAAGACTAAAGAGGCTAATTAGGAGCATAATGTAAGTAATTTAGATGTTATAATCTAATTGGATAATAACTTAAAGTCTTTGCAATCAATTTTGTTAGAGAGATAGAGAAGGAAATTACTGTAACAAGATGTGTGAAACAAGAGTTTTTGTGTTTTTAAATAATGGAAAAGGTCCATGATTTATGATTAGAAAATGAGATATAAAATTAAAAGACAAAAAGTGTCGGATGGGGGGGATTAAGTATGTTAAGTTTGTAAAAAAATGTTATCAACATATATATAATAAACTACATGTTAAACTAACTTATTTACATCTGGTGTTCTGAAATAAATATTCTTTAACTGAATAACTTCTGATATTATATTCATTTGAATGTGTTAATGTTGATTTTTCTAACTATAACTTCATTTTAAATTTGTTGCTGCCTTATTAAAAGAAATCATCAACTGTAAGTACTCTGAGCTTTAACATTAACTAAAGCATTGTTTCATTAAATATATTTGTAGTATAGACAAATTATATGCTAAAACTTTGTAATTAATTTTTTTTAATTGCATGTTTATACAAGTCTATAGTACTTGTTTCATTGCTAAATTGTTTCATAAGAACTTATAAGTTAAAAATTAAGGTTGTGAATTTTTTTAAAAATTTTATTATTATTATTATTATCTTAGACCCTCCTTATTAAGTTTCAATCCTGGCTAGAGGAGTAACTTGGTATTGCAACATATTCAACATTGTTTGTATTAAGTAGACATCTGATGAGAAGCATGGTTGGTTAAGAAGGTTTCAAAATAGTAGTCCCACTCAATTTTTAAACTGTTTTATTTAATCTGTAACAACAAAATCCACAGATTAAAAAAACAGGCAGTCTTCATTCGATAAAGGGAACAGTAAGTGAATGAAAAAGACAATTTTTAAGGAAATGAGTATTTTTAATTTCTGTTTATCTGTGTAATCACTAAATTTAGCCATGATGTTTATGCAGTTATTATTAAATTTAATTTTAGTACATATTTAATAAAAGAAAAATAGCCTTAATGATAAACACTAAATTTTTTCAACCAAATTTTATTTTTGCAACTAAAGTTTAAGTAGGTTCTAGCTCAAAAATTCTCAGTTTAATGTAAAAGACTAAGTTTTCTGCAAGCCCTGAAGGGGCAAGACACATTTCTTATTAATATTTAAAGTGTCAGGGTACTGTAATGGTTTAAATATATATATGTTTGTTTATATATATATATATGTGTGTGTGTGTGTGTAATGAATATGGCCAGATTACAGAACCTTTAGAATAAGACATTTATTTCCGAGTGGCTAAAACATACATCTTATTCAATAGACAGCCAGCACTCGAGTGTGTCCTGGGCTAGGGTATAGAGGTCTTAGGTATCTTAGGGTATAGAGGTATTTATTCTGTCAAGTATTAAATATGGTGAGAAAGCACAGTAATCACGCTTTTTTACAATTTAATTTTTATGTTTATAATGTCGTTGAACCATACGATTTATGGTCGCAGGCTGTGTTCCTTATTTTTTGCACATGGTTAGGAATTGCTGAGCAAAGATGTTTCTTGCAAGCTGCATCAGTTGTGCAGGAAGATCGCCTTATTTGGGCATAGAAAAGGGTCGTATGATTTCGTAGCTTCCCAGGGATTGCTGAGGCTGTGATAAATATTCCTGGGTTTGTGAAAACAGAATTCAGTAATGCCATCCTAAGCATGGTAAGAAAGAAAGTTACAGGGGATCACTTAAATTTTATATCTTTCATATATATATATATATATATATATATATATATATATATATATATATATATATATATATATATATAATATAAATATATATTTGGACAAATTGAATATATGTATATATAGTATATATTTATTTGGATAAGTTGAATGTATTGTTTCTAGGGTGGCAATTCATGCATACATAGAATCATTCCAATTAAAATATGTTTAAGCATATTATCAAGGAATGACATTTGCTCTAAATCAGTGCTTTCCAACTAGTGGTTCACAAGAGCCTTGGGAGTGGTCTAGAACCACATATAAAAAAGTTACCAAATAAATGGGGATATTGAAAGCAATGTTCATTGAACTAGATGGGCCGAATATATCCAATGACTATCAGGTGTTGAATTAAAATTTCTTCAAAGTTTAACATAATTATTTTATTATTAGAATATGATACAAAATAATTTTCATAACCTATGTATGTTTAAATGTGGCAAATGAACTTTTACCAACAATAAACCACCAGAAAGACACAGGGCTCTATCTGAGCTCTATTACGTGAACACTTCATGGTTCTGTCTGACACTCATGTGCTTACTGGCTGTCAGTGGTGGGTGTGTCAGTGTGCACGTCAGTCACCCCTCCCCATCCCCACTCCAATTGCTCATCTCTAGTTGTGAGACTTTTATATTATGTAGTAGGCTAGGGCCTATATAAAATAAACATTATAAAAAAAGTAATTTTTATGTATTAAAAGTAAAGAATTTTTAGTTAAGTCGTACTGTATACTGTACAATAGCAATAATAAATAATGTGTACTAAAAAACTATTTTACTTAATCACCCATGAATCAGTATGTCTCAATTTCAAGCTGAGATTTAGGCTATCTAATTTTAAAGATTGTAAACAAAGTTCAAACAAAAAGTGAGAACGTTAATTCCTGTATCCCATTTGCCTGAGGGATATTTTATACCTCCATACCCCATGGAAGGTTCTCCCCTCAAGTCAGTGGGGCTGGGGGGTGGTCTGCACATGGTTCAATTTCTGACTTAGTGGTCCGTAGACTTCTACAGGTTGGGAACCACTGCTCCAAAGGATGGCTGCACATAAGTTTTCCCTGTAATGCACTTGCCTTTAACTTGTTAGGATGGTTTTAAGCTCTTTGTTTCAAGAAAACAAATTTTTTGTCAAGGTTGACATCAAATTTTTAACAAAACTGGTTTAAATATCTTCTAGAGTCATCAATACTAAGCAAGACAAAATCCCTGTTATTATTTGGATCATTTTAAGAAATGATGTAAAGTCCTGAGAAAGAAATCGGCTGAATATGATACGTTGGTTGTTTTAAGGAATTCCAAATCGGAAATCATGATAGATTTTCCTGAATGATTTGTAACAGTCACAGGGGCTTATTGTAAAGAAATTTTAAGAAAATTGAAAACTGGTTTGGAGAAGAAAAAAGTGAGGAAGGCCATGTTGAGGATTTCTGTCATAACAGTGAACTTACCCATTCTTCCTGCAGTAGAAAGGGCTGTCTAATGGAAAGTCATTTGGTAACCTAATACCATCCATCTTACAGCACTCATCTTTACCCTTTAGACATAATTTTATTTTAAAAACTGGATGAACATTCAAGAACCCAATTTTAACTCCCAAAGGTGCCAAGAGTATCATTTGGATAATGTTTTTATAAAAGGTACTGAATTCATCAGGTTAGAAATACAGAAACATTACCTTTAAAATGTTGTTAAAATATTCTTTCCATGTTGCCAGAAGAAGGCACAGAAAGCAATCTCTGACAGCTACAAAAGTAGGAGTCACCTGCTGGAATGAGTAGATCGAATGTTTGTTTGATATGTGATGTTCATTAGTAAGGTTTGGCACCTAATAATAGCCACAGTTTTGGAAATAAAAGTTATGTTTCATGAGTCTGCAGCATTCTAGTTTTTACATCTTTATTGAACCATGTTTTGCTACAAATGTCAACCTAGAGGAGGATAAGTCAGAAAACAAAAGCTTGACAGTGTTATTTTTATTTATGGAAGGTTTCTATGATTTTATCACAATACTTTTGATTTCCCCAGCTTAATATTTAAATCTGAGGAAATTTACTTAAATAACTTGAAATTTCATGTGAGTATCTGTTGTTTTCAAATATTAGGCCACTATGCCATTATTAGGCCATTAAGACAGTGTGCAGTATCACTATTTACAAGGCTAAATATTAGTGATTTGCGATTGTCCATCAGAATTTTACTTAGTAGTTTGAAAAGTAGCGATTCTTAAAGCATACTTTTAAAATTAATCTTGATATTTTAAAAGTAGCAGTTTTATGTATTTGTGTTCAATATTTTGAACTTTTATGATTTTTGATTCCTTTGTAGTTTTAAACGTAAAATTTCAGTGTCTTGATATCATTAAAAATGTTACAGCTGAGGAATTTGACAGTAAACTGTTGGTTTGTTTCAGTGGGATATTTTATGATTTTTACATAGTACACAATATTTTGCAAAGTTAATGTATTGGTAAGTTTAGAGTAACCTCACTGTAGTTAGTTCTTATTAAAATGGTTTTCTGAGCTATTTTTGTAATTCATGAAATTTCATGTTTTTAAAATTTATTTATATACTTTTTTCATCAGGCTCAAGATCGAGTTACCAAACTCTATGATGCTTATTGTAAATATTTGGTTTCTTATGATACCCTGCCCAAAGAAGAAAAGCAAAAACTTGAAAAAGAAGTTATTGATGATCACGAGAAAAGAGTTAAACTGCGAAATTCTCCAAAAGACTTGGAAAAAGATGATTATGATTTAGATGATGAAGAAAATACTGATTGTGTATCAAAGGTAGGTTGGTCTACATAAATAGTTAAGGAACGTTATTTATACATGAATATTTTAATGTCTATATTTAACACATGGATGAGATATATAAAGTAAAAAATAATTTTTCTTAGTCTATTGCATTTTCTGATATTTATTATTTGCTAATGTTTTACATCCTAAAAAATAATTTTAAATTCTCTTATGGCTCTAAATGTATATTTTTATTTGGCTCATGAGTTTATAAATACAAGGTTTTACAAGTCATACTATCAGGTTTTTTATGGGTGTTTTTTTTTCTCTCATTCCCTGCCAGATATATGAATTTTTCCTTTAAACTCTCATTTGTGTATCAATATACTTCTTTTTGGTCACTGTTATAATACATCTCTTCAATAATTCACTGTTATAATACTGATTCAATTTTTAATTTTTTATATTCTAGGGTCGATCCATGTCTTTAAGCAATTTCTTCAGGATAGCTAGGAACACTATGAACATGTGGTTTAAAAATGTGCCATCTCCAGATGAAGTTGAAGTAAGTAAAAAGAAATTTATGACTTTTAATTTTTTGTTTCAAAATTGTATATATATGCAAATAGAATGTGTTTCCATAATCTATGAAAGGAAAAAGTCATTTTTTATTATGATGTCATCAAGTGTAATCATATGTCATGGGCTTAATGAGAACATTTGATACTTTAGCAAATCTTAAGTTTGAAATCATGTACTTGTTAAAGGAGAACTTTTCTCTCCCTTCCACAGACACTTTTTTTAGATTATTTCAAGCTGTTTTTCAGTTACCCTAAACGTACTAATTTTATTATATGCTTGATTTTCATGTATGAACTAGCTGAATACCCGTGCTTCGCTACGGAGTAGATACATTCAAATTAAATACATCGGTCAATGTATGCAATTAATACTATAAAAAAAATATATATATTTATAATAAATACAATGGTCAATGTATGCAATTAATGCCAAAAAATATATATTTATAAAAAAAATTTAACGGATATTTTTATAGACAAAATAATGTAGAAGAAAATATTCAAATTAAATACCACGGTCAATGTATGCAATTAATTTGTATTTTTAATATCCATAAAACATACCTTTTTGAATTAAATTCTTAAACTTCCATCTCATTAAGTCTAGTGGTTAAATTTTATCTTTTACCGTATTTTATTTATTTATTTATTTTGTCGATTTATTTCGTTGTTATGCACGTGACGATAAATTAATTTAAAGTATCACGAAAAGAAACCGCGTGATAAACATTTCATAAATTAAATTCTAAAAAATAATCTTAAAAATTCACCAAAAATCAGAGAATGGAGATAAAAATTCGAAAAAGAATTCATTTTAAAGGAATTTAAAAACAATAACAATGATATCCTAAATTGTCTTACAGAGAAGTTTGGCTCATTCAGTTTTCATATTAAACAGTTGGTCACATAATTATGAGGATAATGAATTCTTTAGCAAATTAGTATTCCAAATTTTTTCATATCCACAATAATTTTAAGGAACTTTAAATTTAAAAGTCTGAAGATTTCAATGATTATATTGCTATAGACTGAAAAATAAATATTTTATCTAATAAGATATCTGGACTCATTTCATTTCTGTACATGTTCCTAAATATTTTTGATTTGTGGTAATCACTTTTGAAATAGCTAATCATTTAGAGTAGGGGTCTTCAACCTTTCACGTTCGCGGGCCACACATCTGTGAAATAAGTAGTATAGGCAGAGGAAAAAATGTATTATTTGTAAACAAGCTTCAGCGTTTGAGATGATTGCTTGATTTGCTTTTTATAGCATGATGAAGGATTAATTCCTTAAAAACGTGTCGCTGAAGTTTTATGTGTGTAGTGTGTTTTAAAAAGTATTTTGTACCTTTATGACCAATATTAATTAAAATATTTTTATATATTATTTTCTTCAAACAACAAAAAATGGGAGTTGAATAAGATATCACGAAAAGTATTTTGTACTTTATATTGCATAAAATAGAATGAATGCAGGAAGACGAGACTCATGTGAGGTTCTGGAAAAAAAACAGCCTTGGCATTCTGCTTTCGGTGTTTATTTCTTCTTAAGTTTCTGAATACAATTACCAGTTTATTATTTTAACTAGATGAATACCTGTACTTCGCTACGGAGTACATTCAAATTAAATACAATGGTTAATGTATACAATTAATGCCAAAATGCAGTTGGCTCCCTGTTTAACTACGCTCTACTTAACCACGATCTCTATTTACAGACTATATTTCCCAGTCCCGGCCCCTCCGACATTATGGGAAATGTTATATTTTCACAAATTCTGTTTAAGGACAATCTCTACTTAAGGACGATTTTTCACGGTCCCTTGAAAGTCGTTAAACAGAGAGCCAACTGTATATATATTTATAATAAATACAACGATCAATGTATGCAATTGATGTTAAAAAACAAAAAAATTATAAAAAAAATCATAACGGATATTTTTATAGACAAAATAATGTAGAAGAAAATATTCAAATTAAATCTAATAGAACATACTAAAGAATATAGTACAGTTTCAGGAACAATTCTTTTTCTGTATTTTAATATTTTTTTGGATAATGTCCAATCGTCTACTGCATCAGCAGGAAAAAAAATTGTCTATTTCTTTCTTATGCACGTGACACAAAATTAGTTTAAAGTTTCACAAAAAGAAAAGAAATCACGTGATCAGCATTTAATAAATTAAATTCTAAAGATGAATCTTTAAAAATTCACCAAAAATCAGAAAAGGGAGGTAAAGATTAAAAAAAGATTTCATTTTAAATGAATTTTTATGATCTTTCTTGTGATATAAA
Source organism: Dolomedes plantarius (assembly GCA_907164885.2). Lineage (NCBI taxonomy): Eukaryota > Metazoa > Arthropoda > Arachnida > Araneae > Dolomedidae > Dolomedes > Dolomedes plantarius. The sequence continues at coordinate 41,765,752 of OU015491.1, forward strand.
TTTTATAACCCTCAGATTATTATTTCAAATGCAAACTTTAAAAAAGTTACAAAAACAGCTTAAAAATTTAATTTAAAAAAAAAAATCTAATAAGAATTTTTCAAAAATCTTTCTTAGTGCACCCCTTTACTATAAGATAAATTGCCATGCAAAATTTCAGCCCTTTAGGTCCAGTGGTTTGGTCTGTGCGTTATATGTCAGTCAGTCAGTTACGGAACTGTTTTATAAATACAGATAAGCCTATGTTCCGTGGGCTACCTTTCCCAGTGTATTCTTAATTCTTTTACTGTATTTTAATATTTTTTTGGATAAATTTATCTTGTTCACATTTCTTATAAAATGTCTTATTTAGAGAAATTTTATTTACATTTATTTCTTATAGTTTTTTCATTTTGAATAAATCTTAATATTCCACATTTTTTCAGTATATTTAAATGAATTTTTGCTATTATGTATGATGAATTTTCTTAAGTTTCTAACTTTTATCAATTCAAGGGAACTAATCTTAGTTATGATATTTTGTCATTGTCTTTATAGGATAAATTTTGTAATTTTAATATCCTATAATTTATTGTTTATCATCCCTTTTATAATATGGGATTGAAATTAGGTTTATATTTAACTTGTCAGCTTTATTGAATTGAAGGTATGTTCAGTTCGTTTGTTAGTTTGAAATTTTTTAAAACATCCAGCCATCAAGTATATTGTATCTGAAGATCTGCTTTTGCAATTTTATTTTTATCTCCTGAATATATTTAATATATGGATCATAATTTAAGTATTTTGTCAGTATTTTTAATATCCTTTATAAATTGTAGCCATTGGATGTAATATTTCATTCCTTTTATTATCTTTTTTAAGCATGAATATTGGAAAGTAGTAACAGAGAGACAACAACATATTGTTGTGCATGCAGGAAATATTGATAGTAGTGTATATCAAAGTGGATTTGCTTGTAATAGAAACAGCCCTTTTGCCAAGTAAGCAAATCAACTTACCTTACTTTTACACTAAGTTATAATAATGATGATGAGATTCTACAATTTTTGATTTATCTATATGCATTTCAATAAACTCATGTGTATAAAATGTAATATTTTAAATCTTTATCTCAAAATTCTTTGTATGAGTTGTGTTTCTAATAGGTATACATTCTTAGAGCACTCATAGAGGAGCTTATTATATTACTATAGGAGCTAATATATTACTATAAAATTAAAGATCTGCTAAATTTTCAGTACACCAGAGCTAAAATGTGTACTTTCAGGGGAGTAAAAAGTTTAATCTTAAGCATGAAACAGTATGCTGTTTTTGCTACCATATGAAAATTGTGCATCTGAGATGAAAATTGCATAAGTATTAGTGTTATAGCTAATATGTCTGGTGTTTCCAATTAGAGTGTTTTGTGTTGCATTTGTATTACACTGAAATAGTAAAGTCAGAACACCTCCTATATCTTTAAATTGATTTTTTTTAGGAGGGGAAGGGGGCTTAATTATATTTAATTTGCATTATTCAAATTATCCCAGTGTGGTTGCTCATGAAGTTTTGTTTAAAATTGCAAAATGAATTGAAATCAATTCCCATATAGAGAATAACACAGTTGTTTACTGATTACTGTCATGTTGAATTTCTTGTTGAATAAGTGAGCATGATTATTATGAACCCTGTTTCAAGAGAAATATGAGAAGTATTTCAGGAAAATCCAATGTTCCTATCTAAGAACAGTGGTATTTGATAGTGCATGTAAGAAATTATGATAGTATGGTAGATGAGTAGAAAATAGTTTGTCTGGAATAGCTGGGTCTCCCCCACCCCCTCCGAAGTTGATTAGAATTTGTTTTCATCTTGTATTTTATTATGTTAAGTTTACATTTTCATGTAATGACCTTTTTTAACAATTCATCAGACACCCATGGAATTTGAAAATTTTAACGAACAACAATAGTTCGATTTTGAGATGCATGGGACCTGTATCAGGTATGATAATTTCAATTTTAAGCTACAAATCTTGGTATAAAATTCTCTATAATATTTAAAACTTTCTAACTCTGACTCTTAAAATTAGGTGTCACCATTCCTACTTTGCATGTAGGAATGCTTTTTACAACTGGCTGTTGGTATAGAGATCCCCATTCTTTACCTTGGATTGAATACTTGCATACTGGAGCAAGTAAAATATGGTATGAACTTTTTATATTTATTTAATGTAGTAAAAAAATCATATATATATATATATATATATATAAATATATAGTGTGTATTATAGTGTATATACACTACCCTAAAATAATGGACCGGATAGCTAGATATGATGGTATAAAGGAAAGAATACATGCTTTAATAGGGGGATGGTCCCCCACATGCTGCAATTACACCAGCAACCCTTCTGGCCATACTTTCAACAAGGTTTTGATTCATAGCTATGGGTATTTGTGTCCATTTCTGCTGCAAGAATGTTACGAGCTCAGCAGTAAATTTTGGACGTGGTTCCCTGGTCTAAGCATTGCTCTAACTCATCACACAAATGTTCTATGGGGTTTAGGTCGGGACTCTCAGGCTTTGTTGGATGGGGTGATGTTTGGTTTGTGTGCAGCAACACATCCGTGGATATTGAGAATATGCAGTTCTTTCCACAAAGTATTGGAGTGCACCGTAACCCCTGCTGCCTGTTGAAACTCACTGTTGATGATTTGGAGTGGTTTCTTGCAGTTCTTATGAACCTCATACTTCAGGTCATCGGCTTTCTTCAGGACATGCCGATTGTGTTTGGTCAGTTTACGGAGATGACCAATGTGTGTAGTTCGTGTCCCAACTCCCATGGTCTTCCACTTCTTCATGACATCATCAACATTTGACCGTGGCTTTGATAATTCTACCACAATTGTGCAAATAGACTTGCCACTCATGTGGCAACCAACTATAACACCTCTTTCAAAGTCACTAAGTTCCTTTTGTTTCGACATAGTGTCACAATTTCACACAGAACTAATGACGTTACCACTTTGCGTATCGTATTTAACCTTAATAGGTCATGTGCAAGCACTGGATTTGCATAAAATCCGACATGCAGTCAGATTTTATGTAAATCTGCTGCTGTCCTGTGCATTATTGTAGGGTAGTGTATATATAGAGTGTATTATAGTGTATGTGTATTTATATACAGTGGAATCTTGATCGATCATTCCCTGAATCTTCATTTTCTCGTATGTGTCGATTATTTCACCCAGTCCTGACGATCATATTGCTTTGTTATGTTCCCACATCTATCGTTTTCCCAAATTTATTGTTCAGTTCAGTTGATCCCTTGAAAAACTATAATCATGATTCCACCGTATATATCGCTCACTCCTTTCAACAACGCCATAACTCAAAAATCGGCGATTTTTAGTTATGCTTGTTTTCAGAATGCCCTGAAAGAATAGTATATCCTTGCAAGATCGTTATATCTAACCACTCAATATTTAGCCCCTAGCGAGCAGAATTAAAATTTATTTTCAATACATTTCAATGTACTGTTCAACTTTCAATTCACTCTCCTGAAAAATCTTGTTTTTTGAGATATGACGTTCTTGAAAGGAGTGAGCGAATATGTACACAGTGTGTACTATGGGTCACTATACAGTCTGGGCTTTTATTTATTATTTATTTATTTATTTTTTTGTTCAGAAGTAGATCAAAATTAATATCTTAAATACTGTAATAAACAAATCTTTTCTTTTACTATTTTGGTATGTCAGTTTAAGAAGTATGGCATTTAATTCCATAAACCTGCCAAGCATTGCGATCATCATTGACCAATGAAGTTGTCAGACTGTGCCATAGGAATACCACACTATGAACTCACTGTAGCTATTACCAACAAAACTCATTCTCTTCTTGACTGTCATCAGACTGAGTCCCTTACATCAGTGGTCCCCAATCCCCGGGCCACGTACCGGTACTGGTCCATGGATCAAATGGTACCGGGCTGCCCAAGGAACATTAAATTATTTTCATTTTATTTACAGTGGTGTATTTCTCTCGGGTTTGTGCATCTTTGCTGGATTTGTGCTAATTTATACCTTTGTAAGAGAAGAAATCTTGTAACTATTTTAAATTAGTTTATTGTTTATTAAACATTTCAAGATTATTAATTAAAATTGCAGTCATAAAATTGAAAATAAATGCACTTTCCTGAAAGAAAAAAAAAATAAATAAATAAAATGAATTTTTTATTGAACAATAAACGGAACGTCATTTATACATCAAAATACCCTGAGATTGCCACCACAGCACTTAAATCCCTTCCGACAACCTATCTGTGTGAAGCGGGGTTTTGTGCAGTGACAGCAACCAAAACAAAACAACAGAATAAACTGGACATAAGCAACACACTATTACCTCCAGATCGAACCGTCTCGTTGCAAAGAAACAAGCTCAGGGTTCTCATTGATTTAGTGATCTAGTGAGTTAAAATGTTAAATCACTTTATATTCATTTTTTGGTGTAACTGTATTTTGTTTTGAAGGTATGTTTAAATACAATTAAATTAAAATTATGAAATCAAAGCAATCTAAAATATAAACAATCAATGTCCCCCCCCTCAGCAAGCCGCAGTAAAATTATCAAACGTTGACCGGTCCGTGGCGATAAAAAGGTTGGGGACCACTGCCTTACATGACATATCTGTGCTGACAAACCCTAAAACAAACTATAAAAGTATTCCAGTGATTGTCTATTTTACACCAGTGTCATTTACATTAGAAAACTGTCCATGAATCAGTGTTGGAATGTGTATATTTCTCCATTTTAATTGTTGGTAACATTTTTAAACTATCTGATTGTATTTTGCATCTAGTTATATTCTTTGCATTAAATTAGTGTTAATTGCCTCAGCTTCTCTATCTAATAACTTTATCCCTTTGTGGTACATGGTGCAATGAAAGGAAAGATGAGAAGCAAGGTCAAGGTAGTTGTCTAGAGGTTGCATTGTACTATAAAATTTAAATTATTTTTAATAAGTGGGAATAAAGACTTGTATTATAAACAGGAAGTTTTGTACATATCTTTATTTTAAATAATGGCCAATAAATGTAACAATTTTTACAGGTGATTCCAGTGTGCTAAAAATGTTATAATATTACCATAATTTTCTGCTTTTAATCACATACTTAAATTTCATTGAAAAAAAAATTCCTTCTATAATCTGCAGAGGATTGAATGCCTGTTCACCTGCTTCCTTTCAACACACCCTGTGCCACTAAGTTAAAGAGTCATTTGATTACACAACTGAAGAGTTTAACTTTCATTTAGAAAAAAGCATATAACCAGATGATAAATATAATTATGCACAGTTTTAGAATTTTCAACAATGGCATTTAAAAGTAATGATTTTTTTTGGATAGCAAAAATATTACTAAGGTCCAAAGTTTAAACTCAAACTTTCTTGTTGTAAAGCAATACAAACAGTTTAAAAGTGGGATGTTAAAGATTTAAGGGTTGCTTTGTGACATGAAACAGTGAATTTTGGAAATTCTATGTTGGAGTTTGTTGCAAGTTTGCTATCCAAATTTTTCTTGTCATATTGCAAACTTTCATAAAAAGGATTTTTCTATTCTTTCGGTGTTAACAGTTATATTATAAAATTTTTAATGAAGGGTAAATGTATTCTAAAACAAAATTTCAATTATAAATTCAGTTACATCCTGTATTTTGTTAGTTTAACATGGGATACTGTAGCTTCTAGGCTGTATGCATCATCTACTTTAGCTGAACTTTCAGCTGAAATTCCACTGAACAGCTCATGTGCTTTCACTTGCAGGATATGGTCAATTTTTCAATGAACTCTCTTGAAAGCCATGAGTAGAATGATATTCAAGAACACAGGTCGATGGAAGAGCAGATCTTAGCCCTCAGCTTGTACTAACCTTTACACTCCTCCCTCTCACTTTGTTACCAAAAATTAGTCAAATTTCCACATGCTGTTTAGGTACTGGCAAATGAGATTGGCAGATGACAGTGAGGCTATGCCATGTAATAACGTTTTAGTAAAATGCTGATTTTCTATTGTGCTGCCATCTGTATCAATAAAGATTATTGTTGAAACTCGTTTTCAAATCTTTAAACATTTCCTGGCAGTCTCTGGGGAAGGGTAGGGGACCAATGCAGAAATACACAATAGCCTATAATCTGCATTAAGAAGTTTTTTTAAAAAATTAATGTATAATCCATGCATGATTGCAATACATGAATATTTTTCAATCAATTTAAGAGTTTAATGTGTGTTTTTCTCCAGTTCTACTGTATTTCACTTTCTGTTTGATTATATGCTCCATATACACACTTTATTAAAATGCACTTATGTACATATGTTTTTTCTAAAATATTTTTTAAGAGTAATGTGGTATGCATTTAAATTTTGCCAGAATCTAATCTCATGAGATGTCATGCTGTTTAAGATGTAGCTTGAAATGTGGCAGGCTTTTATTTTTTATTAATAGAATTTTTAAAAATAGTTTGATTCAGCCTTAGTTCAATTGATGTTAAAGTGCTTTTTTTTTTCTTTGTAAAATTTTAATTTGTATCATATCATTATAGGTACAGTATTCCTGCAAAGGGATGTGAAAAATTTAGAGAAAGTATGAAGAAAATTATGCCTGAATATTGTACAAATAATCCAATTTGGCTTCCATCAGATACAGCTATGGTAATAGTTTTATGTTCTTGTAATTTTGAACATTTATATTGAATTTTTTAAAACAAGTGTATTGAAATTTGAATTGCCTACTCAAAAATTACTGCCTTTTGGGAATCTGTTTTCTTTTCAAATTATCCTTCAAGATCAACCTGGTACTACATTATTCCCTTTAGTATTTCCCTAAAATGTTATTCTTAATTGTTTCTTTCATTTTTGCCAATTTGTATTTGAAACATTTTTATTCCCTCACAGGTGCCTCCAGATTTATTGGTCAAACATGGTGCATCATTAAGTCGTACAATTCAAAATAGTGGTCAGTTTGTTGTTATATTCCCTGGGTCTTTCACTTCCACAATATGCTGTGGTTACTGTGTTTCAGAGTCTGTGTACTTTGCTCCAACATCTTGGTTAGACATAGCAGTTAAAGCATTTGAAGTAAGTAGAAGTTTTTGATAATATCCAGAAACACTTTTTTCTTGTCGTATAGCTTTTATTGGATTCCCCTTTATTAATTGAGAATTGCATACACAGTAGAAATTTTTTGATCATGCTTTTAATAAGTAGATTTTTCTCTGTTGTGAAGGTTGAAATATAAGGTTTTCACTCTAGTGTTTAATGATTGCTAAAAATTCCCAAAATAAAAACCAGAATTTATAAAATTCCTTGTGGATGTTGTAAAAATTTTGTTGATTTTAGTTATTTTCAACCAAACTGTTAACCTAAGTTAATTGTTAAATAAGATAAATTAAGAAATGAAGATATTTTTTTCAACATTATTTTACAGCTATGCAGTTTTATTGAATACATTATCTTATATTCCTAAAAGTTTGTATTTGGGAGAACAATGTTCTTTTGCTTTTTTTTCTTGGTATGCAAGTTTGTTTAGTTTTTTTTCCATTAGTAAAATATAGACAATGATTAAATTGTTATAAATGGATTAAAATCATTATAATATTCCAAATATTCTTAAGCATAAAAATATGTTTACAGCTGAGAGGTTCTTAGTTTTATCATTCGTATCATTGAGTTGAAACTGTATTTACTTTCTTTTGACTTGTGTTTGATGCAGTGTATTCTCCAGTATAGGAGAGTGCCATTTATTAATTTACATAGTATGGGTTTAGTGTGAATTATTTTATCTGAAAATAATTTATTTGAGCACTTTTTTTCTTTTTTTAAATCCTATGTCCACTGTAGGCCAATTGGTAATGCTATGTCTTTCTGTCCAGGACGACCTGGCAATATAACCATGTTCAGAAATGCAAGCACAACTAACATCCTATGGTCCTGGATAAGCAGCCAGGTGCTGTCCCTTTATAACAGTGTTTCCCAACTGGTGGTCCACGGACCACAGGTAGTCTGTGAGAGCCTTGAGAGTGGTCTTGCACCACATGTAAAAAAGTTGCCAAATAAATGGGGATTTTGAAAGCAATGTTCATTGAACTAGATGGGCCGAATATAATCCGATGACTATCAGGTGTTGAATTAATATTTCATAAAAGTTTAAGATAATTATTTTATTATCTGTATCCCTTTTGCCTGAGGGATATTCTATACCCCCATAACCCCTGGAAGGTCCACCCCCCCACCCACCCCTCAAGTCAGTGGGCATCGGGGTGGTCTGCACATGGTTCAATTTCTGGCTTAGTGGTCTGTAGACTTCTACAGGTTGGGAACCACTGCTCTATAACATACACAAAGTAGGCAGGTCAGGGAACTCACAATTCCGATTTTACACAAATGTTGTAAGCGATATTCGTTTCCAGTAAGCACACTTAAACAAGCCACACTTGTTTTTCTTGGAATTTTACCATTTTTCTGTTAAGGCATTTCCAACTCTTTCCAGCAGCCCCTTCCAAGTAAGGGCTATGCCCTTTTTTCCTTTAATTTTGAAAATACAAGATTTTTGTAATTATGCATAGGCAGAGGTGTATACAGTTTAGGTAATTGAGAGGTGGACTTAGCAAGAACATCTGCTCTCTCTCATTTTCAGGGATCCCACAATGGCTTAGGATCCACCAGAAGACCATTTTGTTGCTCGAATCCATTAGGTGTCTGATGGCTTCTTTACAGCCATCCTCACAATGAAAAAAAGTTATTGGCATTTAATGAGAAATGGATATAGGTGAAGAAAACCACTTTTTTCCCTGGCTAGCCTGTTAGTGCCTAAGCAGCCAATAGGACTGCTGTGATTTCACACAGTTAAAAAATTTTGTAAAATGCACTAACTCCTGTGTTTTTAATGGCAGCTCCAGGAGATCCTTCAGTATAAATCTGTAGCCACCCACAAACATGAAGAATACCTCTCATGAATAGATGCAAGTTCTAATGATTTTAGTTCTGAATCTGAACAGAATTTTTTATTGGAAGAAACTACAAATTCAAAATTTCTTGTAGCAACATTCAAGAAGTCAACACTGGCAAAAGTTTTTACTCAGTTAGCACTACACAGGAGGCTTGTTTAACTTAAAGACAGCTGTAGCACTGCTTCTGTAATGCAAAATATAGAAGCAATTTATTTGAATTAGTGGTGAAGGATTTATTGCTAAGTTTAGTGACACATACATTCAAAATTAGAAAGACATAAAGGGGAAAATTTGGCATTTTTTCCTCTTGATTAAAACAGAATTTATTTTATTAGTCCATAGAGACTAATTAAAAAGTCAAAATCTTTAATGGATTCAATTTAAGTATTTTAAATTTGAATTTGTGTTATAAGCACTTGTACTATTGATTCTTGTACATAATACATTATACTTTTCATTTGCATCATTATATCTTATTTGTGTATATTAACATTTTTTACTGATTCTAAATTTCTTTAAAATATTTGAATATATTTAATGTTGTTGCATTAGATTTTAATGCTATATATTTTTCATTCATTTACAGGATATTCAAAGCAGCTGTGAACCACCTTCATTTTCTCTAGAAAGGCTGTTATTTAGTATAGCAAATGATCCTAAGACACAACCTGAGACTTTGCAAAAAATTCTACCATTAATCGAAAATATCAGGTATATTTTAATTTTTTATTTTTTGTAAGATCTACAGTTTCTGTAGCTACTATTTACTAATTTAGAAAGGTCTATTTCAGTTTACTCATTGCAGTTCTAAATATTGAGAGAATGTAGTTAATAAGCTTCATTATACATACCTTATTAAATAAGCATTTTATATTACCAGATTATTGTAAATAATATATAAAATGAGAGCAATTTAAAATAAATCCAATACTCAGAAGTGAAGATTTTTATTTTTAAAAAACCATACAAAACGCTTGATTTTTGTGTGTTATATGTGACTACAATCATGTGTGTGTGTATTGTAGTCACAATTTTTAAAATTTTGTCAGAAGAGGAGTTTCTACCTAGAGAGTTATGTGTGTTTATAAGTGACTACAATTGTGTGTATTGTAGTCACATTTTTTAAAATTTTGTCAGAAGAGGTGTTTTTACCTAGAGAGTTATGTGTGTTTATATGTGACTACAATCGTGTGTATTGTAGTCACATTTTTTAAAATTTTGTCAGAAGAGGAGTTTCTACATAGAGAGTTATTTATTATTTGGGAAAGAACTTTCAAAAGTAATTTGGCTGTAAAACCATTTATATTTCTACAACAACTTCCGAAAGACAATATCAGTCTAGAGGGTTTTTTTTATGCCTTGGCTCTAAAATAATTCATTGGTTTGAAGGTCAGTTTTATTGAGTTGCAAAAACAGCAGATGCTTCTGTAATTAAATCTGTTGTGTCATTTTTTTGATATGAAGTATTTAATTTTTATATACATTGTTATAAGTGTTAACTGTTGCTGTAACTGAGTTGAATTTATGAGAACTCATTTTTATCATATTATATGGCTACCAAATTATCCTCTTCACTAGTTTCTTGATCTCATAATCTAATTATTTAGCAAAAAAAAAAAAAAAACTGTTAAAATATTATTTAATATAATTAATTTATTAACAGGGGCATTGTGAGGCAATGTTGCAGACAGTGAACAAAATTTTAACCAAGCTCTTAAGTATTCATAACTTGAAAAATCGTCATTGTTTAAGTAGCCGGACAATTGATGAATGTCCAAGGTGCTGGCATTCAGTACCAGAGTATGTGGGTTCGGGTACCACTCTTGGCATGGACGTTTGTAGCCATTTGGAATCTGATTTAAGCAGTAGGTCTCGGTCTAATGAGCCCTCGTGTAGCAAAAGTTGACCGCAGCACTCCAAACAAAATAAAACCAATCATTGCATTATATCTGGACAGGTATTCTTTCATGTAAATTTATTCCTTCCTTGAACTGAAGGCGATGGGAAATACTTTTTACAATTGTTGGGAGGAAGGGGGAAAATGTTTGATCTTGCATCTATATTCTGTAACTGGCCGGGCTTCGCCCAGCTATCGAATCACTTGACACTTGAATCACAGTTCACTTGAATTTAAAAAAAAAAAATTTCTCTTTTAATTGCCAAAAAATCCCCCCAAAATCAGTACGTCTTCAAATGATCTATTTATGATTAAAAAGTTTGAATTAAAAGTATGAAAAATAATTAAAAATTAGACACACGATGAAACTTTTTTTTCAATGATTCATTCTTTAGTGAGACTCACACTGTGAATGAATCATGCTGTGTTTACATCGTAAAACATGGCAGTTACATTTTGTTTGGTGGAGTATTTTGTTTGGTAGAGATATTTCAATTCTACTCTGGTGGAGTAGAATTGAAATATCTCTAAAATTATTAAAGTAACAGGATAAGTGTATGCATAAAATATCAGTTTTTAAAGCTCTTTTCAAATATGTAACCTTTATGTACTTTCATGAAAAAAAAAATGCATAGATTTCGACATTTTCAAACATGGCCGAATTTCATAACAGATGCCATACCGGAAATGGTCTACCCGGAATTGTTCCCGACTTACAAAGTTTTCCTTTTATTTATATAGATTAAAATATAATTTAATGAATGTAATTAATTATTTGGCATTTTACTGTTATGAACTAACTTGCTACACAGGTTATTTAAGCAATTAATTGTAAAGCTAAAAAGTTTTAAACAGTAAGGGTTTAATGTTAATGTATTAGCCTCCATTTTTCTGATTGTTTGATAATTGAATTATCAAAATTAGTTTAGTAGAGCAGATTTAACAACTCAGAAACTTTGCTACATCTTTCTTACACAATTTTCATATAGTTATCTTGCTTATTAATCTTGAGGACTTTGTGTTATTATTGGATCTGCTTTTCGTAAAAATAGAGTTGTACCTTCTTAATTTACTTTACAGATTTCTGTAAAGTATCTCTGTAAGTTTCTGTAAAGTATCTCTGTAAGTTCTGTAAAGTAGTTCTGTAAGTTTTTGACACCTGAGCTGCATCAGCCCATATAATATCAATCATAAGTTAGAAAATGATTAATAATTAAACTTAAAACTACTAATAATCAGTGAATTAGTAATTTAAGTGTTATAACGTTTCTTAATTTTGTGTATGTGTGGGTGTGACTGCAATGATGTATGTGCATTACCCAAATGAAGAATTAAACATGTAACTTTACATAGTTTAATTTATACCCTGAAAAATTTAACTATGTAAAGTTACATGTTTAATTTTTCATTTTTGAGCATTATGAGGTATAGGTAAGGAATTAATTTAATACTATTATGCATCTTTTTTATTTTTAAGAAACTACACCAAATATTTTCATAGTTTTCCTCATGTTGTTAAACAAAATTTGTTAAATAACTTTGCATTTCACCCATGTCTTTATATTGAGGAATAACACTTTAATTGTTTTAACTTTAGAATAAAAGAAATGCGGCTAAGGTCCCAGCTTAGTGAATTAGGATTAAAACAGTGCGAGAGATTGCCAGTTCTAGAAATCAAAGACAAAAAGAAAAAATCAAGAGCTGATGACGAATGTGAACAGGAGTGTGAAGTTTGTCGCACCCATTGTTATGTGTCTATGGTAAGTTTTGAATGTTACAAAATACTTATCTTTAGGTTTATATATATATATATATATATATTTATTTTTTTTTAAGTTTAATTTCTCATATTGAAATTATCCATGCATTAAAAAGAGCTAGAAATGTCATGATCTTCATTGCAAATATTGATGGTAAGATGTTCTGATTTTACAAGTCATGTTGCTTAAGACCAAAAAACTATATCTAAATATATATATAAAGTATTAGAGTTTCAGTCTAAGGGATCAAAATATCCTCATAAAAAGTTCTAATATTTGGTAGCTGTAGATTTTGACTCTGGATACCTTGTCTTCAAAGGAAAGTCCTCATTATTGTAGATAGTCAAATATAAAAAATTTGAAAACATTTCAGTTATTACCCGTGTAAAATTTGTTTATCAATTTTCATATTAAATAAATAGATTTTTAAAACTCATGCTATCAGATTCTTCATTTTAATATTTGAAAGCTAAATAAAAAGTTTTTTTATATTACCTATTACAGTTTTAAACAATTTTTTAGAAACTGCCTTATGATTTATTTATTAACTCCCATTTTGATGGAAGTAGAAGCATTTGGCACCTTGTTGGGAATTACTAATATATGAACAGTTGGCTTAAAAATTGTTTTTTTGCAGGTTGTGTATGTTCAAGAAGATACTATATATTGTCTTCCCCATGCTCTTGAACATATTCCAAAAAAGAATTTGAAGCTGTGTAAACTTTCATACACATATAATGAAGTAAGTGCCATTTAAGTTATATTATACTACTGATTTCCTTAATTTATCAAAATTAATGTTTTTAATTTCCTTGCTTCCATTCCCATTAAAATTATTCTTTGAAATTGTTTCTGGGAATGTAAAGCTGGCAAAGTATATAAGTATGGTACGAAACTAGCTTTAATGCATCAATTAAAATTACTTGCTTAGTCTATATATACAGCTGTAGGAATTAGTATTTTAAAATCTTCCAAGTTGTATTAGGAAGAATCTAATACAAAATTAAGATTAAGAATTTTATCTAAAAATTATGTTGTTGAATGAAGTTATTTTTGTGTTTTTAAAAAAAATTGAAGCTTTTTAAGTTATGGGTTTTTTGTTTTGATTTATTCAAAGAATGATATATTGCATTCTGAAGAGTATGTGAATGTCTTTTATTATTGCTTAATACAGTAGTGGTACACAAACTATGGGTTGCGACCCCCTTGTGGGTCATGAAAATAATTAGAGGGACCACAGATAGTTTGAAGTAAATTTATATCATACTGAATTATTAAATTAATAAATTTGCTTTAAATATGCTAATAATTTTGAAATCATGCTCTTTTTAAAACTTTTTATAGTTAAACTTTTCTTAATTTTTACTTAAATGAAATACAAATACATATTTTATTTAAATATGAATCTTTAGTCACATGAGTGCCTAAAACAAATACAGATGGTAAACAAGACTTTTTTTTTATTGTTATTATGCAAAGTAAATATATACCAAAATGTACAATTCATTTAAAATATTGGGTTGTTCGGAAAGTAATTTTGTTTTTCCCCAACAGCGGACTTTATTCTTCAACAGTAATTGTATTTTTTCAGCTGATATAATGGTAGCTGGCAACAAGGCTTGTTTGTGAAAACGTTTCTTTGATTCTGCGTAATAGCTTTTGTTTGGTGCCCTATCAAATATGGAAAGTCGAAAGCAGCATTTTTCAGCATATTTTACTTTTAACTATTGAAAAGGTAAAAATGATGTTTAAGCAAGAAAAAAATTATTTGCTGCGTATGGAGATCTATTGACAGAATGCTGGTGCCAAAACTGGTTTGCAAAATTTCGTTCTGACAATTTTGATGTACAAGATGCACCCTATTCTGGAAGACCAGATGAAACTGTGGAAGGCAAAATAAAGGCATTGATTGAGGCAAACTGCTGAATAACAACTTGTGAGATCACTGAAAAATTAAATTTATCGAACCGTTCATGATCATGTGAAACGCCTTGGTTTAATTTCAAAACTCAACATATGGGTTCTGCGTGTTCTTATAGAAAGAAATGTGGTCCGTCGCATTGACATCTGTGATTTGCTGCTGAAACATCAAGAAAATGATCCATTTTTTTAAGCAGATCATCACTGGGTACAAGAAATGGGTTGTCCACAACAATGTTAAATGCAAGAGATCATGGAGTAAAAAATATGAACCGGTTCAAAGCACTTCGAAAACTGATATTCACCAAAAAAAGGTGATGCTGTCTGTTTGGTTGGTGAGATTTCAAGGGAATCTTTTTTTTTTTTCTCCTTCTACTGGACAATACCACAGTCAGTTCTGAAGTGCACTGTCATCAACTAGACAAATCGAATGATTCACTGAAACAGAAAATGCCAGAATTGATCAATAGAAAAAGTATAGTGTTACACAAAGATAATGCAAGACCTCATACAAGTTTGATAACTCGCCAAAAGATTTTACAGCTTAGATGGGATGTGCTACTACACCCACCATATTCTCCAGATCTGGCACCTTCAGAATATTACTTGTTCCAGTCCCTACAACATTATTTAGAGGGCAAAACCTTACTTCAAATGAGGATGTCAAAAATGACTTAGATCAGTTTTTTGCCAGCAAAAATCAGAATTTTTAAGTGCGTGGAATCATGCTACTGCCAGTATTATGGCAAAAGGTATTGAATCAAAATCGAGAATATATAATTCAATAAAATATTTATACATTATAAGAATATCGCCTTTCATTTTCACCCCCAAAAATATATTTAAAAAAAAAAATGAAATGACTTTCCGAACAACCCAATAGTTTGTCAAAATTAGCTTATTTCTTTTTGTCCATTTTTGCTATTATTTTCCTAAATTTTTGAAAAAAATTGTCATTGCCAAAAAATTTTCAGAAGAATCCAGTGATTTTTTATCTGAAGAAAATGGGTCGGGATTGAAAAAAGTTTGTGCATCACAGGCTTAATACATAGGAATAATGATAATTTTTTTCCCTCCTTATAATTTTTTTCTCTCCTTAAAAATATTTTCTACAATTCAATAAGTTTTCAGAAAGGAGCATTTAAATTATTTAATTAACTCAGATTATTGTTGAACTTTATCCTATTTAACCCTAACTGACTCAATTATATATGTATATATATATATATATTTTTTTTTTCCCCTCAGAATGAACTTAAAGAGTTGGAGACAAAAATAAGTGAACTTATCTCTGTTCACTTAGCAAAACTAAGTGCTAAAAAGAAATCGCCTAAAAAGAAGACTACATCTACATCTGAAAAATAGTGTTCATAGTTTGCATCGTCACTCATGAGGCCAGTTTATGATACTTAATTTTAACCTCATTCATTTATAGTCATTTTATTAAATATTTTAAGTACTTAGTGCCATTATATATATGTTTTTCCCCTTATGTAAAACATTAAAAAATTTTTTATCCTTTGTTATGTAGCTAGAAAATCAGCACATGATATTGCAAATACCTCAGCAAAGCATTGATTGCCAAAATTTGTTATAAAGCCTTGAAGCTTTGCGCTTTAGTCATTGTGTCATTTTTGAAACGGATATTTTCAATTTTATTTATTTATTTATTTTGTTCCATGTTGATAGACAGAAGTACATTGTACTAGCTCATGATATTCTATTATTATTATTATTATTATTTTGGTTTTAGCATCTTGTTTTGCTACAGATATCTCTTATATGATCATATATCAAGGAAGTGGTTTTGGGAAAAACTTACCAAAGCTGTTCAGTATTTTGTGTTCAATGGAAGTTCATTATCAATAGCTTAATTTCTTCTGCGACTTGTTCTGTAAATTGTGTTTTTTGCTGAATTTTAGAATGGCACTCTGTAGTTTTGAGATCTGTTTATTAATTTTTTATTATTTTATAATAGTATTGCATCTAACTATATAATGGTTAAAATAATTTATTATTCAGAACTCCACTTTATCAAATAAGGTACAGATATAATGAATTTGTAGTTTTCAAAACAGGTTATACTCTTTATATGTATATAACTTTACATGGCTAATCCATTTCCGGAATCAAATTATTATATTTGATACAAAAGTTTAATGCATTTAAAAACTGATGTTGCATAATAATTTGATTTCACAGAGGAAAATGAAGTGTATAGTATTTATTTATTATTATTATTTTTAAATTTGTATTCAACTTTTATCCCTTCAGCTAGTCAGGCGTTAAACATTTTGGGATAATGTTGATTCTGAATTTCAATTTGTACAGTAGTTACCTAATCCTCTAACTAAAATCTTTATTATTTTCCAATATTATGAAATTTATATGTATATTTTGTTTAGTGCTAATATATATTATTATTTCATCATATTCCACATTTTTAAGTTTTTAAGAGTGGACTTGAACATGTACAGTTTTGCTGATTACCACAGACTGTTTTCTTTTGGTTCATGACTATTATTTTAAATTCAGTTGAAATCATGTTTAAACTATAATTTATCCATTAGAAGAAATCCATTTAATATTCTATTGTTATTTATTCCTCTATTTTTCTGTAAGAGGTTGGAAACTGTTAAGTCTTTATTGTTGAAAAGGAAGATGTTAATCCATTAAGAGGATATTTACATTTAGAAAAGAAATTAGACATTAAATTATATCGATTTCTTGTTCTTTCAAGAAACACCTGTTTTTTATCATTGTTAAAAGGCAAGGACTGACATTACATACATCAATCATGAACATAATCGCATTTAACTTTTAAAGGAAAATTCCATAGTTAATTTTATTCTTTGACCTCATATTGTGCAGTTTGTATCTCTTTAATTTAAAAATACCAATTATAATTTAAATTAAAGAGACTAGTTATAAGCATTTAAAAAAAAATTATTTTGTGAAATTTGATGAGATGCATGTTAATTTGTGCTGTGATTAAATATTAATTAATAGAAAGAATGAGGAAGATGTAGAAAAAAGCCTTTATCTAGTATTACCATACAATGATAGTTCATTGAACCAAAAGCTTAAAAAATAATTATTGATGAAACTAAATCAAATATGGATTCACAGCAATGTTACAAAAAAAATGTTCAGCTAATAGACAGATAAAAGTATTATCATTTAAAACAAAAATAAAAATAGGTATGCCATGTTTTAATGTTATTAGATGTATATCATGCACAAAAAGTAAAGGAAAATAAGTAGCTACAGATTGTTTTACGCAAAATTTCTGAATCATTTTAAAATGTTTAACTGTTTGGAGAATTTGCTCCTACTGATATAACTTTGTGTCAAATGGTTCTAGAAGCATAGGATTCATTCCAATAGGTACAATATACGAAAGTAAATGACAAGCATTATTGAATGAATATTTGCAATGGTTAATTTACAAGAAAATTTCTGAGTTTGCATTTCTTCACTCCGAATGATTTTATTGTCTTTCTACAAGCTTGAAGATGGTGGCTGACTTACAACCTAACTTTGACTCCTCATTCCTTTTTATATTGATGCAAGAAATTCTTGGGACACAGTTTCTCCTCCCCACCCCACCCCACATAATTTGAATTTTCAATTGAACAAAATTCCTTGTTTAAAAGTTTCAGTACCAAAGTTTTCTATAGCTTAAAAAAAATTTAGGAGTTATTGTTTTCATCTGGAAATTAATAAGGTAGCTTGACCATTCATTTATTTTGGAATACCAGTATTTCTCACTTGTTATTCTCTGGAGAAAAAATACTTTAACTGTTGTGCTGACTGCATAATTTACATGAATAAATCAGTATAATGTCAAAGGCTGGCCGTGAGACATGTTTTTATTTTTTAGTTTATACAGTGTCATTCAAAAATGACAGGATACTGTGATAGTTTGAATTCTGAGTGTAATGGTGATAAGAAGAGGACTTTAACATTCTTAAATGATGGAAAAGTAAATCTATGGTAGTTAAGCTAGAGAATGACTAAATTATTTAGATGTATGATGCTACAAGAAAAATATAAAAAGGTCATCCCTTGCATTTTCTTCATACCCTGAGAATCCTATTTCCAGAACCTCATTTTTAATGCTCCATCTTCTGATAATTGTAAAATTTGTCACTGCATTTATAATCTTACTTTTGAAACAAAAGAGAAAGCATCTAAACATAAATGCTTTTCACTTCTGTAGTACTCTCATCATATAATATTCCAAAACAAGGTAAAATCTGAAATGTTCTTGCCTTGCAGATTAGGGATATCCATAGGGATACCCACCTCTATTTCATATTTTTCAAAGTTAAAAGATTTTAAAATCACTTTTATATCATATCCCATTGGGCTCATGACCAAAAAATTGAGAGCCCCTCAAAAAATTTTCAATGATTCATTTTTTTCATTTGAAGGTATTGATTGTTCAGGTATTTACAATTTTCAACTTCTTTTGATTTTGCATATCTTTATAATAAAAACAAAAATGTTAATTTGCAAATGCTTTTTTATATGCATATTCTGCCCCCACCCCCTTTCTGCAGTAGGGTCACTTATTGTTATTACCATCTTGATGCACATGAAAATAGTATGAACAAAATGTAGAAAAATTGATAATTTATCTTAATATAATAATTTAGTTCAGGAATAAAGGTATGCGTGCTGGCCTGATCTTAGCATGAATTCCACAATTATTTGTAAAACTCCCTCTATCTCTTTTATGTATATAAAACACTTAGGTTACATAAAAATTTTTCTCCAAGACATATTTTTCTTTGGGCCTGCATGGAAAACATTTGATACTACTAGCAACTAGTATTCAGATGTCTCTCTTTACAGTTATTATTCAATATTTTAATGTACCAAGTTCTGCATTCTGCTATATCTTGAAACCAAGCTCCAAGTTATTGAAGCTCAGCGAGATCTTATTTTTTATGAGTTAAATGATTGATCAATTTGTTCCAGTTATATTAAAAGGCAGGCACAAGAAGCAAATGCAGCTTGTTCTTTCGATTGTAACTTCCTGCCTTCGGGGATAAGACTGCTGAGCTGCAGTTCTGTGTAATGGTTGTATAAATTGTTCTACTGCTCAGATTTTTATCATGAAATAAGTTATGCTATTAATCGATATTATGAACAGTTTTGTCCAACTTTATTACATAGCAGGGTTTTGATTACCTTGATTTAACTATTATGTGGTTTTCCTAGCATGTTATGTAAATACACCTATTTTCTCCTTGAGTGTCTTTTGTGAAACCCCTCACTCTAATGTGCAAGTTTCTTAGTAAAATAAATTACTTGATTTAATAGGAGCAATCTAAAATGTATTAATAGATTTTTAAAAAAAAAAAGGCTGATAAATACAATGCAGCATTTTTCAGCCATATTGCTAAATTATACATAGGATTTCTAGAGACAAATAAAAGGCTTTTGGTCTCTGATTCAAAAGTTGAACCATATGTCACCCTAATGCAAGAAATTGAACGATGTTTAAGACTATATTCACAATAAAATAAAATGACAAAATCCAAGCATTGTTTACTTTCTTAATGGGTTTAATAATTAGTAGTGATAAAGGGCCTGTACGAATTTAAAATTTGAATAAGCAACAAATCTTAGTATATGGTGGCACCTCACAATGGCAAAAATATTGAGTAATGTCTTACTTCCCCTCCAAAAAAAAAAAAAAATTTTAAATATAGCCTGTATAATTGTTAAGTATCTGGTATATTATTAGGTATTTGGTATGATATGTTAAATGTTGTAAAGTAATGTAAAGTAAAAAGCATTAAGTGTAAAGTAATATAGTTATAGCTAGACTCTTTGTTCTGAAATTCAACGTTTCTTTAAAACCAGTTTCTTTTTGGTTCTCTTTCTCTGAGGCACATTTTGTTTACCTCATATACTACAGTAGGCAGGCACAAAAATTTTATAGAGGGGTGTTACATTGATATCAGTTATCTGCATCTTTCATTAAAATAAGTGATTGCGCATATGCAGTGTTCTTTAGGATAATTTTTGTTAAATTTTAATAATTTTTTTTCCCTCTAATACAGATAAATGTAATTTTGAACTTCGCAAAAACCAGTGCTGAATAATAACCTCAATTATGAGAAATGATGAAGGTTGGTCGCTTCTTTTGCCATAAATGATCCCTGAAATATCCATTAAAAATTTTGCCTTCGAAATTTAGTTAATATTTTGTCTGAAAAAATGTTTGCTAAAGTTTATTATACAAGCTCTTTATTTTAATCATGTTAATGTATTTTTTAATTTATGACCATAGGTATTTATATCTTAATCTTTAACAGTCACTCATTTTCTTTAATCAGTCTTAGTGTACATGAGTGTGCATGCATCAATCAAAATACAGTAGAACTTCTCTAGCCAGCCACCCCTCTAAATGGCCATATTTTGTTCAGAATCCATTAAAGACTCCATAGAGCCAATATTAAGAACGAAATCTCTTTTCCACTGCCACCCCTCAAAACGACCACTTTTTTTCAGAACATTATTGGCCACCTTAGAGAAGTTTCACTGTAATTCGATTAAGATAAGTTTCAACAAACATTTTATAAGTTTCTTTGAGTTTAAAAAAATGGTAATTTGTATGAAATATATACAAGAAATATTCAGCAATATAATTCTCTTTGAAAGTACATATCAAATTTTTTGTTCTGGTTTTTTAATGCCGTGCATCAATAACATTTCATCATTTCATAATAAAATTTGACTGTTTTCTGTCACATTTTATGCAAACTTTTTAATAATGCATTAAAATTACCAAAAGTTTTGATGCCGTATCAATGCTGCCAAGTAATGTAGGGCTAAACTCATTCATTTATAATGTTTATATACATGGATATCCTGAATATATTAAAGATTAAATTTAATAATTTTAATTGTGAAGAAATTAATATAAATAGATAAAATTGCCATTTTTTTATTGATAGTGAAATTAAGACAGTTATAAATAATATTCTCATATTCTTGTCATACAATAAAAATTCTGAACACTGCCTCATTTTTATGATAAATGATATATTACATGAGATTTAGTTATTTACAATAAAAATCCATGCTGAAGTTCTCTTTATTGTAGTTACTATTCAATCTCTACCTGTAATGTAAAGCATCTTTAATGATTTAATTTTTAACTGTAAATTTACTAAAACAATTTTTAAACATGCCATTCCCTGTTAATATGAAAAAAATTTAAATTAAGTCTCACATGACTTCAAAATAAGAACCCTGTTTTATAGAGGTATTTGAAAGTACGAAGGAATAGAAAAATATGCCTAAAGTGGTTAGATTTTGCCAAAATGTTAAACACACACACATATATGTATGTATAAGTTTGAGTTTACATTTGGCTGTAAATGTTATGCCAGCATTGTTTTTAACACATTATTTAATGAATAAAATTAAATTGTAGGAGGCATATATATTTCTCCCAATGCATGCAAGCTATGTAGGTGGTATGCGAAAATGATGGAGCGGAAATAAGTTTAATATATTTCAGCTGTAATTTTATTCAATTTTTGAAGTAGTGGAGCTTAATCCCATTAATAGTGAATTCAACAATTTCTAGTTTAAAATATTAATCAGTATGGATAGCCTTACACATTTTTTTATTATACTTATAAAATTAAGTGTTGTTATGGAAATATCAGGATGAGCTTAATAAATTTATATATATTTATATTTAAAAAAAAAAAACAGTATTGAAAATTTATATAACTTTTTTTATATCCTCTGTAAATATAACTTACTGAAGCAACAGTTTCTTTCATGTCATTTTTATGAGAATATTGTATGTCCTTATATATAGAAATGTTTTCTTTTATTTTTGTATGTATAAATTGCATTTAATGTATCTGCTATGTTTTCATAGTGAAATTTTATTCTTAAATTGTAAATCCTGTACACTATCACAAATTCATGTCTATGAATATGTGATTTTTTTTTCTCATTTTGTATATACACTTTTCCTTTAGAAAATAAAATTCTGAAAAATGTTTTAAAATAATTTTTTTTATTGACATTTCACATTTAAAAAAATTCAAACATACAGCACAATAATAAACAAAGGCAATTAGTTTTCCACATGGTAATTGACTTAGAGCACATGCACAAGTTCAAATTGTAGCACATTTATGACATGATAATTACCAATATTATTCTTAGGAATTGTGTAGAATACTAACATTTAGAAACTTCAGAATAAGATAATTACCCCATGTGAGAATTTATTGGAAGGATTTAGTTTATTTAATAAACTCCTCAGTTATTAATGTCTTATTTATTCCATGTGATCACTTTTGACTGGTAGGTTAATTTGGTAAGAGATTATTTACTACTAGTAAAGTGTTTGATTTTTGTTAGCCCCTTAAATTTGTACAGTCGGAATGTTATCACAAGGGAGTAACCATTTATTACTAATACTGCTCCCTAAATTGCACAAGGATGTTCCAAAAACATTTAAATTCAGTATTCAACTAAGATGTTTTCATTGTATATCATTTTGCTTAAAAGTAGTTGAAAGTAAACAAACAGAAATTCTCAGTTTTCAAATGATTCCAGACCATTTATTGAAAGTTTTATATTAATATTTGATTTCACTTAACACTTTGAACTTAACACTTTATGGTGGCATACCATGCCAGATGCATTTCTGATTGCATAAATAATTGTCCAACAACACCACACAGCAACATTTGTCACTGAAATCTGACGACTTTGTGTCATTAGGATATAATTCCTCACTGAAAATATCAGACATTGGGAACATTTTTGGTGTATTATCATAAAGCTCTGATAAAGAAAAGGGATATGTGGAATTTATGGAAGTTTCAGAGTTACCGAAAAGAGAAGAATCTATATTTTCTTTTCTGACTTCAAGAACATTTTTCATATCACAATAATCACTCACTTCTGTGTTTTCGACAGTTTTCTTGCTTTCATTAATATGCTCTGTTATGGTGGCATGCATACTCCTTTCATTAGTCATGTCTTTGTACCTTACTTTTCCATCATCTAAATAGAATACAAGATAGATGAAGTTTATTGGGTTTTGGATAAGCCAGAAAGAAAGTTTTATGGACAGGAATATTTTTTATGAGGAAAATTAGTACTACAGAAAACAATTCAAATTTTATAGATAAAAAAGGATATAGGTTAAGAATAAGTCCTTAATTTAAACAACCCATCAAGCTATTGGTAAGCTATTTTAACTAACAACATTCAAGCACAATTTTCATGCCTTTCACAGTACTAGGTCTTATGTACTTGCCCTATCATAATATTTAAAATACAACACACTAGAAACATAGATGGGACTATATTGTTCAAAGATGTGAACATGTATTCATAACTGCATGTAACGTGACAAAAAAACAAAGTGTTAACTGGACCTACAATTCTCTCATAAGGGCCCAGTGGGCCAGTGATCTGAACGTCCCTGGTTTGATGCTCATCGCTAAAAATCTACTGCTGTGTTCACTAATAGTAGCCGGGGAACATAAAATAGATTGTGACTGCAATGCCCTAGTTCTCAAATTTACCTCTAGAGGTGCAGGGTCAAGTGCTCTGGTCTCATTACTTGACTCGGTTCAAAATTATGGGACCGGTCATTTAGCCAAGTCAGACTCTGACTCTTGTGGATTCAAAACAGGAGCCCCTTTCAGCAACAATAGCCTATTAGGACCTGATGAATGGAACCTCCAACCAGGGGGTATTAGCAACAACAGCAACACAATGCTCTCATGATTGATGAAAACAGTAGGTACTTTTTAACTCCTTATGGTGAGATGATCACAGGAAAGAAAGATTTTAGTTTCCATCTAGAATAAATATAGGGCAAAATGTTTTGGATCTAAAATTGCCTTTGGAAAGATGTATGAGAACTTGCTCATCAAACTGCAGGAGGGTATGAAGGATACTAGCCAACTTTTGTTCGAACAGCTGTGAACTTTTACTTCCAAAGATTGAAAATTCATATGATATGTAGCAGGAATTTTTTTTAAAATAAGCTAATATAGAGTGATGAACACAGAAAACTGAAATATAATTCAAAATTAAAAATGGTGCGCAAATGAAGGGCTTGTGGTGGTACCAAGGGTCATACCAATTATGAGAAAATTTTAAGGGTTTTCAGTTTGCATGAACAATCTGAATATTAACAAAATACAAGTTTAGAAAACCAATTTATGATTAGCTATAAAAATAGAATAGAGAATGCAGATCGCCATGATTAACAATTGTACTTAGTTGTATTACAGAACTGGCAAACATATAACTACTTCAGTTAATGTTATTTTCCAACAAGATTCAACTTTCAATTTTAGAGCATGGAACTTCTGCAATTAACCTAAAGTTGACAAGTTTATATTTACCCCATAGCAGACTAAAATTTACACACTTAAATTTTAACTTACATGAAAATTACTAATGATAGATTTTATATTTTCATCTAAAATATTTCAGTCGCATACTAATATTTTTTTTTATCAAATTTTGCTTTAAAAGAAAATTTAAAGTATATAATAATTTCATCAACTTTTTATAAACTTTTTTAAGTCTCATAAATTTTCATATTAACTTTGAACTGATGCCTTTATTGAAAATGAATAGGAATTCTTAATTTGATACTCATATTTGTTCAATAGTATGAATACAAACAAAATATACTGAAAAATATTTAATAAAAATAAAATTGAAATTACAGGCAAAGAGTAGAATTCAAATTGAAAACTTCCCCGTTTAAGTATATACAGTTGGCTCTCTGTTTAACGACACTCTACTTAACAACGATCTCTATTTAAAGACGATATTTCCCCTCCGACGTTATGGGAAATGTTATTTTTTCACAAATTCTGTTTAAGGGCGATCTCTACTTAAGGACGATTTTTCACAGTCCCTTGAAAGTCGTTAAACAGAGAGCCAATTGTATTAATATGTTTGGATAAATTCAATTATTCCCTATATAGAAAAATATCTAAAGGTCATAAATTCACGATTTTCATGATAACCAGAAACAGGATGATAATCCACTTATAAAACAAACGAACAAGTGTTTTAAATACCTGCAATGTTCTGAACTATTCTAAAGCGATAAAATGTTGATTCTTTCTCCAGCATTTCAATTTCAGGATTTCGTCTCAATGCTGTAATAAGACGATGTTT
Organism: Dolomedes plantarius; assembly: GCA_907164885.2. Lineage (NCBI taxonomy): Eukaryota > Metazoa > Arthropoda > Arachnida > Araneae > Dolomedidae > Dolomedes > Dolomedes plantarius. The sequence continues at coordinate 41,791,519 of OU015491.1, forward strand.
CGCTTTCGTAATTTTTTTTGGATCCTCCATTTTCCAGAGCTTTTTTTTGATAGACCAGGCCTAATCGTAAAGCAAACAAATTTAAACTATAATTATGTATATAAGAACATTTTGCAAATTTAATAGACACAGAACAAAATTTGTTTCCTACAAAAATTAATCTTTCGCAATTTTAATTTTTCTCCTCGACAACAGAATAACCGAGACACCATGAAACTCCATGGAATGATTCGAGGTAGCCTAATAACAGCACGTTGAGCTTCGGACTCTGGTTACTCGATTCGAATCTCGACACCATTAAATACCTTCGTGTCCAGGCCGGATATGGGCAGGTTAAATCTGCAAACCGGAAAGTCCTATGATGTCAGAGAGGGTGGGAGAAGATACGAGCCAAACCAGATTGCATGGTCTAAATTGTGGTGGCGGCCTATTCGCTGGCAGGAATTCAAGCCTAGAAGGTCTTAGTTGTGCTGGCCTTGTCTGGTAAATTGGAAAACTCCATGGAATGTTCCTTATAGGTACACAAACCTTACACTCTGCTCCCCTCCTACCAGCTACAAGAAGCGCTAAACTCCGAAGAAGCTATGAGTTTCTGAAATCATTCTGCACAGTTACAACCTGTCATGCACTACCATGCCTAGGAGCTTGTAAAATATTCCAGCCATGTTTTCTTTTAAACTTTTTATTCACACACAACACACAAACAATATTGCATTATTATACTGGGTGTTTCAAAAAGAATCATCTGATATTTGAAATGAGTATATTATGAAAAATATTGAATATTGTCACCTGATTGCAAGAACTAGGTAACTCGATTCTTCAAGTTCTTGAAGATCTCAAATGTCTACTTCTTTCAGTGAGAATATACTCGTCGTTCTGTTTGTCTAATTATTACACTAGCCAACAGATGGCATTAGGTTAGCACAAAGTGAGTTGTCTAGTTAATGCATTTAATTCTTCTGCAATTTAGCTATAAATAGCCAGATATCTCAAAAATAATTTTTTTCGAGTTACCTAGTTCTTGCATTCAGGTGACGATAGCGAAACTTAAAATTAATTTTATATTTCATGCTCAATATGCCCACCTTTGGATGCACGACATATATCTGTATGGTAGACAAATTCGTCCCAAACTTTTGCGAGTATGTCTGCATACACTGCTTCCGTTGCTGTTATGCGTTCACAGATAACCCGTGTCATGGAATTGTTTATACCAGAGGCGCTGAACGCGCGGCCTTCAGGCCGCATGCGGCCTGAAGGCTTGAATGCGGCCTGAAGGCAAGTGTGATCTTCTTGTGCGGCCTTCATAAAAGCTAGCACTTGTATTAATTAATATTTAATTATATAGATTACAACAATGTGCAAATCAATGGAATTAAATAAAGAACGGCATGAATGTATGTTGCCTGTCCCAGTGTCGGCCAAAATAAAGTTGACATTTTGAAATTGTTGTCTAAAGTCGTTACAATTGTATTATTTATCCAAATGAGCTTCGTTTACCTTGACTGTATGATACTTTAACTACACTTTATATGTAATTTAATGCTCAGAGTTTCTTAGCAGTACTACCAGACATGTTATATGATCTCTACACAAAAACTATTTTCTTACTATTACGGCTTGTTCACATAGGAGTCCGGTAGCGGAGCGTTAAAGTATTGAAATATATTTAACTAATGAAAAACCTCCAAACAATTAGCAACGAGATTTTTAACGCCTAGGATTGGTTTATTTCTGTCTCAGCGCCTTTTTCGCTTCTGCTACCGGATTCCTATGTGAACAGGCCCTTATTGTTGTGACTGACTCCATGTACGTTAAAAGTATTATTTTTTCTGCACGAATGGCAACAGGAAGGTTTTTTTGGAATTGTTTTGTTTTTAATTTAAATAAAGGAATGTTGTTCTTTTAAATAAAGGAATGCTACTACAGGAAGGACGCAACGCAACGGACTCCTATGTGAACAGGCCCTTAATCGTTTGATACCTCGGCTCCCCCCGCTTTTGCGTATCAGCCCATGAATCACCTGAACACAAGAGTCGCTACGTAGCAATACCTGATACGCAGTCGAGGGTTAATTTCCCAAGTTCGGTGACATTTTTCAATGTTGTAGGGCCCGCGATTGCCGGATGGACAGTACAGATCTGCCATCCACAAAGGCAACCCCAGGTCCCTATACCATCACTTAAACTGCTCTGAGAGGTAGGAAATTCAATCTACCAGGGTTTTGTCGACGAAAATCACGCTGAACAGTTGTTACGGACTCGCACTTCGCAAAGCGTAGAACACAAAATGATTTCTGTTGTGCAGTCGTCATCTTTACAAACACTGAAGCAGCGGGCGAAGGAAGAGCGTTAGCGCTACTTGTCGGCAACTGCGTGAAACTCGAGATTTCCCTCTTTCTGCCTGTATATTATTCGATCAAAACGTATTAAAAGATGAATAGTTACGATTTTTTAAAAATCGGATGATTCTTTTTGAAACACCCTGTATATTCTAATTCTTTTGATTTCATCATATTAGCGCCAATGCGCTCTCTTCACACCACACAACTATCGAGTCGGCTTTTCCGAGCTCAACTCCTCAAGTCTTTTTCATTCCCACATGATGAAATAGAAATAGCGTCCCGATATTGGAAATGAGTGTTCATACCGTCTAGACGCTTGTCCTAAAATGCAGCAGGAGATGTCACAAGCTGCATGTAGAGCCGCAGTAGTGCTGAGAACAAAATATTTCATATGAAAGCCGTTTCAATACCTTCCAAAATATGTTCAGTTGAAGATCTCCATGCCATGCTTAAAAACCATTCTGACACTAATCAAAACTCAGCATTATTAAAGTTTGCTTGCCTACAAGGAAGACGAAGGCTATAAATAGAGAGCCGTGTGCGCTAATGGCGGCTGGTGCACGAAAAATCTGTCGTGGCTGCAATGTCCTCCAAGTTCTCAAATTTACCTCTGGAGGTGCGGGATCAAGTGTACCGGTCTCGTCACTTGACTTGGTTCAAAATTACGGGACAGGCACTTTAGCCAAGTCGGACTCCGATCCTTGTAGTGCTATTAGAAACCGGAGCCGCACCACTCTGCTCAATAGCCTCTATTGATTTGACCTGATATACTGTCGGTCAAGGGGCATAAGCCACAACAACATAAATAGATAGATCTGGTAACAGGAACAATATGTAGACAAGTTGTAATGCGTAAAGTTGTTTCACTAGACTCAACAGACATAATAGTGTGCTACAATAATAATCTGATTATTGTGATTGAGCATCCTGTAGATCCGTGGTCCCCTACTTTTTAAAACCACGCCCCCCCCCCCCCCTCCCCTCCGGAAACGTAAGAAAAATAAAATGAACACTTCGCGGCCGACTTTACACGGCATTCCACACTCGATTACAAATTGTTCTCTACAAGTAGAAAGTATTTATTTGTATGAGTGTTTATTTGTATGCATGGTTGCTTTATTTATTTGTTTGTGTATTATATCATTTAGAGAAATTAAAAGATTAAATAATACTTAACCTCACTTTGCATAAATAAAGCAACCAGGACGAGAGCAGGATCATGTATTTCATTATAATATTCAACAGCAGAATTAAACTGAAAAATTTCTCTTAGATAAATTATTAATTTTTTTGTAAAGCCAAAGCCCCTGCTTAACATTCCCCTAAACGTTTTGATTCCTGTATTTAAAATAAATAAATAAATAAATTAGTCTTTCTGTATAGTTCATCACATTACCTTTTTTTTAATGTTGATTATTCAATTTCTTTCATAGGCTAAGTAGTCATATTCGTTTTTAAAAATAAGACTTTTTAAATCACGCCTACAGGAGAAATGAAACACCTACATGTATGTAGACATGTTTGTTTATATATACAGTGATTTCCGCTTATAAGAATCACGCTTGTTATTACTGTTTTTGATTCTTATAAGCGGTTGATTCTTATAGCCGAAATTTAGGTTTTTGGACAGACACACACACCTATATATATACATATATTAGAAAATTTACTATAAAATACTCTTTAATTTACGTTAATTATCTTTTATCAAAATTATTTTTTATAATTTTAAAAATACAACTTCATTTCTAGACCAATAAGTAGATACACATGATTATAGTAAGAGAAGAAAAAATCCAATATTTGTTACAACATACCAGCTTAACAGTTTTAACATTTCAACTACAGGAAGAAAAAGATTTCTATGGCAGTTTGACGTAATGAAGTTTTCAGGAGACTCTTTCAATACTAATAGTCGCAGACGAAGATTCACCTTCTAGCTTACGTTTCACGGTTTGATAACGTGCTGAATCTACTAATGTCACGTTTGCCTAAGTCATAGTGGACACTTCGCCGAAGATTTATGTGTTTCAGGGTCCAGGAAGCCGCAACCAGAATGTGGGAGGTGGGAAAAAAAAGGGCCCCTATTTTTGTTTGTCAGTGCAGAAAAGTGAAATCGGACCCGGACGGGTAAAGATGCCCCTGGGTCAAGCTAATAGGACAGTGTTGTGCTAAATTGTTTAAGGGGAAACTTATGTTATGTCTAACAGAGAAAGGAATGAATTTTAAGACTATATTCCATCCCATCTTATCAATTGTTCTTTTAAAAAAAAAAGAAAGAACTTCGTGTCTTTTTAGGGTTTAAGTGGTTTTTTTTAAAAATGAAGGGAAAGCGAAGAGTGTAAACTGATTCTTATAACCAGTGGATTGATTCTTTAAAGCGAAAATTTTAACATGGAAATAATGCATTTGTTTTTGTTTTCGCGATATTGATTCTTATAACCACTGATCACTATAAGCGGTGGTTACTGTATTTAGACATAAATAATCTTGAATATTTTCTAGTAAAACAATCATACCTTTATTATGGAACAAACACCTGAATTTATGGGAATAGGAAATAACTGAAGGCGAGAGTTCTGAACATCAAGATACAGGAGATTAACTAATTTTACCTTGAATGGAATTTAGAATACCTGCTTGCTTAATAAAAAAAAATGTCAAACCAAAATTATCTTAAAAGTTAAAAATTATTCTAATAAAGAAACCAAATAATCATACGAAAAGTAATTTTAAAAAATCAAATTTTTATTAATTATTTTATGACCAATATTGAGCTGTTATACCCAACAGAAATTTTTTTTAAAAATTAATGGTAACGTGCTAATAATTTTTAAACGATTTAGGGCCTGTTCACATAGGATTCCGGTAGCAGAAGCGTTAAAGGAAAGATGGCGCTGAGACGAAAATAAACCAATCCTAGGCGTTAAAAATTTCGTTGCTAATCGTTTGGAGGTTTGTCATTGGTTAAATATATTTCAATACTTTAACGCTTCCGCTACCGGACTCCTGTTTGGGACCCCAAAATTCCATCCATCCAAGCCCCTTTATACAGGGTGAATCTGAACAAGTGGGCAAAACTTTACGGGGTGATAGTACGCAGCTATACGAGCAATATTCGTAATAGAATGTATGGTCTGAACGCAAACGGTGAGAAGTTAAAAGGCAGTTTTACACTGTCACATTTAAAGAATTAACACAAGAATGAGAGGAGATACTGAAGAAAACATTTTATTAATAGGAATGTAATTTATTTACATGGTCAAAGAAATTGCTCAAAAGAGCTTCCGCCAGCTGTAATGCAGTCTTCACATCTGCGGGATAGGGACTGACGCACTTTTGCGAAGACACCAGGCATTTCCTGAATATCGCCGGCAACAACGGCAATTCTGGCTACTAGTTCCATATTGGTTTCATTGGGGTAGTCGTAGATTAGGCTTTTCATATGTCCCCACAGGAAAAAGTCCAAACACGAGAGATCCGGTGATCTTGGTGGCCAAGCTATGGGACCACCTCGACCAATCCATCGCCGTGGGAATGTTGCATCTAAATTGTTCCGCACATCCAAGCTGAGGTGTGCAGTCGCACCGTTGTGCTGGAACCACATTCTCGACCTGATGGGAGTTGGAATCTGACGCAGCAGCTCCGGCAACATCTCTCGTTGGAATGTGTGATACGATTCGCCGTCCAGACGGTGTGGCAGGAGGTATGGGCCAACCAAATGGTAATGGAGGATCCGTGCCCAAACATTTACGGAAAACGGCCGCTGGAACGAATGAGGTTGTCTGGCATGCGGGTACCATTTACAGCGCCACCTAACGCCTCGCTGTTTGCGTTCCGCTCATACATTCTATGACGAATACTGCTCGTGTAGATGCGTTCTATCACCCCGTAAAGTTTTGCCCACTTGTTCAGATTCACCCTGTAGAGAACGCCAGCCCTGAACATAAAACCAGAAGACAATACCAGTCAATACCAGAATTATACAATACCAGTCTCTGATATTAATGTTAAAAATGATGCAATGCATCACATTATTAGCACAAATAAGTAAGAATCAGCATAGAAAGTGAATGGGCCAAAATAGCTTATGAAACAACTCAATATCTAGATTATTCAATAAAGATAAGACGTCAACTATTATTTGTCACGAACAGACTTACATCACAATATGGACATGCGCATATCGCACATAAACCAGAAATTTTAGCTTTCGAACTTGTAGCCATTGTCTTTCGTGATGTCTGTATATGTATTACTAGCGTGTCTGTATTTACTATAGGTCTGTATTACTAGCGTGTAAAATTGTGTTAATAAATGTATAGTGTGTTAAAACGGATTTTTTACTACGCTAGTTCACCCTACCCTACGGATTACCTGCATTCCCCGAATATTTTAGGTAGGACAATTTTGCATTTCTATAGGATCTAATAAGATTATATTCAACAGCTAATTATTGTTCCTAACACCACTATTGACGCCCGTGTATTACATACTAAATACTAATAATTTTAGTAAACAACTGAAAACAATGGGTGTGCAAATACGTTTTGCTCTTCGAAAATGTTGGTATATTTTATTCTTTAAGAAGTAATATATATTTTCACGTGTTTTCTTCAACAAATTGTTCTTTGAAGATTTTTTTTAAAAAACTGTTGAATTATTCAATTTTGTCATAAACTTTATTACTTTGCAAACATATCAGAAATCCACCACTTCCAATGCGTTTCGCCTACACTGTATGATATTTCATACCAGCATATCATACAACTTCTGAATAAAACCATATTTTCAGTTTAGGATTGAGCTTTAGCCCCCCCTCCCCCCCCAAAAAAATTCCAGATTCCCCCCCCAAAAAGGGGGGGGATTTTAGCAGTTGAATATAATCTCTATTAAGAACGCTCCGCTTGCTGTTTCAGCTTGTAACGTTCTCTCCAGTCAATTAAAGGCGCGAGAAGCATTTAAATTGTACACCAGTCTACTATAAATAAATATTATACAACCTTATTTAGGATTGCCCTCCGTAAAATACACTTGAACAGCAACAGGTGTTGCACAGGCTCTCTATGCCTCTCTCTCTGGGTTACTTCGACTCCCCCCACTCCTACGCTTTAACTCCCCATGGGATCTAGGATTTGGAGCACAGTTGTGTTCAAGGGGGTCGTAAGACACTCCCTTCTGAGTAAAAGCATATTTTCAAACGTTGCTATAACTCTAAGAATTCTACTAACTCTACTTTTAACTGTACTACTTTTTTAATGTTCTGTAATTTTTAAATTTTTTGTTTTTTAAAGAAAATATATACTTTTCCAAAAAATGTCTGTTATTCTTTTAAGTAGACTATTTCTAATGAGATACATTCAATACTCAAGAATCTCTCCAAAAATTTATAAAGACGCCGTTTTAACGTTGGATTGCGTTCCTCAATAATGGTCCTCCGGAGAGAAAATAATTGTCCTGCGTCGCGAGTGATAATTTTGGCAGCGCGCCAAACCAAGTAGCAGTAAACAGTTAAACAGAAAAGTACCAAAATGCGTTTTAAAAAAAAAAAAAAAAAAAAAAAAAAAAAAAAAAAAAAAAAAAAAAAAAAAAAAAAAAAGGCGACGATAAGTAATCCTACGTTAATAACCCGCGGTAGTTCCGTTAGAAGAGACTACCTCAAATATTTTAAACTTGCCTCGCGGACGCTAGTATTGTCAACCTCTACGAAGCGCCTCACCCTAGCGCCATCTAGAAATCCCCCTGTTTCCCCCTAACACCAACTTGAGATCACCCTAGACCTTCCTAAAAGAAATTCTGGTTCCAAATAGGCATCCTGTTTGAGAGATAAATTGAAATAAATAGAAAATAAACACTTACATAATGAAATGGAGGTTTATTTACATTTGACATATGTATGGAACTTATAATCTAATAAAAAAAACGCGTCTCGATTGTACAAAATATTAAAAAATGTTCCCCTCCACAAAATTCCCCTTAAAAAAATGTGGCCCCTAAAAACACCCCTTTTCATCTAACTTACCCCCAAATTTAGGGGGGAAAGCCCCAAGTTGGCAACACTGTCGACGCCACAATCGATCGGCCCTGCTCTGCGAACAACGGTACACTCTAATACTTCAAGTATTACAAAGGATGATAAAACACACTCGAATATACTGGAGACAAACTATGTCTGCGTATTAGGACATAACATGAATTACATCTGCAAATGTACGGCAAAACTTCATCGAAACCGCGCAGGCAAACATAACATGCGCGTTACTCAGCACTTGGCGTAGTTCCGCTTTATTTCTGTCTCTCTCTCTTTATGGCATTAAATTTTTATCGGTTATACACACTGTAATTCTTCGCTCGTTAATTTTCATTTGTATACATATTCTCTCTCCATCCAAAATAACTCTTACTATTTGTTCAATGCAGAACAATAATCTCAAAAGAATAGAATTAAAAGCCTACCTTATAAACCTCAATGCACTGTTCATTCCACATTTCGCTACTCTGGTGAATTCTTGAGATCTTGAAAGTTCCATTTCTCCTATCTTCCCAGTGTAAATGATCTCCATAAGTCGATTTGTTAAGATGAGGCACAATAAAATCTGGAACGAGTCGAAAGGCAGGCCGCATGAGTTATCCAACGGTGGAAAAATCCTATAGGAGGAAGAAGAAACTTTACGACACTGCCTTAATCCGTAAAAGGAAGTAAATGTTTAGAACTCATAATAAGCTACAGAATTAAATACCTTAGAAGAGAAAGTGCTATAGCCATGACTACTCGAATACGGGTTTCAAATATTACCCATAAAATGTTTACAAAGTCTGTGCTAGGACAAGCAACCTAAGGCGTTTGAAAGACATATTAAACACTTCAAACGGAAACTCGCTATCGCGATGCTTCATTGCATTCGATTTAATCTCCTTTATCACTCGATCATCCACCAATCTAATCACTCCCAGCTTCCGATAAACCGACTATACGTCCAATTATTCGGAAAACAAAAAATATATCTTTAATCCAAAATTTCTTTCCTGTTTACTGTAATAATGTACTCTTCGGAGATTTAAAATGAACTCCGCTGAACCATGTTCAGTGAATGTTTTAATTAAAATGATGATAGTAAAACATTTAGACTTACTCGGCTTTTTTCGTTTTAATTTTCTAAAAACGCCGTTCGTACGAGTCTCGGGACATTCTTTCCTACACTTTACCTCCCCCCAATTTTAAGAGTTTCAACATGCTACAGCGACAGACACGGCCACTAATTCACGCTCCTGAGATGTAGTAATAATGCATAGCTCATTCGCTAGATTAATTATTAACTAGAAACTACTTTTAATTATATTTCTGTCAGAAGACACTATGCGTCCCTACCCCATTTTTTTTTTCTACGTTATTAAGGACACTATATACCTTTCATAAAGATAATATTTAGAAGGTGAGAACTTTTAAAATGAAATCGGTCTTAAATTCCATTACATAATGAATAGAATAGAATGGGAATGCTTAATCCCATCTAACAAGGTACAGATAAGGTGTATAATAATGCTAACCACTACTGATGATAAAAGATAAAAGGAGCTGCTTATTTCTCCGTGGTGACAGTAGAATAAAGCATCAGACAGAGACAGATAAAGAGGTAAAAGAGGAGTGAGTAGCCAATCTCATAGATCAGAATTAAACGTGAAATAATGAAAATAATGACAGATCAAAAACTTTTTCGAGTCTGTAAAATACGCGCCTCTTGAAAAATAACGGAATAGACAGGGTCTCGAAACAGCACCGCATAATCCTAAAGGAATCCCCCTTTATTTTTTCTTAGGTCAACTGTAGCGGCGTTTCTTGATATAGGAAAAGTTCTTTCTCTGGAATTCGAATAGTTATAATAAGCCAAAGGCTTTGATTCCACCATTTGAATAATAATAATAATACACCTGCAGTACGATATAATTTTGAAATATTTTTCCCTTGAATATCTTGTTGCGTCATATGTTCTAAATTATAAAATACATGTATAATAAATATTTATTCTAAAATTTTTATGGTTTTTGTGCTGCTGTATCCTTTTTTAGTACATCAATTATTAATAGATTTTATTATAATATTTTATTGTCTTGATAAGCAAAGCTTATGGGAGAATCAGTTCCTGTTGTTTTCCAGCTCCTGAATAAGGTAAGGATCTTTTCAGCTATTTATGGAAAGGTAACTTGTGCAATTGGTAAATCGCCATAGTGCATAAGATAAGAATGTCATCGGGATTCTTCCACAGTTAATCGCAAGAAAGAGTAAACAAGGGAGGTTTAGCTGTAAAAGACAGGAATGGTACGGGTTGGTTTTCTACGAATTCATCACAGACATAGCAAACAACGGATAGAAGTCAATGCTGATATCACTTGATGCAAAAACGAAGGAAAACTTAGTTTTCATCTATGAATACTATTGGGGAATACACTTTAAATAATAGTGCTAGAAAAAATACTTAAAATAGACTTAATAGATGTTTGAGAGACGTAAATCGATTATAACTGATACTTTTGTATTTTTTTTAAATTTCCAATTCTGGCCAAGGATAAAAGTGGGCAATTATCCTTGGCCACTTTTGTTCTTTGCCAATGCGGGACACTTGCTCATTAATACATTCGCATATAATCTGCGAGAATAGTTGGTTGCTTTCAATGGGGACACCGTATGTGTGAACCAACACTGTACCCCCAAGAATGGGCAAAGCGCAAGAATCTTACTGGAAGTCTTCAATGACTTTCCTGTTTTTAAGCAATGTAACTCTTCTCCAAATTCTGCATGCTGGATTAGTTTGACTATGGTTGATGTTGCTCTTGAAAGTTCAGCTGATGTTAAATGACTTATATTTCTTTCAGCTGAAGATTTTCTAGTATTGTTTAGGAAACGTAGAACCCAAGCAAAAACTCTACAAAGTTTGATGAATGAAAACAACTTGAATATAACTGATAGTGGCTGGAACTGAATAGCTGCTGAAATGAAGTTTTTTCCTTTGCCCTATGAGTTGTGATTCTTGGAATGAAAAACTTGCAGATGATTGCTCATTAAAAAGTTGCTCTGAAGGCTGACTGAGAAAACTGGGACCCTGAGTCCAGAGGTCACAAGACAAGAATTCTGAAGGTAGAAGACCTCTGGTTCCGCAGTCGGCAGGGTTATCAACACCTGGAACATGGTTCCAGTGTACTTCTGGTGCAGCTTCCTGTATCTTGGCTACTCGACTGGCTATAAAAAGGAGCCAACGGCGAGGTTCTGAGGCAATCCACGAGAGTGCAACTTGACAGTCAGTCCACGCAAAAGTTTTGCTGAAAGGATTCTCTAATGTTGGTAGAATAGATTCTAACAATGTTACTAAAAGTAATGCTGAATATAACTGAAGTCTCCGAAGAGACTGAGTTTTGACTGGAGCAACTCTAGTTTTTGAAGTTAAAACTGATACTGTAATGTTATGATCTTGAGTGACTGAGCGAATATACACAACCGCACAGTATGCTTTTTCTGAAGCATCACAAAAAGCATGAATCTGGATATCAATAGGCTGGGTGCACATGACAAATCTGGGTAATTTAAAGTTGACCAGCAAAGGTAACTGTGAATGGAATATTCTACAACGAGAAGAAAGAGATTCACTGAGAACATTATCCCATCCTAGATTTTGACTCCATAGTTCTTGCATGAAGATTTTAGCAATGATGACAACTGGTTCTAATCAACCCATTGGGTCAAATAGTCTGGCAATGTCTGAAAGGATTTTACGTTTGGCCAGGTCTTGATTACAGATTGTGATGGACACATGAAAGGAATCTGTACCTGGATGCCAAACGATACCAAGAACCTTGATGGCTTCACTGTCTTCAATAGATAGTGATTGGTTTATGGCTTTAGAATCAGTAGGAATACTCTTCAAAACTGCTGGAACATTGGGACTCTACTTGTGAAGTCTGAAGCCTCTACGAAGCATCATCTCGGATAGTTGACTGGTTAGTTGTTCAGCCTTTAACTCATAGCTCTCTCCGCTCATGATATTGTCTACGTAAAAGTCTCTGAGGCAGACCTTCGAAGCTAAGGGATAGTTCATCTTCTCATCAAGTGCAAATTGTTTCATTACCCTGGTAGATAAGTATGGAGCACACACACACATTATATATATATATATATATATATATATATATATATATATATATATATATATATATATATATATATATATATATATATATATATATATATATATACATATACATATATATATATATATATATTATACACACACACACACACACACACACACACACACACACACACACATACATATACACACACACACACACACACACAAAACATACACTCACAAATTTTCTCTAGACAATATATATAACTTTAGATAGTTCAGTTCATATCATTTCGTTCCTCGACATAACAAATAGATAGACATAAAATATAAATACAGTATATAGACATTAAGACTATTTATCAGTTTTGTGAATGAAAAGACGGATTTCCGATAAAAGATGAATCAAACAGAAACTGATGAAAAGAGGCCTTTGAATTTCGTAATGTCGACTGATAAGTTTTCTCGAGTATTTCAAAATAAAAATACATGTTTCAAATTAACTTTTAAACGCAGTTTTCGAGATAATATGACCCTTTATTTTCTCCCCGTTACTATAACAATATTCACCAAAATGACAAACCATCAATTATTGTTTGCCATCATATAACAATGAGGATGTGACATTGTAAGATTTTTCTGATAATTATTAAAACAAGCTATCGAAATTAATTTAAAAATCCTTTCATGAAAAGCACTCTGGATCTCGAGTCTAGCTTAACAACATGTTATAAAAGAGTTATGAAAAAATAGTTGCGCTAACGTAATACTGATAATTTCCTTTTGAAGGAGCTAACAGTATTACCAGAAACGTGTACGAAATGCTTTCAAAGCAATAGAATAAATTTCTTTAAATGGTTATAAATATCTTTAAATGGTTTCTTTAAGAGTTATAGTAGTTCCAAGACAATTTTAAGAAAATACATGTTACACTAGTGATATCTTCGCTTAGCTCCGGAATATCAGAATAAAATTTCGCATATCTTTCTTATGCTGTATAAGGCCTTAAAGTACAATTAGTAAAGCAAACTTTATGACGGCGAGAAATCCATCATATTTAGCAAGTCTGACCGACTTCTTTCCGTTAAGGATAAACGGTACTAACGAGAGATCTTCTGATAGATTTCTTTATAAGGAGCTATTTGTACGAAAATAAATGTACACCTTTAAATATCCTTATACACGACCCAAAAAATACCAAAAATTACCAAAAACTCAGAGATGCACTTTTGTGGCATACTTGGGCTTTGAATACAGTACATTTGTCTAAGCCAATCTGGAAATATTTTTTCTCATCAAGTTTATCTATCTATATCAGCGGTTCTCAACCCGTGGTTCGCGTACCCCTTGCAGTACGTGTTGGACTGTTCAGGGGTACGCGGACAATTTTGAATAATAGTTTTAAAAAACCAGCCCAGCCAGCCCCCCCCCCCCCCCAAAAAAAAAAAAAAAAAAAAACTTTGTAAAAAAAACATTTTATATATATATATCGCACCCCATCGTGCACGAAAAGCGACACATCTCTGTCTTGAAATTTGTCCACCTGAGGACATAAGTTTTATTGTAGGCTAGTTCAAGTTTATAGAATTCTTTAAGTTGATTTTTTTTCCACAAATGCTGCATTTTTGAGTTGTGTAACTTTTCTTGCCGGGGTGCGACCGACACCGACACACACACACATATATATATGTGTGTGTGTGATAATAATCACAATGGGGAATAATTTAACACACGGGAATTGATAAATATGAACTTATTGGAGATGAGGTCGCTCGTTGGGTGATGAGAGAAACAAACATGGAGTCATCAGAGAAGAGGAACACAGATTACAGATGATATCCACGAAATCACCTTTATTCCACCAGTAAGCATTACGAAGGCATTAGCTGCAATGACCACGACTTGCCCGGCGTCCCTGCCAGGGACGTGTTAACAGCAGTGCTTACATGGCATAATTAAATGAGAAGAGCCGTCGTGACCAACGGACTTCTGGCGTCCGTGGTCAGCAGATCTGACAACAACGACAGTTTGGTGCGAAGAGAGAAAAGTTTTCTGTTCAGGCAAATATTAAATGAGTGTTTGGCGATATTGACACTAGAGGGCCTAAATTACTTAATTTGACGAATTTAGTCTCGTGTAGTTCACGTGTTCACGTCGTGGTTCTCCCGGGGATTAATTTATTGCTAGATCACGCGCTTTTTAGATCTACGTTTTACCAAAAGGAAGAATTTGAAAACAGGACTTATATATAACAGGACTTTTATATTATTATATACAACTTTAATGAGGCGTTCGGTTCGGGCCGGATATAGTGATACTATGGAATTCAGATATTTCAAATGCCTGCTTAATGACCTGCAGGGCAAAAATAAATTATAACTTACATTACTTTTAAGTTACAGTTTGAAAAAGGGGTTGTACTTTATTAAAAAGAGAATATGCTTTAAGAGTAATTTAGGAAAACACGTTTTCTTGTTACATATATTATATATATATACCGGGTGCGTCATAAATTCGTGCAAACTTCAAAAATTCATAATAAAAGAAATAATGCTCGGAAATTTTTTCTGTTTGCGCCAATATGATCAGAGGGATTTTGGATTTTTTTTAATGTAAAAAAAAAAAAAAAGTTTCTAAAAGAAACCGAAAGAGGGCGCTCACACGTCCTACTGAGACGTTTTATGTAAATCAGGCTATCAATAAAACACCTGGTTGGAAATTGATCCGTCATTCGAAGCCGGCAGCATGCTTTCTTTACCAGATCGAGTGTTAAACTTTTCTACAAGAATGATGAATCCCCAACTGTTGCATTGCGAAAGTTTCGCACGGAGAAAGGACTGAAGGCTCGAAAAAGGCCTATTTCATTGAATGGGTTACTGAATTTAGTACGACGGTTTGAGGAAGCGGGGAGTTTGGAGGATCGTAAACGAATTGGCAGACCATCCTTGAGCGCAGACCGTGTCCATGTTGTACAAGTTCCATGGAAAATTTGGCAGCCGAGACATCAACGGGAAGTAGCAGTGCTCGTGAAGCTGGGAGAAGAACGGGGATTCCGGAACCGTCTATTCGACGTATTCTGCACGGAATGTTGAATTTGTATCCGTACAAAATCCATGCACTTCACCAGTTATTACCGGCAGATACAGATGCAAGACAAATCTTTGCTACATGGGCTCTGGCACAAATGGAAAGTAACCCACAATGGTTGCTGAATGCCATGTGGACGGATGAAGCCCACCTTTCACTGCATGATGACGTTAATACGCAAAACAGTCGTATCTGGGCGACTTCAAACCCTCGTGAGTATCTGAACCGGACACTACATTCTCCTCGTGTGACTGTTCGGTGCGGTTTCACCGCGTCTTTTATTCTGGGCCCTTTCTTTTTTGAAGAGCCTTGTCCTGTATTCGAGCGGAAAACCTGTACAGTCACTGCAGCACGGTATCTTACGCTTTTGCGTGACCACGTTACGCCTGCATTGCAGGAAAGACATGCGTTACCTGTTGTCACATTCATGCAAGATGGTGCGCCGACCCACATTTTACGTGATGTCAACACGTTCCTGATGGAATCTTTCACTGAAGGCCGAGTGATAAGTCGAGGTTGTAAGGTTCAGTGGCCCTCACGATCAACAGACTTGAACCCGGGGGATTTTTGGTTGTGGGGATACTTAAAGTCTCATGTGTAACGGGGTTCCCCAACCACTTTGGTGGAACTGAAAAATGCCATTCGACAGACAGTCGCTGCCATCGATGGCGACATGCTACACTCCGCTGTAATGGGCGTAGTGATGCGCCTCACTTGCCTATTACCTTGTGCTGGTGGTAATGTTGAACATCTATTACTTTAAAATAAATGCAGTCTCCTGTTTGTGTTTGCCTGATTTGCATAAAACGTGTCAGTATGACGTGTGAGCGCCCTCTTTCGGTTACTTTTGGAAACTTTATTTTTTCTTTACATGGAAAAAAATCCAAAATCCCTCTGATCATATTGGCGCAAACAGAAAAATTTTCCGAGCATTATTTCTTTTATTATGAATTTTTGAAGTTTGCACGAATTTATGACGCACCCGGTGTGTGTATATATATATATATATATATATATATATATATATATATATATATATATATATATATATATATATATATAATGTGTGTAGATATATGTGTGTAGATATGTATATATATATATATATATATATATAGAGAGAGAGAGATAGATAGACATATAGATAATGAAATCCACTGGTCGAAACTTGGGCGGTACTCAGAAAATTGGAGAACGAGCATTCGGCTTGGTAGTTAGGCCT
The DNA here is from genome assembly GCA_907164885.2 of Dolomedes plantarius. NCBI lineage: Eukaryota > Metazoa > Arthropoda > Arachnida > Araneae > Dolomedidae > Dolomedes > Dolomedes plantarius. Next base: position 41,808,296 of record OU015491.1, read on the forward strand.
CGTGCAACATCAACTCCAAATTAAATACTTCAGTTAAACGGAATAATACTTTTATTATATAAACACGTCATGGCTATCAAACAATTTAACATATTAATACGAAATATAACAGCGAACTAGCTATTTATATTATGTATAAAATGAGAAAATGGATTATGACAGTTCAATCCATGAATCAATCTCGAAGTGCGTAGTTCCGGCGCTCACACCAAGCGTATATATGAAATTTAGTTTCGTACGCCGAACCCCCTGTTGTGTCATATGCCTAGGCGTCATACAGAAGGAACGCGGAAGTTAATTATATAACGAGAAACTGCGAATAAATGGACTAGAATTAAACAGGTGTGGCGCCAATATTATAAGATTATTAATAATGGTGGGGTGTGCTTATTACATATACAGTGGAATCTCGATCGATCGTTTTCCGAATCATCGTTTTCCCGTGTGTGTCGTTTATTTCACCCAGTCCCGACGATCATATTGCTTTGTTATGTTCCTGGATCTATCGTTTTCCCGCTTTTATCGTTTAGTTCAGTCGGTCCCTTGAAAAACGATAGATCGAGATTCCACTGTATTTCGAATTTTTTACTGAAATTATCACTCATTTCTAGTCGAGAGACAGAGTTCTAGAGCGAAATAACCGGCGCAGAGTTTCTGAGTTGATTCAACGTCCCCTCCGCTCTCCAAACTGCACGAAAAATGAATTGATTCGCCTACTTCAATTTTCCCACGTCAAGCACATGTAATTCTCGGTCTCATCATGTCTATAGGAAGAAGAAGCCCCCATGACCCCGGGATTCGATAAGTGAAAATATTTTACTAAAGTATACAAGGTTAGAAAATGATTGAGAAACGCCGATCTATAAGGATAAATCGAACACAGTTTCAAAAAACAAAGCGAAACTATTTTTTTTCCTTTTTTCACGATCAAGAAATGTTGAATACAAAAATACTATCCTAAAACAAATACAAAAGAAGTTTCCAGCTCAGTTAAAATACTTGCACAATATTTTTACAAAGTTATCGGTAGAAGAGAATGATAATTTCTTTCTATCCTACACAAAAAGTGATAACATATACAAATAATCAGATTGATGTAAAACAGACACAGTTGCAGCAGACCGTTTATCAAAATTTAACCCCTCTCTCACACAATAACCATAACAATGTCTCCCTTTATCTCGCATTAAAATCACCAGTAAAATTAAAATTTCTGGAAATATAGACAGGCCCGGACTTAGAGACCCAGGGCCCCTAGGCACATGACATTTGGGCCCCCCACCATCTCGAAGCTATTTTGGAAATTTAGCAAATTAAATGCACTAGTACAGAACATATAATTTTTAATCGACTTTAATAAACATCAGAATAATACAGTCTATGTTACTATAGTTACGTTATTCTATAAAATTTACAGAATCATACGACGAACTTTCTTCTGTGCAAAAGAACGAATGACTTTTGAGCTAATGTAAAGCCACCGGGGCCCTTAGGCTGGCTGGGCCCCAAGGCCGGGGCCTTGTAGGCCTAGGCAGAAATCCGGCACTGGATATAGATTTTAAAGATTTAGACTAGTTCATGTAACTGTATTTTACTTGAATTTGAAAAGCTACTTCGTATTTGATACATTGCTTGCTTAGGTTTAGTCTACATTACAATATAAGCAGAATATGGTTCCCAAAATATATGCATCATTTTACATTATTACAGTAATTTAATACACATAATTCGATATGATTTAACTAATTAAAGAAATAATGTATACGTCCGGCGTTAAAGGTATTCGACGTCCTATTACCTGAAGAATATTAGTACACTAAATACCTATAAATTTTCTGGCGAAAGACGTCAATATAGAGAAGGTTCTCTTGCTTAGTAGACCTGCGATTGTCTTTTGCAAAATGAAGCGGCACTTTAAGATGGAACAACGTTCAGTGAGGAAGGTGCCCGAATCATAGGCGAAGCGTGCTTTTTTTTTTTTGTGGGTGGGTGGGGGGGGGGGAGGCACGAATTAAATTCAGTTAGGGCCCTCCTCAGCGCATTGACTGCCGGACGGTCCTTAGAATATGAAATATTATGATTTTTTTTAAACTGAATAACATTAGAACTGATGTTTGATTAGTATTCAAAAGTTATACCATGAAAAAAATAAATATAATATAAATAAAATGAGAAAAAATATAGCATCGAATTTTTGTTATGGATCATATCATTGTTAAAAACTATGTTAAGGCTAAAGACATAATCGGAATCTTTAGTTTTACAGTTAGAAAAAGCGGGAAAAATCAACTTTCTTAAAAGTTTTCTACAATTTTCCGATTTTAACTGGACTTCTATTAACGTTTTAATTTATTTTAAGTTAAGTTGGGGAGCACGTGTTTATATAAAATTCGTGTTATGATTTATGTTGTGACAAACTTTTGACTATTTTAGACAAATCAGGTTTATACTTGCTCCATGGTAACTCTCAATACGTCATCAAGATAAGAATCAGTAATCCGATTTCTCTATACGTTCTTCGCATATTTCATTTTGGAACTGGATTTTTCACAAAGATACGTTGATGCGAACAACGTGAGCAGCAGGTGGATCATTTTTGTACAGTTTTGTATTTTTCAAGCACTTATTTTCAAAATTATGTTTACAAAAGCACCTGCCTTATAACGAGTATCAGTGTTTCGAGTCGCACATAAAAGCTTTGTGGGCCGCAGTTTGCATATCCCTGTCCTAGAGAGACGAGTCACTTTTGCAAAGATAGGCATCTCCCAGAAGCCATGGACCTAGGTTTCGCATTTATTTGCTTGTAGAGTAGCCCGTAATAAGAGCGAACCAATGTGGACCACATTCTGAAGGTGTAGAACCCGAAGACAAAGGCGAGTGAATGGAATCGCCAACTTGAACTGATCTTGAGTGATGCGTCTGACAAGCAGGTGATACTGTCTTCCCAAGGCTCTGAAAGGTGCAGCATGTCCTTGATGGGCAACATTTTTTAACTGTCCCAAGCAAATGTCATTCTGATAAAGAAGTCCACAACGAGTTGATTTAGGTGCTAGGAAACGTGGGGTTAGTTACTCTGTCATTGTTGAATATCCCTCCCATAGTGCCGATAGGTGGCGCTAAGGAAAAGAGAATTGTTTTTCTGTTTTATTTTTATGTCAGAAAGGATTCGAACACGACTGCGTTGTAGACGCTAAAAATGTCTGAAGGCTCCAAGGCCTTTTAGTTCTTGAAAGCCTATGTAATTTATGTTATGTGTTTGTACAATAAATGTTAATGTGCAATGTGAACGGTTTGATGAATCTGACTTCGAAATAATGAGATGATGCAGGATCTTTTAGAAGCTCCCATATAAAAGAATCAGGTATGTGATTCTCCTTTGAATACCGATTTATTTGAGACAGCTGTCGGTTGAGCAGGATATTGTCTGTGATTCTCTTTTGCGGCGGGGTCTCTTGGACTTGGTGTAGGCTTTCCAACACCAGGGGATTGGAAAAAATAACAACATACCGATTTATTTTAAAACAACTAGACCAATTTTCGATATGGTGCCGAAAACCTGGAGCTAAATCCTACACAATATTTGACTGAACTGAGTAAATTCTAAAGAACATAACATAAAATGACAGCAGAACTAAATAAGCTGAAAGCTCAAAGAGGTGGTATAAAAACAAGTGCTACTAAGCTTTCCGCGAAAATTGATGAGGCTGTGTCTTCTTCAGACACAAATTTTTTAGAAGCAGCTCTTAAGCAATTAGGCAAAAAGGAAACACAAATCGTTGAGCTTTATAAGTTAATTCAAAATGAATATGACGATTCGAAACAATTGGAGGCAGAAATAGACTCAGCTCAAGAATATCGAGATAAAATTATTCTATACAAAACGAAAATTAACAAAGTTATAACAGCCTTGCTAAAGAGTGAATCAGGAAGTGTTATTGAAGAAAATTCAATCTGTGTCGTGAACTCACACTTGACATAATATCTAACATACCTTGACATACTCAAACACAAGTATCTACATATCAACACACTCACAATCTTACTCACAATTTAAATAAATAAAATGTCACTTAAACACTTATATACCAGTGCATTAAACAAATAGTAATTGTAAGTATGAAAAATAATGAATCAACACTTACTCACAAATTTAAATTAATAAAATGACACTTGAACAATTATATCACAACACACCAAACAAAAATTAATTATAAGAAGGAAAAATATTGATTCAGCACTTACTCACAAATTTTTCTAGTAAACAAAAATAACATACTACTATGGGAATTCATCAGACGTACAGAAGACACCACACAATTTATTTTATTTATTTTTATTTTTATTTTTTTAAACCAGGATCCTGTAAAACACTGCGAAATTAAAAGGTTAGCATTTTAAAAGAATTTTTCAATGACACGTTGAAATGTTTTGGATCAAAATAGTAGTTATGATGCACTTCACTAAAGTTTGTGAGTCACTTAGTTCCAGAGTCCTTAATCTATTGATATCAAAATAAACGGGATAAGACATCCGCGTAAGGCATCTTTGCCCCTGGACAGTGTTTCATAGTTATATTATACTTTTGTAGTGCAAAAATCCAGCGCTGCAGCCTGGACGGTCTTCCAAGAATAGGCGTAAAAAGCGAAGGAGCTTTCATCCATGCAGTCTTCAGTTTATGAAAAGAAGACTCGTGTGCATCTGACCAAGGTATAATGTCAGGAACCTTCTTCGTTAATTCCGTAAGCGGGAAGGCTAACTCTGCATAGTTAGGAATGTACTCACGGTAGTAATTACATAGTCCCAGTACACTACAGAGTTCTTCCTTTGTCTTGGGTCTAGACAATTGTTCTATGGCTTTAACTTTATCCTGATCTGTCCTGTGTTTGCCCGATCCAATTGTATGACCTAAGTTTTTGATTTCGGGTCTAGCGAAAGCACATTTTTTCATATTCACCGTAAAATTTAACTAAGCATTTAAGTTAGTAAGCACAGCATCTAAATGTATCAAGTGAGTTTTTCAGCCCTTAGGGAAAATCGCAATGTCATTGATATATGCTCTAGCAAAGTCTCGGTATGAGGAAAGAGCTATATTCGTAACTCTCTGAAAGGTCGCAGATGCGTTCTTCAATCCGAAACTCATGATTTTAAATCTGTATTGTTGTCTATGGGTCTTGAATGCTGTAAATGTTTTTACTTTCTGGGTCCATCGGAATGGCCCAATATCCCTATAATAAATCTAACGCCGTTATCACGTTGGCTTTACCAATAGAATTAACTAAATCAGCTGTCTCTTCCATGGGAAAATCATCTGTTATCGTTTCTATATTCAAGGCTCTAAAATCGACACATAACTGCATCCCTTCATCCTTTTTATTAACACACACAACTGGATAGGCTATCTCGTCACCGCTTTCTTCAATCAAATCCAAGGCTAGCAGCTCTTCCATTTGCTCATCTACCTTCGGTTTTAGTGATTCGGGAATTCTATATACAAAAGGTTTCGTCCTTTCTTCGTTCGGTTTCAAGCGAATTTTATGTGCTCTCACTTTCGCAATTTTCACATTTCCCGTAAACATCTGATGTTTACGCAGTAAAGTCAACAATTCTTCGATCTGCGTTTTATTTAAATGTGTGCATTCAAACTGTTTTAAAATATCTTCAATATTTGCATTAGACAAATTAGGTGTTGGATGGATTTCTCCAAATTCTTCCTTATTTTCAAATACTATTCCTACAGCTTGAACTCTGGGATGGTACTGCCTTATTTTCTTCACATGCACATGCCTTACTTTCCCATCCGCAAGTTTTACTTTATAAGAATGTGGATTACACCTTCCAATTATTTCTCCTGGTCCTGTCCACCTAGCGTATAATTGGTTTGCAGAGTCAGGAATTAAAAGATACACCTGCTCCCCAATACTAAATTCTTTCATCCCTGTACGTCGATTAAAATAATTTGCGTAAGCTTTTTGTTTGTCAGCTGCAGAAAAGGAAGTATGTTCAGCTGCTTTTTCCCCAAGTTATTTTTTAGGTCTTGCAAATACTCTGCAACAGTTTTTTTAGTCCTAACGGAATGGGTATCTACCGTACCCAACTCGATTTTAATACTGCTAACGGACCACGGGCTTCTCTGCCATACATCAATTTAAATGGAGAAACCCCTGTTGTGCAGTTGGGCACTTCTCTGTGGGCAAATAACAAAAGGGTATATGCTTATCCCAATCCGATAGGTTGCTTCTAATTATAATTACTGTTTGTGTTTATCTATTACTATTTTCTTTTCTTTGAAAATTCCACTTGTAATTTAAAAATAAAATCAGTTTTGCATAGAAAAAAAATGTTGATTTATTGATTTTTTCAAAATTAAGCTTGAGATTAACTCGAATTAGATAAGATATTATTGATATGTAATTTGGTAAGACTTGTACATGGTCTAACATTGGCCTAAGCTATCTCAACAATTTAAATGTTTGGTTTTCAAGAGCTGGGCCAAGGTTGCCCCAACTCAAGGCAACATTAGCCCAAGATTTCAAAAAAATTAAAAAATTGTTTAAAGTTTGTATGTTTACTTTAACAATCGTTTATATTACAGTTAAATATCTCTCTATTCTAAAAAAAAGTAACTCCCGCTGAAGTCAAAATCTTGTCACGCTATCTCCTCCGAAACCGCTAGGGGTATGGGGTCGAGACCGATACCAATAGATGCAGAAAAATGTGGGGAACAAAGTAAGACATGTATCATTTCAAGTCTATATCTTAAATTTTCGATTTTTAATTGAATTTTAAAGCTGATAATTCAACAGTGTTGAAACGCCCTTCGCATTAAGGGTGACAACAGTAAATGGATGAAATCTGTTACATTGCCCGAGAATCTCTCCTATGTATCTCGCTATTAGCCATAACAGAGGAGCGAGAGTAGCGAGCCTAGGGGCGAAGCTCCTAGTGTTTAAAATAAAATAAACCACTTACCATATCAAATTTTAATTGTCTTACAACTATTATTTGCTTTTGTAGTAAAATAAGCATGAAAATGGGCCAAAGTTACCCCAGTTGACGGTACCGATTTATTTTAAAAGAACTAGACCTTTTTTCGATAGTGAGTAGTACGTCCTACAAATTGGGAGTTTTATGAATAATACGGAATGTTTCATTACACACAATTTTCCGCCCAAAACTTTTAAGATTTTCACAATTGCTCATATAGCATACGTATATTAATATGTAAGGTGTCTTTACGTTCAGGATGCGTAGTTTCAGGGGGTTTGAAGTAATACTCTAATCCCCCAAAAAGCTGCGACAATTTTAGTTATTCGCAACAGAACAAATGTAGCATTTCTATAGAGGTCAAGAGTCTTTAGAAACTTTTTAAACTTTCAAAGTCCTTTCAATGGGAATGAAAAAAAAATTGGTTCCGTTCTTGTAATAAAGTCAAATAAGTATCTTAAAAATTTAGGGAGTAACATAATGAAAATATTCTCAATTATTAAAATTTCAATATTTCAGAATAATGTATTACGCTAAATAACTCTTAATTTATAAGATGCATCTACTCTAGAATCGAACCTAGCATTTACTGATGAAATTCACAGCGGTTATAACAATTTTTTTTTTCGCATAAAAAAAATCATTTTTCCTATGCAAAACGCGAAGAACCTATCCGTGTAAAATTATCCTCAAATTACACTAGTATTACGATTATACTAGTTGCTAACATTTATTTAATATGGTATATGTTGCACACAATATCAGTTTGAATATGATTTTTAGCAGAATTTGAAAAGCATGAAATTTTCAAAATTGAGGTTAATGTTCTTTCGAGCGAATGAAAAAGTTTTTTTTATTTGATAACTAAGATACAATGTAACGTATGAAAACTACTCGTTATGATTACCTGTATAAGTATTTTTTACTTGACACCAAGCATGTACTCCCTAATATTAAAACCTACAGCAGAGTACGTGTGTATAAGTTCACAAAGGAATCTACGAGAAAAACGGGTAGGCATGAAGAGAGTGATTGTGGGCGAACAAGCGCTATTTGGTTAAGGTGTGTGTATATATATTTACTTAAATGGTTTTCTTTGACTGTAAGACTCAACATTTTCTGTTTCCGCAAGTCACATGATCATAGGACCAGAAAAAACCCAGCAAATAGAAAAAAAATCCGATTGCGACATTATGAAATATTACCGCATATTAAAATTATAATTTAAAAGATCTGGCGGTAGAATATTTGGGTATGCACCTCTGCCGATGTGAAAAATTGGAAATTCTAGAGATGCCATCCGATTAGTTATTGATGACAACACCTGCAACAGCCAGCACTTAGTTTAGATTCAATTTTAAACTGACGTAGGCATAAAAGTAACAAAATTTGGGCATCAGTTGATCTAATAACTCTAATACTTGCACAGATATTAAAATAATTTAAAACAACCGAATGAAACGTACCGTATCATTAAAAATCATTAAAATGCTCGGTGTTCACTGTAAACAAAATGATAAACGTTGATTTAAATCTTAAGAAAGCGAAAAAACGCAATGTGCATAGTTTTCTTCCAAATCATATCGCTGAACGCAGGACACGCTGCAGAATTCTATATGAGAAACACTTATTCAAAGAAAAATAGAAAACAATTGTCACAATAGATGAATCATGGGTGTATTTAAATGATTGCAACAAAAAAAGAGCCCTTTTATTATCATCAAAGGGGAGAAAAAAATTTAAGTACATGGTTCAAAGAATCGAAAGAAAGTTTTTCTAAGGGATTCATGATTGTTGCTGGTTTTTCTTATAATGGCAAGTTAAAAATAAAGAGAGTGGAAACAAATGTCAAGATTAACTCCAAATACTATCAGGAACATATTTTATCGCCAATTTTTCTGAATGAAATACCATCGCTTTACCCACAGTGCCATCAATCTGTGAGACTCCATCAGGACAAAGCTAGCAGTCACACATCAAAATCCACTGTAAATTTCCTAAAAGAAATGGAACAAAAAACTGGTATCAAGGCCATACCCTTCACTGATATCCCTACTAAATCTCCCGATGTATCACCTATGGATTTTTGTGCTTCCGGACTTTTAAAATCTGCATTATCCAAACGTCGTCCCAAAACCCTTACAGGACTCTGGAAAGCTGTTCAGGAGGAATGGGCTAGAATACCTCTTCTGACACTTCGAAAGGCATTATTATCCTGGATATTGCGGTGTCGAAAGATAGTTCAGAATAAGGGATGTCAAATAGAATATTTAAAACACAAGAATTTTATGTACTTTAGTTTTGTGAATACAATATACATCGTCTAAAAAATGTGTGAACAGCCTGTGTATTAGCAAAATTTACAACATACTACACTGCACATAGTTGCACATGGATGGCAGTAAACACGCAGCTGTCAAGGAATTAGAGGTACTTACTGTGGGATACGGTCATGAAAATTATGTTAAGTATCTTCTTTCATTTCTCACTGGATAATTATATCCTTTACGACGATGATTATCATGAAGTTATCTATAATTTGTAACATGGATAATGAAGAGACAACAAGCTTACTCTATTTATGCTCGGGATACCAGCATGTTATGTATGATACAGCTGGAGTTTTTGCATTTGTCGACTTTGATCGATTATGAAAAGAGATAAGCCGTGTCTGATAAAAAAGGGAAGTTCGACACCATTGTTACTTTTCTAAATAAAACACGATAAGGGATAATAGTTTTGTATTATCGGCAAAACGTTATCCAGCATAAATTAATCAGCATATTTCTGTACGAAATTGACGTTCTGTAATAATGTTCTGAGAATGACTTAATGGAAAATTGCTAAAATACAAACACAACTGTAGTTTGCGGCGGTTCTGTTTGATCTTCTAATCGATTTTTTTCTGGACCCATTGGAGATACGTAGAACCTCACGTAAAAATAATTCTTGATTTTACAAGAATAAATTATCAACATCCTTCTATACGAAATTGACGATCTACAATAATGTCCCGAGAGTGACTGAATGGAAAATTTCTAAAATACAAACACAACAGTAGTTTCAAGCGTTAACAACAATTAAATTTGTTAGACCATAGATTCTTAAACTGTGGACCGCGGACCCCCGCGTAGCCATTACCGGAGATCCGCGAAACTATTTTGACAATCTATACTTGAACAAGATATTCTCGTGGAATTATCATGCGATACGTCTTTGAAACTACAATTCAACAAAAATGAACTCACAAACTTTTGGTTATTTCTCAAATCTGATTACCCTGCACTTGCAAATGAAGCCCTCTAAAATTTGATTCCGTTATGCACAACATATTTATGTATATAGGCTTTTTCGGTACTGTTATTTATATGAAATTAAAGTATAGAAACAAACTCAATGTAGAAGCGGACCTCAGAATAAAACTTTCCAACATAGAGCCTGACATTGCGGTTCTGGTTTCAAGAGAACCACTGCACCCATCTCATTAAGTAAAAATCATTTACAGAAAACATATTATAATAAGATATATCTATTTTGACCAATATTTGACCAAGAAATGTTTGTATGAGTTTAATGTATTATGATTTGTAACTTTTAAAATTCTTTTTACTACTGTTTTTATTCATTTTATATTTTTTATTATGTCCTAATAAAAATGTTCGCCTCTATAAATGCGCAAGACCATTTATTAAAATAACCATCGATACATTTTTACCAATATTTATTATAACGTAGTGCCTATGAGATTATTGAGCTAGAAATTAAGTCTCAAAAACGACTTAAAATGCCTAGAGTTGGGATGGGGTCCGCAAAAAGAAATGTTGTTCAAGAAGGGATCCTCGGACTACATAAGTTTAAGAACTCCTGTGTTAGACAATTGTAAGAAATGGAGAACATTAAGAAAAATTGAAATATTCATCCCTCGGTCAAAGGTATGTAAAAGCAAGTCCAGAACAAAATCTCAAAATAATGCACCTACCGTATTGATTCAGAATAATATAACAATAAAAATAGAAAAACTCTTACCTAAATAAAATTGATTTATTCCGTTGGAGAAACTACAACAGTAATGCCAAACATGACAGCACAGTCTGATGAAAGACAAACTGACGTTACAATTTCTGTGTCGTACGTAATAAGTAACCGCGATTTTCATTGACCACCCAGTAATGGCGGTAGATTTCTAACGAACTAAGTTTATGCTTTGAATGAGAATTTTTACTTTAAAGAAAACATCGCTGCTCTACAGTTCCGTGGTAAATAAATATTGACAATTTTTTTCGGTTAAATTGGCTATAGAGTTACTTCGATTAAATAAAACCGTGGTGACCCCCCAGAAAACACTTCGACCCACAGCTTGAGAACCCCTGGTCTAAGCATTTGCGACTTTTTTCTGTCCCCTTCTTTCAGCTGGAAAACTTAGGACAAAATATTTCATTCTCTAGTTTGGTATTCAAAAGCGTCCAAAATTGTAACTTCTGGTCCAGAAAGAAAAAATTATAAAAGTTAAAACCACGAAGTTATAAGGAGCGTAAGCTTGAATGGTGAATTCCTTGAAAAATGGACAGATTATGGTCGCTCACCGGCAGATGGAGCAACATGTAACAAAAGGACAGATTTTTCATTGCGTTGTATGGAATGAATTCATATTAAATACGCATTAAAAAAAAACATGCTTTCTCTTGAAAAATACGATAAATCCATATTGCTTTTTCCGTGTCAAAGCCTTGCGGTTGGCTCGCGCGCCACCTAGCGGCGGCGACCAAATGTGAGACACATTTTTAACAGTGCGCTACTCCTCCTCCTTTAGATTCATGGTTAAAACTATAATCCAAGACATGATAGCAAACGAAAACAATTGTGATATTATCATTAAACTGTTTTAATTTCTGGTCATCTTATTTTAGTCTGCTTTCTTGTCTTGGATTTCAGTTTAAAGCTGTACTCTTAACTATACTGGTGTAAGAAATTAAGAGAATTTGCAGACTTGGTCGATTATTTCTAGAACTACTGTACCGATTTTAATGAAATTTGATATGTACATACATTGATACAATACAAAACAAATAACCATTCAATAATTGTAATACACAAGCATGATCGTGCGTAACACTCGTTGGAGTCGGAAGGTATGAAACAGCGGTTGCAGAATAAACAAAATAAAAATGGGTTAATAGGAGGTATGGTCCCCTCTTACAGATATACAGGTCTCGCAGCGTGATTTCATACTTGAAATAAGGCAGTTTATCATTTCCTGTGGCAATTGGTCCCACTCGTTCAGCAACGCTGTTTTCATTCCCTGGATGGTTCTCGGAGGGGGGTTGCGAGTTGCAAATGCCCTCCCCAGAGCGTCCCAGACATGCTCTATAGGGTTAAGGTCTGGAGATCTGGCTGACCAATCTATCCGGCGAATATCCTCTCTCTAGAAATTCGTCGACCAGAAGAGCTCTATGTGGCCTCGCGTTATCGTCCATTAAAATGAACTCAGGGCCAACTGCACCCCTGAAAAGGCGAACATAGGACTCCCAGACCTCATCCCTATACCTCACACCAGTCACAGTGCCTCTTTCAAAGACATGGAGAGGTGTGCGGCCATCCAACATGATGCCTGCCCAGACCATTAAACCTCCTCCGCCATAATGGTCGATTTCGCGGACATTGGAGGGTAGGTAGCGGGTCCCTGGTTCTCTCCATATGAACGTACGGCAAGAATCGGTGTTTAAGCTGAACCGGGACTCATCAGTGAAGAGAACGGTCGCCCATTGATCCATACTCCAATCTCTATGCTCTCTGCACCATGATAAACTGATTCTCCTGTTCGTAGAAGTGAGCGGGACGCAAACAGCAGGTCTTCTTGCAAACAACCCTCTCTCGTGAAGTCTTTTGGAAACAGTCACCCTTGATACACGGATTCCTGTGGCTGCATACAAGTCACGAGAGAGCTGAGAAGCTGTAGCACTCCTGTTACGCCTCGCTTAATCGACAAATGGCGATCTTCTCTGGCCGTCGTGGCTCTTGGACTTGCCCAGGCTTTCTCTCGATGGATCCGGTATCCTGGGACTGTTTCCATAAGTTACACACGACGCTGGGCGTTAAATTGAACTCTCTACAAATTTGGACTTCAGATTGGCCTGCTTCTAGCATCCCCACAATTCGCCACCTCATTCCATCATCTAAACGTTGGTGGTTACTCATTTTTACTGTTACAATTTGAAATTAACCGATTGCTGCAAAATAACACCAAGAATTAACCCATTTTTTTGTTTATTCTGCAACCGCTGTTTCATACCTTCCGACACCAACGAGTGTTACGCACGATCATGCTTGTGTATTACGATTATTGAATGGTTATTTATTTTGTATTGTATGAATGTATGTACATATCACATTTCATTAAAATCGGTACAGTAGTTCTAGAGATAATCGACCAAGTCTGCAAATTCTCTTAATTTCTTACACCAGTGTATTATACCCAAGTAAATATTGGATCATTCCATAAGTAATGTGTGTGTTTTTTTCTAATTGGTCAAAATGAATGGTGTAATGTTTTACATTTATTGCTTGATCTTACAATCTGTATGGTTTATTAGATTTATTTTGCAGGTACTCGATTCACATTGATTATTGGTACTTATACTAACTATACAGATTGTAAGATCACGCAATAAATGTAAAACATTGCATCTTTAATTTTGACCAATTAGAAAAAATCCGCATCACTTATGGGATGACCCAATACAATAGAAAGTCAAATAGACCAAAACTTATCAGCGCCTTCCGTGTGATTTATTTACGTGGGACAATTATTGTTCCTTACGTTTAGCTTCTTACTTTTAATGTTCTTGGTATTTTGAGTTCCTCTTTTATGAGCATTAATGATTCCTTACGTTTGATTTAATATTACTATTTAAAAGTTAATCCAATTATTGTATATAATATATAATTCATTCGTATACATGAGTGGGAGTGTGACTGCATATCATGCTTGAAAGGACCATAACTGAAACATACACGATGACCCTGATACTCATAATACATTCAATACATGTATTATGAGTTACATGTACTCATAATACATGTAATATCATATGGATAAGCACAGATAGATACATAGAACATCAAATGTATTAGAGTAATTACTATTCTTTATGCAAAATCCTTCTTTATACAGAAGGTACGCAATGTACATCTCTCCCTCAGGACCTTTAATTATGCTGATATAGAATCATAAGTGTTCAGCATAAAACGTAAAAGATTCTTAAGTGATATACAGGGATATCTAAAGTTTAAGGAGAACAACAAACAAAACCAGCAAATTGATAAAATTTTAATATTCACAACAGTTCCGTCTCAAGGTGGAAAGAAAACCACCCAATGAAATGCATCTTATCTACATGTTCTGAGATAAAATTCTTCAGAATGGCTTGATAAAAAGTTAACAAAAAATTTTTTTCCTTTTTTTTTTAAGTACGCTCGCCCGCTCTCTTGCAAAATTCAAAAAAATATTCGTTTTCAGTGGATGCTACAGAATAAGGACATCATACTTCCGCATTTTAAGTCCTCATAACATTTTCGAAGGAAATTAATCATTTATGAGACTATTTTATCGGCCTAAGTCGAAAGAAATTTTCATAGATAGTGAAATTTCGTCTCATGCATAAGTTTAACAAAGGCTTTTGTTTTTACCACATTTAAAAACAAAAATAGAACAGTTTTACTTAGGAACCAAATTATTTAAAATTGTTGCAGAGACCTTTCGTTGCTTTAAAACGTTATAAATCGACACACGTAACTCGCTACTCCATTCACCTGCAACATTTAATAAATATATATCACACTGACCTAACAAATAATCATTCATAAAAGAAACCCTTGTTACACATACATAATTTAATCACTTACTTATAGTTTCACTTCTTACTTAAACACACAGAAATCTTAAGAAAATTTTCAAAGGACTTCAAAATAAGTATCTGACTTTGCACTGGGCACATAAGCACCACATACAGTCTAGATCAGGCGTGTCCAACCCGCGGGCCGCATACGGCCCTTGAGAGCTAACAATGTGGCCAGTGGTGGATTTCCGCATAGGCGGGTGGGGGGGGGGGGGCGTAAGCCTCGGAGTGCCAGGGGCCCCCAAATCAACCAAATAAATTTTGCTACTTACACATTAAATTTTTTTTATTTAAGTAGTCACTATTGTGTACACTGTGAAGGCATACATACAATTTCCCTAGGAAATTCGAAGAATTGGGGTTTAATGCCTGCATAATGATTTAACAGATGTTTAGCATATAAAGATAAGGATATAACTCTACCTGGACTGACATCGACACCCTTAAGTTGACACATTGTAGCAACACCTTGTAGAAAATTTGTATTTATTTTTCGAGCATGACATAATTACATACGTACATTAGGCCTCGGGTACGACAGGAGCGATTAGCGACGAGCGATGAGTAGTGAAGGGGGCTACCACTACAACAGGCTATCTATGCCTCCCCGGCGGGAACTCTTTTGGGGGCACCTCGGCATGGAGCCGAATCCCCAGTGTTACATTCAATACATATTGACACAAATGCTCGCAAAAAATAATTAAAGGTTTAAATGACGATTACACAGAAACAATAAAAATTAGTAGAAAGTTTAGGGAAAGGGGAAGACTGAGGGAAAGATAGGACGGTACACTAGTAGTAAACAAAACATAAAACGTTAAAAACATTTAAAAAGAAACACATATAAACATTATTTTGGCTAAAAATTTTAATATTTTTAAAATTTGAATTTATTTTTAAAATTTTTATACTTTTTTTGCTTTTATTTATTTATTATTTTATTTTATTTTTATTTATTCATTTTAGACAAAACACAAAAACACGAAGAGGGGAAAGGAAATAGGAAAGGAATAGAGTTTACAATTAAGAAAGCCATGTAAGCGTACGTTATGAAAAATATTAAAATTAAGTGACGATAAAAATAAAATTTAGGCATTTAGCATCATGCTATCAAATAGTGGACTTGTGAGGTTACTGACATTGAGAGAAAGTTCATTGTCTATAAGGAGGTCTTTGAGACGTGTGCATAGAAGGCGTCTTGGGGTATATCCTATTAATTTGCTCAGAAATTGTGACGGGGAATATAACCAACTGTAACCTAAGCTTAAGGAAGACCCTGGACGATTTTTTGAATATACCAGAATGTCGAATGAAAACATTTAATTTCATTTTGGCTACATTGAAACCACATTTGGGAAAAAGGAAAAAAAAAGTTTCGATCTGAAGAGCAAAGTTTCTGCTGAACAACGCCAGATTGTTACCCTAAGGTAAGTAACAAGTAATGTAAATTGTTTAATTAACACTTTTTAAAAATAAAAAAGGTGAAGTAAAAATGGGGTATAGATTTTAATTACAATTTTATCGCTAATAAAACACATTGAATAAGAATAAGAAGTAATGTAAGATAAAAGTTTATTATTACAAAAATAACGCATGTATGAAAAAATAAAATGATAGTGAAGTCATTTCAGTATGAATAATTTTTAGGAATTACCATTCATGCAAGAGGAATTGCAAAATAGTGCATAGTTTCGCCATTTTGAGTTGCATTTTTAAAATCCCAACGTTGACGTTATCTCTGTCATTCCATAGAGATGGATATCCTAGCACAAAAGAAATTAATTTTTCACAATCTTCATCTGATATTTTTTTGCCATATTTAAAAACTAAATTAATGACTGAAGAGTGAAGGGGACCGTTCAACACAGTGGCGTATGCAGGAAGGCGGGGGGGGGGTTATTGATGGGGGTTGAACCCCCCCTCCATTGGTTCTGATTACATATATTATGTAATTAGGTTTAAGATTTGCACTGATTGCTCAAACCTACTCTTTCATAGTAGCCCCCCCCCCCTTTGAAAATTTCTGCGTACGCTGCTGGTTCAACAACTACTGAGCGACGGACGAAAATATTTGTCAGGGATGAGCGATCGCTCTGCATTTCCGCGAATGCCGAATCAGCAAACTCTCCCACCGTAGCAAAGACTAAACAAATTCACTTGGTTGTCTCCTCTCGTTCGAGACGACGTTCCTCGCTCCTACGTAGCCTCGACCTTACTTATTAGCGCTTTATGATAGCTTTATATTATATAATATTTTAATTACGCAATAAAAATGTGAACCTACAATTCAGAGGCTCTCTTTAAGGAAGTGACCTCCGACTCACACCTTACACGACTAAACATGAATAATATTTTACAATTTTGTTTGTTGCTTTGTTCTGAGTATAAAAATAAAAAGTTCATAAAAATTTCAAATGTCTTTTTTTTATTTAACTAAGTGAATTAATATTTAAAAACATCAAATGGGGGCCCGAAATTTATTTCCGCCTTGTGCCCCTCAAATACATAATCTGCCACTGAACGTGGCTCAACAAGATGGTAAACTTCATACGATCCATCTTCCCAGAGGAAACTATTCCTCTCAAACTATTCTTCACCATTATACGCTATCTACGTTATCGCTTTTTGGCGCTGGCTACATTTGTGAAAGATTATTTTCAAAGATGAAGCCCCGAAGAGTAAAATTAGATTGAAAATTTCTGATGAGAAACCTTAAGGATTCAAGAAGAATTGCAATCACTTCCATCGAACTACACGTTGCGGCATTAGTTTCTCAAAAACAAGGTCAAATATCCCACTAGTTTTACGTTGCTCTCTTTTTTTATGATATGATAAAAAAAATAAAGGATTTGCTACATATATAAATTAATAATATATTTTAGATGCAGCCCGAAGCTATTCCTCCACACTCAGTGCGGCCCGGGCAAGCCAACAGGTTGGGCAGCCCTGATCGAGATTAAAGGCACGTACTAATATAATTACATTGTTAGAAACTATCAAAGTCTTAAATTACCACGCCGCCACATCTCACATTTACTCACTCTTTTCATTCATAAGCAATTTTTCTATGTTATTATTCATAGCAACTTTCTCTCTTCGTTCATAGCTCACTTTCAATTCAACGGCCAGATCCTTTCTTAAGCCACATTTTGCTGCTTCACACGGGCCGTAACAAAGTACACCATACCTCATAATATAATTATGCAAAAGATAAAATTCAAAATCTAAATGAAGGCAAGCGTTTGTATAAAATTCGTGTTATGTTTTATGTTGAGACAAACTTTTGACTATTTTAGACAAATCAGATTTATAATTGCTACATGCTGCTCTCAATGCATCAAGGTCAGGTCAGAATCACTAAGCCGATTTCTGTGTACGCTCATCTCGTATTTCATTTAGAAATAGGGTGATTCACAAAGACATTCGTATCGTTTTCGAATTCTGTAAATTCGCCAAATGGATTTGCATAATCGCATTACAATGCAGCTAATTGTGTAATAACTACTGTTTCCGAGTACCAGGGATTTTCTACAAGCAACAGATAAATCTTAGTACTTCATAAACCAGGGGTGGACAACCTTTTTGAGAGTGCGTGCCGAAATCGGCCAAATTTCGGACACAAAATTTTTTCACGTGCGTGCCAACCAAAATTTCCTGAGAACATATTATTTGATATCTTGATATTTAATTTGTTTTGTAAGTGATTATGTAAATCACGTAAAACTGAATGAATGAAAAAAATTATGACAGGTTTTTACGAAAGAGTTTTTTGGGGTATATTTTTTACTACTACCCTGTAAGTACAACTCAGTCATTAATTTTTCACAGTCATACATACTTTTTTATGACTAAATCACAGTAAAAGGTTATTACCCGCAGTAAAGGTTAAGATTTAACCCTTCAGCAAGCGCGTCAATTTTTGGAACACCAGCAGGCGCGCGTGGCACAAAGTGCAACGTCTCTTTCAACCTTGATTGTTCCTTTTGTAATAAACTTTTATTTTTCGAATTGAAAATAATAATTCTGCGTATTATGACAAGGTATAAAATGTTGATAATATTGAGATATAGTTATAATTAAAGGCCAAAGAGTGGAGATACAATCGCCTTATTTGAAAACTGTCCGGTTCATTGGATCTAAGGACAACTTGCGAATGAATTCCTATTATGTCCAAAAACGTAAAAAACAATGAGATTGTCCATCTTCGTGATATACGGGATACCGTGTAATAGCTGCACATTTGATCGACTACATCTCATCTACAACTCCTTCTTTTGTTGTAATCGCTGGTTTACCACGGTTAAATCACGACTAACAATAAATGGAAAGGAATACAAGGGTCAGAAAATCAGACCTGCATTAGAAAGAGTGTAGCTTTAAACAGAAACTGCTTAGAAAATTCACACCTAAATGTAAAAACAAACCATTCAAAATTACGAAAATGTTGCACTTCGTACACGGGCGCGCCCGCTGAAGGCTTAAATCCCTTATAAATGATGTATGAAACAGAAAATATATTTACCTTCAAAACTACATTTAAACAACCGTTGAAACTTTTAAAAGAAAACATTAGATGAAACTAGAGACGGAAAACTTGTTGACTCTATATATTATCAGTGGGACTTCTGCTGCTGCAGAACTGATAGTAGAGATTTTATATCGGGTTTATATTTAGTAACCTTGAGATATATGCATGCGTTACTATATACCCGTTACTATAGTTTCATCTGTCAGGCTACTCCTGTTATGAGACTTAACAAAGATTCACAAGTATATGTAGACGAAAATATGGATAGTAATGCTGCTACGAGGTTTTTCAAACAGACATAATAATCTGTCATTTAAGTCCTTAATACTTCGTTTTCCGCATTTTTCGCTGCTACTCCGTCTCTAATTGCTCCTTTTCAATATTTCCCGAACTCTAACATCAACAAATTTCTACTTCCAAATTGAGCTACTCTGAAATTCAATCAACTGCATTTCTAAATCATCCATGTGTATCCATGAAAACATTTGCAGGTTTAGTTCATCCAGTTTGATACTACAGAGGCTGTTCACACATTTTTTAGACGATGTATATTGTATTCACAAAACTAAAGTACATAAAATTCTTGTGTTTTAAATATTCTATTTGACATCCCTTATTCTGAACTATCTTTCGACACCGCAATTTCCAGGATAATAATGCCTTTTGAAGTGTCAGAAGAGGTATTCTATCCCATTCCTCCTGAACAGCTTTCCAGAGTCATGTAAGGCGTTTGGGACGACGTTTGGATAATGCAGATTTTAAAAGTCCGAAAGCACAAAAATCCATAGGTGATACATCGGGAGATTTAGTAGGGATATCAGTGAAGGGTATGGCCTTGATACTAGTTTTTTTGTTCCATTTCTTTTAGGAAATTTACAGTGGATTTTGATGTGTGACTGCTAGTTTTGTCCTGATGGAGTTTCACAGATTGATGGCACTGTGGGTAAAGCGATGGTATTTCATTCAGAAAAATTGGCGATAAAATATGTTCCTCATAGTATTTGGAGTTAATCTTGATATTTTTCTCCACTCTCTTTATTTTTAACTTGCCATTGTAAGAAAACCAGCAACAATCATGAATCCCTTAGAAAAACTTTCTTTCGATTCTTTGAACCATGTACTTAAATTTTTTTCTTCCCATTTATGATAATAAATAGCTCTTTTTTTGTTGCAATCATTTAAATACACCCAAGATTCATCTATTGTGACAATTGTTTTCCATTTTTTATCATTTTGTTTACAGTGGACACCGAACATTTTAATGATTTTGCAACTGTCCTTTGACTAGGGGGATTTCTTTTAACATTAAACAACTTACCTTTGCAATAGTCGAAGATGTCAGTTTTTTCCTTGGATACTTGTTTGGAATTTTTGTCCCACTTCAGGCTCCAATTTGACGTTTTTTTCCCTTATTGTTGACGATATTACCTATCGACGCTTTAGATATCACAAAACCATGACTCTCACATCGTTTTTGGATAACGGAGTATGCATATTTCTCTTCGGAAAGAGCATAAATGTAGCCTTCGAACCACTGCTTTGTTAAAAACGCCATTTTGAATAAAAACAAAACTTTCAAGCCGCAGACGATAATTTTGATTTTTAAAAGCATAGTACAATTTCAATTATTTCTTTTGCAGCAAACTATTTTTTATTACCGCTTACCAAAATCGTCTAAAAAATGTGCGAACAGTCTCTGTATATGGGAAATTAATGAATTTTGCTGTCTCATCCAGTTCTCTGAATTTAGCAAAACTTGTAACGAACTGCTCAACAGTTGACTCGATAATGTTTACAAACAGCTTTTGAAGACATTGGCGGTCTATTCTATCATCTTTTGGGAGATCATTGATATACCTCTTTAGGTTTGGGAAGTATCTAAATCTCTCGTAATCTGTACCCCTCATAAAAACCAGTTTCATTTCAAAAGCTTTTATGTAACCAAACATAACATCACGTGTTTCAGTTCATTTAAATGTTCACAAAAACCTGCAAAAAGCATCAGTTTACAAACCCACATGATGTCAGGCAATTCTTGGTAAGATACTTGTTGGTCATTCAAAAAGAGCATCTCATCTGAGCATTCAACAAAACGTTTCAGAACCAAACCTCCGCTAACCCAACGAACATCATGGTTCATTTTTAGTCCTTTATACTCGGAATCTACCTCATCCAGTATAATTTTAAATTGTCTTTTATTTAAAGCCGAAGCAGAAATGTAATTAACAACCTTGGTAACTGTTTTCATCACTTCTTGATGTTCCTATACGCCAGCTTTTGTACATAAAGCCTCCTCAGGCATCATGCAATAAAAACCTGTCATCCTCCTCAGGCATCATGCAATAAAAACCTATCAGTGGATGACCAACAAACGTCTTTTGCAAACAGATTTAGAAATTCTGTCTTCACACCAGGGGGCCATATGTTGCGGCGGATACTACATTTAAAATGCCAATTTGGCGAGTAGATAATTCGTTCGCAGCTGCTTTACATATTTCAGCCCTGGTAGTAAGCTCAGGTAGTGTTACAGGGGCTACCACGTTTAAATTAGCACCTGTCGTCTATTGTTTCAGACGACAGGTGCTAATTGAAAATAAATTTGGCAAGGAGATGTTTCGCGAGCCCGAAACAAGTCACCGGCGCCAAGGTTCCTAAATAACGGATTGTAATAAATTTCTTTTTTAAAATAAAAAAAAATAAGCACACGAAGCTTATATAGAAAAGGAAAAAATTTTCATTGTACTTAGTTAGAATTTCACATTATTTACATATATAATTCCCATCACTATCGTGAGATGACGCTACATTTCGATTAAATGTTTTTCCCTTACTAATTGTGAAAAATACTACCACATGAAAATAATTGCAAAGCACAATAATAGTAATTAAATATGCGTGCTTATCACAATATTCCCATCTGAAAACATGGTGAGTATTTTTGTGCTCCTTGTCCCCTAAATTTCGCTCTTTTTCAAATCTAGTATTTCATATGCGATGAGTTTGTAACAACCGACTGCCAGAGTCAGGATTGAACTGAATCCCCTGAGCTTTGAAGCCGACGTCTTAATCCCAGAATCTTATCGGTGGTGTGAAGGAAATCTCACATTCTGACAACAATCCTTCTCATTCTCTTCGACCTTGATTTTCTCTAAAAAAACATAACTTAACCTAAGACAGAATCAGCATTTAAAAACTCACTGCAGTATACACTAATTTGAGTTATAATTCTTACAATTTGTTCTAAAAGAATCCAGTTCTTTGTATTTTTATACTGTTTCAGTTTAAGACAGTGTTTGTCTCACTGGATATTCATTATATATCGTAACGTCCCGTTGTTGAAATAAAAACACGAGAGACAGAATTCTTTTAAAACACACAGCTTGTATTAAATTTAGTTTATACAGTCGAACCTCTATATATCAAAGTAGCAAATTGCCGGAAAAAAATTCGATATGTAGAAATTTCGATATATAGAATTAATCTTAGTTTTATCATAATTCTCCTAAAACATTAAAATTAAAGCTAATTTTAGCATAAGAAACTCCAATCACATTAAATGAAAGTTAATAATTAAAAAATGAATTAATATGAAAGATTTATTGAGTACTACATACCTTTAAAAACACAATAATCCAGACAGTGATTACAATGATCACAGTTACATTCGTTTAAAAACACTACGAATATCTTGCTGAACCCAGCTTTTGCGAAACAGTTTTTTTTTATTTTAGATTCAGAAACGTCATTTTCCCACACTTTGGTTCATTATGCCACGCATATCCTCATATCAATCACCTTATGTAAAGTTTCTTCGTTTTCAAATGTCTAGATAAATCGTCGGAGAATGAGTTTTCAGTAATGAAGTTTCAGGTTTTTTATTACACCCTGGTCTATTGGTTGCAATATTGAAGTGGTATTCGGGGAAAGAAAAAGCAAATTAACATTTGATAATTTTGAAGACACATTAGGATGGGTCGGGCAATTCTCTACAAGCAAAGCAATTTTTCTATTTTGATCACTCATTTTTCTATCCAATTTCAAACTCCACGTGTCGTCGATAGCTCAGGACACCACACAAAGTATACACTCATGAACTGTTTAAAACTCAATTTATTACATATCTCAATAACGGACTCAGACCCATCGGTTACGCGGTCACAAGCACCGCAAAACACGTCTCTCCCGAAGGGGTCTCTCGATGAACACTGATAATCAAACACCCTTGTTTTTAAAAGGGGGCGCTGCTGCAACAGCGCTTGGGGGGGTTGGTAGATCAGAACACCACGCTTCAAAAGTTTCACTTGTTATCCATGACTTTCTATTAGAACAATAGTCAGCCTCTAAAGACGTTGCATTTTTGAATACTCTAGGGTTCTTACTTTTATCTGCTACCAATAATCGAAGTTTTTCTTTGATACTCATGTTAGCGACTACCAGTACAGTTATTCTATACTTACTCTTCTTGCCTCCATGACAATCGTCGTCTTTCAAAGTTAGAGTTCTGTTGGGAAAACACTTATAAAAGAGTCCCATTTCATCAGTATTAAAAAATATAATCGGGCTGATAATCTTTTAGAATTTTTTTCAAGTCATTGCTTCTCCAGTTATCACAGACTGCTTTAGATACACTTCTACTTTCTCTGGAAATAACCTTCACTGAACTTCCTTTTACCCCTGACCTTCATTTTTCGTGAGGTAAACGGTCTAAAGTGGAATAAAATCTCCCAATATGTCTTGAAAAAATTTCGATTTATAGAGATTTTTTCGATATATAGAAACAGTTTTTCTAAGTAATGAACATGGAGATTTGCTAAGAGTTCGCTATATAGAAAATTTCGATATGGGGAAGTTCGATATATGGAGGTTAGACTGTATATATAAATATATACAAGCAGAGAGACTATTCTCGTCTGCAAACGAGAGGTATTCACAGGAACAAAATAAATCTTTCACGACGCGTCTCACAACAGATAAATTACAGTTTTTAACTGAGAGGTGTCTCTCAAAGAGTTACTAAGACTCGTTCAGCTTTTGAGCCGAGAAAACAAACGCCCGGTCAGCAACTGGGACTCTGCCGAGCTCTCTCTGCACTCACTCTCGTCTCTGTGGGGTATCTGCTCCCAACACTCCGTGAGGTTCGCGGACCCTTAGCTTTTCACCACCCTATCGGCACTGCTCTCTGCGGGACAGTCCGAGGCTCAACACCATCTGCCGGGGACTGAGCAGAATTGAGTGATGACTGGAGTTCCTTGACCATCAGGTTTTAACTCCTGTACGCAAGATGTAATGTAATCAATGATAATGTGCTCAATAGTTAAAATTTAAAGGCTAGGTACATTAATTAAGAGTAAAATTACTATCAAAGTACTAAATTTTAAGTAAGACACCTTCATAAGTTGAAGGGTAAGGGAAATTTAAGAATAAGTAGATAAAATGGTAGCAAGAATAAGAGAAAAATTTAAAATAGTTAGTTTTAAGATAAGAGACAGGAAGATCAATTAACATGATACATGAATACATGAACAATATGAACATTTATTGAATAGTTTTTGATTATCTTGTCATCGAACCACATTAAATAAAGGCAAGGAAATAAATAACAGTACTTTGCTGTTTGAGGAGAAAAAAAAAGAGTTGAGTTTGCAGAAACTGGTACAGATTATGACGCAAGAGGAGCAGTTTTTAATCGTGTCCAGGACGATGTAAGGAAAGGTGCTCAATGAGTCATCTGCAAAGTTTCAAGACGATGGACAGTGTGTTCAACAGCGGATCGTAACTGATCAGTTGTGATGCCTCGCACATCAAGCATAATGAAGTACTTTAAGTCATCCAACGTCGCAACATCCTCACGATAAACCAGACTTTTTAAGTGGCCGCCATACCCAGAAATCGCACGGAGATTCCTCTTTGCACACATGCAAATCTCGAGATTTTTTCCCCCTAGAACCGACAGCTTTTCCCGGTTTTACACTTTACTACTTATAAATCTTGTTCTGAATTGTTAATATTGTTTATGTATTCCGTTTTGGTCGTTTATTTTGTTAAATTTAATGTTTTTCCGTTAAAAGCGCCATCTGGTGGACATTTTTTTCGAAATTCCGTGAGCGTATCTCGTGTATAGTCTTATACACCCAATGTGGTTACATTCCGTTCACCCGTTTGAACTGTAGGATGCTGTTTATAGGGGAGGTTTAATTATAACCACCCTGTATATACCGTGTTTCCCCGAAAAGAAGGCCTAATTGGAAAATAAGCCCTATCACGATATTTCAGAATACTACTAATATAAGGTCTACCCCAAAAATAAGCCTCAGTTAAGATCGTCAATAGGGTTTCGCTTTAGGTTTTAACCGAAACCGAAAATCGCGGTTTTTAACTCCAATAATCGAAACCGAAAACCGTAGAAAATTGGTTCAGTTATTCTGATAACTTTTTTTCATTGCAAATCTCTAAAAGTTTATGAATAAAAAAGCATTAAAGCTCAAACTAAAGCTCGTACTTGGCGTTTTGTTTATACAAAGTTTTGCTTTTTCTGGGAATCCCAGATTTTGCTCGCTTAAGTATATTAATTATTTCTCTACGCCTTTGACATCAAATTAAATAATAGAATTCCTCTATAAATCAAAGAAATAAAAAGTCTTGAATGTTCGCATTACATAACTTGATAGTCCAGATATATATATATATATATACACATAACATATAGATGTATCTCTATAAATGTTTACAAGTCATGTAAAAATATAGATGCATAGAAATCATGTATTACGTATATTTCTTAACATATTGATACAAAAAATGCCTTCCAACAACAAAATAACAGAATCAATAGCAACATAAATGAATTTCGTAATTCTATAGTAAAAAGTAATATTCTGCTACAACATGTGAAAAAAGAAAACAATCGTGAACTTGATTGATCTTAGACTGGAAAACACGCGGGAATTCGATTGAACCGATAAATAAGAGAGCTTTACTATTGAAAAACAGCATTCGTGACAGCTTGAAGGAATTAGGTTCATGTGATTTGTTAACAGAAATTGATTTCGAGAGTTTTTGTACATAAATATATGAATAAATGTGTATTGTTGCAAATGAATAAATGTAAATTGTTGTGCATGAAAAAATAAAACATCCCCTGAAAATAAGCCCTGATGAATTTTTGGAGCAAAAATTAATAGAAGACCCGGTCTTATTTTCGGGGAAACACGGTGAAACTTCTCTATGGCGGCCAGTAATGGTTCTGAAAAAGTGGCTGTTTTCAGGGGTGGCCGGCTAGAGAAGTTTCATTGTGTGTGTATACAAACTATCTACCAATAAATATTTGGACACCCATGCTGTCGAGGAATATGTACTCTCAACGCATGCGCGAATGCAGAGACTTTTTTGTAAACAAAACCGAACAGAACTGATTGAAAACTGATTGATCGAAGTCGCACAAAACGCGCTGCAGATTAGGTGTCAGGACTTATGCTAAAATTTAATGTAACCTTTAATTAGATTTTTTTTGTAGTGTTCGTATGTCAGTAATGTTTTTATCGTTTTAATAGTAGCGTGCAATAAAAGTTTAGAAAAAAAACCAGCTCTAAAAATTACTGCTTAAACAACTTTCAGCCCGGGATTCGACGACTTCAGAAAAGGTAAGATTTATTTTCTTTTTTTGAATTGACTTTGGACTAGAATTAACATTCACTGAACCCAAAATCTCGCATCCCTGTCGGGATTGAAAGTAAAATTCCATAAATATGGAAAACGTGAAAAAGTTAAGAACGCCGATTAGAGCTAGTTTTACTCGACTCGCTACTCAAATAAATGAGGCATTGAATACGAAAGTCGATGATGCTGACACTATAGCTGGTTTAATTGTTAAACTTGAGGAAAAACATAAGAATATTGAATCAATTGATACTCAAATATTGAATCTTTTAACAAGTGTTAAAGATTGTTCTCAACAAAGATTTGATGAAGAATACGAATCAATTGATGAGTATAAGGATAAATATTTAGACCTGAAAACCAAGCTAGATCGACACTTGGAATAGTTTGGAAGGGCTAAACAAAACTCTTAATAATTCAACCGATAGTACATCTTCAAAACGAAAGTTTAAATTACCTAAACTTGAACTAAAACAATTTAACGGCGATATCAAAGAATGGCTTATGTTTTGGGGTCAGTTTGAGAAAATTCATAATGATGCGGATATTGTACCTGAAGATAAATATCAGTATCTCATTCAGGCAACCCAAAAGGGATCTCGTGCACGAGATATAGTTGAGTCGTTCCCACCAACTGCAGAGAATTACGGACAGGCTATAGAATGTCTGAAATCGCGTTTTGCAAGAACCGCCATCTTAATTGAAATTTATATCCGAGAAATACTCGGTCTTATGATGAATAATACAATGAGTAAAGGCCTAAAACTTCCTCTTTTTAAACTTTACGGCCGAATCGAAACATATCTGAGATCGTTAAAAATATTAAGAGTCGCGAGCAATAATTATGCGTCTATATTATATCCACTTGTGGAGTCATGTCTCCCGACTGATATTTTAAGAATATGGGAGAGAAATTTAAGTTCATTGTCCCTTAGCTCAAAAGAGGAAAATAAGGAGAGTGACAATAAATTAGAAAGCCTCATGAAATTCTTGCGTCTCAAAATTCAAAGGGAGGAGAAAGTGAAACTAGCAAAGAGCGGGTTTGGTTGGGTTAGTCGGTTGGCGAGTTTGGTCGGGAGAGAATCTATCCCTCCGCCGCTGAGCTGTTTAATTCAGTTGAAACCAAACAAATGATTTACGAATAACGTGCGTATTCTGCAATAAATTTCACTCCAGCCCAGAATGTAAACAGGCTATAAGTTTGACATACGATTAAAAGAGAGAGATGTTGATAAAACGGGTGATAGGAGCTTCAAACATTTGAAACATAGGAGCATGTTTTAAATGTTTGAAGCTAAGGCATGTTTCTCGCTTCTGTAATGCGAAAGTGAGCTGATCGTTGTGTGGAAAGGCTCATTTTAGAATTATGTGTCCGGGGAAGATTAACGACAATTCTGATAAATTAAGAGGACATCCTGCAAAACCAAAGCATACAGAACAGTGTTCTATCTAATCAAACGTGCCCCATGAATGTAGTATTGCAGACCTTGATTGTCAAAGTAAATAACGATGGCAAAGAGATGTCCGTTAGAGCGTTATTTGATTCTGGCTCGCAGAAGTCTTATGTTACGAAAAAATTAATTGATCAAGTAGGACTTCAGTCTAATGGCGAGTTACAAATAAAACACACTCTCTTTGGTGGAGTGCAGACTCAAGAAGAGCCCACCAGAAATATCAGGTAAATGTTATTAGCCCTGATAACTCTTTCCGTTGTACATTTAAGGTGTTAGATCAAACTAGAATTTGTAATGAAATTCCCAAAATTCCCATCGGTCCGTGGATTTATGAACTTGAGAAAAAAGAGATTTTTCTGTCTGACAAAGTAAATAATGCATGTTTTGAAGATGACACTATACATATGTTGATAGGAGCCGATGTGGGAGGAAAGCTGCTAACTGGCAAAATTTATTCATGCAGTAGTGGACCAGTAGCAGTACATACTAAGCTGGGATGGACTTTAATGGGGAAAATTCCTTTAACGGATAGTAAAAATGAAATCAACACCTTTTGTGTGACTTCTCTCTTAACGAACGATCTAGAGAACCTTTGGAAGCTGGATGTGATAGGTATTTTGGAAATTGATGTAGATAAAACCAATGAAGCTTTGAAAAAAGAAACTGAAGAATATTTTTTAAGTACTGTTAAAAGAGATCATGATGGACGGTACGAAGTGGCTCTGCCTTGGGTTCGAGAAAAGGAAACGCTCGTATCCAATAGACACATTGCAGAGAAGAGGCTTGTTGCAGTGAAAAATAAGTTAGACATAGAGATTATTCGAGAATATGGGAATATTTTTGCCGAATGGCTGACGAAGAACGTTATAAAAAGGGCTCCTGATGATTCGCAAGAAGGTGTCCACTATTTGCCTCACCGACCTGTAGTGAAAGAAAGCAGTTTAACGACAAAGATCAGGCCTGTGTTCGACGCTTCGGCGCACGGGAAGGGAATGCTGTCTCTCAATGATTGCTTAGAAAAGGGTCCGAATCTCGTAGAAGTTATTCCAACGCTGTTGAACAGATTCAGGAAGAATAAAATAGGCATCACTTCCGATATTGAGAAGGCTTTCCTCCAAATTGGAATTAGAAACGAAGATAGAGACTATTTACGATTCCTTTGGTAGGATGAAGATGGGAAGATTGTTGAATATCGTCATTGCAGAGTAGTGTTTGGAGTCACCTCAAGCCCATTCCTACGCCATGCTACTTTATCTCATCATTTGAATGAAGCCCCTGAAGCTCTTCGAGACACTGCAGAGCAGTTGAAGGCATCCTTTTACATAGACAACTGCGTGATAAGCTTCAGAAGTGTCCCCGAAATGGAAAAATTTGTCGTTGAATCTTGCATGCTACTGTCTTCGGCACAATTCAATTTACGGGACTGGACAACGAACGCACAAAGTAGCTTGTTAGATGAGAAAAACGAGACCGAAGTAAATGTATTAGACATGACTTGGAACATTAGCGAAGACACCTTATCCTGCTCATTCAAAGACTTAGAAGTTGCCGAACCATATACTAAAAGAAAATTATTATCAATCGCAAGTCGCATTTTTCACCCAGTTGGGTATACCTGTCCAGTAACATTGATCCCAAAGCTAATACTTCAAGAAACTTGGAAGATGAAGTTAGCCTGGGACGAAGTTTTGCCCAAGGACTTTTCAGATGGATGAAGAAGTTATAACCCATAGCATCCATCAAGATACCTAGATGGCTGCGTTTTGAACTAGAGCAGTCGGAAAAAAGCAACTCTTCACATTTTTTGTGACGCTTGTAAGACCTCATATGCAACTTGCATATTTTTGAGGATTGAACAACAGGACAATGTTATTTGTCAATTGATACAAGCTAAGGCAAGAGTGGCTCCATTAAAGAACATTAGTATTCCTAGATTGGAGTTCTTGGCATGCAACATTGGTGTAAGGTTGGCCCACGTAACTATTAGAGATCTTGGGATGGAAAATTTGAAAACATTTTTCTGGACTGACGCCACCAATGCTCTTTATTGGGTAAAGAAAGAAGAACCTTGGGCAACTTTTGTCATGAACAGAGTCAAAGAGATCCGCCTGTTAAGTGTACCTAAAGACTGGCATCATATTGCTGGAATTTGCAACCCTGCAGATCTCCCCACACGAGGTTGTACGGCTCAAAAATTGAAGGAGTCAGCATGGTGGGAGGGACCATCTTGGTTGAAGAGACCTGAAGAAGAATGGCCAAAATCCGAAGCCTTACCGGAGATGGAAGTAGTAATTCTGAAAGACGGATGACCATCATAACTGCTATGAACTTAGAGGGTAAAGATGATGAGCAGAAAAAATACAACAGATTTTCTTCATATGCCAAAATTCTAAAAGTTACAGCATGGATGTATAGATTTGTTTACAATGCTAAGGCTCAGAAAAACGAACGCATAAACGGAAGTTTAAACGTCGAAGAATTAGGCAGAGCTGAATTCATATTAAAGAAATTAGTGCAAAAAGAATCTTTTTCTGGACCGACAGACCAAAGATTGAAAGGTCTACAAATAATTACTGATTCTAATAGGTTTTTAAGAGTAAAGACTAGAATCGAAAGAAGAGACGACACCCAAAACTTTCGACCTCCTGTCTTATTACCATCTGATCATCCAGTTGTGTCAAAACTGATACAATGGAAGCATGAAGAACAGTCACATGCAAGAGTACAAATTTTGATGAATTTAACCCGGGAAGATTACTGGTACTGCGGTGTAGAAAGACTATTAGAAAAAACCTCAGACAGTGCATCCGTTGTAAAAGATTTGCGGCAACTCATTTCGACGCAGAATCCACTTCCTTGCCGTAGGATAGAGTAAGAGATGCGGCTATTTTTGAGATTATAGGTGTGGATCTCTGTAGACCTTTAATTCTGAAGGGCAACCCGAAAACATGGGTAATTATATACACTTGTGCAGTATATAGATCGGTTCATCTCGAATTGGTGTCTTCTCTCTCCACTGAAGTTTTTCTACAAGCTTTCAGACGTTTTTGCATGAAATAAGGGAAGCCGGAGTGCCTGACTTGGACGCTATTGAGAGAGTTGACATGTGCAAAAAATTCCAATACATCCTAAGATAAAGGTCTGATTTGAGAAAAAGGTTTCGATCCGAATATCTCGGCTATTTGAGGCAAGAGACTAAACGATCGAAAAAATTGAGACCAATATCAGTCGGCGATGTCGTACTCATCGGCCAAGACAATTTAAAACGAATTCAATGGCCTTTAGCTAGAGTCTTAGAAGTTTACCCAGGAAAGGACGGCATCGTTAGGGTGGTAAAGTTGAGTGCGGGTACTCAAATTCGTCCTTTACAGAGACTTTATGATCTAGAAATTTCGCAAGAAGCCGGACACAGTCTGTGTCATAAGTTTTTACCCGACAAAGAGTGTCGTGAATTTAAAAATGAAAGTGTTCTAGCTTCAAATGATGAAAGACGTAGAGATCCGAGTAAATCCAAACCTTCACAACAAGAACTCGATAGTCCAGACTCACAGGAACTGCCATCGGATCTCCCTGAATCAGAGGTGCCGACTACGACCAGGTGTGGCCGCACTGTGAAACCAGTGAAAAGACTGGGCTTGTGAACTATCCGTCAATATATTTGAGTTTCAAAGTTCAGAAACTCAAAGATGGGAGGATGTCGAGGAATATGTACTCTCAACGCATGCGCGAATGCAGAGGAGACTTTTTTGTAAACAGAACCGAACAGAACTGATAGAAAACTGATTGATAGAAGTCGCACAAAACGCGCTGCAGATTAGGTGTGCGGACTTATGCTACAATTTAATGTAACCTTTAATTAGATGTTTTTTGTAGTGTTCGTATGTCAGTAATGTTTTTGTCGTTTTTGTAGTAGCGTGCAATAAAAGTTTAGAAAAACAACCAGCTCTAAAAATTGCTGCTTAAACAATTTTCAGCCCGGGATTCGACGACTTCAGAAAAGGTAAGAAGATTTATTTTCTTTTTTTGAATTGACTTTGGACTAGAATTAACATTCACTGAACCCAAAGCATGCAAATGACGATATCTGCAGTCCTGATGTAAGTCATGCCCTCCGCCGTTGAATATCGTATAGCAAACAACATTGGCATTAGTCACATGCAAGATGCCATGAAGTGCAGAGTTATCCGATTTCGAGAGAGGTGTAATCGTCGGGTATCGCAGAAATGGCTGATCCTTGAGGGGCATATTTAGAGAGTTGAATTACCCTAAATCGACAGTGACCTATGTGATTCAGAAGTGGAAGGTGAGCGGTGATTGTCGGAATGTGCCCCGAGTCGGCAGACCTATGAAACTGGGATAAAGACCGACGGCTGCTGTCCGGAGAAATTCGGAAGAACCGCACCCCGATGGCCCATATACTCCAGGAGTTTCAACAGGCATTCGAGAGTGTTGTTTTGATGAAAACCATCCGTAAGGAAGCATATCTGCTTGGTTTTTGTGTTCGCACTGCCGCCCATAAGCCTTTGATCACAAATTCCAACCGCGCTCTTCGGTTAATGTGGTGAAAAGAACGTCGAAAGTGGACCGTAGATCAGTGGAAACGGGTTCTCTGGCGCGACGAATTAAGGTTCACTTCTACTGTTCTAATAGTAGGGTCTGCCTGGAGAACGCCTCCTGCCAGAATGCATTGTGCCCACGGTAAAGTTCGGCGGATGTGGAAGTATGGTCTGGGGGTGTTTCTCCTAGTATGGACTGGGACCCTTGGTCCCAATTCATGGTAAACTCAACGCCGACGCCTACTGCACTATTTTGGAAGACAGTGTGCTTCCTATGTTGTGGCAGTTTAACAGGTTGGACCCATATACTTCCAGGACGACAACGCCAGCTGTCATGTTGAGAGGCCCATGGATTGGTATGGTGACAATGGGGTTAACCGAATGGACAGGCCTAGACTTGAACCCTATCTAGAACCTCTGGGACGAGTTGGATCGGCTAATTAAGGGGTGAAACAACCGTCCAAAATCGGTGAAGGAACTTGGGTGTCTTCTCCAAGATGAGCGGAAGAAAATACCAGTCAGTGTTGCCAACCTCTACGAAGCGCAACCCCCTAGCGCCATCTTGAAATCCCCCTGTTTCCCCCTAACACCAACTTGAGATCCCCTTAGAACTTCCTAAAAAAATTCTGGTTTCAAATAGGCATCCTGTTTGAGAGGTAAATTGAAATAAATAGAAAATACACACTTACATTATGAAATGGAGGTTTATTTACATTTGACATATGTATGGAACTTATAATCTAATAAAAAAAAACTCGTCTCGATTGTACAAAATATTAAAAAATGTTCCCCCCCACAAAATGCCCCTGAAAAAATGTGGCCCCTAAAAACACCTTTTTCATCTAACTTACCCCCAAATTTAGGGGGGAAAACAACAAGTTGGCAACACTGATACCACTACTCGTCATACAGTTGTGGAAAGCATGCGGCGGCGGGTTGAAGCTGTAATTGCCTCTCGTGGAGGCTCTACCAAGTACTGAATATGAATAAATTTTGTTGTTCTTTTCTATCACAGGTGTCCAAATACTTAATGGTAGATAGTGTATAGATGTGTGTGTGTGGGGGGGGGGGTAAACAAAAACAGCATTCTACTTTTAGAATTATTTGTAGAACTTTTTTTTTAAAATGGTTTACATTCGAAAGACCACGTAAGGCCCGGGGAAAAATTCTTATCGAGCCTGAAAACAAAAACGAACGGCGCGGTACTGAAACCTACCCCAGCACCCACAAATGGCGAACTTTAGGAATCTCAATCTTGCAGGCCCGTCAGTTTCTTTCTTGCCCGGCCTGGAAACAAATATCACTTTCAATTTTATTCCTCTGTTATATATTCAGAAAGATCCACACATCGACAGCTGACATTTAACTATTGATAGTTCGCCTAAAATACATCCTTTCATGTGACTATGACCTATCAAGACGAAACCGCAGAGCGTTACATCCGTCATCAGAAAATACAGAGTAACACTTCATGAAACAGGAAGAATACAACAGTTTGAACATGGTACTCTTTCTTTCCTAAGTTTTCTGTAACTGCGGAACTAAAGTTACATTTTCAAAGTGGGTTAATTAAAACAAAGAAATCTTACACAAATTAAACATCAATGAAGATTGGAATCACACAGGCGAAATATATTTTTATATCTTACATACAAAAAAATAGGGTTCGGGAAAGGGATGCAGATGTTAACATGGTCGTATCATGAACATATGTTAAGACTGCTGTATACTAACTCTATTGTGGATTAGCTCACCTCAATGTGAAGCTATGGAGAAAATGTGTCTACTATTTACAGCAGTAGTTCCCAATCGGTGGTCCGCGAGAGCCTCGGAAATGGTCCGGCACCACATATAAAAATGTTGCCAAGTAAATGGGGATATAGAAAGCAATGTTCATTGAACTAGATGGGCCTAATATATCCGATGACCATCAGGTGTTAAATTAATATTTTTTAAAAGTTTAACATGATTATTTTATTATTAGAGTATGATACAAAATAATTTTCATACCCCCGGAAGGTCCCCCCCCCTCAAGTCGGTGTGTGTGTGTGTGGGGGGGGGGGGGGTCCGCACATAGTTCAATTTCTGGCTTAGTGGTCCGCAGACTTCTGCGGGTTTGGAACTACTGATTTAAAGCTGCATAAATGCTGATAATCAAATAAAAGTGGTATTTTCAGATATCTTGAACTTTTCTGCACCTTGCAGCAGGATTCATTTTATAAATTTCGTCCACCAAAGGAATTGATGAACGTTTAAAACACACTATACCTGATTTCCCCCCCCCCCGAATAATTTAAATTAAAAAATATTTAAAATTTTTTAAGCGAAAAATGCCCCAAGTTGTAAAATTTCTTTCCCTATTATGGAGTACAATTGTTTTTTAAAAAAATCTTTCAATCGAAGTTGGCAATACGTGGACAAATTTTCTTCATACGTTAATACTGAGGCGAGCAAATCCAATAAGGTTAGTACACAGCAGCCTTAACATAGTCTCATTTTACAATAGACCTACAGAAATACGTATACGAACGCTTACGAACAATCAGTATCACACAGAAAGTAATGTCTCTGTATTGTACTATCGTGAAAACTCTCAAGTTATTTAGAATAATACTCAAATTTACTTTGAAATGCGTTAGAAAAGCTGTAAAATTTTGAGAAGGAAAAGTCAATAGAAATAACACTTCCTCACATCACTGGGCTTATTTGCTCAGCCAGTGGAATACAGACTCGACGTTCTATGACTGTACCAACAAAAACACAAGAATTCGTGAGCGTATAGACAAAATGTTGATTTTTAAGTACTACGGTGAAAAAAATAATTTAAATATTCGATTTCCCTCCAGCCTACGTAGCGGCTTTTGTTCTATACATCCTCGGTGTTAATACAAGAACAGAATATTAGGTCTACACACTCAGAAGTATAAATAAAAGAAACTTCTAACTTGCTACTCTTAAATATTTGTTGCGTATGCAAAAGCCTAAAATGGTAGTACTGGAACTAATTAAGTTCAACTTAAGATCATAAAGGGGCAAACATGTTGAAAAACAATTGAAAATCTTGTTTTCAGGTTCATTGGATAAAATAGTCGGTAAATTTAAATTTTAAACCTTTATTAAGGCATATATGTTTTACTTTACTAGTTACTCGGCGATTTTCAAGTCAACAGTGGAAATAATTCAGTATATAAACTCAAAGTAACATATAGAGAATGCTTATTCGCCATACTGTTAGACAGTACATACTAGTATACAATTAGCAACATTTAAAAGCTTATAAATACAAAGGAAGCCTAACAATATACCGCACGATCAATCGAATCTATATCAAATAAGATCACCGTCAGCTATCGGAATTAACTAACGGCACAATGCACGCACCAACCCAATCATCAATCCCCATGTTAATAACCAGCGGGAATGTTTCTCTCGGTGCTTTTTCAATCACAAAAAAAGGGGGCAAGAATTGGGATTTCCTGTCCTTTTAAGGGATAAAAATTTAACATACAGAAAAATTTTAAATCTTAATTGTTTTATAATATTGTGCATGAAAGTGAAAAAAACTGCGCAAACAGAACTGATACACCAGATTTGTACCAAAACTGACCATGCTTTAAATTTTGAAACAAATTTTAAATTAATTTTTTTTTCGATTTGTTCAGGTATTTTATTTATATATAATGAATGATCTTTGAATAAAGCCATATATGGGAAGGGGGGAGTGAAATATCCATCACAATGTTGCAAGCTCGATACTAGATATTCTATTCAAATCTATTCTTATTTAAAAAAGTCATCACAAATTTCAAACTTGATCAAATTGTAGACAAAAATGTATGCTCTTTAAAAAAACTGAACATTCATTTACAGATTGAATGATATAAGCAAAAATTATTACCCTCTTACAGCGAGTTCAAATTACTAACACCATACCAGTTCGAAATTAAAAGTACACCTGTCAGAGAATCCAAGTACAGTGATTTCCGCTTATAAGAATCACGTTTGTTATTACTGTTTTTGATTCTTATAAGCGGTTGATTCTTATAACCGAAACTTCCCTTTGGACAGGCACACATACACAAATATATACTTGTACATATATATAAACACACAGGCACATATATACATAATTTACCATTAAATACTCTTTAATTTACGTTATTTATCATTTATTAAAATTATTTTTTATAATTTTAAAAATACTCAATTTCTAAACAAATACTATAACTCAATTTCTAGACCTATAAGTAACAACACATGATTATAAAATCATGTGTCAAGCAACAAGAGGCAGCTTCTCTTTGACTACACTTTGGAAGAGCATCATATCTAATTAACAAGTTCTGTTTTTCAGAAAAACTAAGAGTTTTCCTTGTTTTTATCATATTTGAATTCGACTATCAAAAAGTTCTAACACTAACTGGCAATTTTGTTAGAAAACTAAAGTGAATACTAGCGACGTATGCTTATTACAGTCTCAGACGAAGATTCACTTTATAGCTTACGTTTCACGGTTTGATTCAGAATCAAACCGTGAAACGTTTGATTCAGCATCAGGTTCATCTGATTCAGCAAAATGGACGTTTCACGTTTACGTTTCACGGTTTGAAGTGCTGAATCCACTGTCCCGTTTGCGTAAGTGATGGTGGACACTTCGCGGAAGATTTATGTGTTTCAGGGTCCAGAAATCCGCAACCAGGAAGTAAGTGGTGGGAGAAAAGGAGTGCCTGTCTGGAGAAAAGCGAAATCGGACCCGGGCGGGTTAGATGCCCCTGGATAAAGCTAATAAGATAGTGTTTAGCAAAAACGTATAAGGAGAAACTCTTATACAGAGGCTGTTCGCACATTTTTTAGACGATTTTGGTAAGCGGTAATAAAAAATCGTTTGCTGCAAAATAAATAATTGCAATTGTACTATGTTTTTAAAAGTCAAAATTATCGTCTGCGGCTTGAAAGTTTTGTTTTTATTCAAAATGGCGATTTTAACAAAGCAGTGGTTCGAAGGCTGCATTTATGCTCTTTCCGAAGAGAAATATGCATACACCGTTATCCAAAAACGATGTGAGAGTCATGGTTTTGTGATATCTAAAGCGTCGATAGGTAATATCGTCAACAAGAAAGGAAAAAAACGTCAAATTGGAGCCTCAAGTGGGACAAAAATTCCAAACAAGTATCCAAGGAAAAAACGGACATCTTCGACTATTGCAAAGGTACGTTGTTTAATGTTAAAAGAAAATCCCCCTAGTCAAAGGACAGTTGCAAAATCATTAAAATGCTTGGTGTCCACTGTAAACAAAATGATAAACGTTGATTTAAATCTTAAGAAAGCGAAAAAACGCAATGCGCATCGTCTTCTTCCAAATCATATCGCTGAACGCAGGACACACTGCAGAATTCTATATGAGAAACACTTATCCAAAGAAAAATGGAAAACAGTTGTCACAATAGATGAATTATGGGTGTATTTAAATGATTTCAACAAAAAAAGAGCCATTTATTATCAAAAAAGGGGAGAAAAAAATTTAAGTACATGGTTCAAAGAATCGAAAGAAAGTTTTTCTAAGGGATTCATGATTGTTGCTGGTTTTTCTTATAATGGCAAGTTAAAAATAAAGAGAGTGGAAAAAAATGTCAAGATTAACTCTAAATACTATCAGAAACATATTTTATCACCAATTTTTCTGAATGAAATACCATCGCTTTACCCACAGTGCCATCAATCTGTGAGACTCCATCAGGACAAAGCTAGCAGTCACACATCAAAATCCACTGTAAATTTCCTAAAAGAAATGGAACAAAAAACTTGTATCAAGGCCATACCCTTCACTGATATCCCTACTAAATCTCCCGATGTATCACCTATGGATTTTTGTGCTTTCGGACTTTTAAAATCTGCATTATCCAAGGGTCGTCCCAAAACCCTTACAGGACTCTGGAAAGCTGTTCAGGAGGAATGGGATAGAATACCTCTTCTGACACTTCAAAAGGTATTATTATCCTGGAAATTGCGGTGTCGAAAGATAGTTCAGAATAAGGGATGTCAAATAGAACATTTAAAACACAAGAATTTTATGTAATTTAGTTTTG
Source organism: Dolomedes plantarius (assembly GCA_907164885.2). NCBI lineage: Eukaryota > Metazoa > Arthropoda > Arachnida > Araneae > Dolomedidae > Dolomedes > Dolomedes plantarius. The sequence continues at coordinate 41,847,456 of OU015491.1, forward strand.
TGAATACAATATACATCGTCTAAAAAATGTGTGAACAGCCTCTGTATTATGTCTAAAGGAATGTATTTTACGACTGTTTTCCACCCCAAAGTTTTATCAATCTTTCTTTTCAAAAACTTAAGAAAGAATTTCGTACCTTTTGAGAGTTCAAGTGGCATTTTTTGGAAAAATGAAAGGAAGGCGAAGATTGCAAACTGATTCTTATAACCGGTGGATTGATTCTTTAAAGCGGAAATTTTAACATGGAAATAATACATTTGTTTTTGTTTTTGCGATATTGATTCTTATAAACGGTTGATTCTTATAACCACTGATCACTATAAGCGGTGGTTACTGTATTTCAACTAAGGAACGAAAATCATAGGGTTGCCGCAGACGGAACCATTCCCATTTGGCGGTCAACTGGGAGGCATTCACAACAGAGGGAAAAGTCATTACAAAATATACGTAAATTGAATTTTGTGTCCCGAACTCCCCATACAAAGCCTCATATTTAAACTGATGCTAAAAAATGACAAAGGGCATGGTTTCTCACAGTCTAGACGAGGAAAACACTCGCTTAAAACATTAGTGCGAAACTTCTCGGTAATACTAATGTAATAACATACGACGTTGTTCACTCCTCTAAAAAAAGGCATAAGATAACATTAGCGCCATATTTAGGTTTTCGACTTATTTGATAGAGTGGCGTCACGACAAGGCTGATAAACTCTCTGAGGCATTTTGAAGAAATTTCACAACTATTGATCCATACCAAAGAAAGACAGAGTTCTAATTAAAAGCGAAAACCAAATTTTTAAAACAATAACTTAACAAGTAGATTTATTTACAAAAAGAATTAAACATTAAACACTTCCGACATAATCACTTAATTTACGTGCAGATTCACAAATCCACGCTCCAGGGCCCATTCTCGGCCCAACAACACAGGAGCCTAGCAAAAACACGTCTATCCCGCTCGGATTTTATACAGCGTCTCCCCCCAATGTCTGGATTTTCAGATGGGGGTGTAGGAGCTGGCATATTATCGGCTGACAGTTCTTCTTAGACGCCGAAATTTACTACATTAAGATGACAGCTTTAGTGGCTGCATCTGTAAGGAAAACGGTTTTTAATCCCCGCCCACGTGTTCCGAACTGGTGGAACCGAACAAGACATTCCTTGAAAAACATGCAGTTGTGTTTCAAGCCCTTGTGGGGTCTCGGGAAAAAATAAGACCATATTTCCAGTACGCTACAATAGCGTAGGTTCGATTAAACCGAAAACGTTGTTCCACATCTGTCTGTATATCTATCTAAAAGCAGTGGTTCCCAACCGGTGGTCCGCGGGAGCCTTGGGAGTGGTCCGGCACCATTATATAAAAAATGTTTCCAAATAAATAGGGATTTTGAAAACAATGTTCGATGAACTAGATGGGCTGAATATATCCGATGACTATCAGGTGTTGAATTAAAATTTCTTTAAAGTTTAACATAATTATTTTATTATTAGAATATGATACGTTAGAATGTGAATATGTTAATCCTGTATCCCTTTTGCCTGAGGGATATTCTTAACCCTCCATACCCCCGGAAGGTCCACCCCCTCCTTAAGTCGGTGGGGGATGGTGGTGGTCCGCACAAGGTTCAATTTCTGGCTTAGTGGCCCGCAGACTTCTACGGGTCGGGAACCACTGATCTAAATACAAAACTTACAGGAAGTTATGTGGCTACTTAAAGAAATGAAAATAACGTTAAAAATTAGCTATGGTTTAGCGTTAGCTCAAATATGGATAAAAGGAGTAAAAAAAAAATTTTTTTTTAAATCATCAACATCAGCAACATTGATATTCATCAACATATTTTGACTACCAGAACTGAATTGTTTGTGTTATGGCTATTAGAGTGCATACTTTCCTTATAGTGACAAATTTTCAAAAACATTTTTCCTACCACAAGATATACGCTAAGCAGCAAAGCATAAATCCAGAAGACCAATCCATATCATTTAGATTTATTAATAATCAGATTGCCTTATGAGTTATCTTATCATTTTATCAACTAATCACTATAGCTTATCAAAGAATTTATTTTAGGAGGGTACGAAAACAAAAGTTAAACCTCCCATCGATACTATTGTCTTTCGTTTATCGTTAAAGTGTCTATGCAAAGAGTTTAGATTAGCTTTAAAATAATACGTAACTGCAAATGAAAAATGCTAATAGAGGACAAAGAGCTTCATTTCACGACAGAGTTTAGATTAGCTTTAAAATAATACATTAAGGCAAATGAAAAATGCTAGATTAGCTTTAAAATAATACGTAACAGCAAATGAAAAATGCTAATAGAGGACAAAGAGCTTCATTTCACGACAGAGTTTAGATTAGCTGTAAAATAATACATTAAGGCAAATGAAAAATGCTAAGGCCATCCGCACACGGGTCATCTCGTACTCAGGTCGAACTCGAAGCGAGATGAGCGTCTTGCATGAACTATGCGAAGTCTACCCGCACACGGGTCGAATCGCACTCGAAGTGGTTTCGTCTCGAATTCGAAGCGGGAAGACGAATTCATATTTTTCTCAGTAGGTTGAATGTCTTCAACGTGAAAAGTACAAAACTTCTTGTTTTTATTTGTTTAAAATGAGCAGTTCCATTGATGAGGAGGACATTCTTACGTTATATTGGTACCGTAAGATAACAAGGAGAAGGTTTCGGAGGAGAGTACAAGTACATCCGTACTTGGAACGGAATTTTCACCATCGGCTGTTTGTTGCGCCACATTAATTACAAGAAAGTGATGCAAAACTTTTTGCATTCTATAGAATGTCAAAAATTTTCAGTTCGGTATATTTTAATGCTATAAAAATACAATTTTTTTTGTTAATTATAAAATTATTTGAAATTTCGTTTTCAATCGGAGTTATAAATGTATATAATTTTTAAGATACAAAAGTTTGTGCTAAGCTCTTGCGTTTGTGTGGGTGAGACGGTGGGACTCAGGTAGCAATCCCCACGACAAAGTCCAGGCTTTGACACTTTTTCATCAAAACTAAAAACATAATTTTTATGTTCACTGATTTGAAAAATTAACTACAGTAACCACCGCTTATAGTGATCAGTGGTTATAAGAATCAACCGTTTATAAGAATCAATATCGCAAAAACAAAAACAAATGTATTATTTCCATGTTAAAATTTCCGCTTTAAAGAATCAATCCACCGGTTATAAGAATCAGTTTGCAATCTTCGCCTTACTTTCATTTTTCCAAAAAATGCCACTTGAACTCTCCAAAGGTACGAAATTCTTTCTTAAGTTTTTGAAAAGAAAGATTGATAAAACTTTGGGGTGGAAAACAGTCGTAAAATACGTTCCTTTAGACATAACATAAGAGTTTCTCCTTATACGTTTCTGCTAAACACTGTCTTATTAGCTTTACCCAGGGGCATCTAACCCTCCCGGGTCCGATTTCGCTTTTCTCCACTGACAAACAAACTGACAGGCACTCCTTTTTTCCCACCACTTACTTCCTGGTTGCGGATTTCTGGACCCTGAAACACATAAATCTTCCGCGAAGTGTCCATCATCACTCACGCAAACGGGACAGTGGATTCAGCACTTCAAACCGTGAAACGTAAACGTGAAACGTCCATTTTGTTGAATCAGATGAACCAGATGCTGAATCAAACGTTTCACGGTTTGATTCAGAATCAAACCGTGAAACGTAAGCTATAAAGTGGATCTTCGTCTGAGACTGTAATAAGCATACGTCGCTAGTATTCATTTTAGTTTTCTAACAAAATTGCCAGTTAGTGTTAGAACTTTTTGATAGTCGAATTCAAATATGATAAAAACAAGGAAAACTCTTAGTTTTTTTCTGAAAAACAGAACTTGTTAATTAGATATGATGCTCTTCCAAAGTGTAGTCAAAGAGAGGCTGCCTCTTGTTAATTTTATAATCATGTGTTGTTACTTATAGGTCTAGAAATTGAGTTATAGTATTTGTTTAGAAATTGAGTATTTTTAAAATTATAAAAAATAATTTTAATAAATGATAAATAACGTAAATTAAAGAGTATTTAATGGTAAATTATGTATATATGTGCCTATGTGTTTATATATATGTACAAGTATATATTTGTGTATGTGTGCCTGTCCAAAGGGAAGTTTCGGTTATAAGAATCAACCGCTTATAAGAATCAAAAACAGTAATAACAAACGTGATTCTTATAAGCGGAAATCACTGTATATTGAATTTCGCTCTGTGTTTTGTATTCTCTGTGTTATTATGACTATTTTATGTATTTAATCAGAATAGATTTCGTGAAATTGTAATAAGATTTTTTAATGAATGATTGTAATAGGTTTTTGTAATTAATAAAGAAGTACTATAATGTAATAAATGTTTTTAACTAAACTGTGAAACATTAATAAACTTTGTAATTAAATACATTACCTGTCAAGTTGACTTCTCGTGCAACTTCGTTTCACGCTTTTTCTGTGCCATCTTTTCTAGAACATTCCCGGAGCGTGTGGTCATAAAGCTCCGGGTGTTTTTTCTCTTCTACAAATTTATGTTGAACACTGCCATTGATAATCGAAAATTCCGCGCGTCACGCTCGATTTTTCCCGTTCCAAACAGTTCGAGTGAAACAAGACGAGTACGAATCGAGACTGCTTCGACTTCGAGCCGATTGCCAATCGCCCCGTTAGTGGAGTCCCATTCAATTACATAGGAAGTTGAGTAGTGGGAAAAATCAATTCGAGTTCGAGCCGAGTACGAGACGACCCGTTTGCGGATGGCCTAAGAGCTGCATTTCACGACAAAGTCTCGTAACATAATGATTTATTGCATCATTGATCAATTTTTTTTCTCTATTTTTCCTTGTTAGACAAATGCAATTTCAAAAAGAATATATTTTATACTTAGATATTAATACAAATATTATCTAGTTATCCATACATGTACATAGATATGACACGAAAATTTATAAGAAAACTTTCAACTTCAGACACTCTGCGACTTGGAAGCTACGAATCAACAAACTAACATACACTTTACATGCATATTTAATGATAAATTTAATTCACCAGAAAAGTACCTATATACGTGCTTGAGTCAGTACGTATGGTTGAAATTTAACTTAAAAATACTTTTATTCCATCTAGCAGGAGATCGAGCCCATTTCGTTAAGGCTGTTTGTTGTATGCTAACCCTATTGGATTCGTTCACCTTTATGTTAATCTATTGAGAAAATCTGTCCAAGGATCGCCGACTTGGATTTAAAGATTTTTTTTAAATTGTACTCCGTAATAGAGAAAGAAGTTTTACACCTTGGAGCTTTTTTTCGTTTTTTTAAAAAACGAAAATGCAAATATTTTTTAATTTAAATTATTCTTGAGGGAAATCTGGTATAGTGTGTTTTAAATGCTCATAAATTCCTTTGTCGGATGGACTCTATGAAAGGAATCCTGTTGCAAGGTGCAGAGAAGTTCGGGTTATCTGAAAATACCATTTTTATTGGATTGTCAGCATTTATGGAGCTGTAAATAGTAGGCACATTTTCTCTATAGGTCAACCAATATAGGGAATCCAATAGGGTTTCCAATAGACACAAGCAGCCTTAAACAACAGAGTAGGCAACGTCTAAGCTCTCAATACTATCTTATTCATGCCGTTGATTCATCATATAATCCAAGTAGCCGGATTCACAATCGAACATATATCTCTAGAGCAGAGCTCCGCAACCTTTTATGTTCCACGGCACAGCAACGTTTCTTTCGATAATGCCGCGGCACACCACAAGAAAAAGCTTGCAAATATATAAATTACAATAAATACGTAAATGTTTTTATTAGATAAAAAACACACAACAAAATAGCTCTATGTATCAAGATAATTATAATCATTTAAGTTTTATATAAACCATTTTGAACTGTATACCAACACAAGAACAAAAACATAAAATTATAGTTTACAAGTAAAAAAAAATTCTCTTTAAATTTTTGTATTAAAATTTGTTTTTGGGTCTTTACTTAAGCCTAATAAATCAAAGTTAATTTAAACATAACTAATTTATTAATGAGATATTTGAGATTGTTTTGATAAATGTGCGTTTTATATTTGGCTCTATCATAGAAAGAGCTACAGTTCATGGTCAAGGCCCTTTAAATATGATCGTTTGTCATTTTCAATTAGAACCAGTGTCGAAAAACTTTGTTCGCATAAGTATGTCGTAGAAAATGGGAGCAAAATTGCAATGGCCTTGTCAGAAATTTGTAGATATTCTTTCTTAACTGAAATCCAGAAATATGACGCTCGAGCATACATACAATGTATGGCTAACAACATGTTTTTGTTTTGTGTATAATTTCGACCCAGAAAAATTCCATATTAACAAAAAGATAGAGGAATATTTTACTTAGAAAAATTTCTATTTAATACGGTGGTTAATTTTTTTATTATCATAGTCGATAAAATCACCGCGGCACAGTCAAGATCACCTCGCGGCACACTAGTGTATTCGAGTATAACAACAGAAATTTGTATAAAATGTATTTTTTACAGCTCTCATAAAATAGTGCATGCATCTAAACGTTGAGAAATTCCTGTAAAGAGAGTGAAAAGGAGGTTAAGGGGGGACGGGAGTGGTTGATTCGAAAGCAGTATATCTTATTTTTTTTTATTAGTATCAGAATTTTTTTTTAAAAAATGACATTTTTGTTTGTTTCATCAAAGAATCGTGACACTTAAAATTAACTTACTAATAAACCTAGGACCTCTAAGTACGCGGATCGTCAAAGAGCCTGGATCGCCCCCCCCCCCTCCCTCCAGAATTTTTTTCAAGTTACATCAACCATACATGTAACTGAGAAGCAAGAGCTAAGGATAACACATCAAACTGAAGATATTCGTAGATACCATAATTTTAACAATTCGTAGTAGTGTTGTGCGGTTTTTTTTTTATGCCAACAGATTAAACGTGCCCGTAATCCGCGTAGGAGAGGTAATTTTAAAATCACTCTTAACACTCAAAACCGGAACCTTGCAGCCAGAAATTTGTGACAGATAGAAATATTAAGTAACTATGTTTAACTCATCCATTCATAGGCCCAGCTTTCAACAAATTCTATGACATTATAACTGAGTTTTTAGAAGAAGAAGGTTTTTTTTTTTTTTACCCTTCAGCGGGCGCGCCAATTTTTGTAACACCACCAGGCGCGCATTGCATAAAGTCTCTTTAAACCTTGATAATTTCTTTTGTAATTAACTTTTTTTTTCAACTTGGAAATAATAATTCTGCGTTTTATGACAAGATATAAAATGTTGATAATATTGAGATTATTTATAATTAAAGGCCAAAAATGAATGAGAAGAAATTTTCATAAAAAATTAAAATTTATTTTTAAAACACAAATAATTTGTTTAATTCGCTTCAGTTTTCTTCAATTTCTTCACATCGCAAACATATAGTACGGATTTTGCAATGCGCCTTGCATGAAAAACTATTACATTTATCACATTTAACGTGGTAGTTACATGATTTAGCCGTCCGCATATATATGACACTTTCCTCTCTTTTTTCCCGATACCTCTGTTTCTGCTTCTCGTGAAGTTTCCACTTAATTTTTTAGTAAGAATCCGGTTATGTCTGGAGGAAGAGATCGCCGGGTCTTCAAGTGGCTTTCGAGACGTTCTAAAGCCAAAGAATGCAGATACAATCGCCTTCTTTCAAAACTGTCCGGTTTATTGGATCTAAGGACAACTTGCGAATTGATTCCTATTATGTTCAAAAACCTAAAAAACAACGAGAGAGTCCATCTTCGGGATGTGCGGGATACCCTGTAATAGCTGCACATTTTATCCACTACATCAACTCCTGCTTTTGCCGTATTGTAATCCAGTATAATCGCTTGTTAACCAGAATCATCATCCACTGTTGCGTCATCAGGCATTGTCGACTAAAGTATGACTCCCTTATTTATTTTTTTCGTAGCATAGGAACGTAGTGTTCCTATGCTACGAAAAGTAAAATTACTTTTAACATCGGGAACAAAATTATTAATAATTATTTAGTATTTAAAATTTTATCAGGACATTTATTTGATTAGCCTTTTTAAATTTATAATCATAGAAAAGCAACTTTGTAAATGCTTAGAATTATTTTAGCGAAATAACCAAAAATTAAATAAGGAATATTTTCCTCACATGACCAGGCGCGCTGTGCACAGAGTGCAACAAATAGAAGTATCCTCTGTTGGAATCACGATTAAAAATGAATGGAAAGGAATACAAAGGTCAGAAAATCAGACCTGCATTAGAAAGGGTGTAGCTATCAATAGAAACTGCTTAGAACATCCAATCCTTACATGTAAAAACAAACCATTCAAAATTATGAAAATGTTGCACTTTATACACGGGCGCGCCCGCTGAAGGGTTAAATACGAAGCCAAATGCATTGTGTTCCAGCTGATAGATGTTTCTACGGCTCGAATTTCGGGATCTGGATCAGGACACCTAATCAGAGTTCGGCGGAACCAAACTCAAAAATCTGCATCTCCAACTGGAAATCTAATAAAAAAAAATAGCTGAAAAGTCCGACAACAATTTGAGATGTACTGAGCACCGAAGAACGTAATTATTATCCTTGGGGAAAAAACAAAAACAGACAATAGCGCCCTTTACACGTACGCTCTTTCCAGCGTGAAACCACGATCCCACGCGATTGAGTGCACGTGTGAAGGTGTCGGAGAGGAAGGGAAAGCTGCTTTGGAGCGGGCAAGTTTTCCCGCGCGCAATCCCGTACGCTCCAAGCACTCCAAGAGCGTACGTGTAAAGGGCGCTAATAGCCAAATGGCCAGGGCGCTGGCTCCGGTACCAGAGTCTGTGGATCCGAGTCCCGCTCCTGCCATGGATGTTTGCAGCCGTTCGGAATCGGCTTTAACCCCTTCCTTCTCGCTCCCGTGAAAATCACGGGGTGAGTTTACTCCTATTTCTCGTGCCCGTGATATTGCCGGGCTGGAGTGTCCAAAAGTAACGCACCAAAAATATTAAAACAATACATTTCATGTACCCTGAAAATTTTTTATTTCTTATTTTGCATACCAGATGGCAGCACCAGACTATTTATAATGTAATTGGGGATGGATTATTTTAAACTAGATATGACAGATCAAGAAATAAATGGAATCCTCCGAAAAAAATAGGCACTTTTATTACCGTTTTATTGAAAATTATGCGATCGTTAAGGGGTTAAAAGCCGTAGGTTCCGGTCTAATGAGCCCTCGTGTAGCAAAAAATGACTCGTAGCGCTGTCAATCATTTATCAAAGAAAAAAGAAATCTGTCGAAAACAAATGAGATATACTGAAAGTCCGTTGAACAGAGGTTTCCAGCTATTCCAATGCCCTCAAAATCAGTCAACGCATAGAAATATAACAAGCTCTTGATGTATTTAGTTGGTGAAATAACGACAGTATTTTAAAGTTTCATCATCAGTTACAGGACTTTACAACTGAATATATATATATATATACAGTGAAATCTCGATCGATCGTTTTTGGATCCATCGTTTTTCCGTATGTGTCGTTCATTTTATCCAGTCCCAACAGTCCCAACGATCATATTGCTTTGTTATGGTTCCGCATCTATAGTTTTCCCGCATTTATCGTTCATTTCAGTCGGTCCCTTGAAAAACGATAGATCGAGATTCCTCTGTATATATATATATATATATATATATATATATATATATATATATATATATAAATATATATGTGTGTGAGTGTGTGTGTGTAGTTATTATTTCGAAACTATCATTTCCAATCTTACTTTTTATTGCCAATTTTAAGTTGTTTCACAGCTAAACGGTTAAATTTTATCTCTACGACTCGTAACGTTGATAAACGCCTTTGTTAGATGTTTGTTCACGGCGTATCAATGCTTCGCGGAATATCCGGTCCCACTGATCGGGCTCTACATAGAAAGCGGAAGCTTTTGAGGATGCAAACTCCTGATTTGTGTCTACGAGATTCAATAACACCCACAAATAAACAGAAGGTCGCTAGCGATTTAAGTCTATACGCCACGAGGATTTCTTAATGGTTAAAATATAAATTAAGAAGCTTATTATTATTAATTACGATATACGAGAGTCCGAGACAAAAATTTTATTCTATCATTTGCACACACACATTTTTTAATGATTTTTCTTCTCTATCAAACGTGTCATTATCTAAACATTAGATTATTTTACTTATAAATATACTGGATCAATTAGAAATTTTGTTTTGAAAAAAATAAAGATTCAAAATCCAACGAATATTTAATTTTTTATACAGGGTTCTCACTTATATCCGTTACACCCCCCTTAACTTCTAATCGGTGACAGCTTAGGCCATAAAGTTGGTGTCTAGATATAGTAAAGAGGCTATGCGCTACTCGATGAGACAATTTACAACGCCATCTATCGGCAAATTTTGGAACTAGCGTTTTTATCTCAAAAAACGGTACAAGATACGGGAAAAAAGTCAATTACAAAGTTGTTCAGCATCATCGAATTAGAAAGAAAAGCCACCTTGCGCGCATTAATACTTAAAACAGAATGTGGAAAATAAACATTTGTTTGGTCACTATTTCGAAAATTGTCATATCATAAAGTGTGTTAAAGAAAGAAACAGACACTTCCCTATCTTCAGGATCATTTATTTATGCTGCTGAAAATGCTCTCCATTAGCCACTATATACATTTGCACTCTGGACTGGATTCTCTGGTCTTTTCGAACTCCGCTCGCGTTTCACGACGCCATAGTGTTGAAAATCACGACCAAACAAATGTTCATTCTTTACATTCTGTTTTGAGTATTAATGTGCGAAACGTGTCTTTTCTTACTAAATCGATGATGCTGAACAATTTTGTTATTTACTTTTTTCCCGTATCTCGTACCGTTTTTTGAGATAAAAACGCTAATTCCAAAATTTGCCGATAGATGGCGCTGTAAGTTGTCTCATCGAGTAACGCATAGCCTTTTTACTATACCTAGACACCAACCTTATAGCCTAAGCTGTCACCGTTTAGAAGTTAAAGGGAGTGTAACGGATATAGGTGGGAACCCTGTATATCTGCTGAACCGGTGGCCTTTATTTTCATATTTTTTTCATTCTTGTGCGTAGAAAGGTTGTACAATAATTTGTCTTCTTGATTTATAAAAATCTTAATTAATTCGTCTTTAAATTAAAGACAACGAAACCATATTTCTTCAGTTAAGTTCTTAGCTTCGGTGAAAATAATTTCAGAATTTTCATTCTAAATCAAAAATCCTCAAGACAATTTAATGAAAATAGAACAAAGGAACACAGTACAAAATTTCATCGAGACATCTTGCAAGGAATTTTTAGACATACCCTTTTAAAGATGGAAAACCATGAAATATTCCATTCCGAGATAAATAGTACAGACGTAATACGCATACACAGTACAGCATAAAAATGTTGTACCTGGCAAAGTGATAATCGTAGAAACATGCGGTATGAGTTAATTTATTCACGATATACTATACTTGTTAATGAGCAACAAATGGCAAATAAACCAGTATAACAATTACACATTTTGAGAGTATTGGACTATTATATTTTGATACATAAAATGTCTTAATTTTAACTAAATCAAGTACAATTTACTACGTATAAATCAAAGATTGTTAGTAAAGAAAATATAACATGATACAGGAAAAAAATAGCTGGTGCGTTAATTAAATAATACAAAAAGTTTTAAAAGATTTTGTTATATTAATTCATATAAAACTTAAAAATAATGAATAATGTACACTTATGCATTCCATCTCCTTCATCGACAGTGAATATTTCATGAAGCACTAATAGATAACCTGTAACGACACGGAAACTTACAGCCACGTGGTAATCCACGAAGTACAAATCTATACTAATATATAAAGAGAGAGAGCGGATTTTGTATCTGGAGGGTAATTTTCGGAACCACTGCACCTATTTGAAAATTTGTTTCACTGTTTGAAAGGTACATTATTCAAGATGGACATAGGCTATATATTATGTATATCTGATTAGTAGAAAGAAAGTTAGGGGCCTAAATGTTGAGCTAATGCTTCACCTTTACAATTTTTCCTTTGTCAACCACAGTCAAGTAACCATAGCAACACATCAAACGATATTTTCATTTATTATCAGTAAAACATCTGAATTTTCTTTGTCGACCATAGTCAAGTAACCATAGCAACACATAACACTACATTTTCATTTATTATCAATAAAACATTTAATATTTTAAAGATTCAAGTGGAGGAGGTATTGATAAATATAAAAAGGATTTTTGAAATTGGCAACGTTTAAGGTTTTACTGAAGAAACTTACATTTGGAACTACGCTTTTTATTGGACATTTAAGGTAAAAAAATATTTACAATTTATTGGCTATCAACTGGAAATTTATTGGTATAATATTACAGAACTTTATTTAACTTATAAACTTTATGTTTTTGAATTTATGTACAATTTTATGCACAATTTGCGTAAATCGAACTTGCATTATTGAGCTTTATTCAAAAATCAGTGTGTTTTATTAAAACTGTAAAATATATTGATTATTTCAAATAGGCCTATGTTTGTTCCTTCATAAGTGAAAAAGTATTGCTTCAATTGAGCTGAAATTTTGTATAGATATAGTTGATAGTTCAGATTAACCTTTTACACGCCGCACTATGATCGAAAGGTAACACAAACTATTTATTGATAAAAATCACATTAAAACTGAAACATAAGAACTATGAGTAGCTTTTTTTTCAAAAAAAAATTTTTGTATATGATTTATAACATGTTCCCAAAAGGGAACATTGGCGGGAAACACTTAGTTTTTCCACGTTTTTATAAAATATGATTAACGACCCTTACATTCAAATTTGGATTTCTGTGCCCAATTTTTTAATAGTTATAAGTAAATTTCTAAAAGTTATGGAGTAATAGCACAGGAAAAGCAGAAAAATAGTCGCCGCCCCCCCCCCCTCGTGGTCGGGGTCGAGCCGTGGTGGTGCTCAAGAGCTACACCACCTTAACTAGTCAAGAGATGCAACAAAGCTTTCAAAAGAAAAAGTTTTCCCACTAAATTTTAAAAAAATTAATTTTACAGTTGATGAGCAAGAATTGCTATATTTAAACAATTTTACAATTATTTATTAGCATGTTAATCAAACAATTGAAAAACCATTAGTAAAAAAGAAGCAACAGATAATCTCTGTGTAAAAATTCCCAGCACAATAATAATATGAATGAAAATCTAAAAAATACAAGAAGAAAGAAAGAAAACCTACCGAAATTCTTTAAAATAAGAAAAAGGAAACGAAAAATGATTTTTGTTCTTAGCTTTTTTGCTCTACGTGTTTTCTACTGTCCATGGTAAGTAGGAAAGTATTTCTCATGCAGTCTTTTCTCACGCAAAATATTTTTTTCTAGTATTCGTTTGGCATACAACACAACATCCTTGTGCTGATGGCACAATAAAATGTGTATCTGATTGTCTCAAAAATTCATAGCAATGTGCGAGGTCCAGGAACAGAGTGGATTTTCAATTTCATGCGAAGCAAACACAAAGTTGCTTCTCTCCTGAAATTGAGACCTTTGTGCAAATGTAAATGCAAAATCCATCCAGCAGCGACAGCCATGTTTAGCGCATTGCTAAATAGATTCCAATGCCATTTTTTGTTTCTAAACATAGGTCGATATGATCCAAGAAGTCTGTCTAGTAAATCGACACCTCCCATCCCCTCATTATATATTTTTATCAGATGTGGCTGAGAAACATCAATTTTTTTTTTTGGTGCTTGACAAAATCGCTTGGTTTTACCGATAGGCTCATGAGTCGAATAATTGGATGCTATAGTTATTACAGCACTGTCCAGCGACAAATATAAGTTTGACCATCATTTCGGATAGGCTATGGGGCCGAATCATATCAAAATCGGCATTCGGGTGGCCCCGGACACAATTCAGTGCCTGACGGTAGTTTCCAATAAAAATTTCTTTTGCCATCACCATCAACAAATCCCAAGGTCAAACATACAAATATATTGGACTTTACTTACTTGCTTGCTTTACTCATGGACTGTTATATGTTGGTCTCTCTATGTCAGGAAATGCTGAGAATCAATTTATTTTAAAACCTCAGAAAAACGAAACAAAAAATGCGGTATACCATGAAGTTTTAAAATAAATTATACCTACCTAATATCTACTTAAGATAGATAATTGTTCAACCCGGACAAAGTCGGGGCGGGCCGCTAGTTAAATTATAATGATAGAGACATTCTCCATGAAAGCACTATTTAAACAAGCTTACAGAGAACTTTCCTCGATCTACACAGTAAGCTGTATGACTCACTGGATAAAGAAATTGATGGGAGGACGGGATGCAATTCTTTGAGGTCATATTAATGGCTTTCGACAGAGTAGTACAGAAAAAAGAAATTAAAAATAACTTATGCAAGACAGGAAAACTAAAATAACCCAGTGCGATACAGGAAAAATTATACTGTGCGAATTTTACGTAAAAACAAGTATCTTCATTTTCATCACTATTCAGCACCGCTATTTCAAAGGTTCTTTAATTAACCCTTCAGCGGGCGCGCCAATTTTTGGAACACCAGCAGGCGCGCGTGGAACAAAGTGCAACATTTTCGTAACTTTGAATGGTTTGTTTTTACATGTAAGGTTTGAATGTTCTAAGCAATTTCTATTTATAGCTACACCCTTCCTAATGCAGGTCTGATTTTCTGACCATTCTATTCCTTTTCATTCATTGCTAGTCGTGATTTAACCGTGGTAAACCAGAGATTATACTGGATTACAATACGGCAAAAGCAGGAGTTGGTGTAGTCTATCAAATGTGCAGCTATTACATGGTATCCCGCATATCACGAAGATGGACAATCTCATTGTTTTTTAGGTTTTTGGACATAATAGGAATCAATTCGCAAGTTGTCCCCCTTAGTTGATCCAATAAACCGGAGAGATTTGAAATAAGGCGACTGTATGTGCATTCTTTGGCCTTTAATTATAAATATATCTTATTATAAACATTTTATATCTTGTCATAAAACGCAGAGTTATTGTTTTCAATTTGAAAACAAAAAAAAGTTTATTACAAAAGGAATAATTAAGGTTGTAAGAGACGTTGCACTTTGTGCCACGCGCGCCTGCTGGTGTTCCAAAAATTGGCGCGTCCGCTGAAGGGTTAAACCTTGATTATTTCTTTTGTAATAAACTTTTATTTTTCAAATTAAAAAGAAATTTTTCGTTTTATCACAAAATATAAAATGGTGATAATATTGAGGTATATTTATAATTAAAGGCCAAAGAATGGAGATACAATCGCCTTATTTCAAAACTGTCCGATTTTGTTTTATCTAAGGACAACTTGTGAATGGATTCCTATTATGTCAAAAAACCTAAAAAACATCCATCTTCGTGATATGCGGAATACCGTGTAATAGCTGCACATTGGAACGACTACATCAACACCTGCTTTTGTCGTATTGTAATCCAGTATAATCGCTGCTTCACCACGGTTAATTCACGATTGGATGGAAAGGAATACAAGGGTTAAAAAACCAGACCTGCATTAGAAAGGGTGTAGCTATAAATAGAAACATTCAAACCTTACATGCAAAAACAAACCATTCAAAATTACGAAAATGTTGCACTTTGTACACGGGCGCGTCCGCTGGAGGGTTAAATTACAACACAAAAAAATTAAGTACATATTTTAAAATTGATGCGAATTTGGCGCTCAGAATTGCTCTTTCAGTACAAATTATGACTACTGTGTGAAAAATATTAATGCCGTACACCAGTGGTGCGCAAGCTTTTTTCGATCGCGACCCATTTTCTTTAAATAAAAAAATCACGCCATCCGAAATGAAATTTTTTTTAAGTACCGAATTGTTTTGTAAAAATTAGAAAAATGTAAACAAACCAAAAAAATAGAAAAAAAAAGAAGCAAATTTTTTAAACTAAAATTTTAAAAATCAATTAACTGTAGATTGTGGGTATATATTTACTTTGCTTTATAACGAGAAAAATTAAGTCTCGCTTACAATTGTTTTTGCCAAACCTCATGTAACCAAAACTTCATATTGAAATTATTAATACGTAGTTGTATTTTCATTTAGGTAAATGAACATGTTTTCAAAATTATAAGCTTCATATTAAAACATTAAAAACTATAAACTGCATTTGTTTACATACAACTAAAATAGAAAACAATTAATGAGAAAGGTGAACCCTGGACCTTGAATAATATTTATTCAATATTAGTTGCAATATTTTAAAGAGTGTTACTCTTGCATCATCTTCCGGGTTAAGTGTTGATTATTGTAGGGTTTTTATAACATCTAATTTTGAAACGCCACTCTCACATATTTAGATATGTAGAAGAAAATGTACGCAATGCAAATATAGCGTTGGAAAGACTGTTTGACATCTTATGTAAGAATATCATGATATATTTTTATATAACAATATCGTGTTATATAAGAAAATATAAATAACAATATTATAAATATGTTTGAGAAAATTTTTAAGCATACTTTTTAAATAATTCAATGATATAAATTTACTTCAAACTATGCGCGACCTCTCTAATCTTTAAATAAATTTAAAAAAAAAAAAATAAATAAAAAAATCCACGGTTTGCGCGTCACTGCCATACACATCATAAGATTAGATGTCGTGACGTTTGCTTTGGATAACTGTTTGGCAGCGAAAGGCAGACTAAAATTACACATATTACTATTTTTTATGTACCTGAAGAAATCCTAGTAAATTGCTCCAGCTAGGAATAGAATTCGGTTACATATTTAAAGTTTTATGCTTATCCGTATAGACTGGTCAAAAATAATGATTGACTGTTAACCATACCATTAAGACTGCAATTTTACGATAATTTTTAAGATAATTTTTACCTTTAACTAGGTATTTAACACTGTAGGCACGTTAAAATTTAGTACCGGGTACTAATAATTTAACCGGGCCCCTAAGAGATCACGTGCCAGGGGAATTTTACCCTCCTTCACTCCTCTCGTCGGGGTGAATAACGTACACACATTTCATTAAAACCCATAAGTGTTTCCCATATCATATACTCTTTCCTATAATCATTAAATTTTGAAGCTGTTCCGAACTACAAACAAGTAGTTTGTAACCGGCACTTCAAACAGACATAAGAACATTTCTAAGTATAAATTTGCTACACGAGGAAAAATCAAATATAGACTTCCTGTTCATTTACATTTTTTTTAATTTCTAAATAAAGTTTTTTACTTGGAAACAAATACATCAACAACTTTTCTGATAAACACCCACTGTCTCGTTCTCACGAAAATGGGATTTTCCCTTTTCCTCTCACTCAAATGCAAACTCCACTGTCATATTTTAACATCATTGTCAGTACTAACAATCGTTATTAAATAAACTTATTAACAACAATAAATATATGTGTATATATTAAAAAAATCACGCAATCGTGAAAAAAAAATTAAACATAAGAAATAATTAAATGCTCATTAAAAGTATTATTCATTTTAAAATCATTTCAATACATTTACCTACATCAATTACAGAGTAAAATAAAATCCAGATAAAAGATAAAAAGGATTAAAAAACTTTTACAGACCAACTAACTAACTCATGGCACAACAGTCGGAACAGATTTTCAGCACTGGGGACCAACGGTGTATGGCACCCCAAACCCCCGGTCATGAAAGCGGAGATAGGCACGGCAGGCCTTGCTCAACTTACAGACTTTTAAACCTAATATGTACCTAATATGTTACATGTTTACAACACGATGCAAAATATTAAACAATGAACTTTTGTTATCATTAAGAGCATAACTGTCAGCATGTAAACAAACAATGAATCAGGAAAAAGTACTTAATGTACACTCAGAGATCCTTTTACCTCACCATACTGACCCAAAGTTAATACAGTATTAACTATAGTTAACACAACAGGTAACATATGAAACACCGTCTCACAACATTACACTAACCTTTCAAATTTCTTTGCTAAAATTCCGAAGAACACGAAGCAGACGATCTATCACCATCCAGGCTTTCCTTTCAACTTTCAACACTAGTAGACTAGTTTAATATTTCCCCGATTCTCATCGCCGTATTTGCTCCCGACAGCTAGCGACACAGTTTGAAAACGGAACTTATTTCCAAGGCCGCTTCATCAAACAAAATACATAAAATGTTGATATGGTAACCATGTGACGGCCGTTGCATCTCTCGGGTGCAAATTCAGCATTATCGAAAGAGCATGATTGGCGTTTCAATCTTGAGTCACAGCGGAAGTTAAATGCCCTTTTTTTTCCCGTCTCAATTCTCAAACCTAAAGTAAAGTTTCGTTTGTGGTTCTGGGTTTCCTTTGGATTTGGCGTTTCGCGTACTTTTAATGCGCATAACAAGCCTTTTTTCTAAGCATGCACAAGGAAGAAATACGGTAAAATTTTCTGAGTGCGTGCAAAAACTTTTTCTTACTCATGCAACAAAGGGAAGCGAGATAAAAGGTGTTTTTTTTTTCTCAGGTACCGTAATGAAGTGAACTCCTAACGGTTAGGTTAAACTAAAAAGAATTTTAATTATTTTTCACGGGCAGGAAGAGGACCTCCAAGCAATGAAATCTGACTTTAATTAGATCTCGTAAAATCAAGTTTGCAGCTCTACTAGTTTACTCTCTCTCGTTTAATGCTAAAAAAATATTCACGAAATTAAACACTTAAGTCGAAAAAACATGTATGGTGCTACCTCGTAATGGATCCATTAGAATTGCTTTTTATAAAAGAATACCCAACTTTATTTTTGATTCTAAAGCCCCTTAAAATTTACTTATGTGTAGAATAGTGATTCTCAGCCTTTTTTTCGACACGCTATACTTTTAATAATTAAAAATTTGGCGGCACACTAACAATAGGATAAATTTAAAAGGATTTTACTTGGATAATTGATTGATGTACCTATAATATATTTTATAAAAATAGTATACGAAATAATTTTCATTGAAATATAAAATGAAATTGCATTACAAAGTAAACAGAATGTTTCTTTAACAACAATTTTACCTTTAATGTGAAATTTGAGCTTATTTTTTTTTAATATAACTTCATTTATATATTATTAATGAAGATAATTAAAATTATAATGATTAATAATTATTATTCATTATAATGATTAATAATTATTATTCATTATAATGATTAATAATTTATATATTATTAATCTTCATTATTATTTTTTCGGCGTAAAAATAATAATGCTACTCCCGTTTCGTAATCCAGATTTAAAAGTCTGGATCTTTTTTCCGTTTTTATGTTGGTCAAAGCCGAAAATCCGAATTCGCCCAAATAAGATGTGGAAAATTGTAATAAAACACTGAAAGATTTTTGTGATGTTGTCGAACAATCGTATCTAGGGTTCATCCAGAACGAATTAATTGAATCTTCTGAATGTTTTGAAAGTAAATCCCGGTTATTACACACCGAAATTAGTTCTTCCTCTTCTTTCAAACTTAATTCATACACCGACGTGTCTAGGCCCTGATTTTCCATTAGGCCCAGTAGGCCCGGGCCTAGGGGCCCCCCAAAATTTAAAAAAAAAATTCCCAATTCAATTTTTTTTAATTTTACCTTTTGAAATAGCAATTTTTTTATATATGCTTTCAAATTTTATTGATTGGTTTATCATATGCATAGTTATATGTATATGTCATCATATGCATGTTATAGTGTATATAAGGGATTAATAAGTTTTTCTGGTTGCATTGTATTGGTGTTTTAATGATGAAGTTAATATGTTGTTTTGCTTTTTGTTATTTGATAATGTTTTAGGCTTCTACGCTTCAAACAGCCAATTCTTGGTAAAATGATACTTCCACAATGATTCATGATTATTTTTTGTGTGTGCCAATTTTGGAAATTTTACGCCCACATCAGTGTTAGGGGGCCCCCATCCCGAGTAGTGCCTATAGTCAAGAATTTTTTAAATCGAGCCGTGGACGTGTCGTTTATCACAAATGGATATCTAATCCAATGAATTCTTTTTTTTTATTTGGAAAGTAATGTACAATTCTTTGCTGTATTATTGTCAAATGTATACAGCAAAATTGTATAACTATTCATAAAATTGTATAACTATTTTATGAATAATTTTATAACAGTTTTTTGGAACTGACTCAAACTTTTCGAAACTAAACTCTTCTGCTTTATTCTTCCATAAAGTAATTTTTTTTAAATCCCAACAATTTATCGGTTGAGTTTAAAATATTTTCTTTCGGTCCTTGCATACTTGTATTTATGTTAATGAAAATAACAAAAATATCAGAGAAGTAAGCTAGCTTAGCACACTTTATTTTGTCATCCTACAAAACAACAAAATCATTATTATCTTGATCAAAAACTATCTTTATCTCGTTTTTTAATTCAAGAACGCGAGATAAAACTTCCCCCCTGGACAACCACTTAACTTTCGTATGCAGTAACAACGTATTTAGACTCCATAGCCCAGGGATGGCGAACCTTTATCTAACGCGTGTTTAAAAAATGTCTTGAAACCATAGAAATTAAAACCGCGTGTCACTTTAAAAAAATTTTCTCGGTCTTTGGAAGACCTTCGGATATTCAAAAAATATATACGGTATATATTTAAAACAAAAACAAATTTATCTTTTTATTATGGTTTGTATAAAACTATCAATATCAGGAAGAAAATAAGTACAGAATTATCGAACTTTATGTGACACTTATTGTTGTCTTTCGGACGATAATTTATTTTTAAGTGGTTCGATAATTGTAACTTTTAGGGCCTTATTATACAGAGCCACAGCTGTGGCGCGCGTTCGCCACAGCTTCCCACGCCCAGACAAGCCACTCGAAGCGATACATACAATCGTACGGAGCTTATTATACTGATCCACAGCTGTGGCTACAGGTCGCGACTGTCGCCTGGGCTGGCCACTCCTGTCGCCTACCCTCGCTTCTTGTGGCTCACCTGCGTGACTGTGGCTGCGGTAGCGGACCATTGTTTCCTATGGAGCTTATTATGCTGAGCCACTGCACAGCGCCCAGTTCCCGTTCCTAGCCTTGGCAAGACTATCGGCTCGGTAAACCCTTTGACGTTGTTTGAGCTGGTTGTAGGCTAAAATTCTGGTTTCAAAATGGCAAAAAAATAAAATATTCCTCAGTGGATTATCATGGATATCAGTGGATAATTAAACAATTTTACTGCAGTTTTAAGGGGGTCCAGGACACAAAATTCTTCAAATTTTCGAAAAAAAATTTGTTGCATTAAAATATTTTGTGTACTTTTGCGCTTGAAATGACGTTCAAATCATGTTGTTATCTTAATTAGAACAGGAGATATTCTTTTTATTTTTGCAACATTCTAATAGTAGCCAATCTATGTTTAAACCTGTAAATGCGTTTTTCTGCATCATGGGTTTTTTCCCCTTATCTCGACTTTAAATTGTTATAAGTCAAGAACTGTTAAAGATAAATGGTTCAAAATTGGAATATGTCTTTTTCAATTATTTTACTTTAATTTTAATTGAAAAAAATATTTACTTTTGAAAATATGATTTTTTAAAATTAAGTTGCATCTTTTTTTTTTTAATTTTTACTCTAAATATTTTTAATTTTTTTAAATTCATATTTTAAAAAACGCTGAATTAAAATTAAAACTTTTATATTTCTGTTTAATTAAATGAAAAAATTTTGAAATTCGACAAATAATATTTCGAGTTATAACGATTTTAAATTACCCCACTTTTAAAAAGAATTTTAATTTTAAAATTTTTTTAAAACTTTGTGAGAAGCTTTAGATGTGATTTTGTTTATAAATTACATGGTTAACCATCACAAAAAAATCTAAAATTTTAACACAATAAACACTTTTTTTTTTTTTTTTTTTTTTTTTCCTTTCTTAAATGTGGGTTTACAACTATTCCCTCTTTGTTCGAGAGGAATGTAGAACGTTTGACCTCCAGAAAACCTCCGGAAGTACCCCAAAACAACTTGTCGTCTGCTCTTAAATCGCCCTACAGTGTATGAAATACACCTTTTGAGGGCCTTTCTAATAATAAGCGATGCACTCCTAAAGTCCTTTTCTGTCTGCGTTTCTTTTTTTTTTTTCAGTAAGAGAAACAAGCTCAAATCATCTTCTTCACTTGACGGAGACATCTTGAATACTAAAAAAGGAATGAAATCATGACAAAGCCGCACGGAAGCTAGGCCGGGCCACTGCTATGTGGCTTGGATGAGCCACAGCTGTGGCTTGGACAGCTGTGGCCAGCCCGTGCGTCTGTTCTGTGGCGAACGCGCGCCACAGCTGTGGCTCTGTATAATAAGGCCCTTAATCGTACGCACGCAGCGGACAAGTCGATGCCGAGGCGATTTCTATACTTACTTTTAATAAAATTCACTGTCGAAAGCAACTGTTCGCAAACGTAGGTTGATCCAAACATTGTCAAAAGGAGCTCTTGCTAAATTTTTCATCGACATTAGCGAATTAGGCAACGAGTTCCATTCAGTTAAAATATTTTCTGTGCTTGTTGTTAATATATATTCGTCACAATTTTCCAGATCTTGTAAATTTTTTTCTAAGTTTACGTTTAGTTCTGCATATTTATTCCTCCGTACAACACTGTTTTGAAATTCAACCATTTCCGTTTCTAAGTTACCAATTTGGAGCCAATCGAAAGAGGATTATTTAAGATCTTCAAATTTAAGTTTGTTTGGTAAAATGACAAACTGTAAAATTTTCTCCATTTCACGAAATTGGGAGAATCTTTCGTCAAATATTTCTTTTGCATTCGCTACAGAAGGTCGTTCGCACTTTATGGAAACGATTTTGATAATTAAGTTTTATGTATAAATACCGTATTTTTTGCGGCGATTTGTTTCAATCTGATAGCAATGGTTCTTGACAATATCTCTAGCTCGAAATTTCCATGAAAGTAAACTTTTTCTTAGTACTGTCAAGTCAATTTTACCCCATTCCTCTTGGACCTTTTTCCGTTCAGTGTTCTTGCATGCCGTTTTCCTAAGGTTCGTATTAATAAACCGAAAGCGCAAAAGTCCATTGTAGAAGCATCAGGGGATTTTACAGATATTTCATTAAATGGGATACACTTTATTCCTGTTTCTGATTCTTTCTTTGCTAAATAAGTGACAGTTGATTTAGACGTGTGACTAGAGGCTTTGTTCATATGAAGCTCAACTTTATCAATGTCATTTCCATATAAGGCTGGAATTTCTACTTCAAAAATTGGTTCTAAAATATTCTGCTGATAGTAGAGTGAATTAATTTTGGCTTTACTTGAGACTTTTTTGACTTTTAGTTTGCCGTTGTAACAAAATCCTGCAGCTATCATGAATCCCTTTGGGAACTTTTCTGTACACAGAAGAAGCCATTTAGCACGGTCATTCCCGTCAGTTGAGCAATTGAAAATTAATTTTTTTATTACAGTCACTTAAATACACCCATGCCTCATCGAGTGTTACCACAAATTTCCATTTTTCAGCAGCTAGGTGTTTTTCATACAATTTTCTACAATTTGTTTTTCTTTCAGCAATATGCTTTGGCAAAAGCAGATTAACTTTAAGTTTAAACAAGTTTCGATGCAGTGGATCTTTGAGTCGAAGGATTTTCTTTTAGGATCAGAGACTTCCCTTTCTTGATATTTACCTGCGTTCGAGCAGTCTTAGAATGAGGTTTCGCGGTCATGTTTTCATTTTTACTTTCAGTTAAACGTTTTTTTTCCTTTCAATTTTAATATATTATAAATAACTTTTTTGAAATGCCATAACCGCGATTTTTACACCGCTTTATAATTTGTTGATACGAATATTTCTCCTTGGAAAGTGCAGTTACGTAACCTTTGAGCCATCTATGAATTTTAGGAGCCCTTTTCAAAATAAACCTTTTATTTTACATTCCAATCAAAACAAAACAGTAGCAGACGATTATTCTGAAGTTGCCAAATTTTTATCTAAAAATGCAAACGACAAAAACAAATTACAAAATCGTTTCCATAAAGTGCGAACGACCTTCTGTAATACTGAAGAATAGTGTTGTCGAGGGATATGTACTCTCAACGCATGCGCGAATGCAGAAGAGACTTTTTGTAAACAAAACCGAACAGAACTGATTGAAAACTGATTGATAGAAGCCGCACAAAACGCGCTGCATATTAGATGTGTGGAATTAAGCTAAAATTTAATGTAACCTTTAATTAGATGTTTTTTGTAGTGTTCGTGTGTCAGTAATGTTTTTATCGTTTTTGTAGTAGCGTGCAATAAAAGTTTAGAAAAACAACCAGCTCTAAAAATTACTGCTTAAACAACTTTCAGCCCGGGACTCGATGACTTCAGAAAAGGTAAGAAGATTTATTTTCCTTTTTTGAATTGATTGACTTAAGACTAGAATTAACTTTCACTGAACCCAAAATCTGGCATCCCTGCCGGGACTGAAAGTTAGATTCCATAAATATGGAAAACTTGAAAAAGTTAAGAACGCCGATTAGAACTAGTTTTACTCGACTCGCTACTCAAATAAATGAGGCATTGAATACGAAAGTCGATGATGCTGACACTATAGCTGGTTTAATTGTTAAACTTGAGGAAAAATATAAGAATATTGAATCAATTGATACTCAAATATTGAATCTTTTAACAAGTGTTAAAGATTGTTCTCAACAAAGATTTGATGAAGAATACGAATCAATTGATGATTATTGGGATAAATATTTAGACCTGTAAACCAAGCTAGATCGACACTTGAATAGTTTGGAAGGGCTAAACAAAACTCTTAATAATTCAACCGATAGTACATCTTCAAAACGAAAGTTTAAATTACCTAAACTTGAACTAAAACAATTTAACGGAGATATCAAAGAATGGCTTACGTTTTGGGGTCAGTTTGAGAAAATTCATAATGATGCGGATATTGTACCTGAAGATAAATATCAGTATCTCATTCAGGCAACCCAAAAGGGATCTCGTGCACGAGATATAGTTGAGTCGTTCCCACCAACTGCAGAGAATTACGGGCAGGCTATAGAATGTCGGAAATTGCGTTTTGCAAGAACCGACGTCTTAATTGAAATTTATATCCGAGAAATACTCGGTCTTATGATGAATAATACAATGGGTCAAGGCCTAAAACTTCCTCTTTTTAAACTTTACAACCGAATCGAAACATATCTGAGATCGTTAAAAATATTAGGAGTCGCGAGCAATAATTATGCGTCTATATTATATCCACTTGTGGAGTCATGTCTCCCGACTGATATTTTAAGAATATGGGAGAGAAATTTAAGTTCACTGTCCCTTAGCTCCAAAGAGGAAAATGAGGAAAGTGACAATAAATTAGAAAGCCTCATGAAATTCTTGCGTCTCGAAATTCAAAGCGAAGAGAAAGTGAAACTAGCGAAGAGAAAGTGAAACTAGCAAAGAGCGGGTTTGGTTGGGATAGTCAAAGCAAAATGACGCCAATCCGGCGAGAGAGAATCTATCCCTCGGCCGCTGAGCTGTTTAATTCAGCTGAAAGCAAAACAAATGATTCACGAATAACGTGCGTATTCTGCAATAAATTTCACTCCAGCCCAGAATGTAAACAGGCTATAAGTTTGACATACGATAAAAAGAGAGAGATGTTGATAAAACGGGGAGCATGTTTTAAATGTTTGAAGCTAAGGCATGTTTCTCGCTTCTGTAATGCGAAAGTGAGCTGCTCGTTGTGTGGAAAAGCTCATTTTAGAATTATGTGTCCGGGGAAGATTAACGACAATTTTGATAAATTAGAGGACATCCCGCAAAACCAAAGCATACAGAACAGTGTTCTATCTAATCAAACGCGCCCCATGAATGTAGTATTGCAGACCTTGATTGTCAAAGTAAATAACGATGGCAAAGAGATGTCCGTTAGAGCGTTAATTGATTCCGGCTCGCAGAAATCTTATGTTACGAAAAAATTAATTGATCAAGTAGGACTTCAGTCTAATGGCGAGTTACAAATAAAACACACACTCTTTGGTGGAGTTCAGACTCAAGAAGAGACCCACCAGAAATATCAGGAAAATGTTATTAGCCCTGATAACTCTTTCCGTTGTACATTTGAGGTCTTAGATCAAAATAGAATTTGTAATGAAATTCCCAAAATTCCCATCGGTCCGTGGATTTATGAACTTGAGAAGAAAGAGATTTTTCTGTCTGACAAAGTAAATAATGCTCGTTTTGAAGATGACACTATACATATGTTGATCAAAATTTATTCATGCAGTAGTGGGCCAGTAGCAGTACATACTAAGCTGGGATGGACTTTAATGGGGAAAATTCCTTTAACGGATAGTAAAAATGAAATCAACACCTTTTGTGTGACTTCTTTCTTAACTAACGATCTAGAGAACCTTTGGAAGCTGGGTGTGATAGGTATTTCGGAAATTGATGTAGATAAAACCAATGAAGCTTTGAAAAAAGAAACTGAAGAATATTTTTTAAGCA
The DNA here is from genome assembly GCA_907164885.2 of Dolomedes plantarius. Lineage (NCBI taxonomy): Eukaryota > Metazoa > Arthropoda > Arachnida > Araneae > Dolomedidae > Dolomedes > Dolomedes plantarius. The sequence goes on from OU015491.1 coordinate 41,874,016, forward strand.
CTGTTAAAAGAGATCATGATGGACGGTACGAAGTGGCTCTGCCTTGGGTTCGAGAAAAGGAAACGCTCGTATCCAATAGACACATTGCAGAGAAGAGGCTTGTTGCAGTGAAAAGTAATTTAGACATAGAGATTCTTCGAGAATATGGGAATATTTTTGCCGAATGGCTGACGAAGAACGTTATAGAAAGAGCTCCTGATGATTCGCAAGAAGGTATCCACTATTTGCCTCACCGACCTGTAGTGAAAGAAAGCAGTTTAACGACAAAGATCGGGCCTGTGTTCGACGCTTCGGCGCACGGGAAGGGAATGCTGTCTCTCAATGATTGCTTAGAAAAGGGTCCGAATCTCGTAGAAGTTATTCCTACGCTGTTGAACAGATTCAGGAAGAATAAAATAGGCATCACTTCCGATATTGAGAAGGCTTTCCTCCAAATCGTAATTAGAAACGAAGATAGAGATTATTTGCGATTCCTTTGGTATGATGAAGATGGGAAGATTGTTGAATACCGTCATTGCAGAGTAATGTTTGGAGTCACCTCAATCCCATTTCTACTCCATGCTACTTTATCTCATCATTTGAATGAAGCCCCTGAAGCTCTTCGAGACACAGCAGAGCAGTTGAAGACATCCTTTTACATAGACAACTGCGTGATAAGCTTCAGAAGTGTCCCCGAAATGGAGAAATTTGTCGTTGAATCTTGCATGCTACTGTCTTCGGCACAATTCAATTTACGGGACTGGACAACGAACGCACAAAGTAGCTTGTTAGATGAGAAAAACGAGACCGAAGTAAATGTATTAGGCATGACTTGGAACATTTGCGAAGATACCTTATCCTGCTCATTCAAAGACTTAGAAGTTGCCGAACCATATACTAAAAGAAAATTATTATCAATCGCAAGTCGCATTTTTGACCCAGTTGGGTATACCTGTCCAGTAACATTGATCCCAAAGCTACTACTTCAAGAAACTTGGAAGATGAAGTTAGCCTGGGACGAAGTTTTGCCCAAGGGCTTATCAGATAGATTTTTCAGATGGATGAAAAAGTTAGAACCCATAGCATCCATCAAGATACCTAGATGGCTGCGTTTTGAACTAGAGCAGTCGGAAAAAGCAACTCTTCACATTTTTGTGACGCTTGTAAGACCTCATATGCAACTTGCATATTTTTGAGGATTGAACAACAGGACAATGTTATTTGTCAACTGATACAAGCTAAAGCAAGAGTGGCTCCATTAAAAAACATTAGTATTCCTAGATTGGAGTTGTTGGCATGCAACATTGGTGTAAGGTTGTCCCACGTAACTATTAGAGATATTGGGATGGAAAATTTGAAAACATTTTTCTGGACTGACGCCACCAATGCTCTTTATTGGATAAAGAAAGAAGAACCTTGGGCAACTTTTGTCATGAACAGAGTCAAAGATATCCGCCTGTTAAGTGCACCTGAAGACTGGTATAATATTGCTGGAATTTGCAACCCTGCTGATCTCCCCTCACGAGGTTGTACGGCTCAAAAATTGAAGGAATCAGCATGGTAGGAGGGACCATGTTGGTTGAAGAGACCTGAAGAAGAATGGCCAAAATCCGAAGCTTTACCGGAGATGGAAGTAGTAAATTCTGAAAGGCGGAAGACCATCATAACTGCTATGAACTTAGAGGCTAAAGACGATGAGCAGAAAATATACAACAGATTTTCTTCACATGCCAAAATTCTAAAAGTTACAGCATGGATCTATAGATTTGTTTACAATGCTAAGGCTCAGAAAAACGAACGCATAAACGGAAGTTTACACGTCGAAGAATTAGTCAGAGCTGAAATCATATTAATGAAATTAGTGCAAAAAGAATCTTTTTCTGGACCGACAGACCAAAGATTGAAAGGTCTACAAATAATTACTGATTCTAATGGGCTTTTAAGAGTAAAGACTAGAATCGAAAGAAGAGACGACACCTAGAACTTTCGACTTCTTGTCTTATTACCATCTGATCATCCAGTTGTATCAAAACTGATACGATGGAAGCATGAAGAACAGTCACATGCAGGAGTACAAATTTTGATTAATTTAATCCGGGAAGATTACTGGGTACTGCGGTGTAGAAAGACTATTAGAAAAAACCTCAGACAGTGCATCTGTTGTAAAAGATTTGCGGCAACTCATTTCGACGCAGAATCCATTTCCTTGCCGCAGGATAGAGTAAGAGATGCGGCTATTTTTGAGATTATAGGTGTGGATCTCTGTGGACCTTTAATTCTGAAGGGCAACCTGAAAACATGGGTAATTATATACACTTGTGCTGTATATAGATCGGTTCATCTCGAATTGGTGTCTTCTCTCTCCACTGAAGTTTTTCTACAAGCTTTCAGACGTTTCGTTGCAAGAAGAAGGAGGCCAAAAATAGTATACTCTGACAATGGTACCAATTTTAAAGGTGCAAGTAATGCCCTGAAGAAGATAGACATGGGAAAGATAGAAACAGAGTGTGCTGTAAAAAAGATAACCTGGAAGTTTATTCCACCTTCTGCTCCCTGGTGGGGTGGTTGGTTGGAACGACTAATAGGGATAATAAAACAACTTCTGTTAAGAACTCTAGGACGGACTTCTTTGAACTATGAGGAACTGTGCACTGTTTTATGTGAAATCGAGAATTTAATGAACTCTCGTCCATTGACGTATATCTCCGAAAATCCAGACGATCTGGTTCCCTTAACACCAGCAATGTTTTTGCATGAAATAAGGGAAGCCGGAGTGCCTGACTTGGACGCTAATGAGAGAGTTGACATGTGCAAAAAATTCCAATACATCCAAAGATTAAGGTCTGATTTGAGAAAAAGGTTTCGATCCGAATATCTCGGTTATTTGAGGCAAGAGACTAAACGATCGAAAAAATTCAGACCAATATCAGTCGGCGATGTCGTACTCATCGGCCAAGAATCGACACTTTTGAGTGAATGAATTAAAGAAGCTGCTTGAGATATGCTAATTTCGGCATACGCGCTTGATATAAATACCAAGCAGCTTGATTAATACAGGGGTTGAAAAAAAGGTTGTTAAAGTTGATAGATAAGCGAGTTGAGGGAGCTACAATGTAAGCAGCTCCAGGTGTTATCCTGCGCTAGTGCTTAGGGGGCCCAAAGTTTACGTGGCAGTACTGCTGGTTTGACTCTCTGCTGGTTTGTGAGTATTTGCAAAGTGTATTTCTATTGAATGTTAATATATACTCCGTACAAGTAGTACCTATGCTTATCGCTGTAAAAGCAAATTCTATATGTGCAACGAATTCAATAAACATTGTTTCATGTATAAACTGTGTTTGTATCAAATTCATTTAGAGTGCCACTTCAAATTATATACACCCAAGTCTGGGTAGAAGTGAGTTATATTCTCTATACAGTATCACTTAGAACAGTTTATACAGTTCGATTAAACACTTTCACACTTTTAGTAGAATCTCGGTCCACTCCAGGCCTATCCAGCTGATCCAGGCCGTCACGAACTTTTGTAGAATATCTCGATCCAGGCCGATCTTTTGTAGAATTTTGATTGCGGCCGATCTTTTGGAAAATTTTGATCTCTTCCGAACCCCCACTTTTGTAGAAATCGGTGTCTAGGGAGAGTTCTCAGTCTTATAGAAACCTTTCCGCGTACTGCACGGCGGAACTAGCCTCTCTTATACTCAGACAGTACTCAATAAAGGACAGAGTCACGTCTTTTCCACGAACACAATATTGACATTTAGGACTATTTACATATGTAGAATGTTGTGAAGGATCCACAATTTGGATATTTTGTACCTCCATGTTCCGGTATCAACCATTATAGGTAGAAGGGCACTCCACAAACAAAGCATTTACGGAAGAGTAGCTATTCCCAAGCCACTTGTAATAGATGCAGATACAAAATATCGTCCACAATGGTGCCACGAACGCAAATTCTGGTCGACTAATATGTCGAGAAACGGCATTTGGTCCGATGAATCATTGTTCACATTGTTCCTCGCAACAGGACGTGCGTATGTCCAGAGAACACCTACATAAGCGTAAGATTCTGGCTGTCTCATCTCAACTGTCAATCATGGAGGTAGATCTATCAGGGTTTGGGATGACATCTCATGGTTTTCTTCAGGCCCTATTGTAACCCTAAAAAGGAGATTGAATGGGAAGGATTATATCGAAATTTTAGCTGACTAGTCCATACTATGGTGCAAACATTGTTTCATGCAGGAGATGGCGTTCTCCAGAATGATAATCCCCCTATACAAACAGCTACATTTATCAATTATTAGTTTGGAGAGCATGAAAGAGAAGCCAAATATCTTATCTTGCCCTGTACAATCCCTCCGACTATATATCATCCAACCATTGTGATCTGTATGAGCAGATAGAGGCAGGTATCTATTTCCACCACAGCATCTCTACAGGAACTTTCGGGATTTTTCCCAGAAGAATGGTATAATATATTCCTAACCACTATTCATGACTTGTATAATCCGATTCCAAGGTGAATCAGGTGGTATTACATAACAAAGGTGATCCTGCGCCGTATTAATAAAGGTTTTCATGATGTTTCTTAGTGTTTCCATTATTTTGATAACAACCTGTATATATATATATATATATATATATATATATATATATACACACACTAGCTGAAGTACCCGGCGATGTCCGGGATTTTAAGAATGTTTGTTAACCCAAAATCAATTTAAAAATTTACACAGTATAAATAACATGGAAAAAATATATGTGAAATGTTATACACATCTCAAAATTTCAGCTTTTCATCATTGTAGCTAGTGCTACAATGATGAAAAGCTGAAAAGTAAAAATGTCAAATTTACTTAGCTGTGCTTCGCCCGTCTAGCCGGTCGGTTTAGGGACCTGCTCCCTTCAGCAATTATGGAATAGCAGTAATCAAAGCTAAAATCAAAGCTTAACACAATTATATCGCAGAAATATTCCAAAAGGAGAGTGCAACGGTAATCCGTATACTGGGAATTCTTGTGAAAAAATGATTAGTGAAAAAAAGAAAACAAAAGTAGTAATATTAGAAAATTAACTTTAAATAACACCAAATAACTCCAAAATAACAGTATTCCATAACTATCACAGAAATATTTGGAATATTTCTGTGATAGTTATGAATAAGTCCAAAGAGTTCAACGGTAATCCGTATACTGGGAATTAACCCAGTAAAAAAGGATAAATGAAAAAAAAGAAAACAAAAGGAGTAATATTAGAAAATTATCTTTAAATAACACCAAATAACTACAAAATTCACTGCCCTTGAAAAATATCCAATAATAACACAATTTGCTTAGCAAATACAAAATAAACAAAAAGTGAAAACAGTAAAAAAAACACAATAATTGATGTATAATAAATAGTTTTTTATTTGGGGCTGTTTTCATAAGGAAAGAAATGACAAATCAGAGAAAATTTTCATATTAAAACATAAAATTGCATGTATTTTTTTTTTTTTTTTTGCATTTTAAAATTTTCTCTTAGATTGTCGGTCATTTTGAAGATAACTGTCATATGTAACATGTGTGAGAGGGAAATTAAAATATTAGCTTTAGGATTTTGTGCAGGGTAATAGGTGTTTTAGCTAAATTTCATTAAAAATTACTTCAAATTTATCAATTTATAAAAAAGGTATGCTATTTACAGGTAAGTTTTTGTATCTTTTTATGATTTTTAAGTGCTATTTTAGCATAAAAGACCAAAAAAACCTTTACAAAACTATTTTTTCTCAAAGCTAAACACAAACATAATCAAAGCTCAACACAAACATAATTAACAGTTGTTTTAAAACACCCCTGGTAAACATTGTTAAGTTTCGAAGTATTAGAATGATAATAAAAAATATTCCAGAGTTTCAGACAGCAGCATAAAAAGAAAGAATATGCAAAAAAGTAACTAAATTAAACAAAAATTGACAGAATACAGAAAAAGTGAACACCGGCAAAAGTAAATAAAACGTTTCCTTGTGCGCATGCGCAGTTCTTATGAATGATTGATTCCAACGCCTAGAGTACCGCGTTGGAAGAACCACATAAAATTTGTGTTGAAGTATCGTTCTTTAAAATTCAATTAAAAATCGAAATTTTAAGATAGAGACTTGAAATGAGGTTTATATGAATGAGAAAGCTTTCATCCTCCAGATGATGTAAATATTTTCTTTGTAAGATAAAAACTTGAAGAGTATCGACTGTAGATCCTCAAAAGTGCGTAAATTTCTCGAAAAAGTGGGTTTAATATTTTGATGAAAATATTAGTCTGTTTTAAATTATTTGTAAACAAATGAGGTCTTGTTTGAAGGAGAAATGTCTCTAGTCTTAGATTGTAAAAAGATCAAAATTCTACGATCATTTTTTGCCGAGATATCGTAATCTGAAGTTAAAAAAACATAAAATATCGCACAAAACATAAAATAAAAAATTTTCTAGAATAAAATTTAAAATTCGGGCTTCGAGGTGCACCTTCCCATAGTTTGCACTACCCGTGTGCCAAATTTCATGGCTGTAAGTTTCATACATTCGTCTGGAGGCCGCCCACACACACACACACTCGCAAACATTCACTTTTATTAATAAGATATATATATATATATATAAAAATTTCAATAGTGTAAAAATATTTATGCATGTATAAATATTTTAGCATGAGTGAGTGATATATATATATGTGTGTGTGTGTGTGTGTGTAAGTAATGAGCTATTGCTGGGTCGATATGTGCTTAGTTTATAGTTTAAAATATTTAAATTAAAATTCCCAGGAACAAATATGCCCAGCATGTAAAAGTTAATAGAGAAGAGAAAAACTCTTATGCATAAATGATGAGGACCATATTCAAATTAACATTTCTTTATTTACATATAGATTTCAGTTAAATAAATAAATAACCACATGTTACATCCTGCATAAACAAAATATATCAATCACATGCACAAAATAATCGACTACTTAATATTCTTCAACCTATGAATTATTGGGTCCTCATCCGATAAAAATACGTATTACTATAATTAAATAGGTCACTCAAATGAATTATAAAGATAGGACTTACCCCAAATCGGCTGGCCGACATCATAACTGTCGACAGAAAGGAGACCTTGAAAATATCTCCACCGGCAAGAATGCTCGAAAGCGTCGCTAAACGTCGGTATCTATCCCATCTGTATCCAATATTTTTTGCAATAATAATCATAGCGCGCTCTCTCTCCTTTTGCATCTCGTTTTTATCACACATCTAATTTCCTATGCATGTCTCTAACTTCTAATGAGAATATTGTACTTTCCTTTTAAACCATCCCATATCTCCATACTCTAATCCTAGTGGTTCTAACATTATTATTTTATTAAATTTACATTCCCATTGGATCTCTTCACTTCTCACCTGTTTTCCTTCAATTCCTTTTCTTATATTTTGTTTACTTTAAATTCTCTGCACACCTGGTCAGAACAAACATATTTTCCACAACATCTAACTTTTCTCCCCGGCCTAAAACCCGACAATGCCACTGTTGCGCTAGTTCCAGTAATACAATTAGTCCAGTCAAACGGTGGTTTGGCCAGGAAAAATATAGAAGTTTTTTCTCACTCGTTCAAGATGTATTTTTGGGGTGCTGAATCCGAATTTCAACTTTTCCCTTCCCACGGATATGGCTTCACAACGAAAATCGCATAAAACCTCAAAATTTTCGATCTTTTTTCAGTTTTTTGCCAAAGAGTCATAAAACTATGCACTTTTCGAGGTAGACTCCAATATACAAAATAAAATACATTAAATTTCCTACAAATAGCATCCCTCAATTTTATTTTTTGGTTGAACGGTTTGGCCGCTAGAGCGCGCTGAAAAAAGGCCAAAATTTCCTACTTTGTGGAAAGTCCAGTTTTCTCGTTAATTTTTCACTTGTAACTCAAAAACTATGCTTGTAATTACAAAAATCTTGGATTCTGCTAAAACTACATTAAATTCTCTACAAATTGCACACCTTAATCACTTATTTTGGCCAAACCGTGTAGCCACTAGAGCGCGTTGAAATTTGTCATATTACGCGAAACCGCCAAGTCAAGAGCCCTTCACCCTAAATTCAGCAGAGACCTATATTATCACTGTTTACTTATTAAAAACTATTTATTTGGTCTTTATAATTAATAATTAATATAATTACTTATTAATTATATATCAATTTACTACTTATTAATTATATCAACTTTTGTCCAAAGTATGTTTGGGTATTCAGACACAAAATAATTATATAAAAAGTTTCACAAAAACAATTTAATATAAATTTTCATATTAATTATCATCATTAATATAGGTAGGTAAATAAAAAAAGAGATGGACAGCTACAGTCTACGATGCTTAGCGGTTGAAGGTCTTGGTTGCTCTTCTGAAATATGAATGGGAAACACGACATTATTAGCAATGATACGATCGAATGAATAGTTGCATATTTTTAGTATGAATGCAGTGAATTCAATATTGTAAACCTCTTTCATCTGTAACCACTGCTTGGGCTGTAGGCTCATTGATGCGCTGTGAAGGCCCAGGGGTACGCTCTTCATCTGAAAAATGAAAGGAAACATGATGGTGTTAGGGAAGCTGCATGAGAATTTAATTAAATTAATAGGTACTAGAGATGTGGAGATTTCAAATGTGTGCAGCAATGAAAATTACCTTGTTCTTTCGAAATGTGTTGGATCTGAGGTGTGTCATCCACTTCGTCTAAATCCTGGTCATCATCAGCGAAATAATTTTCCATATTGCTGCAATTTCCTTCACAGTTTTGGCAAATCCGGGAGCAATATAGGCTAGCCTTCTTACATTCACAATGCCCTTTGCAGTGTATCTTGCATTTGCAGGAAATTAGCTGCAGCAGTTTGTCAGGTGCAAGAGGCTCGAGGGTGGTGATGGGCTGAAGACCATATCTGTTCTTCATCAGCTCCAACTGTGTAGGATCTTTCACGAAGCCCAGCCTGGCCTGAACTTGGAGGTAGACCCTCAGTGAGTGTTTCCGTGCTGCAGCCTCTGTTGGGGGGAGAATGGCGATGTTAGATGTCACCTTTAACGCAGGTGTTATGTACTGTCTATGTCCCAATTTGTTTAAGGAGGTCATCTGTTTACCGGACCTACAGAGAACAAGGATAAAATTTTCTCCTCTACTCACAACTTCCTCTAGATCAGCCTGAGGGTCTTTAAATATGTTGAAGAGAGGTCCAAGGTCTGGGTTATTCTTCAGCGTTTTCACACACTTTATTTTGCCCTGGTTATATAGAGCTTACGTCGTATCACAACCGCTCATGGCGTGTAAAAAAAGGATATGGGCAGCTGTGAATGTGTTGATCACACTTGGAGGGTGGTAAATGGTATTCCATGTACTTCCTTTTCCTGGCTTCAGGAAGTATACATTGGAAGGAGTACAGAGCCCAACCATTATGACAAGAAGGTCGATATCCTCTCCCATTACAGCTACTGTGTCACACTCAGATGCCAGTCTTATAGATGTGACTACTATCAGTCTGTCTGCATCTTCATGCGCTTGGCTGCAGACAATGTTCGCTTCATCAAATTTTGAGATGAGCATGTCTATAAATCGACTCTTGTTTTTTGAATTGGAGAGAAATTTCTCTTGTGATACAGTGGGAACCATTGTGTCAGTGAATATAATTTCTGTGGCATGCTTTTTGTTTGACCTTTTCAAGCGCTCCACGTATTTCGTGCTTTTCTCACAGTCTGAGTAACTATCAAATACTATTTGGACACTTGTCTTGTATTTGGACAAAACGTATGAAACATATCTGTCGCAAATGTCTGAAAAGCTCACGCCAGTTAGCCACACTATACGGTGCAATAAAATCCCACCATCAATGACAAATGTGCACTTTTCCAGAACTGTGTTTTCTATAGGTTTGAAGGCTTTGTAGAGAGGTGAATTGGCTCTCTTCATCATTACTTTCGAGGTAATTGAATACTTCCTGCAACTATCTGTCTACTTTATCTTTGGGTCGACCACGATCCCTGCTGACTTCTAGGGAGAGGCCACGAATGTGTAGGTTTTTCATGCAAGACAAGTGGTACTGTCCATCAGCAGCTACCAAGTCTGGAAATGATTGTAAACGGTGTATGGTGGCTTTACAATATTCATCATTACATTGTATGGTCAGTCTTAAAACCCTCACATTCAAATTCCTCACAACAAACACAGGGTTGCGTGAAATTGGGGTCAACTTTTTTGGTTCCGCTTGATAGTTTGGAGGTATCTCAACCCCTCACAAAAAGCAATTATTTTTTAATTCAAATATGGGTTTGCAGGATCGAAGTTCTTGACCCTGACTATAACTACCCTCCTCAGCCCTCTTGCTGGCAGCAACAACACATGCTTCTCTCACATACTGCTTCCTACATCCATCATGCACTTCAATTGAGGATATCCTCTTGAATAAAATGGCCTTACCATCCTTTCTCCTCTTACTTGCTTCAACGAATGACTTCAAATCTTTTACTTTCATTACTGCCTTCGGGGTTCCATCTGACAACACTTGATCACAAATAGCACAATTTTTATCAGACATAGCTACTCATTCTAATTACTGAAAAAACACAGACGCTTAATATTTTTAACACAACACGCTCGGATATTCGAAGTAAACTAAATGAGAGGGTCCTAACGGAAGTACGAAACAGTAGTAGGGAAGGGAGGCCACTTAGTGTCAGATCCGCACAAAGAGAGGAATGTGCGGGTCAATGTCGCTAGTAACCGTCTGGAGAACCGGAAGTGAAATTATTATGAATAGGGAATGACTGTAGGGGACTTACCTGGTCCAGAAATAAGTCTTAACTACATACCAAATTCAAAGAAGGACATTCCCTCTTGAAAACCACACACCAACCTCTACAACAACGGTTAAGTTGATATATAATTAATAATTAGTACTTAATTAAATTGATGCATAATTAATAAGTAATTATGTTAATTATTAATTATAAAGACCAAATAAATAGTTTTTAATAACTAAATAGTGATAATATAGGTCTCTGCTGAATTTAGGGTGAAGGGCTCTTGACTTAGCGGTTTCGCGTAATATGACATAAATTTCAACGAGCTCTAGAGGCTACACGGTTTGGACAAAATAAGTCATTAAGGTATGAAATTTGTAGAAAATTTAATGTAGTTTTAGAAAAATCCAAGTTTTTTGTAATTACAAGCATAGTTTTTGAGTTACAAGCGAAAAACTAACGAGAAAACTAGGTTTTCCACAAAGTAGGAAATTTTGGACTTTTTTCAGCGTGCGCTAGCGGCCAAACCATTCAACCAAAAAATAAAATTGAGGGATGCTTTTTGTAGGAAATTTAATGTACTTTATTTTGTTTATGGAGTCTACCTGGAAAAGTGCACAGTTGTATGACTTTTTGGCAAAAAAATGAAAAAAAGGTCGAAAATTTTGAGGTTTTTTGCGGTTTTCTTATGGAAGCCATATCTGTGGGAAGGGGCAAAATTGAAATTCGGATTCAGCACCCCAAAACACCACTAGAACGAAGGGGAAAAAAATAATCTATTATATTTTCCTACTTCCTGTACCCAAAGCGGATTCTCCTGACTATTCGCCCCTATTCATATGACACCCCCGGCCTATAAATATCCTTTATTGCTATCGTTACGCGTTATCCCCTTCCTCACCAAACTCTCCGTATAGAATTTTATAGCAACGAACAAATCTTTAAAAACATTCCTAAGTTTTTGAAACTCTTAAAATTGAATCGTATAAAACCCTTTTCTTGTGCCCTAAGCATTCTTAAAAATAACATCTGCCTTGCATTTTCTTAAACCACCTGCTCTTTCATTTCTCGTAAACAAGGTCTTGCAAAAAAAAAATCTAAAATGTATACAAGTATTTTGCAGAATACGCTTTCTGACTGAAAGGGCTAGCACAATCGCAATTTAAAAAAGGGAGGAATACAGTCTTGGATCCGTGAAAGAACTTTTAATTGGTTTCAGCATTATGAAGACAGATTTCACAAGCACAAAAAGTGAAAGACTCGTGTTACATTAGAGAAGAATTGCCAGCGGCCAAACTATCAAAAAGCAAATAAGACCTTCAGGAAGAGTAGTGGAAACTACAGAACATGGGCCGGACCCTCCACTGTAAGATGATATAGCAATGCATAAAACTTCAGTGATCAATAAAAGCGAAAGTAGGAAGGAAAATGGAAAGTGGGAGAAACAAAAAAGCTTTGATAGTTCAAGTAAAAGTAAAACATGGGGGAAAAAAAATTAGACGGAGCGAAGGTTCAAGCACGAACTTTGTCACGAGGACCAAAGGGAAACGACTAGCAACAAAGTGGGAAGTTGGGGAAGTGAAACTGATCAGATCCTAGAGCGGTTTCAGGAACAAACAAGTCCGACCAGGGTGTATCTATAATGGGCATTTCCTTATATTCCCGCCAGATTTTGAAATTATTTAATTGGCCAGAATTAATCACAGGGTTGACGCTTATATGATGCGAGTCACGCGTCAGTAGTACTTGAGAGTATGTATATTTATTATTTATTATAGACTCTTTAATTAGGCTTGTAAGTGGAACTTGAAACAGTCATATTTACGATATACTAAATGGTAAGTAGGACTTGAAACAGGCATGTTTATCATATTTTCTTCATTTGGGGAGTAAGTAAGTGCTTCAAAGCAGTTATTTATTATATACTAACTTCACGGGACTTGCGGGTCATACGATTTATAGTCATGTTATTTGGATTTTAAAAATCGATTGTGGGATTGAATTTCTAGTGCCTGAGAGTTATGATTATATTTTATTATATTTTGAGTGTCCATCGGCCCGTGCATTAAGGGCAAATATAATATATTATTTAGTTAGTTCTAGGTTGCGTTTTAAAAGAGGGGTATTTTGTTAAAAGGGTTTTTTGTTCTATGTTGTATTTTGTTAAAAGAGATAATTTGGAATACGCGTTGGGAGCAGGTATTTTTCGTGTTATATATATATATATATATATATATATATATATATATATATTGTAGAGTATTGCATTTCAACCTCTCCGTTAACAAAAGAAATTCTTCTATCTCGGTCTGAGAGTCATCAAAGAAACCAGACCACTCAGATGGCAAAATGCTGACGGCATTTTCCTTTGTTCATTCGATAGACTTGTTCCACAGAACGTTAGGAGGCCTCGGTCATTTTTCTTGATTAAGTCTGTCGTTACAAACCGGGTGAGTTTTAGCAACCGGTTGACATCAATTATAAATGACAGGAGACTCCAAGTGCTTTTCATTCATGAACTATCAGTTGTTAAGCAGCATCCTGGAGGCGCAGCGCGCCTAAACAAAAGGACTCGTGCCCCTTCGCATTGACCGAAGCGGCCCTTTGAGGCTCTTTGAAGTGGCTTTGAGGACAAACTAAAAACGCGGTCGCTTTAGACCCGGGGAAAATATTTCATTATCGCTCTGGGAAACCCATTTCCGTTGCTCACTTGTTCTAGATCGTTCGAACTTTCCGGAGAGTGATGCAATATCCGGTGGAGGCTCTCCTATAAAAGAGAATGGACCCCTTAGTCGTGGCTTGCGTCTTTTGTTCCTGACCCGTTTCGGATCCAGTGTGAGAGCAGCCGGGTGGCCGCCCTTAGAGGTACAGAGTCCCTTGTGACTGTTTGCAGCGACGATTAAGTTCTGTAGGAGTAAACATACTCCGCTAATTTTAGTCGGAGACCAGTCTTCGTGGAAGTAGCCTTTGCTACCGAAATTTCCATTGAGGAGTCCCTTCTCCTTATTTTTATATTTTCATCGCTACCGGGTGCGTGCAGTGGTCACCACCGTTGATATTGTTGGGGAGCCCCTTTTCCCATCAGGACGGAGTGCCGTGTCCTCATCATTGAAGCAGAGTTAGTTCTGCTAGCCTAGCGGACTTTGTTCTTACTCCGCCCCACGCCGATTAAATCGAGTGTGATATTCTTAAGATTACCGAAGTTCATCTTGCATCTGTGCAGTGTACATATCTCATCATCATCAATTTTCTCAATAAATTGCATTTGTTTTGTTTAAGTAACGAGTGATGTATACCTGGTGTGTTTAGTTCATCTACTGGTTGAAACTACGAACCTCAGTTCGCTACTATATATATATATATATATATATATATATATATATATGTGTGTGTGTGTGTGTGTGTGTGTGTGTGTGTGTGTGTGTGTGTGTGTATAACAGCAGATAATTATCTCTTTCCTTATATCACTTTAGTTCCTAAATTTCATAAAACACCTATTGCTTTTAGAGCAGTAACTTGTGGTCACAACACTTATGTTTCTAAAGCAAGTGTTATTTTATTAAATTACCTTTAATTAATCTATAAAATAATAACATCTGGTGTCTGTGGTATAATTGAAAATAGCTTGAGTCTAATTAGAAAACTACAAACATTAGATAATTGTAAATCAATTGTAACTTTTGATTTTAAAGATTTATTCAATAATATCAATATAAATGATTTAAATAGAGTAATTATAAAGTTAGTACAAAATAATGTTCAATACTTAAGCAAAGAGATTAATCTTACTCATTTCAATAGGCTCTTAGATTTTGTTACTAAACATAATTATATTATACACAATAATAGTATATACTTACAGACTAAAGGTGTACCACAAGGTGGAAATGCTTCTAGTATGCTAGCCAATTTATACTTACATTATTTTGAAGTTGATAATATTAATAATATTGATAATAGCAATTACAAAATATTTAGATATATTGATGATATAATTGTAATTAATAAAAGTAATAATCATATAGCCTTAAATTTTTACCCTCATAATCTAGAACTAATACAAAGTAGCCAAAATAATATTAATGTAAACTTTTTTGATATTAACATTAAATTAAATTCTCATTGCAATTTTACTTTTGACTTATATGATAAAAGATCAGATTATGATTTTAATATTGTTAAATTTCAAAATTACCTAACTTGTTTACATAAATCTGTTTTTAATAACATTATTGTAAATCAGCTAGTACGTATAAATAGGCTTTGTTCTAAAGACAATAGGAATAAGCATATTTTAGACTTGTTAGCTGTGCTAAAACGTAATTATTACCCAGATAGTCTTTCCAAGCACATAATTGGTTGTTTTAGATTTAATGAATAGCTTGTTCTGTTGCAATAAATTAGTAATACAAAATAATAAGATTAATTAGTGAAAATAACTACTGAAAATTAAAATTAATTAATAATAATTAAATTCTTAAGTAAAAATAATATTAAATAATAAATAATAATATATTACTCTTAGTAATAATGAAAAACTAATTAAATTTAGGTTTAATTGTCCTATAACATAGTCTCCATATTAAGTCTGCTTCTGTTTTTCCATTTGCTCCATGGTTGCAAGTTTTGTGACGTCAGTCTTCTTGCGGTTTCCTATTCTTAACTTCCACTCTGTCTAACGCCAGGCTTGGAGTTCTTTGATTTAGTAACTATATATTCAATTCTTCTGTTCCTAACAGTGTCTTAGTATGTTTATTGTTGAGATCATACTAATCAGAAACAATCCATTGGTTTTTAGACAGTATCGGCACCGCTGATGAAGAGATGCTGTCTAAAACCTATTAAATACTTATGTTTTCATGTTTTTAGTTCCTTGCTGCAAGTAGTTTTAGAGCTCATACTGGTTTTTCACTTTCAACTTTGTCTTATATATATACTAGCTGAATACCCGTGCTTCGCTACGGGGTACATTTTAGTATAATTACAATGAAAAAGTAGTAAAATTGCTTTTTAGAGGATTTTCTTATAAACAATATATTTTGTTTCTTCATTGGGCGGAACTAATATTACCAGATTCGTCTGCGAACTTACGCGTGAGCAAGCTACGTAAAACTGACCGTGCGAGAAACAATTTTCTCGTAAATGTACGCCAGCATATTTTAAAGTTTGGCCTTGGGACTTATTTATCATCACGGCGGAGCATATTTTGAGAGGAAATTACAGTTTTATATATAGATTTGATTTAATATCCATAAAACATACTAATTTGAACTAATTTTTTTTAAATTTCCATCTCAATTAGTCTAGTGGTTAAATTTTATCTTTTACTGTATTTTAATATTTTCTTTGTCAATTAATTTCGTTGTTATGCACGTGACGCAAAATTAATTTAAAGTATCACAAAAAGAAAAGAAATCTCGTGATCAGCTTTTAATAAATTAAATTCAAAACTTTCCAAACGATTACTGTTTTGGAAGCTAATGTTCTGCTAATTTCCAGTAAAAGCTAAAATCATTTGAAAACCACACACCAGTGTACCACTCACACGCAACACTATAAACCCCTAAAAGAATGCAAGAATAAAACGTATAAAAATATAAATCTATTAATTTAAATAATTAAACACACACAAATGTATAAATTACACAAAAGTTTACTTAAATTCTTTAATCTGTCTACATCTCCAGCATAGAAATATTTTCGGGGCATTTACAGAACATAGTATATTTCACTTTTAAAAACACGCATTAAATGAGCATCATCTCAATGAGAAATTTCTGAAATGAGCATTCAATGAAGATCGTGTGTTTACAAACAACAGCAGTAACCGAAATGCGTTAAAATATAAATTTTAAGAGTATTATGGTAGTGAGTTGTGTATATAAATAAAAACTTTCCAAACGATTACTGTTTTGGATGCTAATGTTCTGCTTATTTCCAGTAAAAGCTAAAATCATTTGAAAACCACACACCAGTGTTCCACTCACACGCAACACTATAAAACTGAATTTTAGTACTCTACGTTTATATGGGCATTGAAAATTGTGGTTAGTAGAGGGCAATACGGGACAATCCACGCATTGTCTATAGACACTTGCTATCTTTGGCTATTATTTGATCCGTAATATCTGCCTCATATGCCGTATGTTTCTAAACGCCATTCCCGAATGAAGAAATCGTGTAGAGGAGGCTTCTGCAACATGTGGACAGAGATAGTTGTTTTGTGACAACTGACTGAAGTGGTGTCATCTTTGGCTATTATTTGATCCGTAATATCTGCCTCATATGCCATATGTTTCTAAACGCCATTCCCATATGAACCACAGCCTAATTCCTTTAAAATGGAACAAAATGAGTAACTCCAGTTAACCATGTAATCCACTACTGCTACAGGGGCATCAAAATGTGAGAATACAGAGTTTAAATCAGCCAAAACTGCAATTATGGTGTACATATGACACCTAACTTCTCCAAAAATCTTTGCCTTTGTGATGAGACTCATAAGTGATTTTTGTTTTTGGGGAAACACTTGTGGCATCGGCTGTTCAGCCAATCACAGGCCCGCGCGCGCACGCGCAGTTGAGGTAATGAATGACGGTACCCGAAATTCGAACTACCGTCTGGTAGGACACTTGACTTTCACTGTTTGTACAACTCTCGTACTTGACGCACGTGTGAGTTCCGATGGAACATTTTGTAAAATCAATGTAACGATACGAGGCCTGCAGCCGAGTTTTTATATGTTGCAGTGTAATGTCAACGGCTTTACGATTCTGCTATGATTAAAGCTTTTGTTAATTAGGACCGTATAATCTTTCCAACGACAACTACACTTCTCCAAAATGGTGACTCTAGTGAAGAACTTCGTTTTTTCCGGCATCTTAATGTTCCGTCCCACGTGCGAACAGGAATCCTACTTCCATCGTCGCAGCGGCCAGCGAGTATTCTAATTTGGATGTGCAGAAGCAACGTATGCAGATGTCTTGTGCATTATAAAGGCTTATTTCGATGAAATATTTTTTTTTCCGCGCCGAATTTCCAACATTCTGAACCACGTGTTCTTTTGCTTTCCAACGACGAGTGATTTCCTCCGGAGCACGTTACAACGACGAAACCGAAAATTGTGTGTGTGGTGCTATATTGCACGAAGATTGTGTGTGGTGCTAAATAGCACGAAGTCTCTCTAGTGGTGCTACATAGCACGAAGTCTCGCTTGTGGTGCTTCATGACACGAAGAAGTTGTGCATTTTCGGTTTTGAGTGTTTTTACTTCCGTTTTCGATTTTATTGTGTTTCATCGATTCTCGGTAATTATTTGGATATACCCTATATTCACGTCTTCTCATCGCTCCTCATGGTAAGCCCTTTCTATTTATTTCGATCACCAAAGAATGTTCTGCCAAAAAAAAAACTTTCAAACTAGCAATGAACTGAAAATTTGAGTTTTTACTGAAAATTTTTTTTAAAACATGCCGTTTCCTTCTACATACTAGCCGCATCGCCATTACTGTTGCAAAGTGTCATTTTTCGTAATATTGTGTATCATTTATGTATTTTCCTGATAATTCATTTTAGTAACCATCACTTCTTTTCCTCAGCCAAAAACTGTTGCAGAACTCAGACGTTTTCTAGCAATGCTAAATTTTTACCGACGTTTCTTGCCATCAGCAGCGCTACACCAAGCCCCTCTGACCCACTATCTCAAGGACAGTAAGAAAAACGACATGCGATTAATTTCCTGGTCGGATGACGCCATCCAAGCTTTCCAGAAATGCAAGGTCGACCTGGCTCACGCTGCCACCTTAGCATATCATGCAGAGCAAGAAAAGCTTTCTCTCGTTGCCGACGCCTCAGACACAGCCATTGGCGCTGTCCTGCAGGCTGAGACTCTCGAAGGCATCAGACCTCTCGCCTTCTTCTCGCGAAAGCTAGCCTCACCAGAATTGCGTTACAGCACGTATGATCGCGAACTCTTAGCTATCTACGCTGCCGTCAAACATTTTCGATCTTTTCTCGAGGGCGGAGAATTTAAAAACCTAACTGATCACAAACCACTGACCTTCGCTTTTACGAAAAACTCCAACCTATCTCCTAGACAACTCAGACAGTTGGACCTGATTGCTCAATTCTCGACGGATATCGTGCACTTAAAAGGCCTCGACAACGTTGTTGCTGACAGCTTGTCACGCATAAATGACATCACCGCACCTTCAGACATCGATTTCTCTTCTCTGGCAGAAGCACAGAAAATAGACGACGAATTGCAGACAATCTTGGAAAACCCAAAAGTCAGTGGCCTCAAACTACAGCCCCTGAAGGTTGATGGACAGTCGGACATAATTTGCGATACCTCGCAGGGAACAATTCGCCCATATTTGCCAAAATCCTTTCGGCAGCGAGTGTTCCAGAAACTTCACAATTTGGCACATCCTGGAATCCGCGCCACGAAAAAGCTGATCCAGCAGCGGTACGTTTGGCCTGCAATGCTCACCGACATCACCGAATGGACCCGTGCATGCATTCCATGTCAAAGATCGAAAGTACTGAGACATACTAAGAGCCCGCCCCAACCCTTCCTAGTGCCAGAAAAACGGTTCGATCACGTTCACCTCGACCTGGTCGGTCCCCTGCCTCAATCTGAAGGTTCAACCTATCTGTTGACCTGTATTAACAGATTTACCCGTTGGCCTGAAGCGTTTCCCATTCCGGATATGTCCGCGGAAACTGTGGCTCGCACGTTTCTCTCAGGCTGGATTACACGTTTTGGAGTCCCTTCCACCATCACAACGGACAAAGGAAGACAGTTCCAATCTTCTTTGTTCTCCTCACTGTCGACCTTGCTAGGCATCAAGAAAATCCGAACAACACCATACCACCCTGCTAGCAACAGTCTCGTAGAACGTTTCCATCGCTCGTTAAAACAAGCTCTACGATGTAAAGGAAACAACCGCTGGACTGAATCTTTACCCTTAGTTCTTCTCGGACTAAGATCCGCATTCAAGCCAGACCTCCAATGCACCACTGCCGAACTGGTATACGGGTCGACAATTCGTATGCCAGCCGAATTTTTTGTGCCACCTACTGAAACCGACATTGGTATGGCAGAATTTTTGCAACGACTCAGAAAACAAATGCAAGACCTATCGCCAGTGCAGACATCGGCACACGCCAGCTCGAAACCCTTTGTGCACCCTGCGTTGGCGACTTGCACACATGTGTTCGTCCGTCATAATGCGGTACGGAAACCTCTCCAGCCGCCATATGACGGACCATACCAAATTATTGACCGTACCACAAAACATTTCAGCTAAATGGTGAACGGAAAAAAGACGGTCATCAGCATTCATCGCTTAAAACCAGCGTTCGCAGAACTTGAAACCGTGCCCACTTCGACAGGTAAAGTCACACCTTCATCGGCTTCAAGACAGTCTCAAGGGGAATCTCCTCCCAACCCTGTGGCTACGCCTACACCAGTTACTGTGACGCGTGCCGGGAGAAAGGTCAGATTCAACCCCAGGTTCCTTCGAGTCTCGTACCTTTGGTACTTGGGGGGGAGTACTGTGGCATCGGCTGTTCAGCCAATCACAGGCCCGCGCGCGCACGCGCAGTTGAGGTAATGCCATGACCCGAAATTCGAACTACCGTCTGGTAGGACACTTGACTTTCACTGTTTGTACAACTCTCGTACTTGACGCACGTGTGAGTTCCGATGGAACATTTTGTAAAATCAATATTATATGCTGCAGTGTAATGTCAACGGCTTTACGATTCTGCTATGATTAAAGCTTTTGTTAATTATAACCGTATAATCTTTCCAACGACAACTACACTTCTACAAACACTCTTGCTAACAAATCATGACGATCCTGTGGTTTTTGTCCAACTATTCTTTGCTGTTGTTGTCTGATTTCTTCCAGTCTCGCTTCTATTTCCGGGGTAAAGATTCGGAAAATCATTCGGGAAAAGCTGAAAAGTAAACAATACCAAATCAATTTAAAAACTAAATACAGTATAAATAATGTAGAAAAAATAACAGTATAAATAACACAGTATGAATAAAAAAGTACAGGCTGCGGGCAGATATGCTCAGGCCAATAATACAAAAAAAAAATTTAAATCGTAGTAAGCAATGAAAAATATTTTACACACTTCAATAATAGCAAAACAAAACATGATGGTAAAATAGAAAGGAAAGTTAAAACAGAAGTAAGAAGTAAAATTCTAAAAATATAAATGAGGTATAAATCAGCTATCGATTCTAATTTAAGAATCAGGACATGAAAAAATTACTGCATGTAAAAAAAATTTACCTTACCTCCATTAATTTCAACATTTCTTGACCTGTGACTCGTCAAATCATGTGAAATATAGTTCTTGACAGTAATTCTTGTTAACCTAAACTGTTATTTGTGTTTTTTTAATTTAAAAAAGTTATGTTCTCAAAATATGACAATTAAGAAAAAGATATCATCCAGAAAAAATAAATCATGCTACTTAAGAAAGTCATACCACAAATTTCTATAAAATTAATGTGCAACTATATTTGACGTACAAAATAATGCATATGTAATACATTGTTAACATGTTTTAACATAAAAATTTCCACAATCAAAAGCTAAAATTAGTTTAAAATATTAGCTTTAGGATTTTGTGCAGAATGATAGGTGTTTTAGCTAAATTTCATTAAAAATTACTTCAAATTGATCAATTTATAAAAAGGTATGCTATTTACAGATAAGTTTTTGTTTCTTTTTTTGATTTTTAAGTGCTATTTTAGCATAAAAGACCAAAAAAACCTTTACAAAATTATTTTTTCTCAAAGCTAAACACAAACATAATTAACAGTTGTTTTAAAACACCCCTGGTAAACATTATTAAGTTTCGAAGTATTAGAATGATAATAAAAAATATTCCAGAGTTTCAGACAGAAGCGTAATAAGAAAGAATATGCAAAAAAGTAACTAAATTAAACAAAAATTGACATAATACAAGAAAAGTGAACACCAGCAAAAGTAAATAAAACGTTTCCTTGTGCGCATGCGCAGTTCTTATGAATGATTGATTCCAACGCCTAGAGTACCGCGTTGGAAGAACCACATAAAATTTGTGTTGAAGTATCGTTCTTTAAAATTCAATTAAAAATCGAAATTTTAAGATAGAGACTTGAAATGAGGTTTATATGAATGAGAAAGCTTTCATCCTCCAGATGATGTAAATATTTTCTTTGTAAGATAAAAAATCGAAGAGCATCGACCGTAGATCCTCAAAATGCGTAAATTTCTCGAAAAAGTGTGTTTAATATTTTGATGAAAATATTAGTCTGTTTTAAATTATTTTTAAACAAATGAGGTCTTGTTTGAAGGAGAAATGTCTGTAGTCATAGATTGTAAAAAGATCAAAATTCTAAGATTATTTTTTGCCGAGATATCGTAATCTGAAGTTTAAAAAAAACAAAATATCCCACAAATCATAAAATAAAAAATTTTCTAGAATAAAATTTAAAATTCGGGTTTCTAGGTGCACTTTCCCATAGTCTGCACTACCCGTGTGCCAAATTTCACGGCTGTAAGTTTCACAGATTCGCCTGGGGGCCGCCCACACACACACACACGCAAACATTCGCTTTTATTAATAAGAAAACATTCACTTTTATTAATAAGATATTATGCTTATTACTGTAATGTTAAAGATGGGAATACGCTTCAAAGTTTAATTGTTTACTTAAAATACCTTTTTAGATGCCACAACAGAAATTACTCGTTTTACCTTCAATGAAACTTCCGTAATGAGTTTTGTTCTGTAAGAAAGGAAAAGCTGGAGGTATTCCTAATTACAGATGGCGTTGCCCGGGATTTTA
Organism: Dolomedes plantarius; assembly: GCA_907164885.2. NCBI lineage: Eukaryota > Metazoa > Arthropoda > Arachnida > Araneae > Dolomedidae > Dolomedes > Dolomedes plantarius. The sequence continues at coordinate 41,896,661 of OU015491.1, forward strand.
AGAATGTTTGTTAACCAAAATCAATTTAAAAATTAACACAGTATAAATAACATAGAGAGAATTAACATTTTCTATTTTATTTATACTGTGACATAACCCATGACACGGGCTTCGCCCTTCTAGACGGTCGGTTTAGGGACCCGCTCCCTTCAGCAATCATTGTCCGAGAATGGAAACACTAAAAAACAACGAATCAAGGTATCTAAATTTTGTGGCTACGTATTCCACGTCCTGCTAACAGTCGTAGCCAGAAGAAAAATTCTCCCCCCCCCCTCGGCGAGAAATTTCGTTCGGTCCAACCCTCCACGAATGGGCGAAAAATTCTTTCTTCCAGCCTCCCCCTCCCACCTATGGGTGAAAAAATGATTCTTCATCCAAACCGCGCTTGAAGAACCAAGCAGGAAATTTGTGTTCGAGTATCGATCTTTAAAATTCAATTAAAAATCGAAATTTCATGATAGAGACTTGAAATGAGAATCATATGAATGAGAAAGCTTCATCTTCCAGATGATGTAAATATTTTCTTTGTAAGATAAAAACACGAAGAGTATCTACCGTAGATGCTAAAAAGGGCATAAATTTCTCGAAAAAGGGGGTTTATTATTTTGATGAAAATATTAGTCTGTTTTAAATTATTTTTAAACAAATGAGGTCTTGTTTGAAGGAGAAATGTCTGCAGTCTTGGATTGTAAAAAGATCAAAATTCTACGATAATTTTTGCCGAGATATCGTAATCTGAAGTTAAAAAAACATAAAATATCGCACAAAACATAAAATAAAAAAATTTCTAGAATAAAATTTAAAATTCGGACTTCGAGGTGCACCTTCCCATAGTCTGCACTACCCGTGTGCCAAATTTCACGGCTGTAAGTTTCACAGATTCGCCTGGGGGCCGCATACACACACGCACGCACGCACGCAAACACTTGCTTTTATTAATAAGATACTAGCTGAAAACCCGCACTTCGCTACGGAGCACATTCAAATTAAATACAACGGTCAATGTATGCAATTAATGTCAAAAAAATAATATATATATATATATATATATATATATATATATATATATATATATATATAATAAATACGACGATCAATATATACAATTGATGTACAAAAAAAATATATATATTTATAAAAAAATCGTAAGGAATATTTTTATAGACAAAATAATGTCCAATCGTCTGCCGCATTAGCAAGAAAAAAAATATTTTTTTGTCTATTTTGTTGTTATGCACGTGACGATAAATTTATTTAAAGTACCAGAAAAAGAAATCACGTGATCAGCATTTAATAAATTAAATTCTAAAAATTAATCTTTAAAAATTCACCAAAAATCAGAAAATGGAGGTAAAGATTCGAAAAAGATCTCATTTTAAAAGAATTTTTATGATCTTTCTCGTGATATAAATTTTATAACGCTCAATTTATTATTTTAAATGCAAACTTAAAGAAAGTTACTAAAACAGCTTAAAAATTTAATTTCAAAAAATCTAAGAAGAATTTTTCAAAATCTTTCTTAGTGCACCCCTACACTATAAGAAGAATCCCCATGCAAAATTTCAGCCCTTTAGGTCCAGCGGTTTGGTCTGTGCGTTGTGTGTCAGTCAGTGAGTCAGTTACGGAACTGTTTTATATATATAGATATGCATGCGAGTGTGTTGTGTCCTCATTGAAATGAAATTATATTAAACCATGTACCCAGTCATAATTGCTCACAGTAGTGATACGGGAAAACTGCACTAAAAGAGGTGTCAAAAACCATCACAGATTTAAATAATACACCAGTGCCCGACAAGGCCGTGTTTATCACTAGGCAAAATTGATATGTGCGTAGGACCCGCTAAAATACAGGGTCCCGTAAATGCCAAATTACAAAAGAAACAAAGAATTCGGTGAGAACAACATACAGTTAAGAGGAGGTGAAGCTTTCAGAGTGAACACATAAATTCTCTGTGATAGGATAGTTACTAATTTGTTTAGAAGAGGTGATGTATATAAAAATATGAGCGCAGCACGCTGGCTTTCGGTGCTGAGGGTGCTCGGATCGAATCCCGGCGTTGCGCCATTAAAATACCTCCGTTTGTGTCGTCCGTAATATATATATATATATAAAGCTGTGCTAACACGGAATAATTACCCCGAATGTCTATCCAAAAACATAATTGGTTGTTTTTGTTTTAATGAATAGTTTGTTCTGTTGCATTAAATATTTTAAACATAACAATAAGATAAAATAGAAAAAATAACTACTAAAAATAAAAATTAAAAGAAAAATCATAAGTAAAAATAAAAATAATAATAAAAATAACTCTTGGTAATAATAATAATAATAAACTAAATAATTAATGGTATAATAGTCCTAAAATACGGTAACCTAAGTAAGTCTGTAACTGAGAATCCACTACCTCCATGGTTGCAAGTTTTGTGACGTCAGTCATCTTGCGGTTACAAGTTCTTAACTTCCACTCTGTCTAGCGCCAGGCTTGGTGTTCTTTGGTTAAGTACTATTATTCAATCTTTATTCAGTTTTTAATCAATTCTTCTGTTTTTCATGGATTGTACTGTGTCTGAGTGTGTTTATTGTATAGATCATACTCATCGGAAACAATCCATTGGTTTTTAGACAGTGTAGCGTACTGGAAATAGAGGTTATTTTTTCCCGAAAACCCACAAGCTCTTGGAAAACACAGCTGCGTGTTTTCAAGGAATGTGTTGTTCGGTTCCACCAGTTTCGGAACCCGTGGGGGAATTAAAGACCGCTTCCCTCACAAACAAGCCACTAAAGCTGTCAACTTAACTTTTCGGAATGTAATAAAGTTCGGCTTCTCCAGAAGAACTGTCAGCCGATAATCTGGCGGCTCCTCCACCCTTTCTGAAAAATCCAGACATTGAGGGAGACGCTTCATAGATCCCGCACAGGGTAGACGTGTTTTTACTAGGCTCCTGTGTTGTCGGGCCGAAAATGGGCTTGGAGCGTGTATTTGTGAATCTGCTCGTAAAATTGAGTGAATTGTGTCGAAAGTGTTTAATGTTTAATTCTTTTTGTAAATAAATCTTGTTATGTTTTGTTTTAAAAATTTGGCTTTCGCTTTAATTAGAACTCTGTCTTTCTTTGGTATGGATCAATAGTAGTAAAAATTTAAAAATGCCTCAGAGAGTTAACAGCCTTGCCGTGATGCCACAACAGCATTGACACCGCTGATGAAGAAATGCTGTCTAAAACCTCTTTCATACTTTTCTTTTCATGTTATTTGTTCCTGGATGCAAGTAGCTTTAGAGCTATTACTGGGTTTCTCTATCATATTTTTCTTATATATATATATATATATATATATATATATATATATATATATATATGTGTGTGTGTGTGTGTGTGTGTGTGTGTGTGTGTGTGTGACATTATAAGGTTGAATATCGTCTGTAGTTCGGGTCCCCACATCTGTTAAGATAGGCCCCTTTTCTCAGAATAGCCCACCCAACAGCAAGTGAACATCTGCAAGTTCCAGAAAAATGCATTCAGGCAAATAACCGCAGCAGAGGGTGAAAAGTATAGGATAAACACCACGATAAATCCAAATCAGTTGATAGAAATATAGAGCCGTGCCACCCCAGAAGGATTAACAAAACCCCGTCTCTAGTCATCTAAATCCTCAGTTCACAATATCTCAGAGATAATGGCTGCAGGTGCCAGATATAAAGCGATCAAAAGTGTCAAACAATACCGTAAAGATAAAACGCACCCAAAATGTTTCTAAGAATTGTACCATCCTTACCACCCACGACAAACATCTGTTTTTACGTAAACAGTCGTTGACTTTTCGTACCACCCCTGGCTAAGAGAGCAGATTCATTCTGTTGTTGTCTCTGTAGGTGTACACTTGTATGTTCGCGTCATGCTATAAGGACGCCCTGTTCTCCGCCATAAACTCTAAAGAAATAAAGGACTGCAATTTTAAAAGAAAAAAAATAAATTTTAAAAAAATAGAAAATAATAAAATAATTCTGGCAACTTCAGCTAGTTTGGTTAAGGTATAATTATTATTCGTCTCATTTTACAACACTCAATCTGTCCCTTATCTCTCTATGCGTGAAAACTGCGATTGGGGACTCGCTCTTTCGCCTCCCCCTCCAAAACACAATAATTCCCTACTCGTCGTTTGACCTACTTCTGTTGGGTGAGGTCAGAGTTCACCCTCCTACTCTTCGCACGCTCTATAGTGCCTCAGTGCTATAGGTAATTCTGACGTTGTAATAATTCTAGCGGCTCCATATTTACTCTCCCAATATCATATTTACTTTTAGCAAATATACCAATAAATGATGACAATAGAGGAATGAGCTCGGGAGATAGATTCATGTTAGCAAATTCAGGTAATTTATCCTGAATGGCATTCTGAGTCTTATTCTCGGTCTGAGTCTTATATTACTTGAGTCTTCAGTCAAATCAAGTGTATTCCTGATTTGCTTAGACGTTTTTGGATGCTCATGTTCTCCATTACCATTCATTAACATTATATCATCATAATTATTTTCAATACGACCATAATATAATTTAGCACAGTTATTATCATCAGAATATTCATTGATCATTTTACTCGACCTATATATCAATACACGTTACTCCTAATTCAAATTAACAAAATACCAATTAAACAATTATATAACAATACACTACGCAATTACTAATTATACATATGAAAAGTATTGAATTAACCTCTACTCACAAATTGAAATTAATAAAATGTCACTTAACAATTATATAACACTACTTAAACAAATGCTACTCATAAGCATGAAAAATAGTAAATCAACACTTACTCACAAATTTAAGTTAATAGTAATAATAAAACATACTGCTAACGGAATCCAACAGACGTAAAGATGACACCACACTAAATTCCTTTCAGTTACTCCCTTACTTGGATTATATTGATTATCTACAATTTTATTAGAATTATAAAAATATTTCGTTTCTATGAATATGGTACTCTCGACATCATCCTGACTTTCATTGTCATTATTTTTAATTTTCATATTAGAATTGAGATGATAGGGAACATTATGATAACAACTTCTCGACAATTTGTTGAGAGTAATATCGAGATTACCCTGATATACGCTACAATCATTTAATTTAACATTCAGGTTAAATAACTTCATATGTGGTAAAGATAATAAATATATTTCAACTGGGTATCTATAACATACACCTTAATAGTTCTAGTTAGATCACCTATAGTAGTTTCTACACTGATAATTTTATGAATAACAATTTTACCTTGCGTTTGTTGCACTATTAGCGGTAACATAGTTTTTATGAATTGTCCGTTATAATCACTGTGTTCCGGATCCTCTAAATACTAAGAAATTAAGAGTTTGCACAATAGAAGACAGTTTCACTCACCCGTTAGAATGTCTTAGAACACCATAGTTGGTTACTATGCACTTCACTAAAGTTTGAGTCGACGCACTTTACTAAAGTTTTGCAGCAAGAGTCTATGAGATGAACACATCACTCAACGTGATCACAAACACACACACTAAAAAAATAACACTTCGTTGCTCGATGACACTTAGGGCCACAACAAAGGCTAATCAGAACCTTTGACAATCGCACTGCCCGTCATAAATAATACTTGACGTGCACACATTATCACACTGATCCATATTTCATTTTTACACAACCTAATTGGATCTGCGAAGTCGGCGGATCTTTCTAATCACTAACACATTTCTGTGAACATTACTCTCTTGTTCCATCACATTCTGTTCAGGTAAAATGCATCTCGAGGACTCATCACATAAGAGTGTACACATTTTCGACACGAACACTTTTCTTCTCCTACCCTCAGTCTAATTTTCATGTTTTTCCCGCACACTTAGTTTGTCCGCAGCTAGTGTCAACGAACTCTCATTCGAAACATAGTTGCAGTCAACTTCACCCAAGGAGACATCTTTTAATTTGTCAAACAACCACAAACTCCCCATCTCTGCCTCCCTTCGATTATCACCAGTGAGTTATCACAGCACCCTCTTCGTTCGTAACACGGGTGAAAAACGAGACCCTCCTCGGTTCGGTGTGGGGAATTGGAAAGCTAAGTTCGTCCGCCATGCTTGTCCTTGTCTTTCACTGCCGTAAACACATAAGTTCATTTAATAAATTTGATTTCTTATTAAAATCCATTAGGTGTTCCTTCGCAATAAGTAATATCCTTGTCAACTTGTCACATTTCACCACATGACTTTCCATAATAACACACAATATGCACAAATGAAGAGGCACAGTTCCTTTAAAATTGCAGTCCTTTATTCCTTTAGAGTTTATGGTGGAGAACAGGGCGTCCTTCTAGCATGACGCGAAGATACAGATGGAGTACAAAATAATACGAACACCTGTGAAAAGGTATGACGTATTTCACACCTGCAGTACAGCCGCGCCACCTGCAACAGAAGTCTGCCACCTAGTGAGCGTGAAGAGGAAGGTATCAGTCTCTCAACAGCAGTCACCTACGTTGCATGCTTCTATCGAACTGTCTGTGATAAGTTGAAATGTCAGACCTGTCAGAGTTCCAAAGAGGAATGATAGTTGGAGCGCGTTTAAGTGGAGCATCGGTTACGGAAACAGCAAACCTTCTGGGGTTTGCAAGTAGTACGGTATCAGCCGTTATGACAGCGTACACGAAAGAGGGTAAGACGACGTCTTCAAAGGACAACAGTGGCCGAAAGTCCAAGCTTGCTGATAGGGATAGACGGGTCTTGAAGCGCATAGTAGCCCGAAAGCACAAGCAATCGTTATCCGAGATAACATCCGAAATGAACAGTCATCTCCAGGACCCCGTTTCAACAAAAACTGTCAAAAGGGAACTTCATGCTGCGAACATTTATGGCAGAGTGGCAATTCGTAAACCCTTGGTGACAGCAACTAATGCTTTCAAGCGACGCCAATGGTGCAGAGATCACAAAGGCTGGTCCCCACAGCAGAGGCAACAGGTAATATGGTCAGATGAATCGTCATTCACCCTATTTCAGACGACCGGACGCGTTTATGTCTGGAGAACGCCCAAAGAAGCGTTTCATCCTGAATGCCTCTTGCCGACTGTGAAGCATGGGGGTGGTTCCATTATGGTATGGGGTGCGATATCTTGGCGCGGTCTTGAGCCACTTGTTATTCTGCATGGGAGGATCAAATTCAATCACTATCTAAGCGTTCTAGGGGATCATGTCCATCCTTTTGTCCAGACTGTATTCCCTGGAGAGCGACCGCTTTTTCAAGACAACGCCCCTATCCACACTGCTAGGTGTGTTCAAGAATGGTTCGAAGAGCATGACGATGCAGTTGAACATCTCGCCTGGCCCCTTCAGTCTCCGGACTTGAATATTATTGAACATTTATGGCAATATTTGGAGTCCAAACTTCGTTCCCGATTTCCATCTCCATCCGGACTTTCGGAATTAGAGACCGCTCTGCAGGAGGAATGGCTTAATATTCCTTTAAATATTGTCCATGACCTTTATGCATCTATCCCACGTCGCAATCTGTACTTCAGTCAAAGGGTGGTCCAACCCCCTATTAATAAAGATTTTCCATTATTTCACAGGTGTTTGTATTATTTTGTCCACCATCTGTACAAGTGTACACCTACAGAGACAACAACAGAATGAATCTGCTCTCTTAGCCAGGGGCTGTACCAAAAGTCAACGACTGTTTACGTAAAAACAGATGTTTGTCGTGGGTGGTAAGGCTGGTAGAATTCTTAGAATCGTTAGGTGCGTTTTATCTTTATGTTATTGTTTGACACTTTTGATCGCTTTATATCTGGCACCTGCAGCCATTATCTCTGAGATATTGTGAACTGAGGATTTAGATGACTAGAGACGGGTTTTGTTAATCCGGTTAATTCCCAATATACGGTGCCCCTTGTATTTCACAGCATTGGAACCCCCATCTTGGTTCCGTCTCCCGTCGCCAATTTGGCGATGGGAGACGGAACCAAGATGGCGGTTCCAATGCAGTGAAATAATATAAATGACAACATGCAGAACTTTCATTGAAAATTTATACAGAAAATGAAAAAATGAAATTAAATAAGGGCAGTCGATTTTATTTTTTTAAATTTTTTGTCGCCCAAGCCGAACGCGTATTTTTGGAACGGGAAAGTCCGAAAAGTCCCAAAAATATGCATTTTTTAAACTGTACGACCACAATAAAGCACAAAAACACTCAAATACAAAAAATGAAAGCTGATAAATAATGAGAAATTTGTTGTGTGGGGGGGGGGGCTGCCGCCCCCCCCAACCCCCCGCTAAAAGAAAAGTCAGTATATTGCAAATAATTCATTTAAATAGTCGATTTTATTTTTTTAAATTTTTGTCGCCCAAGCAGAACGCGTGTTTTTGGAACGGGAAAGTCCGAAAAGTCCCAAAATTACGCATTTTTTAAACTATACAACCACAGAAAAAGCACAAAAATACACAAATACAAAAAATGATGAGAAATTTGTTATGTGTGGGGGGGCTGCCGCCCCCCCCAACCCCCCGCTAAAAAAGTCAGTATATTGCAAACAATTCATTTAAACAAATATAAAATACATCTTGGTTAAATATATCAGCAAGTAAAAAAATGAAAGTTCTGCATGTTGTCATTTATATTATTTCATGTTAAAATTTTAAAAAAAACCACTTACCGGTTATTCACTTTCGGTATAGCTTCTTTTACGTTTTGTTGATTTTTCGGTGTTTTTCGATACACCTAATTCGTCTGTAATCCAAGAACACGGTGTTTTTTTTACCCATAAATAAGTTAATTTTAAAACCATAATTAAATCTAATTTACTCGCTTCGAACCGGGAACCACATCTAATGGATCTTTTAACGCAATGTTCAGATCTTTCCTCTCAGTTATAGTCATTTGCAAATTACGATTAAGACAATAATAAATATTAGCTATTAACTCAACATAAATACAATAATCTATAATAGTTCTCTTACCCGCATTTTGTAAATCCCGAAAAAAATCCAAATCAACCCTCCCATTCGTAAAAGAAGCCATACCTCGCAAATAAAAGTACATCCGAACGCTGGAACTGCAATCCCGAAAAGAACGGTTTAATTTTTTGAAACAGGCGCGTTATATAAAATCCAGATAACCCTCGTTTACAAGTAAATCACAAGCTCTGATTGGCTGCTAATTATTCAAATCGGAAGCTATACTAAACGGAACTATACTATCGGAAGCTTTAACTTAAAAGTATTTAACAACACAAACCACATTTGGCATTTTATCGTCAACTTGGCAAAAATCTAAAAAACATCGCCAAAAAAATATCGCCATCTTATTGAAATCGAGAGCAATAAATGGTTACCTTAAAAGCATTTAACAAACACAAACCACATTTGGCGTTTCATCGCCAAATTGGCAAAAATCCAAAAAATCTAAAAAACTTATCGCCAAGCTGCGGCACCGTGTATTGGGAATGAGCCGTTAATCCTTCTGGAGCGGCACGGCTCTATATTTCTATCAACTGATTTGGATTTATCGTGGTATTTATCCCATACTTTTCACCCTCTGCTGCGGTTATTTGCCTGAATGTATTTTTCTGGAACTTGCAGATGTTCACTTGCTGTTGGGTAGGCTATTCTGAGAAAAGGGGCCTATCTTAACAGATGTGGGGACCCGAAACTATAGAAATAGACGATATTCAACCTTATAATGTCACATATATATATATATAATGCCACATATATATATATACTCGTATATATATATATATATATATATATATATGAAACAACAATCTTTCACTTTAATTAAATAAAACGCCTATTCGAAATTCTAAATTATATCCACATTTACTAGTGTCGAAATAATTAAAAGATTATTTTTAACACTACCAATGAGAAATTCCGAAGGACAGCGTCCATTTTCCGTACTGAAACTGGTAAAAAAAATTTGACGCAGTACTCTTTCAGAATAGACGCTTGGCGCACTGGCAATAAATAAGAAAAGGATATTCTAAAAAAAATTTTACGAGGATACTAGTAATAAGTATACGGATGTCAAAATTAAAAGAAAAAAATTCTCTCTTAAAATAATTTAATATTAATTATTTTTATTTTCATTTTATATTTTTATTGTAATCTCAGTCTAATAACATAAATCAACACAACTTCAAACGTTGTGTTTTTTTTTAAAACAAATATCACCCTCATTCTTGTTTATAGAAAAGAGGTCGCCTAGGGCCAGAAAAACTGGACCGACTCCGGTTTCCGATGTCATCATTTGATTTACATCAGCTGGATATATCTTAGTATGAGGAGTAATTTAACCCTTCAGCGGGCGCACCCGTGTACAAAGTGCAACATTTTCGTAATTTTGAATGGTTTGTTTTTAGATGTAAGGTTTGAATGTTCTAAGCAGTTTCTATTTATAGCTACACCTGTTCTAATGCAGGTCTGATTTTCTGACCCTTGTATTTTTCTTCGTTCATTGTTAGTCGTGATTTAACCGGGGTAAACTAGCTATTATACTGGATTACAACACGACAGGTGTAGGAGTTGATCTTGTCTATCAAATGTGCAGCTATTACACGGTATTCCGCATATCACGAAGATGGACAATCTCATTGTTTTTTAGGTTTTTGGACATAATAGGAATCAATTCGCAAGTTGTCCTTAGATCCAACTAACTGGGCAGTTTCGAAATAAGGCGATTGTATCTGCATTCTTTGACCTTTAATTATAACTATATCTTAATATTATCAACATTTAATATCTTGTCATAAAACGCAGAATTATTATTTTCAATTTGAAAAAAAAAAGTTTATTACAAAAGGAAGAACCAAGGTTGAGAGAGACATTGGACTTTGTGCCACGCGTGCCTGCTGGTCTACCAAAAATTGGCGCGCCCGTTGAAGGGTTAAGGAAAAAGGTGAGTCTCTAGTTTATATATAATTTTAGAAATGGATATAGTATATCCATTGGATATAGTATACTATAATGGATATAGTATACTATATTGAATAAGATACTGTAGAGCAGTGGTGCGCTAACTGTGGGTCGTGACCTACAGAGGAGTCGTGAAAAAAATTTGAAGAGCCAAGGAGAGTCTGAAGTCAATATATATCATACTGAATTATTTAATTAAAAAAACATGCTTTAAACTTTCTGCAGTCCCATATTTTTAATACTTTTATTTATACTTTTAACATTATTAAAATTCAAAGTATTTAAAATTTGTCAAACAGTCAATTCGCTTTTACATATATGTGGGAGACTGGATTTTCAAAAAAAAAAGTAGCTAGAAAAACCAAACAACGATAATATGAGAGTAGCATTGTCAAATATTGAACAAATACTATCTGAGGTCCAGGCTCACCATTCTCATTCATTTTTGTCAAGATTGCATTTATATACATATACACTGAAGTGCCACTGAATTAGGGATAGCAAAGCCTATGCAAATTATGTAGCGCTGCGCATCATGTATGCGCAAGTGAGGGCGCTGTGGTAACTGCATATATAGCGCGTACTGTGGTTGTTCTGATTTTGTTGTTGGAATTGCCAGTATGGGTAAACTGCCTGATTTAGACGCCTTCGATCGCGGACAAATCGTAGGTGCGCGACGCATGGGCCATTCAATTTCCGAAATCGTCAGACAGCTAGGATTTTCAAGGTCGACAGTGTCAAGAGTATACCACGAATACATGGATGGTGGAAAAAAAAACTAGCGATCAGGCAAACTGCAAAGGACAATTAGCCTTGACAGTGCGTGGTGAGAGACGGCTCAGGCGTATTGTACGTAGCCAGCGAAGCCAAACATTAGCTCAAATTACCACCCAGTTTAATGACGGTGCCAGTCGTACAGTCAGTAAACGGACTGTGCAACGCTCGCTTCACCGTATGGGTTTCGGGAGCCGTCGACCTACGAGAGTACCATTGCTCTATACTCGCCATCGGGCTGCACGTCTTGCCTGGGCAAGAGAGCACAGAGACTGGAGTGTAGAGGACTGGAAACGAGTAGCATGGAGTGATGAGTCTCGATTCCGACTACTTAACGCCGACGGGAGGCTGAGAATATGGCGTCAGGCTCATGAAGCCATGGATCCTGCATGCCTGGCTGGAACTGTACAAGGGCATGGTGGCTCAATCATGGTCTGGGGTGTTTTTTCGTGGCACAGTTTGGGATCTTTGGTGCGTGTACCAACCTCCCTCAATGCAATTCGGTACGAAGAGTTGCTGGGTGATCACCTCCATCCGTTTATGCTGTTCTGTTATCCGCACGGTAATGGAGTTTTCCAGTAAGACAACTGTACCTCTCACAAGTCCCGGTTGGCTACTGGCGGGTTGGATGAGCATTCCTCTGACTTCTCTGTCATGAATTGGCCACCTAGAAGCCCAGACTTAAATCCTATTGAGCATCTTTGGGATGTTTTGGAACAAGGCGTGAAAGGCCATCACACAGCACCAAAGAACCTTACTGAATTATGGACAGCTTTAGCCAATATTTGGCAAGCCATTCCCATGGAACGTTTCCAGAAACTTGTTGAATCTATGCCTCGTCGTGTGGCAGCCGTTATCAAGGCCAGAGGAGGCCCAACTCGTTACTAGGTAGGTGTAAGACTCTGCTAACCTCAGCTGGCGAGGATCATCGCTTCCTTGAGATACTTGGCGACCGCCAATCAAAAGAACTTTCGCCAAGCCCCGACGACTGAACCGGGAGTGCCAGATGCAAACAGACCCAAGGTGAAGAAGGCTAGCACAGGCGTGTCACCTGTGTGTTGCTGCGATTTTTAACGAAGGTTATTTTTAGAAAGTTAAATAAGATTTCTTAATAATAATAGCTGTCTGTACTTATATGTATTTGTGTGTACCTATAATAAACGGGATTGTCCTGAAAAAGAAGTTGTTCTTCGAGTCCTAGATCCTTGTTTCTTGTAAAACACATGTGGATGGAAAAGCAAGATGGCGACCGAGGTGATAGGAGCATAACTGGCGTAGTCGGAAGCACTTTCCTGTACGTGGATGAGAGGTGAGAGACCTGTTTTTTTTTTCTCGCTAGGCCCAAATATTGGTAAAATATTATATGCATATATATATGGAAAATATTTAGTATTATGAGTAGTTGTTCTAGCTATAGATTGTGTATATTGAAGCGTATATTGAAGAGAAGACTTGCTCTGAATAAAGAGAGTTCGTATCAATGGTAATACGTTATGGTATGAAATAAATGAATTATTTGCTTGTTAATTAAAATGTATTAACGTCTAGTAAAGTAAAGTGTTAATTTTGGGTAGAATTGAATGGTTTGGAAAATTCAAATGTTAAGCAGAACGAAAATTTTGTGAATATTTAGATTTTTGTGTTCTTGCAGAAGTATTGTGTATTGTTATAATACTAGAAAACGGTAAAACGTTAGTAGGTGACTCAGAAATTGATTATAATATTAATTAAGTCATTGAATGTTTTCTTATGAAAAGTGCAAAACATATTTTCGTTAATGTATATTATGTATTAATTCAATTGAGAAAAGTATTAAATAACTGGTGTTATTATTTTAGTAATTATGAAATGTGAGAACTAAGGACTGTGTATTGATGACTCAGTGTATAAATATATCAGAAACATTAAGTGTTAGCTATTTTGGTAACGATGAAAGTTAAAATCGAAACTATATTATATGATTTTACAGTCGAAGTAATGAATCGAAATTAGTGTTATAATTGCATCATTATTGAGTTGAGTTAATCAGAATTTAGTAATTTCTTGTAGTAAATGTCGATTGATTTTAATTGTTTAAATTTAGTATTGATTAGTGAATTATAATATCTTACTTATCAAATGAATGTGTATACTAAATGTGTTGCAGGTTGTAACTATTTAAACGAAAGTATAGATATAAATCTTTGGTTAGCAAATCGATACGAGTATTGAATCATAAAAATTATTACTGATTCTATTGCATAAATTGTTTGAATTGAGTATATGTAATAGTAACATTTTGACTTAAGAGAGTAATTAGGAGGGTTAATTTTGTCCCATCGTATTTTAGTAGTAAACCGTTACCATGTCGTTTTGGGGTAAGGGTAGGAAGGAGGATTTAGCCGAGCTTGCTTCAGAACTGGGAATAGAAGTTAGTTTAGAGAATAGAGTGTTTGAAATCAAAAAGTTAATTCTCGAAAGTGAAGACTTCAGAGAAGATGATGCCAAGGTTTCTCTGGATAGAATTATTGAAGAGCGAATTCGAAGGGAAGAACAGATCAAGAAAGAAGAGCGAGAAGAACGAATCAGGAAGGAAGAAAGAGATCACGAGATTGAAATGAAACGGTTGGAATTAAGAATAAGCAATTCGCATTCGGATGAAGTAGTTGGTAGTTCGAGCGAAACGAAATCCAGGGTACAACTAATGCAGATAACCCCTAAATACGATGAAAAGAAAGACGAAATGCAGCTATATCTAATAAATTTTGAGCGTCGTGCAGAGATGGCAGGTGTGTCTAAAATAGAATGGGTAGCTTATTTACTGGGATTGTTGCCAACAGAAATAGCTAATAACATAGCTCGAGAGCCACCTGAGAAGGCAAACAACTATGACTTCATTAAGGAAATGTTGTTGAAACGTTATAAGTTAAATCCCGAAAAATTAAGGCAATTATTTTTCCGACATCAGAAAGGTCCGGAAGAGTCCTGGAGAAGTTATACTCATGCATTGAATAACTATTTTAATGAGTGGATCAATGAACTGGAAGTCAAGAGCTTCGACGAGTTAAAGCAATTAATGGTGGCTGACCAACTCAAACGCAGAGTACCAAATGAAGTAAAGGAGCACTTCTTGGATGAATGGAGTAAAATGATCGACCCTCTAGAAGTCGCAGAAAGAGTTGATGAATATGAAAGTTTAAGAGACGGATTGAAGAAAAAGACGTTTCTCGATAAAGCAAAGGATGTTCCCCGATGGCAGCACGAAGAGAAAAATAAATATAAACCGAATAGAAAGTTCGAAAATACTAGAGACCAGCAGTTGGTGAACACAACTAAGTATAGAGACAATGACAAACCTTTTGACAAAACGAAATATCAAGGGTATTACCAAAAAGATAGAGGTGCTAGAGTATTTAAGCCTACATGTTTTACATGTGGAGATTCAAATCATTTCGCACGGGCTTGTCCTAAGAATAACTACCAAAAGGTACAGAACAGAGCTGAAAACATTAGTAGTAATTTGGTTACTACCGAAGACAATTGTGAAGATAAGGAAGTATTGTCAGCCCGGATTACAGTGCCAATATTGACTCCGGTCAAAGCAAGTTCAGTGAAGTGCGATAAGCTGAAAAGAATAGAACTTAAATGCGGTTCTACAGTTTTCGATGGTATTTTAGACACGGGTGCGCAAATTTCAGTCATCAGACATAACCTGATTCCGACTGAAGCTGGTGAAGGAGAAGGAACTGTTAAACTCGTATGCGCTTTCGGTTTAACCGAAACAGCTCCGATAGTGGTTTTCAACATGAAGGTGAACGATTCGCAACATTGCGAAGTTCCAGTTATATGCGCTGTATCAAAAAAATTGGTAAGTGATATGCTGATATGTCCTACAGCATTTGAGGCGCTGAACGAAAACATCCAACAATGTCCATCAGTTGTCCCTCACGTGATGCCAGATGACAAACCAGATCTGAAATGTAGTTTAAATGCAGTTACAAGGAATGATGAGAAAGAATTACCTGAGATAGAGTGTCTTACCCCGTCCAGTGAAGAAAAGGAAGATAGTAAAGAAAACAGATCAGAGTTTATAAAACTACAACAAAAAGACGAATCCTTGACGAATATTTGGAAGTTTGCAAAAGAGCGAAAAAACAACTTCAACGTGGAGGATGGGCTATTGTTACACTCTGAGTGGGTGTGTGGAGAAAAAATCAAGCAAGTAGTGTTACCAACGGTTAAGCGTGAGTTTGTACTGAAGACCGCCCATGAAATTCCATTAGCTGGACATCTTGGCGAAAAGAAAACCAAAGAAAGGATAAAGTATTCATTTTTCTGGCCGACCATCAAAGACGATGTAAAAAAGTTTTGCGAAAGTTGCAAACCTTGCCAAGTTAGAAGAACTATAACTTACCGAGATAGAATTCCGATCCAACCAATTACAAGACCAGATAATCCATTCGAAGTTTGGAGTGTAGACTGTATAGGTCCTTTAGAACCCCCGTCCAGAAGAGGACATAAATACATAATTTGTGCAGTTGACTTGTGCACTCGATGGGCTGAAGCAATACCAACCCGAAATATCAGTGCCAAAATCACATGCGACGTGCTGATGGAAATTTTCACTCGTACTGGGTTTCCAAAAGTGATTTGTACTGACCAGGGCACGAACTTTACTTCGAGACTGACTGATGCATTTATGAAACTGTTAGGGGTGTCCCCAAGATTTTCAACGCCTGGTCATCCTGAGAGTATGGGAGCAGTGGAGAGATGGAACAGAACCTTAAAGAATATGATGAACAAAAACATCCAAGAGTATGGAAATGAATGGGATGTGCATCTACCACATCTCCTCTTTGCTTACAGAGAAGTCCCTCATTGTACGACTGGTATTTCGCCTTATCAGTTGGTTTACGGACGGATACCCAGGGGTCCAACCGCATTGCTGAAAGAGGTTTGGACAGGAGAGAAAGTTGTTCCAACGACTGTTTCACAATCTGTGGAAAAATATGTCGAAGAGCTGCAAGAAAAACTCAAAAACGCTCATGACATTGCAAATGAGAATGCTCAACTAAATCAGCAAAATTATGTTGATCGGTATAATTTGAGATCCCGAGAGAAAACCTATGAAGTAGGAGACAAAGTCCTGATCCTGATACCAACATCACCTCACAAACTATTGAATACTTGGTCGGGACCAGCGACTGTGGTACAACTTAGTAGACCACATTCAGCCATTGTTGAACTTGATGATGGTTCAAGAAAAGAATTACATTTCAATAAAATTCGTCCATACGTGACTCGTGTCCAACACATAGGGCTTGTGTTTGAACAAGACAAAGATTTTGGGCAGTTACATTCTGCTCCGACCGAGCGAGTGACCACTACAGAAAGTGATGTAGAACGACACATCAAGGAAATGACAGCCCCTTTAGATGCCAGACAACGTCATGAACTGAGCTCTTTAATTTGTAAATACCATGATGTTTTCAGCACCAAACCTGGATTAGCAAAAGTAGAAGGACATGCTGTTAAAGTTACTGGCAACTGTTCACCCAAAAGACTTCGACCTTATCGAATCCCAATCGCTCTCCAAAACGAAGTAGACCGTCAAATTCGAGAACTTCTAGAGCTTGGTCTTATTGAACAAAGTGATAGTGAGTGGGCTCATCCTTTAGTGTGCGTCGCTAAAAAGAATGGCAGTGTACGTCTGTGTGTAGACTTTAGACTTTTGAACAGTTTCACAATACCGGATGCTTATCCGATGAAACATGCCAACGAACTTTTATACCGAATTTAGGAAGCACAAATAATCACTGTGCTTGACCTCACAAAAGGATATTGGCAGATTCCTATGAGAGAGGAATGCAGACACTATACTGCTTTCGTAACTCATTCTGGCCATTATCAATGGAGAGTTATGCCATTTGGTATGAAAAACGCGGGCAGCACCTTTCAAAGATCGATGGACAAAGTGTTGGCTTCCCATAAAGACTATTGCAGGTCTTATATTGATGATGTTGCCATATTTTCGAAGTCATGGACTGACCATTTGAGGCATATTAGTGAAGTTTTCCAGACTTTGAGTCAAGTGGGACTCACAGTAAATCTACAAAAGTGTGATTTTGGGAAAGCAGAAGTGAAATTTTTAGGGCACTTGGTGGGGTCAGGAAGACATGCCCCAGACCCAGAAAAAGTAGAAGCTATGAAGAAACTGTCGGCACCAACCAACAAAAAGGAATTGAGAACAGTTTTAGGAATAGCAAGTTATTACAGAGAATATATCCCAGACTTTGCAAGTATAGTATTGCCATTAACCAACTTGACCAAGAAGAGGGTTCCCAAGCAGATTCCGTGGAACCAGCCTGAAGAAGAAGCATTTCAAAGCTTGAAGAATCATTTAATTAAAATGCCTTCCTTGTACACGCCACAGTTTGATAAACCATTTTAGCTTTATACTGATGCGTCTGCCACTGCAGTTGGAGCGTGTTTATCACAGCTTGATAATGATGGTAAAGAGCATCCAATAGCGTTCTACAGTAAGAAGCTTACTCCGTGCCAGACCAGATGGTCTACCATAGAGAGAGAAGCCTACAGCGTCCTAGCCGCCCTTCAGAAGTTTGACACCTGGATTTTTGGAGCGGATATTGAGGTGGTCTCCGATCATAATCCCCTTTCTTACCTTACCCAGGGATTGCCACATGGCGCTAAACTAGCTCGATGGGCTTTAGCACTGCAAAGGTATAATTTGAAAATAACCTACCGGAAAGGAAACAGGCATGGCAATGCCGATGCACTTTCCAGATTTCCGTAATGAAAAGGATAAATTGTATAATCCTTGTAGTAATTGTAGCAGTGTATATTTTGTTTTGTATTTTATTCAGTTTAAATTTAATTAGTGTATGTATAATATTAGTGTGTGTTAAAATTTACCTTAGTGTATCATAATCCTTTATGCGCTAAAATTGGGCTAGTGAGCAGGCTCTTTCCTCTTCTAAGGTGTTTTGTGTGATCTGTGTTTTTGTAGCAGCATAGTCTCTAAGGAGAACTATGTGCTCCTTTGGGAGGGACATGTAAGACTCTGCTAACCTCAGCTGGCGAGGATCATCGCTTCCTTGAGATACTTGGCGACCGCCAATCAAAAGAACTTTCGCCAAGCCCCGACGACTGAACCGGGAGTGCCAGATGCAAACAGACCCAAGGTGGAGAAGGCTAGCACAGGCGTGTCACCTGTGTGTTGCTGCGATTTTTAACGAAGGTTATTTTTAGAAAGTTAAATAAGATTTCTTAATAATAATAGCTGTCTGTACTTATATGTATTTGTGTGTACCTATAATAAACGGGATTGTCCTGAAAAAGAAGTTGTTCTTCGAGTCCTAGATCCTTGTTTCTTGTAAAACACATGTGGATGGAAAAGCAAGATGGCGACCGAGGTGATAGGAGCATAACTGTAGGTATCCCTAATTCAGTGGCACTTCAGTGTATAAAACAGTTCCGTAACTGACTGACTGACAGACAACGCACAGACCAAACCGCTGTACCTAAAGGGCTGAAATTTTGCATGGCGATTCTTCTTATAGTGTAGGGGTGCACTAAGAAAGATTTTGGAAGAATTCTTCTTATATTTTTTTTAATTAAATTTTTAAGCTGTTTTAGTAACTTTTTTAAGTTTGCATTTAAAATAATAATTTGAGGGTTATGAAATTTATATCACGAGAAAGATCATAAAAATTTCTTTAAAATGAAATCTTTTTCGAATCTTTATCTCTATTTTCTGATTTTGGGTGAATTTTTAAAGATTAAATTTTAGAATTTAATTTATTAAATACTGATCACGTGATTTCTTTTTCTGGTCCTTTAAATTAATTTATGGTCACGTGCATAACAACGAAATAGACAAAAAAATAATTTTTTTTCTTGCTAATGCGGCAGAGGATTAGCCATTATCCAAAAAAATATTAAAATACAGTAAAAGATATGTTCCTCAAACTGTACTATATTCTTTAGTATGTTCTATTAGATTTAATTTGAATATTTTCTTCGACATTATTAAATTCGTAAGGGAAATTTTGTCTATAAAAATATCCCTTACGATTTTTTTATAAATATATTTTTTCGGTTTTTTTTTTACATCAATTGCATACATTGATCGTTGTATTAATTATAAATATATATATATATTTATTTTTTTTGGCATTAATTACATACATTGACCGTTGTATTTGATTGGAATGTACTCCGTAACGAAGTGCGAGTTTTCAGCTAGTATATATATATATAAATGAAATTTATAATTTTCATTGTTTTAATAGGAAGCTTGTAATTTTGAAATCATGCTCTTTTTTAATTTTAATTTTCATTCATTTTCACTTCAGTGAAATACAAATAAATATTAATTTTTCAATATCCAGTTTTAGTCACAAGAGATTCGTCAAAAAACAAGTGTACAAAGTAAGGAAGACTTTTTTTTCTTCTTATTTTACAAAGTAAATATGGACCCAAAATATACTGTTCATTGATTTTTGAAATAGTTTCTCAAAATTTGCATATATCGTTTACTATTCTTTTTTTTTTCCTACTTTAAGAAAAAAAAATACTATTACCGATAAATTTTCATTGGGGTCGCGTGATTTTTTATCTGAAGAAAATGGATCGCTTCCGACAAAAGTTTGCGCTCCACTGCTCTAGAGCAGAGGTTCCCAACCTGTGGGTCGTGACCCTCTAGGGTAGGGGTGGCCAACTCAAAACAATCCGGGGAAAACTTGAGAAAAATATGACGGTGAGCCAACTGTAATTTCAGGGCGGATTTTAATGGCTGCTGTGCTGAGAACGAAACTACATTCATGAAATATGAAATTTTAACTTTAAAATAATTTCAAATGTTTAAATTTGAATTATTTAAAATACATTTAAATGTACAGGAACCTTGAAAAAGACCGCATTATAGGAAAAACTGCATTCTTGATGTATATATATATATATATATATATATATATATATATATATGTGTGTGGGGGGGGGGATACCTTTCGTGTGAAGGAGTATTTGCATTCATTAAAGCAGAAATCACTTCAATTTTCTGCCAATAACAAATGTATATTTATTTTAAATGTATATTATATCGTCTACGGGTCGTCTTTAAGCGTCTCGTTCCCACACGTCCGTGAAGTTCCCATATGTCCCAAGGGGAACACAGGAAATCATATTGCTGGAAAAAAACGGTGATATAGAAAAGAAAGGACTTAATGAAGTGTGCACTAACCTGAGTAATGCCAGATTTGACTGGGAAATTCCGGTGGGTGAATCGGATGGTGAAATCCTGGAGGTAGATTTAAGAATTGGATGCCACAAGTTTCAAGGAATCATCGATAGTGGTGCGGAGATAACAGTACTGCGGAAGTCGGTGGTGCTGGAGGAACATTTGCGAAGCTTGTGTCGGTCCCACTCAGTCTTTGGACGGAAGAGGAGGTTATTCCCTATGTCCGGGTACATGCTGCTGTAGTGGAGGGCTTTGCATGAGGAGGCTTTTATTACGCCCAAAGTCTTTAAATTATTGAAACAACAGAAAAACAGTTATTTAGGGGATAAGATTAACAACGCCCCGGTAAGAAGAGACGAAGAAAAATCTGTGTACAAAGTGGATGGAAGGAAATTAGAAGAGCCCGTGGAGAAAAGTCCTGATATTGACGACTCAGAAACTCTCGAATTAGAAGTGCTGACTACTCCCGTTGAAGCAAGTGTTTTGTCGGAAATTAATGAGGTACATACTGAAAGGGAAAATCTCCCGGTGTCACAGGCGCAACTGTTGAGGAAAGAACAGTTGGCGTGTTCTACATTGAAAAAGCCTTTTGAAGAAGTCAGACAAAATAAAAATAATTATTAGATTGAATCATATTTGTTCTACCATATGGGTAAAGTGGGGGGGGGGGGGCAAAAGTATGCCCAACTAGTCATACCTGCTTGTAGAAGGAGTGAAATTTGGAAACTAGCTCATGAAACTCCCATAGGTGGACATTTAGCTTCTAAGAAGACCAGAGACATAATTGCTATGTCTTTCTGGTGGGAAGGAATGTCGACAGATGTGAAGCAACTATACCCTGCTTGTCATGATTGTCAAATGCGCAGAAAAACAAAGATCAAGGACAGAACACCCATTGAAGCAGTGGGAAGACTAGAACTTCCATTTCAAGTGATTAATGCAGATATTTTCGGACCAATTGAGCCTAAATCCTCCAGAGGCCTCCAATATGTACTTTGCGTTATGGATCAACATAGTCGTTGGCCGGAAGCGATACCCATAAAATCGTTGACCACGAAAGCAACCTGTGAAGCATTTATTGAAATCTTCGTCAGAACTGGAATGCCTCGGCTTATTGCAATGTACAATGGTACGAAGTTTGCGGCAGCATTGACCCAGGAATTTTTGAAACGATTAGGATGTACTCCAAAATTTTCCACTCCCGGTTACTCACAATCAAATGGTCTAGTTGAGAGACGGGTCGGAACAATGAAGTCTTTGCTTCACCATGCTATTAATTCCCAAGGTAGAGGCTTGGATAAGCAACTCCCATTTTTACTGTGGACGTACCGGGAAGTGCCAAACGCTACAACAGGGGTTGCTCCATTTTTGCTAGTATATGAACGACCACCTGTCGGACGTTTAGCGATATTAAAGCCCAGTTGGGAAGATGAAGTGGTACTACCACAAGGAATTGGAGAATCGGTAGCCGAGTATTTTCAGAAACTACGTAACTGTTTAAAAGAAGCTGCAGAATATGCTGAAGAGATCGCTGAAAATCACCAGCAAAAGTATGTTCATTATCATAATTTACGATAAGTAGACACTGAATTTTCTGTAGGAGATGAGGTGGGGGTGTTGATCCCGGATTCTACCAATAAACTTTGTTCTAAATGGAAAGGACCCGGAGAAATAATAGAAAAAAAAATCATCGCACTCGTACGCTGTAAAACTACACGACGGAAGTGTTTGACATCTGCTCCAGAACAAACTACGGAAGTATATACAACAAATCAGAGCTGTGGGTGTCATTTACGAAATGGATGAAGAATTCGGAGAAATACAACACGCTCCGGTAGAACAACGGACGATCAGTAATCAAGAACTGATGAAAAATATCAATTCAAAAACGTTGCCATCGACACAATATAGATAATTGTTGCATCTTGTTAAAGAATACAGGACGGTATTTGATGGTGAACTGAAACGAGCTAAGGTAGGTTCCCACGTTATCCATTTGAAACCCGGGGTTGAACGAAAACAACCACATATTTATAAAGTGCCTGAAACTTTAAGATCTAATGTAGAAAAGCAAATAGAGGAGTTGTTAGGAAAAGATTTAACAAATTCCTCTTCGACGGAAATCGCTTACCCTTTGGTATTGTCGCCAAGAAAGGTGGCCCAATCCGATTGTGTGCAGACTACACAGAGTTAAACGCTGTGACGAAAACCTCTCTCTCGTTACCAAGTGTCTATCGCACATAAACCTGGAAGTGCCAATACTGTTGCGAACGCATTGTCTCGCATTTATGAGTAAAAACTCGAGCATTATAGATTTTTTTTAATTTTGTATTATTGTTATTATGCCTACCATTTGTTTTATTATGTGTTTTTGTTATTTAAGAACCTGTCTAGTGTTAAGGGGATTTCTACCAGTATGATTCATTGTTTAGGTATAAAATTCTATATGCATCTGTGTATTATATGTTTTATTTATATTATTGGCTCTTGGAACAATCAGCAGAGTGCAGAACAGTTTATTGTGTGCTAATTACCCAACATTGAATAGTGTTAATGCTGGACATTTCATGAACTGAGTGCTGAACTCTTAATAGACTAAGGTTAGAACCTGAACTTCAAGATATTTATAGAACTCTCGCACAGTTACCTTATTAGTGTAGTTTCCATAATATGGACAAGGTCAATCTATGGAAACTGGAGGGAAGGTGTGAAGATCCCGCCGTGACGAAGCTCTCGTGAAAGGTCACGAGAGGGCGTGGACATCGCTCGTAGAAAGGGGTAATGCCGGATCCCTACCTCTTTGTGTTGTGTGCGCAGTAAATGTATATATTATTTCTAAATAGTCATGAATTTGTTTATGTTCATCACTGCGTGTAATAAAGTAGTGTATCTTCAATGATTGTAATCATTTTACAACCCAAGTAGGGAAGAACCAGCTGTGTTCCGGAACGGACACGATACTAACTTGAACTCCTTTATAAACACCACACATATTCGACTCATTATCATATGTTTGGGCTCGACAATTTCTTATTTCTAACCCATCTTCCTCCAACTTATGAAATATTGTATCTGCCAAGTACTCCCCAGATTTTCAAATAACTCCTATAAAATCAATGAAGCCTTCTCTGATTTCAAATTCGCCATTTTCAACATTAGAACATATCAGATTATTTGGCTCATTTGTTCTGTGTGTAATTTATCAGGTGTTCAATCAAACAATACTGCGTAGTACTTTACGTAATATATGCCATTCAGTATCTTCTTTCGAACATGATCGCCCATCATTTCAATGAAACTGTGACACTGATTAATTGAACACTGTAACACAATTCACTAAAAATGACAGTTTACAAGCGGACGCACGGACAAGCGACAACGAGAAGTCTGCAACTGGCACTGTCTTTTTCCGCCTCCCCTCATCTCTATGAGTCACGGGTCACCCTCCTCTCCCCTGGCTACCTGCTTGTTTTCGGCAATGAAACATTCTCCTTAATTATCGTTCTTCTGTTACTGAAATACGCTCGTTTCACTTATGCGTAAATCAAGGATTTGAGTTTACCCTCTGTAATTAATAGTTTAATAAAATCCCACCAATATAAAATAAAAAGTGATCTGATGACATCTAAATTTTATGTTTTACTAGCTGAAGTACCCGGCGTTGCCCGGGATTTTAACAATATTTGTTAACCAAAATCAATTTAAAAATTAACACAGTATAAATGACATAGAAAAAGTATATGTGAAATGTTATACACATCTCAGAATTCAGGAATTTCAGCCTTTCATCATTGTAGCACTAAAATCTGAAAAGTAAAAATGTCAAATTGTCTAATGTTTGCTAACCAAAATTAATTTAAAACTAAACACGTTATAAATAACATAGAAAAAAACATGTGAAATGTTATACACATGAATAAAATGAAAACCCAATAAAAAATATATAAAATTATAATAAACTCCTCAGAATTCAGCTAGATTTAGCCTTTTATCATTTGGGCAAAAATAGAAGCTGAAATTACAGGTTTAGCAGAAATTTCCAATAGAACCATAATATGACTCTAGCGTTGCCTCTTAAAAAATGAAGTGTTTGATTGAGGGCTTCAAACCATTCAACTCCTCTAAACATTAAACTCCTATAAACATCCTCTACATATTAAATTCCTTTTCTCTCCATAATAAACTCCTCAGAATTTTGGTAGATTCAGCCTTTCATCATAGTACCACTAGCCCAAAACCTGAAACATCCTCTCCAGAAATATAAATTTATTAATTACAATAATTAAACTCTCGCAAATGTATAAATTACATAAGTTTTTAAACCAACATTTGAATAATTCGTAAATGAAAAAGCATATGAAAATAAATAAGAACTTCCGGAATCGAAATTAATTACCCTTAATTTTTAATTAATAAAAAACCAACATAATATGAATAAAAACGATAGTTGTTTAAAAGCATATGAAAATAAAGCTATTATAAAGATAATAATAAAAAAGCATATGAAAATAAAGCTATTATAAAGATAATAATAAAAAAAGCATATGAAAATAATGCTCTCGTATGAAGTTAACGTTATGATATAAAGATAGTAATAATAATATAAACCGCGTGCATAAAATATTTAGCTTTTCAAGCGAAATAAATTAATTTTTAGAAAAAAAAAACTACTTTTAATCGAGAAATTAAATACATTGCACAAATTTTGATTTTACCAACTTTCTACCGTACAATTTACACCCTACTTCTTTAAAGTTGGGTGTTGAAACGTCCTCTTTGAAAAATTTACACCCTACTTCTTTTAAATAGGGTGTAAATATGAAGTTTTAACAGCGAATTGAATGCAAGTTAAAAATTATTGTTGTTTAAAATCATATGAAAATTACGCTATTATAAAGATAAAAAAAGCATAGGAAAATAATGCGTGCGCATGAAGTTAACGTTATGATATAAAGATAGTAATAATAATATATATATATAAAACAGTTCCGTAACTGACTGACTGACTGATTGACTGACTGACATACAACGTACAGACCAAACCGCGGGAAATAAAAGGGCTGAAATTTTGCATGGCGATTCTTCTTATAGTGTAGGGGTGCACTAAGAAAGATTTTTGAAAAATTCTTCTTAGATTTTTTTTTAATTAAATTTTTGAGTTGTTTTAGTAACTTTTTTTAAGTTTGCATTTAAAATAATAATAATTTGAGGGTTATAAAATTTATATCACGAAAAAGATCATAAAATTTCCTTTAATATGAAATCTTTTTCGAATCTTTACCTCCATTTTGTGATTTTTGGTGAATTTTTAAAGATTAATTTTTAGAATTTAACCTTTTACATGCCACACTATGATCAAGGAATAAAGTACCATATTTTGCTGCGTAACTTTGGTCGATAACTTCCAGGAAGTCGGTCCAACAGGTGTACTCCACTCATTCCTTTATTATATAATTTTATAATGTAAGGTTAAGGAAAATCAACTTTTATTTTAGCTCGGACATATATTTTTGCTCTTCCTAATGGTTCGTGAGTGATAAAATTTGATGTAATAGTTACAACAAAACTATCGTTCCAATGGCACATATAAACTTCTCCATCGCATCGGTAATCAAACTCTCCACGTTGAAATTTCGATATTTCTTTTGCTGTTTTAAGAGAACATTGTACCGTTCTGGAATCTCGTACTGTGCCGATTGCCTTAAAGCCTTTGTTAGATAAATCTGTCAGCAGACTGTACGATGTAAAAAAAGTTATCGAAAAATATTTTGCGTTTCTCTGGATTGTCAATAAAAGATAATAGTTCGGAGACAACTTTTGATCCAAGTGGCAAATTTTCATTTTTCGAACTTTTTCCACCGTAGATAGACATAGCATAAGGATAACCATTTGCTGAGCAGATCATCCAAACTTTGAAACGAAAGCGAATTGGCTTTCCACGTATGAACACCTTATCCGAACGATGTCCGTAACACGGAACCATGGATTCATCGATACTCATATTTTCATGAAAAAATCCAAATTGACGAAAATTTTTTCCAACATCTTTATAAAAGGGAGAATTTTTTCCTAATTTACCGCCTGGTTCCAATTTACTATTATCAACAATGTGGAAATACTTTTTTAACATACGAAATTTATTTCTGGGCATTGTATTGTTAACAATTAGGATATGCAAATCTTCCTGAGAGCTCCAATATGTATTTTCATCAGGTACTGAGTGGTAGCCACTAAACAACAGTAATCCAAGAAACTGCCGAATGTCATTTGCGTCGACGTCTAAAGAGTCTCCTTTTTGTAGGGCATACAGCTTTGTAAGTTCGGCTGAATTTTCTAAGTAATCAGACGGCAGAATCACTGATTGACGACAGAATCACTGATCACGTGTGATATCACTGCTTTTGTATATCGTTACATGCCAATGTTCCTTTTTTGGAACATTTCATTTTTCGCAGTCTTGAGGAAATATTTCTTGTTATTATATTAATTTATTTTATGAACTCGTTAAACTTGTCCTTTGCAAGTACGATGAGGAAATTTTTGGGTGGATTTGAATTTTTAGGAATTTTATAGAATTTTTTTTTCTTACGTACTGTAAAAATTGTGAAAAAAGCTGATTTTTAGAAATTTTTCTACGCTAAAATATTCATATTTGAAAAAAAAAAAAAAGTCAAAAAATCAATCATGCCTTCTATAATATACGGTAATTTTTTCAAACTGACAGATATCACAGTTTATTTTTAAAAAAATATTAAACATGGTGTTCCAAAAAAGGATCATTGGCATGTAAAAGGTTAATTTATTAAACGCTGATCACGTGATTTCTTTTTCTGTTACTTTAAATAAATTTATCTTCACATAACAACGAAATAGGCAAAAAAATACTTTTTTTCTTGCTAATGCGGCAGACGATTGGACATTATTCAAAAAAATATTAAAATAATGTAAAAGATACGTTCCTCAAACTGCACTACATTAACTGTACTATATTCTTTAGTATGTCCTATGAGATTTAATTTGAATATTTTCTTCTACATTATTTTGTCTATAAAAATATCCCTTACGATTTTTTTATTAATATATTTTTTTGTTTTTTTTACATCATTCGTATGCATTGATCGTCGTATTTATTATATATATATATATATATATCTATATATATATATATATATATATATATATATATCTATATATATATATATATATATATATATATATATATATATATATATATATATATATATATATATATATATATATATTGGCATTAATTGCATACACTGACATTGTATTTAATTTGAATGTACTCCGTAGCGAAGTGCGGGTTTATGCAACACCTCCTAAGCGAACGTTTAGGAGGTGTTGGTTTATGGAATACTAAAAGTTTAAAATAGTGGCGCCATCTATTGCACGTCTGTGAATCGAGAATAGCATCCTTCAAAAATTGTTGGTTATCCTAATTGTTAGCAATACAATGCCCAGAAATAAATTATTGATGAATGTTTGTTAACGAAAATCAATTTTAAAACTAAACACAGTATAAATGACATAGAAAAGATTTAACCTTTATCATTGGAGCAAAAATTCCTGAAAAGTAAAACATAAAATATATAAATTTATAATAAACCTACCAAAATCCATTAAAAAACTAAACACAGTATAAATAACATAGAAAAAAAAAGCATACGAAATGTTATACACATTCATAATATGAAAACCAATTAAAAATATATAAATGTATAATAAACTCCTCAGATTTTAGCTATATTCGGTCTTTCATCATAAAAAAGCTGAAAAAAAATAAAATAAAAATAATTTTAAAAAATAATAAAATAAAATAAAAATAATAATTTAAAAATAGTAAAATAAAATAAAGATAATAATTTAAAAAATAATAAAATAAAAGCTGAAATAAAAAAGCCTTCATAAAAAGCTGAAAATACAGGTTCAGCAAAATCTGCACGATCCCATACTCGAACCCGAGTCTTACAGGGTACCAAATGAACCGTTTTAACGAATGCGCCACGATGACACACGACTCTGTTGAGTAAAGTAAAAGATATAAGCAATGAGTTTTTTGGAAAGTTGCTATGGGTTTGTGAATATACATACATTTATGGAGTAAGAGGAGTTTTAAGTGAGAAATACGTTAGCAGGATAGAAGCTTAGTCTTTAACTCTTCAATAGACACAAAGACATAAGCGAGGGGGATTGCAGTAGCGATTAAAAAAGATCTCGTGACACTTAGCGTGGTTGATTCGAATTTTCCATCGCGTGTGAGAGTGTTAATATGCCGTTGGATCCGATTTATTTTAGAGTTTAAAATCTGACTTGAAAGATTATTATTTTCATTTATTATTCTGGTTTAATATATGACTTGAAACTTTTTGATTTTATTTATTTTTATCTTTTCACTCGCTGTTTGCCAGCTAACCCTAACGTGGGCGCCATATTCAGAGGGGTGATTCCACAAAGAGTAACAGCTTACATTTAGTTTCAAAAATTGTTGGTTTTTTATTAATTAAAAATTAACGGTAATTAATTTCGATTTTTGAAGTTCTTCAGACCCTCGGCTGTTTTTAAATACGCCTGTATGTAAAATTTCACGATCATTGCTCCTAAACTGTGGATTTCTATACAGTTACAGATAGACAAACATTCATTTTTATATATTAGATTAATATACTAGCATTATTGCCCGGAGTTGCCCGGGTAGATATATAGATATAAAATTTTTGATGCATTCCATCAAAAAAATACTGGGCTGCACCCCCCGCTCTTCATGTTCATCTGGCTAGACAGATTGCGCTTAGCGCGTTTCTATGAATTGATATACAAACAATAAGAAAGAAACTTTGAGCCTGCGGACCTTCGTCTGATTATACGTGTGATTTTATTGAGAATTAATAACACAGTGTTGCGTGATTCGCACGTTTGGATTGAATAAGTTTACTGTTTAATTATATTTGTTAGATACTGTTTAATTGGATTTAATTAGATTTGTTTGATCCACTGTTTAATTAGAAATAAGTTTTATAATTTACATTTGCCTTTATTATTTACTAGCGGCCCGTCCCGACTTTGTCCGGCTTAAACAAAATATTATACCAATAAATTTCCAGTTGATAGCAAATAAATTGTAAATCTTTTTTTACCTTAAATTTCCAATAAAAAGCGTAGTTCCAAATGTAGTTTTCTTCAATAAACCCTTTAACGTTCCCAGTTTCAAAAATCCTTTTTGTATTTATCAATACCTCCTCTACTTGAATCTTTAAAATATTAAAACCTTTTCCTTACGGGATGGGATAGCGTATATCCGAAGCACATACTCTCGAAAAATACGGTGTGATGTCGGCAGAGATATAGTCTCGAATTCCACTTCGTTGTGACTTTCCTAACGGCTTTGCCCCCAAAGAACAATTGTGTGACATTCTGGGAACGGAGGGTGAATCTTGCAGAAAAGGACTGAATAATAATCTTTTGCCGTTCAAGCTATAGGCTATTTGTTTTCAGACGAGAGACATCAGAAGGCCGGTTCACCCGCGGTTCATCCATTTTCAGCCTTTTGAGAGATGAACTACTATTGAAATTCTTCTTCAATAGTATGAAAGCAATTAACCACTCTTTCCCCTGACCCCCCCCCCACGCTGAATGTCCCTCACGTAAAATGGGGATAGGAAGTAGATAACATTTTCCCTTTCTAAAGAGCGATTTCGAAAAACGGACCCCGTAAGCTAAAGGGTGTTGCTATGGTTACTTGACTGCGGTTGACATAGGAAAAGTTGTAAGGTACATTTTAATGTACAAAAGTTGTACATTACCCTCCGCATACAAAATCTGCTCACTCTCTTTATATATTATTATAGAAGTATAGATACACATTGGTATCCCAAAATTAGAATAAGAGATGAAATAAAAGTACAAAAATTAAAAAAAAGGAATTTAAGTAAAGAATGTTTTTTTTAATTATTTTAAGCACCTAAAATAATATTCAAATTAATATTACGTTAGTTATTAATTAAAGTTGATTTTTTAAAAGAAAGACGTGTGCTTGAGACCGTAGTTTTATTCAAAAATAAAAAAAGGATTTTAAGTAAAGAATGTTTTTTTAATTATTTTAAGCACCTAAAATAATATTCAAATTAATATTACGTTACTTATTAATTAAAGTTAATTTTTTAAAAGAAAGAGGTTAAGAGATGAAATAAAAATACAAAAATAAAAAAGGATTTTAAGTAAAGAATGTTTTTTTTAATTATTTTAAGCTCCTAAAATAGTATTTAAATTAATATTACGTTAGTTCTTAATTAAAGTTAATTTTTTAAAAGAAAGAGGTTAAGAGATGAAATAAAATTACAAAAATAAAAAAAATTATTTTAAGTAAAGAATGTTTTTTTAAATTAATATTCAAATTTTTTTTAAATAATATTCCTAAAATAATATTCAAATTTTTTTTAAATAATATTCCTAAAATAATATTCAAATTTTTTTTTAAATAATATTCCTAAAATAATATTCAAATTAATATTACGTTAGTTAATAATTAAAGTTAATTTTTAAAAGAAAAAGGCGTGCCGGAGAACGGCTAGGTTCGAACCACTATCGTCAGAACAGAAGCCCACCGCGATAGCACCACGCTAAGGATCGTTGAAGACTTCGGCACAAAAAGTGGTAGAGGACAGTAGCGGTAACAATGGAGATTGTTAGGATTAAGCCCCTAACTTTATTTCTACTGATCAAATATACATAATATATAGCCTATGTCCATCTGGAATAATGTACCTTTCAAACAGTGAAAGAATTTTTCAAATAGGTGCAGTAATTCTGGAGTTTGCCCTCCACGTACAAAATCGCTCTCTCTTTATATATAAGTATAGATCTTTCCCTTAAAAGCTCAGTTTTTTCCACATCACCCAAGAGGTAAAGTGCAAGATGCATTATCCACTTTATTTATTCAAAGTAAGGGGAGATTCCGCATGAAGCCTATTTTCCTTACTTTGGTGATTAGGTTTTTTATTGTCGACAGGCCAAAAACCGCATCAGTTTTTAATTTTCCCAAGGCCAAAAACCGTTGAAAAATTGAATTGTTATTCAGTTTGTAGAAAAAGCAAATTGTAAATCGGTTCAAGCGATGAGATAAACTGCAAATAACAAAGGACACAAAGCAGAGCTGGGAAAGTTGTGTTAAAACATACTAATTTGAACTGCATTCTTAAAAAACTCCCATCTCAGTTAGTCTAGTGGTTAAATTTTATCTTTTACCGTATTTTAATATTTCTTTTGTCAATTTATTTCGTTGTTATGCACGTGACGCAAAATTAATTTAAAGTATCACAAAAAGAAAAGAAAACACGTGATCAGCATTTCATAAATTAAATTCTAAATATTAATCTTTAAAAATTCTCAAAAAATCAGAAAAGGGAGGTAAAGATTCGTAAAAGATTTCGTTTTAAAGGAATTTTTAGGATCTTTCTCGTGATATAAATTTTATAACCCTCGGATTATCATTTTAAATGCAAACTTAAAAAAATTAGATAAACAGCTTAAAAATTTAATTTTAAAAAATCGAAGAAGAATTTTTCAAAAATCTTAATCAGTGCACCCCTACACTATAGACTCCACTATAGAAGAATCGCCTCGCAAAATTTCAGCTCTTTATGTCCAACGGTTTGGACTGTTCGTTATCTGCCAGTCAGTCAGTGAGTTAGGCAGGGCCAAAGGTTATTTCCATAAAGCCCTGTAGGGGATAGGTTTCGGATTTCACTGATAACATGTTGTGGGGAACGGGCTGTATCCACAGGGGGTACGCACACCTCTTATGGGGCACAAAAAATCTATGGGAACTATTATTCCCATATTACGGACATCAGAAGGTATAAGAACAATTAGAACTTAACATGTTCTTTTATTTAAAAATTGACACATAACATAAATTTACAGTAATCGTTACCAAACCCGGCTCGTAGTTCATCGCAGTGAATTCGGAGCGGAGAAACGTACGTACCACGCTAGTACGGAAAAGTGAAGTAGTGAAAATCGGTGTTCCAATGTCCGCGGCAATCCCTAATCCTGCGCGAACCAGATGCGCAGAACGCGACGTCGGAGTTGTCTGCGAGTTGAGTTGCCACAGTATTCCACCCCCCTCCCCCCAAGTACCGTAGGTACTGAGGGTTACAAGTAACGGGGGTTAAACCGAACCCGTCGACCAGAACGCGTTGACACTGGAACTGGAGTCGTTATTGGGGTCGGCGAGGGCGAAGCTCTCGTAACAGTTGTAGGAGTAGGTACGCTAGTCGTGACAGGATCATTTGGATTCAACACAGGATGCTGCGACGTCAGGGAGTCGCTGGTGGTGAGGAATGCTGGCTTTAAACGGTCGAGGCCAATAACACAATTCTTACCATTCATAAGGAATGTGTAATATTTAGCCGTTCTGTCCAATACCTTGAAGGGGCCGTTGTACGGATGCTGTAGTGAGCCCCGCATCCCATCATAGCGCACAAAGACATGAGAGCACGATTCGAGAGAAGGGTGCACGAAGGTGGTCGGATTGTGGTGAGCAGAAGTGGGAGTTGGTGAGAGACTGCATTAAGCTACGGAGATGTTGGACGAACTCGGATGGTTCGACTGCAGGGAGTGGGGATGGATGGAGAAAATCTGCAGGGAGGCGGAGAGTAGAGCCATATACAAGCTCCGCACTTGTGCACTGGAGGTCTTCCTTGAACGAGGAGCGGAGTCCCAGGAGGACTAATGGGAGATTCTAAGTCCACCGGTTATTTGAGTGACATCTAAGGGCCTGTTTAAGTGAGCGGTGAAAACGCTCAACTAGCCCGTTGCCCGCTGGATGGTACGGCGAGGTGCGGATGTGCCTCGTGCCTAGTAGTGACATCAGATCAGAGAAAAGATGTGCTTGAAACTGGCTTCCTTGATCGGTGGTGATGACGGAAGGGGTTCCAAAACAGGCAACCCACTGACTGATGAAAGCGGGTGCTACTGTCTCGGACGAGATGTCCGTTATCGGGATCGCCTCCGGCCATCGAGTATACCGATCCACGCACGTAAGCAAGTAAGTGAATCCCTCCGAAGGCGGAAGTGGGCCCACCAAATCAAGATGCACGTGATCGAAGCGATGAGATGGCGGAGAAAATTGCTGCAGGGGGCTGCGTGTGTGTTTATGTACCTCTGAGCGTTGACAGTTCAAGCAGGTA
The DNA here is from genome assembly GCA_907164885.2 of Dolomedes plantarius. Taxonomy (NCBI): domain Eukaryota; kingdom Metazoa; phylum Arthropoda; class Arachnida; order Araneae; family Dolomedidae; genus Dolomedes; species Dolomedes plantarius. Next base: position 41,930,828 of record OU015491.1, read on the forward strand.
CGAGTCCATGCTGTGATGTCCTTCGCCATTGATGGCCACACATAACGCTCTGAAATGAGCTTCTTGGTTGCTCGTACTCCAGGGTGAGATAGTCCATGCAGGGAGTGGAACAGACGTTCTCGGAACGCCTCTGGGACAAAAGGACGTACATTGCCTGTACTGCCATCGCAGAATATTTGCAGATTGTTGGAAAGTTTTAATGGCTGAAGAACCAAACTCGTATGCGTCTCTCCAGAGAGAAGACGTTGTATTTCCTGGCCATGCGACTGGGCCTTAGCGAGTTCGGTGAAGTCGAAACTGGTGATACTCGCAATGTGGTCCAGGCGTGACAAGGTATCTGCAACAACATTCTTGTTTCCTGGAACATGGCGAATGTCTGTAGTAAACTGCGCTATGAAGTCGAGGTGCCTCAACTGACGGGGCGAGCAAGAATCGGAGTTCTTAGTAAAGGCATACGTTAAGGGCCTATGATCGGTAAAAACTATAAAGGACTGACCTTCGAGAGAGTGTCGAAAGTGCTTAATCGCTGAGTAGATAGCTAGCAATTCCCTATCATAGGTACTATATTTCCGCTCAGCGTTCGTTAACTTTCGTGAGAAGAAAGAAAGAGGCTGGAGTCCCAAAGTGGTTTTTGCATGCAGGGCCGCTCCGATGGCAGAATCGGATGCCTCAACCATTAGAGAGAGTTGCTGCCCGGGAGAGTGGAAACCGAGGGGGGCTGCCTGTGAGAGATCAGCCTTGCATTTATTAAATGCAGCAAGCGCTTCGTCCGTCCATGGCACAGGACGTTTATCATTCTTTCGAGATTCTTTCAAGAACTCATTCAAGGGCGCTTGAGTATGCGCGGCGTGTACCATAAAACGCCTATAAAAATTTATCATGGCCAGGAATCTGCGGAGCTGGGAAATGGTCTCAGGTTTTGGGAAGTTAGTAATTTGTTGCGTTTTCTCAGGTAAGGGTTCAATATCGGAAGATGAAATTTTACAGCCCAGAAAGGTTACAAAAGGTTTACCAAGGACGCATTTGGCATGGTTCAGTTTAAGGTTGTATTGTTTGAGGCGGTCAAAAACTTGTTGGAGGTGAGAACTATGCTCTTCAGAGGAGGAAGAGGTGATGAGAATGTCATCGAAATATGGCACACAGAAATCAAGGCCAACAAGGACTTGATGGATGAAACGCTGAAACGTTTGTCCCGCGTTTCGAAGACCGAAAGGAGTGAATACAAATTCGTACAAGCCCAAAGGAGTGGTGACGGCGGTCTTTGGCACGTCATCTGGGTGGACAGGGATCTGGTGGTAAGCCCTGGCCAGATCGAGGGTGGAAAAAATGGACTTATTATGCAAGAGTTGCGTACAATCTTGAATGTGTGGTACAGGGTACCGGTCCGTAACGGTTACGGCATTGAGTCTGCGGTAATCGCCACAAGGACGCCAATCACCGTTTGTTTTTCTAACCATATGCAAGGGACTAGCCCAAGGGCTTTTCGATGGCCGAATGATGCCTTGGGAAAGCAGAAATTCGAATTCCTGACGTGCTGCCTGTAATAATTCCGGTGACAGACGTCGGGGTTTGGAAAACACAGGAGGACCCGTAGTTTCGATATGGTGAAAAACAGAAGTAGATGTAGGATTGGACGGAAGGTGGGATGGATTTGTGAGTTGAGGATAATTTTTGAGAAGCTGGTCAAAACTAGAGTTTCCCCAGAGAATAGAAATATTTGTGGAGCTAGGATTAGTTGAAGGTGATTTGCCTCTCGAAGATATTTTAGTTTGATTGTCGATTAGGGAGTTATTGCGAGCATCGACTAGTAATCAAAATGTTTCAGAAAGTCGATGCCTGTAATAGGCTGTGAAACGTCCGCGATGACGAACGTCCACGTAAAGGAGCGTCGGAGGTTGAGGTCTAACTTGAGCAGTTTAGTTCCGTAAGTGGGGATGTTCGAGCCGTTGGCGGCCAAAAGAACCAAGTCTGACGTGCCTGATGCGTTTGGTGCTAACGATTTGGGAATTACCGACAAATCGGCACCTGTATCAATGAGAAATTCTATTGTAGACGAGGGATCGGCCAAGAGGATGCGATTGATCTGGCGATCGCGTTGTAGGCCATCAGGCGGTCGCCTTATTAGTTTCCCGACTGCCGGAAGGAGCATGGGGATTTACACCGTTTAGCTCTTTCTCCAAAGTTGGTGTGGTAGAAACATAGCCCGTTGGCCGCTTCCTTGTATTGGCGAGGGCGGCTTCTCGATCGGCTGTTCTCGCGGCGGTGGGCACCTTTATGTGGGTTACGACCACGTACCAGTGCCGATAACTCGTTCACTTGCTGGGTGAGCCTATCTATGCGAGAATCAAGTTCGGAACCTTTATTGGTGTTTTTTGTACTGGCGACGATGTTTATTTCGGGGGGTGCCAGGTCGTGAATTTTATCTGCAGCCGTAGCCAATGTGCTGAGGTCATCGCTCAGGGTAGCGAGAATACTTCGGGTAGCGGTTGGAAGCCTCGCGAACCATAAAGATTTTAACAAGGGGTCGCCTATCGACGTGCCAGCTAATGTGCGCATTCGCGCCAAGAGTTGTGAAGGGCGTTGGTCGCCCAATTCGAGACCTTTTAGCAGCGTACGGATTTTGGACTCTTGGCTTTCGGTATTCAACTCAATCAATCGCTGCTTTAGAGTATTATATTGGTCCTTGTCAGGTGGATTTAGAACGAAATCAGCAATTGGGTCTAAAACACTGGACTCTAGAGCTGCAATGGCGTGGTTAAATTTTGTGGAGTCCGTCGTAATATTTGCAATGGTAAATTGTGCTTCAATTTGCCTAAACCGTATGTATGGATTGGTTTTCCAGAAAGGAGGTGGTTTAATGGAGACGCGCGAAAGATTCGCGGAAGGGTCGCCGGAAGGTTGCATCATATAAATCAAGGAGAGAAACAATACAAATACAATTCAACAGCTACGTATGCCAAAGGTAATTGTGCAAAAATAAGGTGAAATACAGTTGTTATACGATATAAGTATTCAGTAGGGAAATAATCAAGCATGTGCATAGAAAAGTATGTATAGAAATAAAGTATGCAAAGAAAACATCAATACCAAAATGCAAAACAAAAATGACAAAAATAATCTAGCAAAAAATATGGGAAAGAGACGCTAGCATGTAAGGAAATTTCGGGGATTATATCTGGAACAGGGATTATATCTGGTACAGCACAGTACGAAAATACATTACACACAAAAAAAGGATAAGGGTTGGAAGAGCATATATGCGCAATACTGAGAAGGTAAGTTTAATAGTTTACGGTAAAAACAAATAATGGGACAACTTACCGATCACGTAGATAGTTGTGATCAGGGCCCGACTTAGCCTAATTGGGGTCCAGGGCAAAAACTTCTTTGGGGCCCCCCCTCTGCTTCACTACTTCAGTAATGAAGAACTTAATACTAAACTTTCTATTCGCCTTAGTCAGGCTCTGGTTGTGATAATCCATTTAATTTGTCCTAGGGCTCAATTATCCGAGCAGTTAGGCACCACGAAAAAAATAGGCGTGCGACACGTGACCGCTGTTTGATTCTTTGCTTCAAGAATTCAGAATAATCACTGTAAGGTATGAAACCTTGCACCACACATATCATAAGCGAGGACACAACACACAGTACCAGGATGGTGGAGAAAAAAAAATTTTGGAGCTTCACAAACACGCTGTTTTGTCGGGCCACGTGCGAGTTATAGCAGATGACAGCCGCGGGGAAAAAAAATTTCCCAGAAAAATTGAGACGTACTCCGAATGGTTAGCCGCTTAAAAGATCATATGAAGCACAATATCATCAAAACTATAGACAAACCGGGGCAATGCTGATGGATTGCTGCTTGGTCGGCCACGTAGCTAATCGAAAGCAAAACTGTCCAGTCAAACTCCGGGTCACTAATTTATGGGAACTATTATTCCCATATTACGGACATCAGAAGGTATAAGAACAATTAGAACTTAACATGTTATTTTATTTAAAAGTTGACACATAGCATAAATTTACAGTAATCGTTACCAAACCCGGCTCGTAGTTCATCGCAGTGAATTCGGAGCGGAGAAACGTACGTACCACGCTAGTACGGAAAAGTTTAGTAGTGAAAATCGGTGTTCCAATGTCCGCGGCAATCCCTAATCCTCCGCGAACCAGATGCGCAGAACGCGACGTCGGAGTTGTCTGCGAGTTGGGTTGCCACAAATCATTAAAAAATTAATTTAAAAAAAACTAATTGAGCCTCAAACTTCGTTTTTGTTGCACTGAGTTTCTCGGGTCCTATACATTAACTGTGCCGAATTTGGTTGCGGTGGGTGAAACAGTCTATGATTCTATAGCGGACAAACAAACAGACAAGCTCTTATATATATATAGATTTACGATACTATAAAATTATAAAACAAGGATAAATTTTTCAATCCCATTTGCGTTTTTTCCCCATTGCATTTTTTCCCAATACGTCTAGGGGCAACTACCTCGGACGTGCCGCCCGGGACAGTTGCCCCCTTTTGCCCCCCCCCCCTCCCTTCAATCCGGTACTGGTTCACATAGAATCCGTCAGTGTCATGCGTTAAAGGTTCTGTTGGCGCTGAGAAGAGAACCTGTTCACATTGCTTCCGTTACAGAAGCGTCGAGCGTATCTGATTGGCTGATGGCCGTTGTTTTATACTCAGTGTAAACAGGTTCTCTTCTCAGCGCCAATAGAATCTTTAACGCATGCCGCTGGCGAATTCTATGTGAACAAGCCCTTAATATTTCATCTTTACATAAGTTCTATGTGTTTTTGTTTTTTACTTAGAAACCTATTTTGAGAGAACCGCTGAATGTGAAAAGAAGGTTGAGGTATCAAAATGGGGGTCTTTGAATAAATTTGTAAAATGTTTTCAATCATCTGATGTTTACCTTTGTTACTTGATATGAATTTGTCCTTTTCAAAAAGATTAACCGTGGATTTCGTCGGGTTTCTACTATACTATTTAACAGTAATAATCTATACTATTTAATAATTTTCTATAAAAAAGTCAATCTGAAAAAAGTTATTGCCCCTGCCGACGAGATGACTAAAGACGCAATTCTACTGAGGCAACACTGAACGTCATGAGGCATGATACTTGTTTCTTAGTGTTGCCTGATTATAGTTGTGCGACTATGTGCCACAAAATTCAATAACGTCGCATGCGGAATTTGCCTCTCCACATCGCATGCGCTTTTTCGTCTATGCATGTAGAATGCGTCTAAAACGATTCCATTCAGGCAACTTCAGTTTGGTGCATCATGTCTTTACAAACAGTCGCGGCATCTGCATATTTGGTAATAGCTTTGAAACGTAAACAATAAACAAGAAAGCCACGGTGGTGGCGAAGAAAACTACATGATGATGGAAAAGAAACTCAGTATAATTTATATAACAAGTTGGTTGCTGACGATGAAGTTTTATTTCGAAATTTTACACGAAGGAGTAAAGAAGATTTTGAGTACTTGCTTAAAAAAGTCTCACCTACTATAAAAAAATATGATACCAACTTTCGGGAAGCAATACCACTTGGTGTGAGGTTGTTAGTGACATTGCGATATTTGCTTATGGGTGATAGCTATCCATCTCTTATGTATCTGTTTCGGATATCTGAGCCAAGCATTTCTCGAATTATTCCAGAGGTATGCAGAGCTTTGATTGCGTTCTATATGATTTTGTCAGGTCAAAAAAAAAATATGAACATTTATATGAACCATTTTTTAATTTTTTACCATATAAATACTTATACAAGATGTATATTAATACAAGATTTCAAGTCAATTTGTCAGAGTCACTAATTAGGAATTCAGAAAGTACTGGAAAGGCCAAAAGATTTCCAAGTGCTTGGATGTTTCTTTAGATTGAGAAAACGTCAATGCAGATACCTTAGAAGATAGAGCAGTGTAACTATAGTTGCTGTGAAGAGGTGTACTCGAGGGTGTACTAGTATGAGTAGGCATATTCTCGGTCCTAGAAACAGTGTCACAGCTACTACTTTCACAGTTGTAAAGAGGTGTACTGGCAGGATTAGGTTCATATTTGCCCATAGCTGCTTCAAATAATGTATTATTTATTATGTGCTTGACCATTGTTCGTGCTCTAGAGCTTAAATTTTGCAGCTTATTAGCCACATGTTCTCCATATGTTGGGCAATCATCTCTTTGACATGCATTTTTCAAAATATTATATGCCTCCCCTTCGCGATCTGAAGGAAATAAACCCTTCTGCGTCTTTTAAGGGCCAATATATTTTTCACGTTTCTCTTCACAGCTATTTCTATCGCGTTTATTGCTCACTCCACGTGGCTTTCCAGACTCATTGACCACTTGTTGCGGCCAATGAGAATTTCGGTAAAAGAGGGCGCTGTGCGCGCCTCTGAAGTTTGAAGTCTGTGAAGAATTGGCCAGTTCTGTACTGAGAGATCAGACGATGATGTCGCAAGTTACTGTGAATATGTCTTAGATGTCTGTCCTTGTTTGTTGAAATAAATATTGTGGCTGTGTATCGAAAGTTTCTTACCGAACTCACTTCAGATAACATTTTGAAGAGACGTCTGTTTAGAAAAGGAAATAATTGCATCGGAAAATTATAAAGAAGATATATTAATTTGTAAAACGCGCGAATAGATTTATTAAAAAACTGCAACAAGAAAATAGTCTACAAGATAATGCCATAGTTTCGAACCCCGTAATTTCGAATTCTTCAGCACCAATTAAGCTACCACGTTTGGTTATCGATAAATTCAGCGGCGATATACAGTGGCTCCCAAAAGTGTTCGTACACTTAGGAATTTCAATGAAATAGGGGTCTATCCATTAATTAAAATGAATATTTCAGAATGGGTATTTAATGGTAAGATCTATAATCTATTCTTAACAAAACTACATGAAATATTTTGAAAAAATAGTAAAACTTTATTTTTAAAAAACCCGTAATCCAAAAGTAACAAAAACTTTATCTCGCAAAAGTCATCGTACACTGAAATATTTTCGGATAAATTCATTATAAAAATTATCGTCTGGCGCTTTATTTTTATTTTTGAATTGTGGTGGCATTTAAAATATCGTTTGGCTTTAATTTTTGCTTGTCTACTCTGTAATATTTTATTTATTATTTAAAAATGGCTCGTAGTCGTAAAGAAACAACAAACAGCATTCCAAAATTGATTATTTTTCATCATAGTAGTGGTAAATCAGTTCGGAATATTGCTAAATTACTTAATTTATCCCATTCTACTGTGCAGTATGTGAAAAAACGCTTTAAAGAAGAAAATTGGATCGAAAAAAACGTTAGAAAAGGCCATCCGGCAAAGTTAACAAAACGTGATCAGAGATTTATAATTAGAAAATTTGTGAAAAATTCACGTTTGAGTGTTGTAAAAGTTTTTGCAGAATTCAATGAAACAATTTCTACTTCAATTTCACCTGAAATTTTTTGACGAGTTCTCAGAACAGCTGGATTACATGGGCGTTCTGCCCATAGAAAACATTTTGTGTGAGAGAGAAACAGAAAGTTTAGGCTTCCCTTCGCACTATCAATGATAAATAAGCCCCAAACCTATTGGAATAATGTCTTATTTGCCGATGAACATTTTTGGTGCTGATGGGCGTATAATTGTATGGAGAAGAAAAAAATGAGGAACTTAATCCCAAGAACTTAGTAGGAACAGTTAAGCATGCCGGTGGAGGTATCCTTGTGTGGAGGTGCATGTCAGCATCAGGACTAGGTGATTTGGTATTTATTGATGGCATAATGAATCATGCTGTTTATATAAATATTTTAAGAGACAATTTAAAATTATCAGCTCAAAATTTTGGTATTGGAAACAACTTTGTTTTTTATCAAGATAACGATCCTAAGCACACGGCTCTCCACGTTCGCCTCTGGTATCTCTATAATTGTCCACAAATTTTGAAAACACCACCTCAATCGCCAGATTTAAACCCAATAGAACATATTTGGAGAGAACTGGAGGTTCGAGTACGAAAACACGACATTCACACGAAAAGCGAACTAAAATCAATTATGATGGAAGAATGGATGAACATTGATGCAAAAATTACAAAAGAACTAAAGCAATCTATTCCCAGACGTTTAAAAGCTGTCGTGGATGCTAAAGGATATCCTACTAAATATTAATATAACGAAAAATTAGAATATTTACTAATATGTAGAGATTTTTTACAAGTGTACGATGACTTTTGTGAGATAAAGTTTTTGTTACTTTTGGATTATTTGTTTCTTAAAAATAAAGTTTTACTATGTTTTCAAAATATTTCATGTAGTTTTGTTAAGAATAGATTATAGATCTTATTATTAAATACCCATTCTGAAATATTCATTTTAATCAATGGATAGACCCCTATTTCATTGAAAATCGTAAGTGTACGAACACTTTTGGGAGCCACTGTACGTATGCAAGTGACCTAACTTTTGGGCGCAGTTTAAAAGTGCTATACACGAGAACGATACTTTAAATAACGTCGAAAAATTTAATTATTTAAGGTCTTGTTTGACGAGTGACGCAGAAAGAGTTATTTCTGCGTTTTCATGTTGCCGAAAATTATAGCAAGGCGATCGTCATTTTGGAATCTCAATTTGGCAAAACAGAATTGCAAATTGATAGACAAGACCAAATTACACAGTGTGGCGCCATGCAAGTGTTCCAGAGACATACCATTGCTGCGCAATATTTACGATACTTCTGAAGTCGAAATGCATAGTCTTGGCATTGAGCCAAATGCATACGGAGTGTAAGGGCCTTATTATACAGAGCCACAGCTGTGGCGCGCGTTCGCCACAGCTTCCCACGCCCAGACAAGCCACTCGAAGCGATACATGCAGTCGTACGGAGCTTATTATACTGAGCCACATCTGTGGCTACAGGTCGCGACTGTGGCCTGGGCGAGCCACTCCAGTCGCCTACCCTTGCTTCTTGTGGCTCGCCTGCGCGACTGTGGCTGCGGTAGCGGACCATTGTTTCCTATGGAGCTTTTTATACAGCGCCACAGTTCTGTGGCGAACGCGCGCCACAGCTGTGGCTCTGTATAATACGGCCCTTACAGTTTCCGATTTTAGTCAAAATAATACCAATCGATATCGCTTTGAATTTTAATAGATCCCACGATGTTGAAGAAAATAAAATAACTGATTTATTGCAGTTTTAAAAGAAGGAGGTGGAGTCACGAGAACGAACACTATTACTGACCAAACCAACAGATAATACTACTGGGTATTTAAAGAATTCAGATAGCAGTCAATTTCGTGCATAGCAGTCAATTAAACAAAATAAAGAAAGGTTCAAATGGTATGAGAACAAGAATAAAGAACTAAAATCTTCGGCTACAGCTTTAAGCACTGTTGTTGATAATTTTTGTGTGTTTTGTAACAAAGTAACGGATCATTTATCTGATGAGTGTAATAAATTTAACATAGTTGAAAAGAAAAGTATCTTAAAGCGGATTGGTAGATGTTTTTTATGTTTTAAGAAGTTTTCATATTGAGAAATTATGCAAGGTAAAAATTGAGTGTAATGTCTGCCTTAAAAGACAACATCTTAAAGGTTTATGTGAACAGGCTTATCCTCTAGATGTCTCTTTAGGTGATCAGGATAAAACTATAAATAATTCTGAAACTGTATTGACATCAGTTATCCCCCAGAAAAAAGAAAATGAAACTGGTAAACAAACAGTTTTTTCTGCAAACCTTTCGAGCCATTGTTGTTGGCTCAACAGCTAAAACGAAAGTGCCTTGTTTACTTGATTCGGGAAGTCAGCGCACATTTATTCATGAAAAAACTTTCAAAGAAATTAAATTTGCCTGTTGTAGATAAAGAAAAAATAAATTTGTACACCTTTGGTAACAATACTGCTGTTAACACCACATGACGTGTTAAATTTCAACTGTGTAACATTGAAGACGAAAGTAAATGTATCACGATCCAGGCATCAGAATCACCAGAAATTTGTAATGCTTTGATCAAAATTCCTAGCAAGGAATTGAATAAACAAATACAATCTTTAAACATTAAATTATCGGATTGCAAAGATGATGGATATAACTATCACAATATTGATATCCTAATTGGATCGGATTATTTTTGGGAAGGTTGATAAAATTGTTGATAAAATTGACGTATTTATCAACAATACGTTCGGTAAAACAAAGCGTTTAAGTTCATCCTTGATACTAATAGATACATTGATGGGATGGGTAATTCATGGTCCAGTTGAAGCATCATCAATTGGAGTTTTAAATGCTATTGTTATGAAAGATTTCGATGACGATCAGTTAGTGTCAGCACAGTTAAAAGCTTTTTGAGAATTAGAATCCCTAGGCATTCATAACGATACTTTAAAACAATCCGTTTCTAATGAGGAAGCTCTTCAAAATTTCCAGTCAACTTTAACTTTTAAAGAAGGTCGTTATGAAGTGCACCTTCCTTGGGAACATGACAGCGGTAATTTGGTAAGCAACTATGGCAACGCCAGGAAAAGACTTGATTCTTTAGTTCGGAGATTTTATAAAGACCCCTTTGTATCTGCATTACAAATCTGTTATTGAAGAGTATTATAAGCTAGGAATAATATAACCGGTAAATGAACAAACTGATGAAAAGGAGAATACTGTGTATTATTTGCCGCATCAACCTGTAATTTTGAAGGATAAACTAAACCCTCAATTTAGTCATATCCTATGTTTTTAAAATATTTCATGTAGTTTTGTTAAGAATAGATTATAGATCTTCTTATTAAATACCCATTCTGAAATATTCATTTTAATTAATGGATAGACCCCTATTTCATTGAAAATCGTAAGTGTACGAACACTTTTGGGAGCCACTGTATTATGCTGTGTATTGTTGAAATTATGATGAACTTGCAGTTCATCGGAGGTGAGTGTTGCGGCCAGTGTTTCACTAAAATATTTAACCAGAGCAGACTCAAATAAAATCTGCCACTCATATCCTGGTTAATAACTCATTTATTATATGATTGCCCATTAAACGGACGTCCATACTCAGATCGGTGGTTCAATACAAAGAAAAACGTTTTTACACTGAAGAATATTAAAGACAAAAGCAATTTTTTGAATTCACATAGGACACTGGACAACTAACGCCCTCTATACATGAAAAATACAACTAATTTCCGTTACACTCCCCATCTAAACTCGAACGAGTTTACTGAAGTTAAAGAATAGATGATTTACCTAAATGACACTAAAGAATAAAATCAAAACTTTTACATAAAATAAAAAATCACACATATATATATATAAATGCAAATAATAACAAAAAATATGTTCAATAGTAAAGTTTCTAAAATTCAGTCTTTGAGTTCGAGTGGATAGATCAATTGTACAGGTCTTTTATAGTCTCCTTTGGAAGTATGAACTATGCAGGAACGTACAAGTCCGTCACGCCCTTGAAACACTTCTTTGACAACACCTATGTCCCACAGCAGCTTAGATTTACTGGTGCCCTCTAACAGAACAACATCTCCTTTTTTAATGTACTCAACGGAACTTGGACTTGTCATGTTGTTCATTGTTCTCAAATTAAGTAAGTACAACTCTTTCCATTTTTTCCATAATTGGCACAGTAATCGAGATTGGTACTCTCGTCTTTTGGTAAGAGCACCTTTAGTAGATTCCCTGTGAAGGGTTTCTATGAAATGAACTGGGTATTCGACCTGATTTCTTCCTGGAAACAAAAATTGTGCTGGAGTCAAAGGCTGAGGTTCTCCTATCTCGTTGCTAACGTAAGATAGAGGTCTCAGATTTACAACAGTCTCTATCTCGGAGAGAAGAGTGGTCATCTCCTCAAAGCTGAGTAGAGCCCTTCGTAAAACTTTCTTCAGTGGTTCCTTAACACTCTTGACTAGTCTCTCATAGAAACCTCCCCACCATGGGGCAAGTTCTACAATGAATTTCCATGTTATACGTTTGGATGTCAGAAAATCTCGAAATTCAGAGTCTTCCAAAATATCAAATAGTCTCTGAAGCTCCTTATCGGTACATTTAAATGATTTCGCATTGTCGGAGTAAATAGTGTGACATGTACCCCTTCTTGACAGGAACCTTCTAAAAGCCAGCAAGAACTTTGCAGTCGACATATCCGTGACGAGTTCAAGATGAATCGCCCTCGTCACAGCGCAGGTGAATAATGCAACGTACGATTTTTTAGTACCATCTTCGTACCTCACATAAATCGGACCAGCAAAGTCGGTACCGATAACAGTGAACGGAGGAGTTTCACCCATCCGATCCCTTGGAACCTGTCCGCTCAATTGATTCGAAGGTTTGACAGCATATCTTCTACAAGTCAGGCACTTTGAAATTACCCTTTTCACAAGCTGCCGGCCCTTTGGTATCCAAAATCTTTTTCGGATTTGTACTAACGTGCTTTCAACACCTGAATGCAGCATATTTTCATGTTCTTGCTTTGCAAGTAGTTCGGCGAACTTGGAATGTTTGGGAATAATAATCGGTTTTCTTTCATCAAAGGAATAGTCACTCTCGTCAAATCTTCCCTTGCTTCTTAAAATGCCTTTATCATCAAGAAATGGAACAAGTTGGAAAATGTCCGATTTTGGTGAAATCTTTGAATTATTATGGAGAGCTTGCAACTCACCTTTGTAGAAGTGGGACTGAATTAGCATAATTAGAGTCTCTTCGGCGGCTTTCACTTCATTAGCTGTCAGAGTTTCAGCCTCAGGTTTTACCTTTTTTAATCTACTTAAAAATCGCTTCATCCAAGCCACAACTCTAATAATTCTGCTCAATTTACTATAATTATCAATATTCAATAATTTTATCTCTTCTTGAGGAACACATTCCATCACTGAAATACATTTCAGATACTCCATCTCTGTCTCATTTACCTTCTTAATTTCTGTCTTGGGCCACATCTCATTCGGAAGAGATAACCACTCTGGACCCCTCCACCAAACCGGGGAACTTATCAGAACATTGATGGAGGTTCCTCTACTGATAAGATCAGCAGGATTGTCCTTCCCAGGGCAATGGTGCCAGTCCTTTGGACGAGAAATTTCCTGTATTTCTTTGACACGATTTCTAATAAACTGTTTAAAGTTTATGGCAGGAGTTTTAACCCAACAACATACGATTGCTGAGTCGGACCAAAAATAAATTTCACAAGGCTGTTTCAAAGCTCGTATGATATTTTTATACAGCCTGACAGATAAGAGGGCACCAAGAAGTTCAAGTCTTGGTAACGTTATTACTTTCAAGGGCGCAACTCTACTCTTAGCTGCAACAAAACTTGTAGATATGAGTCCATCACTAGTTTCTATTCTAAGATAAGCTACTGTACCATAAGCCTTCAAGCTGGCATCAGAGAAGATATGCAATTGATACAATTTGATTTTATCTTTACTGAATCCTAAGAAATAGTAACGCGGCACTGTTAAGTCGTTAAGTTGTTTGAATTGTTGACTTATATCACACCACTGTTGTTCTAGGTCTAACGGTAACTTTTGATCCCACTCCAAGCCCCTTTTCCAAATATTTTGTATCAAACACTTCAGGAGAATAGTGAAAGGCCCTAAAAATCCAACTGGGTCAAAAATACGACCAACGATTTTCAAAATAAATCGTTTCGAGTTCTCTTGTTTGTTAATTAACTTTGACAAATGATCAGACTCAAAATAAAATGAATCTTTATCTGAATCCCAACAAATTCCCAAAACTTTAAACGGGAAAGCTGACTGACCTATACTTTCCTTTTCTTCATCAACATTTATGCCGATTTGCTTCCACAGTTCACGTAATTCTCTGTTGTTTGTTTGGAATTTTCTTAACAACATACCAGCATCTCGAAAAATATCTACGCAATCAGAACTTAACTGTAATGCTGTATCGATATCATCACATCCACCTATGACGTCATCAACGTAAACTCTTCGATTTAACAGGTCGTATGAAAGTGGTTTCGATTCTGCGTACTTTTTGATATGCTCTTTTATGGTCGCAGCCAAAAGAAACGGACTACAATTAATGCCAAATAATACCCGACAAAAGCGATATATAACTGTTGAAGAGTCGTTCCATGGGTCTTCTGACCAAAAAAATCTAGTTACGTCACGGTCTTCTTCGTGAATAATTAACTGTAGAAATGCCTGTTTAATATCGGCTGTAAAAGCAATTTCGTTTTCTCGAAATGAGAGTATCAGCTCAAAAATATCGGGATATAAGTTCGGTCCAATAAACAAACAATCGTTCAAAGAGAGCTCATTTTTCCTATGCGCGGAGCCGTCGAACACTATTCTCACCTTACTGGTTGATTTATCCTTGCGAACAACAGCTGTATGAGGTAAATAACAGTGCGTGCGCGATGTGTTAGATTTGTCATCGCTTACTACTTTTTCGATAATACCCTCATCTTCATAAGTTTCAATAATTCTACTATATTCTTTAAATAATTCCGGATCATTCTTAAAACGCCTTTTCAATCTATCGAATCTCTCTGAAGCCAACTGTAGTGTATTAACTCTAACTGCTAACGTCCATGGACAGTTTAACTGTGACCGAGAGAGTACGCGGAATAGGGAAGCGCGGAAAGTTTCGCTTTCACTCTGTAACTATGTTTCTTGTCAGTGTCGTGTTGTATATAGATGTACCATAGAATTTGATTAAATGTATGATAAATATGATAAAGAGCATTGATTAACACACACACAAAAGTTGGCCACGACAGACTGGCGACGAGCACGGGATCCGAAGCCTGTTGATTCGGTAAAATCGAAACAGTGTTCTTCCAAAGGATAGGGTAAAAAACCCGAAGACGGCTCAAGGTAAAAGTTGTTTATCTTTTTGATCAGAGGAGAAAATGGAGCAGCAAATTGCTGAATTATTGCGTCAGAATCAGGAACTGATTCGAGCTTTGCAAAATAAAGAAAACGGTTCTCATAATAAAGTTACCGTACAGTTTGAGAAGTTCAATGAAGAATATGAAAACTTCGATAGTTTTATTGAACGTTTTGAAACATACCTTGATGTGCAACAAGTAACGGTTGATAAAAGGGCTAAAGTTTTTATTTCATCACTTAGTCCGAAGTTATATCAATTGCTAAAAAATCTGCTGGCTCCTGACATCCCTTCTGACCAAAGTTTAGAGAAATTAAAAGATGTTCTTAAAAAACATTTGACTCCTAAACCTTTAATTATCCCTTCCCGCCATAAATTTCTTAATCGTAAACAGAATGAGGGGGAAAGTATAAATAACTACATAGCGGAACTCAGAGCACTTGCAATAAATTGTGACTATGATAATAATATGTTGAATATTATGTTACGCGATGTGTTTGTTAGCGGCTTAAAAGATAAGGCAATTTTAGATAGATTATTTGAAGAGGATAATATTGATCTAGAGAAAACTTTGCAAATTGCGTTAGCTATGGAAAAGGCATTTAGAGGGGCAAATGATGTTATGGGTCGTTCTTCTGGAATCAATGTAATAAATGTAGGGAAAAAAAATAAACCTTACATGAAATCAAACAAGAAACAAAATTTTGTGGAAAAGCAGAAGAAAGGTGACTTTTGTACGCGGTGCACAGGTACAAACCATAATAAACAAAATTGTAAATTTATTTCTAGTAAATGCAATTTTTGTTCGAAGATCGGGCATATCCAAAAGGCATGTTTTTTTGCAAAGAAAGCTAATGCCACTTCTGTGAAACAAAAACAGGTAAATTTAAATGAGGTTAATCAAAACCAAAACCAAGTTCCGTTGTATAAATTGAATTCTGATGAAGGTACATTACGTGAGGAAAAACCGAAACGACCTCCAATAATGATCAGTTTAAAAATTGAGAATAAAAACTGTGTAATGGAATTAGATACGGGGGGAACGGTAAGCGTAATGAGTATAAGAAATTTCAGGGAAATTTCAAATAAGAAAATTCAACCTACTAACTTAGTTTTTCGAACTTATAAAGGTGACTCATTGGTACCCATGGGGTATGTCACTGTGAAAGTAGAATATAAAAATCAAACTTTGAATTTGAACTTGTACATTGTAAAGGAAAACTTGGATACGATTCTAGGTCGCGAATGGCTTTATAAGATAAATCTTGATTGGAATGCCATAAAAACATTAAAAGTGGAAACGAAAGTGAACTTAAATAAACTTTTGGAGGAATATAAAGAAATTTTTGATAACAAACTTGGGGAAATAAACAACCATGAAGTTCAGTTGGAATTGAAACCAAATGTCAAACCAAAATTTTGTAGGTTTAGAACGGTACCCTTTGCTCTAAAAAGTCGAGTCGAAAACGAAATCGAAAGACTAGAAAAAGAGGGCATCATAGAAAAGGTAGAAAGTTCGGAATGGGCTACGCCTGTGGTACCAATTGTTAAGCCGGATGGTAGCATACGTCTATGTGCGGATTATTCAGTTACCCTAAATCCAAATTTAATTGTACCTCAGCACCCCTTACCAAGACTCGAAGAAATATTCACAAGCTTGAATGGGGGAAAACAATTTTCAAAAATAGACTTCAAACATGCATATTTGCAAATGCAAGTTCATCCTGAAAGTCAAAAATTGTTAACAATTAACACGCATAAAGGATTGTTTATCTGTAAAAGGCTGATGTATGGGTTAAATGGAGCACCTGCCATTTGGCAGCGCTATGTTGATGGGTTGTTTCATGGCATAGACGGTGTTAAGGTATTTATGGATGATGCGAGAATCACCGGAGTTGACGAAAGTTCACATTTTAAAGCTTTAGAAATTTTTTTCAAAAAGTGTAAAGAACATGGCCTAAAACTCAATTTAAGTAAAAGTCAGTTTTTTCAAAATGAGATTAATTTTCTGGGACATAAAATTGATTCTAATGGATTACACAAAACTGATGAGAAAATTTCTGCTATTGTGAAAGCCCCAGTACCTAAGGATGTACAGGAAGTAAAGAGCTTTTTGGGATTGGTAAATTTCTATGGGAAATTCTGTCCAAATTTGGCTACTATAGCAAATCCTCTAAATAACTTAACTAAAAAGGGAATCAAATTTAATTGGTCTAGGGGTTGTCAGGATGCTTTTGATCAAATAAAAAAAGAAATCTGTTCACCTAGAGTGCTGGTTCATTATGAACCAAACTTACCTCTATTGCTGGCAACTGATGCTTCACCAGTTGGTGTAGGTTGTGTGTTATCTCACCTACTGCCAGATGGAACAGAAAGACCAATAGCCTTTGCATCAAAGACTTTAACGAAAACAGAACAGAAATACTCCCAAATTGACAAAGAAGCTCTTGCAATAGTATGGGCAGTAAAGAAATTTTATTTGTATTTAAAAGGCAGAAGATTCACCTTGATAACCGATCATAAACCGTTAGTTGCAATATTTGGATCAAAGCGAGGACTCCCAATACTAACAGCTACCAGACTTTTACATTATGCACTAACCTTGCAGTCTTTCCAGTTTGACATAGTTTATCGAAATACTCAAGACCACGGGAATGCAGATTTTCTCTCTCGATTTCCCAAAACTTCAGAAGAATTAGAAGTTAAAGACGACATTACGATGTTCCAGATGTCGCAAATTGAAACCCTACCTATCACTTCAAAGGATTTGCGGGAAGCAACAGGGAAGGATGAGGAATTGGGTCTACTTTTGGAAGCCTTGAGGAAGGGCCAAAATTTAGAAGGGAGAGAAGCCCAATATACCATAGAAGATGGATGTATTATGTACGGGCAGAGAGTTTGTATTCCAAAGATATACCAGAAAAATGTCTTGGAAGAGTTGCACCAAGGGCATCTGGGTATGGTTAAGATGAAGGCGATTGCCAGGTCGTTCGTTTATTGGAAAAACATCGATAAAGACATCGAAGAAGCTGCAAGAAATTGTGTTGACTGTGCCAGACATAAAGCTGATCCTGCGAAAGTGAAAGTTCATCATTGGGAATACCCGAGTACGCCCTGGGAGCGTGTGCATGTGGATTTTGCTGGTCCTATATTTGAATATATGTTCCTGTTAATAGTGGATGCACATTCCAAATGGTTGGAAGTTTATCCGATGAAGAAAACCACAACAAACAAAACCATCGAGTGTCTCAGAGACTGCTTTGCGAGATTTGGGTTGCCAGTTGTACTAGTAAGTGACAACGGACCACAGTTTTCGTCTTACGAATTTCAGAGATTTATGCTGAATAATGGCATAAAACACAAAACTAGCTCACCATTCAAGCCGTCGAGCAATGGTCAAGCCGAACGCTATGTGTATACACTGAAGCAATCACTGAGAGCAATGCAAAATTATGATGGTAGTATAGAACAGAAACTAAGTACATTTTTATTGCAATACAGGAAAGCTCCAAACGTTACGACAATGCACAGTCCATCCATGCTATTCTTAAAACGAGATATTAGAACAAGGCTTGATTTACTTTTACCTGACTTAAAATCAAGAATCCAGGAAAGGGTAAGAAAGGGTGTATTTGAATTTCAAGATAGAAAATTCAATATTGGTGATTCTGTGGCAGTCAGAGATTACCGAGCAACTAATTCAAAATGGAAGTTTGGACAAGTTGTAAATCAAGACGGTGCTCTCCACTATACCATTGATGTTCAAGGCATACTAGTGAGAAGGCATGTTGATCAAATTCGTTCAGTGGGGAATAAAGTGCAAGAAAGTGATTCCGTACGAAATGTATTTCGTAGGTTCCCTACTGGAAATTTTACTGAGAATGCCTCAGAAGTCCAGCACAGTGATAGTCCTACCTCTCATCAGGGCCCAAATAAAAAGGCTGAAGTTCCAGCTT
The DNA here is from genome assembly GCA_907164885.2 of Dolomedes plantarius. NCBI lineage: Eukaryota > Metazoa > Arthropoda > Arachnida > Araneae > Dolomedidae > Dolomedes > Dolomedes plantarius. Next base: position 41,949,641 of record OU015491.1, read on the forward strand.
CGCCAGCAGTGTCATCAGCTGATATCCCTGTTCAGGACTCATCACCAGTGCACTCAAAACCGTCATCGACTCAAACCAGTACACCTTCAAGCCAGTCTAGTACACCACCAGTGCGCGACATCCCAAGCCATGTGCCTAGACGCTCTGGAAGAATCCGAAGACCACCCCAGAGACTTGATCTTTAATAAAGGGGGAGGAGATGTAGTGTATTAACTCTAACTGCTAACGTCCATGGACAGTTTAACTGTGACCGAGAGAGTACGCGGAATAGGGAAGCGCGGAAAGTTTCGCTTTCACTCTGTAACTATGTTTCTTGTCAGTGTCGTGTTGTATATAGATGTACCATAGAATTTGATTAAATGTATGATAAATATGATAAAGAGCATTGATTAACACACACACAAAAGTTGGCCACGACACCAACTCAAAGTTATTATTTAACAAATGTTTTGTATCAGGTCTCCAGAGAAGTCGTACACAATATCTATTATTATCATAATGTAAGTCAGATTTGAATTTACTTAAAATTGTACATTCATTATCAATAGAGTCCTCATTTGCAGTATCAATTCCTAGACCTTCTAATTCCCAAAATAGTTTATAATCAACTTCACATAAAACAGTATTGTTCACAACACTACAGATGTTATTATACTCATTCAAACATCTACCTTGTACCACGAAACCAAACAAACTATCGGTTGCAATTAATCCCTTATCTAATCGCACAGATGTATCGAAGAGAACATCAAACATGTAATCAGAGCCAATCAAAACGTCTACGTCAAGTATTTCCCCTGTATCCGAAAGAAAAACATCTTTTTCCCATGCTAATTGCCGAATTCTTTCAGTGGGAGCAGAAATCTTGCCGTATGTTATTCTCTCGACTACAAGTGCTTCAAGAGAAATATTCATTTTGCTATCGGTTTTGTTTTGAAGTTTAACTTCAACCAAATCATATGAACATTGTTTAGAATTTTCCTCTCCAAACCCAAATATTTGCAACCGTTCAGTTTTAATGGTCTCAAGGTTCAACTCATTACACAAACTCCTCTTAATGAATGAACAATGGCTACCTGAATCATACAGAATACGAACTAATTTACACCTTTTTTTAGATACCAGATGTGCTAAGGATGTTTGTAAATAAACAGGTTCATTAATATTTCTCTTTGATACACATGAGGCCGATACGGATGCCAAAACATCGGTATCCCTAGTTAATTTATGGGTGGTTTCCTTGTTATCTGATAATTTATCTCTATCACAAATTAAATTATTATGAGGTCCTTTGCAAAACTTACATAAATATGTACTCCTACATTTCTTAGAAACATGATTTCGTTTTAGGCAACGAAAACACCGGAAATGGTCTTTTAGAGATTGTTTCTTTTTGTCAATATTTAAGTTACAACTCTTAGAATCGTGAGAATTACAATTGCAAAAGACACAAAAAATAGCATTAGGAGTTGTAACCAAAGCAGAAGCGGAAGCGAACTTTCGATTTTGGCTTCCTCTGTTTTGGCATTCCGATCGCTCTTTATCAGGGTAGTCGAAATTACCACTGAATTTCTTAACACCACTAGATAATATAGATGAAGCTTCCCTGCATTCAATTTCTTTTCTTATAAACTCAATCAGCTCATTAATGTCAAAATCAGTATTTGAATTCCGTTTTCGATTATAATCTAAGCTCAAATCATCTGGTAATTTTTGCAAAATAATTGGACATAATAAATTACCATAGCTGCCAGCCGTAACATTTAAAGATTGCAAACTACGAATATGTATTTCAATCTCATCATACAATTTACGTAACGCTTTCGTATTTAAGGAATTTCTAACGGGATCAATTGATAAGAGCTTGCTGATGTGACTCGATATAATAAGGTCAGTTCGCGCAAATCTCCTAGAAAGTAACTCTATTGAAGAATCATAATTGCTCTCAGTCAATGCGAAACCGGAAATAGCATTTAAAGCATTACCACCTAAATACATTTTAAGATAATTAAATTTCTGTATCTTACTTAAACTATCATTAGTATGTATGGAAATATTATAAGTATTCCAAAAATTATACCACTCAGATGCCTCACCATAAAATTTCTTAATCTCAATTTTAGGCAATTTCACTACATTAGCAACATGGGAACTTATTTCGGATTCCCCTATACCATCGGAATTGATATTCGTAACATTAACCCTTTGGCTAGACTGAGCCATCTTGGATTTCTTTAAAAATCTTTCTACTTTTCCTTTATACAATATAAATTTATCCTGATATTCCTCGGATCTAATAATTTCAGCTTCAAATTCATTTGGATTCGTGAAAACAGCTTCAATATCCAAGTCAAGCGATTTTAAACTATTATTCCTATCAATTAATTGATTCAAAGAATCATTCAAATTATCATTTTTGTTTTCATTATCCTGCTCTAATAATTGCTCATCAATTTTATTCATTGTTTTAGTTATTAACTGTCTAATAACAGCTCGTTTCGATTTAAGCTTATCCGTATCATCCATTTTATTTTTCAAATTTTCAAACAATAATATAATAACGGAAAAAAACCAAATCAATAAAAATAACACAATCAGAACCGAAAAGCAATCAGAGCTATCACCATAGAAAACAATAAAAATATTTCAATACAGAACAAAAATGAACATCTCTGGAGAACAGAATGACAAAACAAATGTTAACTCACCCCTATTTAGCACATTATTTAAATACTTTTCGGCGATTGCACCATTTCACTAAAATATTTAACCAGAGCAGACTCAAATAAAATCTGCCACTCATATCCTGGTTAATAACTCATTTATTATATGATTGCCCATTAAACGGACGTCCATACTCAGATCGGTGGTTCAATACAAAGAAAAACGTTTTTACACTGAAGAATATTAAAGACAAAAGCAATTTTTTGAATTCACATAGGACACTGGACAACTAACGCCCTCTATACATGAAAAATACAACTAATTTCCGTTACACAGTGAGAATTTCGGTAAAAGAGGGCTGTCTGCGCGCCTCTGAAATTTGAAGTCTGAGGAGAATTGACCAGTTCCGTACTAAGAGATCAGACGACAATGTAGCAGTTACTGTTAATAGTGATGGGCAAAACGGATCAGTAGAGAGATCCGGATCTTTGGGAACCGTTCACTTTACTGAACGGCTCTGAACGATCCGTTCATCGTTCACTAGAAAGAATAAAGTCTGTGTACAGTAGTACCTCGGAGTTCGTCGCTCTCAGTGTTCGTCGGCTGCGGAGTTCGTCGGTTATTTCGTCGCAAATTTGTTACCGGAGTTCGTCGGTCTCGTCGGAGTTCGTCGCTTTTCCCCCATGCGCCCGCTAGCTGAGAGCGCATTCAATCAAAGGACCCAGTCCAACACCTTCTCTCGGCGGAAACATACGTCACTCATTTTGAGGTCGCGTGAGAGTCAGCTTTCCGCTGAGAGAAAGTGTTGCCCAGTCTCGCGTCGACCACACATCGATTGAAAGCATCAGTTTGTGAAACAAAACTTCGCATTAATACCCATTATAAATTGCGTTTTGTGCGTATATATATACGGAAGTGTAGTGTATATACAGTGTACTGTATTTATAGTACTGTATACAGTAATTTTTTTAATATAAATTGTTCAAAATAGTATTCGAAAATAGGTCCGAAAACAGTTGCTGCTGCTGACTCAAAGCAAAAACGAACAATGAACGTTGTAGCAATCGAAACTAAGAGGGAAATAATCTCAAAATTTGAGCAAGGCATGAAAGTGGTAGATGTAGCTAGACAGTAGAATTTACCAAGAACAACGGCAAGTACATACTGGAATCATAGGCACAAAATAAAAGAAGCTACTGTTTTACCAACGGTGTCACATGCGGTGAGTGCTAAGCAACGACCACATGCTCTAAATGAAATGGAGAAACTTCTCTTGCTGTGGATAAAGGAAAAGCAGCGTGCTGCTGACAGTGTAGATCAAAATATTATTTGTGAAAAGGCGAAAGAGATTTACACAAACATAATGAAAGACAATGAAGAAAAGATGGACTTTCTAGCATCTTCAGGGTGGTTTTGGCGTTTCACACGGAGACATGGCGCACACAGCGTCATTTGACACGGCGAAGCAGCAAGCGCTGATAAAAAAGCAGCCAGGTGAGTATGTGCAAGAATTCGGTGAATTTATTGAAGCTGGGGGTTTTGTTTCATCACAGTTAAATATCTGTGATGAAACAGGTTTATTTTGGAAGAAAATGCCCAAAACAACCTACATCACGGCAGAAGAAGCAACTCTTCCGGGTCATAAACCCATCAAAGACAGACTCACGCTCCTCCTGTGTGCAAACGCGAGTGGTGATTTCAAGGTTAAGCCTTTATTAGTGTACCACTCTGAGAAACCTAGGGAATTTAAACGTTTCAATGTGTGCAAAGACAGTTTACCAGTGATGTGGCGTTCTAACGCTAAGGCATGGGTAACTCGGGTATTGTTTCTCGAGTGGGTCAGGAAAGTGTTTGCGCCCATGGTGAAAAAATATCTCAAGAAAAAGGGGTTGTCATTGCGATGTGCTCTCGTCCTCGATAATGCACCGGCACATCCACCAGATTTAGGTGAAGAATTGGAAGCAGAATTACTGTGATTGAGGTGAAGAATTGGGTGGATTACTGTGAAATATCTGCCACCTAACACCACCTCCCTTATCCAGCCCATGGATCAATTTGTGATGGCCAATTTCAAGAAACTCTATACGAAACACGTTTCGAAAGTGTTTCGATATTACCCATTCGACCGCTTTGACATTAAAATATTTCTGGAAAAACTGCCATAATGTCTATCAGGCTGTTCAACTGATAGATATGGCTTCGACCGAGGTCACGAGAAGAACTCTAAACTCTGCGTATAGGAAGCTACTGCCATCAGCTGTTTCCGAGCGAGACTTTGAGATGTTAGAGACGGAACAAATACGAGAGGAGGCGAGTATGATGAGAGAGATTTTAGATCTCTGCAACGATCTACGTCTCGAAGCAAATGCTGACGATGTCGAGGAGTTGGTGGATCGAATCGTAAAGATCTCACCACGGAAGACTTGCAACAGTTGCAGGACGAAAAACAACGTGCTGAAAGGGGCGAAATAATTACTACTGATAGTGAGGGGGAGGAAGAGGAAGATCAGAAAGCAATAACGACAGATGAATTGAAACAAACACTTCGTATGTGGAGAACAATTGAAGTTACAATAAACAATTTCCCTCCGAATAAAACCATGGCCTGTTCTGTCATCAATACTATGAACGATTCCATCATGCCGTTCTTCAATAATTTACTAAGAAATCGGTAGAGGCAGGTAACGCTCGATCGCTATTTTAAGCAAACCCCTGTAGAAAAAACAGCTAGCGATGAGCCTCCCACAAAGCACAAGCTGGGCCCGACCTGGCCGAAGCCCCCACTGGGTAAATCCCAGCTGTGCGAACAGACCGACAGCAGACAACCACCCCCCGCACGGCCCAGACAAGCCCCGCCACGTCAACCCCAGGACAAGCCCCACAAAGAAAGGCACAAGCGGACTCCAGGCAGATTAACTAGCGATGAGCCTCAACCAGGTCCTAGTGGGATAAAAAGGATGCGCAGAGAAAAGACTCCTCCAAGTGAATTGCCTTCCGTCATTTTCTAATTTAGCATTTATTTCTTTACATTTCTTGAAATAACTGTAATTCAACTTAATTTGTTATTATTTAGAAATAATAGTTTAAAAACAAAGCGAAAATAATAAAGATAATGGTCAACCACGAGGTCGTGGAACGGATTAATTCGTTTTCCATTAATTCTTATGGAATAATTTGGTTCGGAGTTCGTCGGTTTCCAAGGAACGGATTACCGACGAACTCCGAGGCACCACTGTATATATCATGAAGCTACAGAAGGAGCGTAAGCTTCAATGGGGAATTTTTCGAAAAATGAACCGATTGTTGTCGCTCACCGGTAGAGGGCGCGACATGCAAGCGAAGTGACTATTTTACATTGAGTTATACGGCGTGGTGGTGAAAGTTGTTTTATAAATTTTAAAATTTATTCTGTGTGCAGAAATATGCCAAACACGTGTTTTGCTCCGGGTTGTACTACTGGCTATAGATCAGCCTTAAAAAGAAATAAAGAAACTGCACAGAGAAATCCTAGTATATTTGCTGCTCCTAAGGTAAGAACATTATTATTGTTTTGTGTTAATATAAGATGTATAATAATGAGAGAAAAGTACAGCTGCTGTGTTTTAAGTGAACGCAAAGTTAAGACATCTTAAGTTCTGCTGGAAATAAGCGTGTTTTATTTTTCAATCATCCCTATATCCCATCAAAAATAATCATCACATGTTCACAAAGCTCTATTGTATATAAAGAGATGTAAATAATTATTCATACTATTGCTCTAAAGGAAATCGCTCATCAATAAAAGATGTACGATACTTACGTACATAAATTTATCTATAGTAAATTGTATATCACACATTTAATTTTTATTTTATAATAATGTATTAATAGTGTATGTTGTTAATTTCAGTTCTTTATAATTATGAAATACTTTTCTTCTATTCAATATATTTTGTGGTTATGGCAAATTGAGCTACACGTCTTAACTAAAGCCATCATTTTTTTTTAAATTGTGCACAGAAATAAAATATTTCCAGTTAACTTTTCTTAATATTGAATTTTATCACTATTAAGTTAGTTGATAAGTAAATAAGTTTTCATTGTATGATAAAGAATGTTGTTACTATAAATGCTTATGCAAAATCTGTTGAGTATAATTTTTAAAAAAATTAATATTTTCCTATATTTTTACTGTGATTACAATGAAACCCATACTTTGTGAAAATGCGAAAATATAGCTGATTTGTCCATATCAATGTTATTTGGGGTTTTTTCTTTTTAATTTGCTGAAAATATTTGTAATCGATAATTTACCAACTTGAAGGTAATTCCTGACAATGCTGGAACCATAATATTGAATTTAATCACTATTAAGTTAGTTAAATTACGTAAGTTAGTTAAAGTACGTAAAAGTGACCACTCCCCTTACTTTTAAGTGCCTTTAAAAGTATCATTTTTGGACCTATGCTGGATTGTATGTACTACTCATGATTTTTGCTTGATTTACAAGAAAGTTTTTGAGTAACTGCCTATAATACTGTTTATTATATATGCAATATTTCAAGGTAATTAATAAAAAAATAAAATGATTTTTTATGCATAAAAAGTGAATATTTTTTTTAAATCGAGCATTTTGCAGTCAACTACTGTGCGCATTCTATCAAAATAAATTATTAAGTTACATTAATAATTGCTTACTATATGTGATTACAACACTTTAGACAACAAAATCTACCAAAATTTTTGAACCTTAATATATTTTAATTTTTAAAGAATTTTTTATAAGCTTTTACTCAGTCATTTTTGAAATTTCTAATTAAAAATAGCACGTACTAAAAGGTTTTAATATATTTTAGAATAATGTTGCTGGATATTGTTGCCTGAAGTATTGTAATCACATATAGTAAAAAATTATTAATGTACCTTAATAATTTATTTTGACAGAATGCGCACAGTAGTTGACTGCAAAATGCTCGATTTTTAAAAAAAAAAAAAACTTTTTATGGATAAAAAGTCATTTTTATTAATTACCTTGAAAAATTGCATCTATAATAAACAATATTATAGGCAGTTACTCAAAAAATTTCATATAAATCAAGCTTAAATCATGAGTAGTACATACAATCGAACATAGGTCTAAAAATGATACTTTTAAAGGTACGTAAAAGTGACCACACCCCTTAAGTAAATAAGTTTTCATTGTATGATATAAAGATTGAAATAAAGATTTTGAATGAAAATAAAAAATTGTTAAATTGAATAAATAAATTCATATTAAATACGCACTAAAATAAAGCAACTTGTTTTCGCTAGGAAAAATACGAAAAATCCATATTAAAGCGTATGGTTGTCTGTGTCTAAGCCGCCCGCTAGTGCACGCGAGCGCCCTCTAGTGGCGGCGACAAAAAGGGAGACACATTTTTAACACTGAGCTGCTCCTCCTTCTGTAGCTTCATGGTATATATATATACAGTGATTTCCGCTTATAAGAATCACGTTTGTTATTACTGTTTTTGATTCTTATAAGCGGTTGATTCTTATAGCCGAAATTTAGGTTTTTGGACAGGAACACACACACCTATATATACATATATTAGATAATTTACAATAAAATACTCTTTAATTTATGTTAATTATCTTTTATTAAACTTATTTTTATAATTTTAAAAATACAACTTAATTTCTATACCTATAAGTATATACACATGATTATAGTAAGAGAAGAAAAAAATCCAATATTTGTTACAACATACCTGCTTAACGGTTTAACATTTCCACTACAGGAAGGGTGCAAGAAAAAGTTTTCTATGGTAGTTTGACGTAATGAAGTTTACAGGTGGCTGTTTATACCTCTTTCAATACCAATAGTCTCAAGCCAAGATTCACCTTCTAGCTTACGTTTCACGGTTTGATAACGTGCTGAATCTAATAATGTCACGTTTTCCTAAGTGATAGTGGACACTTCCCCGAAGATTTATGTGTTTCAGGGTTCAGGAAACCGCAACCAGGATGTGGGAGGAGGGAAAAAAGAGTCCCTATCTTTGTTTGTCAGTGGAGAAAAGTGAAATCGGATCCGCACGGGTAGGATGCCCCTGGGTCAAGCTAATAGGACAGTGTTTAGCTGAAGCGTTTAAGGGGAAACTACACTGAAGTGCCACTGAATTAGGGATACCTACCTAGTAACGAGTTGGGCCTCCTCTGGCCTTGATAACGGCTGCCACACGACGAGGCATAGATTCAACAAGTTTCTGGAAACGTTCCACGGGAATGGCTTGCTAAATATTGGCTAAAGCTGTCCAAATATGCTGAATAAAGCATAAATGGGTATTCAATAAGGTTCTTTGGTGCTGTGTGATGGCCTTTCACGCCTTGTTCCAAAACATCCCACAGATGCTCAATAGGATTTAAGTCTGAGCTTCTAGGTGGCCAATTCATGACAGAGAAGTCAGAGGAATGCTCATCCAGCCAGCCAGTAGCCAACCGGGACTTGTGAGAGGTATAGTTGTCTTGCTGGAAAACTCCATTACCGTGCGGATAACAGAACAGCATAAACGGATGGAGGTGATCACCCAGCAACTCTACGTACCGAATTGCATTGAGGGAGGTTGGTACACGCACCAAAGATCCCAAACTGTGCCACGAAAAAACACCCCAGACCATGATTGAGCCACCATGCCCTTGTACAGTTCCAGCCAGGCATGCAGGATCCATGGCTTCATGAGCCTGACGCCATATTCTCAGCCTCCCGTCGGCGTTAAGTAGTCGGAATCGAGACTCATCACTCCATGCTACTCGTTTCCAGTCCTCTACACTCCAGTCTCTGTGCTCTCTTGCCCAGGCAAGACGTGCAGCCCGATGGCGAGTATAGAGCAATGGTACTCTCGTAGGTCGACGGCTACCGACACCCATACGGTGAAGCAGGCGTTGCACAGTCCGTTTACTGACTGTACGACTGGCACCGTCATTAAACTGGGTGGTAATTTGAGCTAATGTTTGGCTTCGCTGGCTACGTACAATACGCCTGAGCCGTCTCTCACCACGCACTGTCAAGGCTAATTGTCCTTTGCAGTTTGCCTGATCGTTAGTTTTTTTTCCACCATCCATGTATTCGTGGTATACTCTTGACACTGTCGATTTGGAAAATCCTAGGCGTCAGACGTTTTCGGAAATTGAATGGCCCATGCGTCGCGCACCTACGATTTGTCCGCGATCGAAGGCGTCTAAATCAGCCAGTTTACCCATACTGGCAATTCCAACAACTAATTCAGAACAACCACAGTACGCGCTATATATGCAGTTACCACAGCGCCCTCACTTGCGCATACATGATGCGCAGTGCTACACAATTTACATAGGCTTTGCTATCCCTAATTCAGTTGCACTTCAGTGTATTATGTTATGTCTAACAAAGAAAGGGATGCATTTTACGACTGAATTCTATCCCATTTTATCACTCTTTCTTTTAAAAAGAATAAAAAAAATTCGCATCTTTGGAGGATTTAAGTGGCTTTTTTGGAAAAATGAAAGGAAAGCGAAGAGTGTAAATTGATTCTTAAAACCGGTGGATTGATTCTTTAAAGCGAAAATTTTAACATGGAAATAATACATTTGTTTTTGTTTTTGCGATATTGATTCTTATAAACGGTTGGTTCTTATAACCACTGATCACTATAAGCGGTGGTTACTGTATATATATATATGGGAAATTCAATCCCATCTCCATCTCTAAACGTTACGCGGCGCTACTGTCTCTGTGACGTCAGTGCGTACGCTGTGGACACTTTTGTTTTTGAATTTAGTTGTGGCTGATGTGCCAATTTCAGCAGACGGGCTGCTCTCACCAAGGATATTTGTTTTAATCTACTAGAATACCTGTAACAAACCAAAGAATCTACAATCCTTTGCCACTGACGTTCCAAACCGAAATCGAAATTAAAAACTGCTGCTGTGCTGAACTGTGTAATCTTCAAGAACTTAGTGCAATTCCTACACTACTGGATATAGTGCCATTCTACTGGATAACGTGATTTTGGATAGTGACATTCACATAAAAAAATAGACTGGACTTTCGTGGACTATTCTTCCTAATCTTATTGGATACCCTTCGAGCCACAAGGACTGTTCCCTTAAGCGAGGTAGGCCCCATTTTTTTTTGGTTTGTTTTCCCGTTAGTTTGTGTTTCAGAATTTCGTAATTTCTTAAGTTTAAAATTTTTCCCCTCAGTTGTGTTATTAATTTGTTTCAATTTTCATTATGGCCCTAATCTTAGGCGATATTCCTCTCATTGCTAACTCCCTCACATATGGAACAACCCAAAACGTAAAATTATTAAATAAAGTACTCGGTTATACCGAATTCGACCGCTTATCGCGAAAAAAAAATACGTCAATTTTCCTCATTCCCCGCAGAATTCGATGTCGCGAAACATAAAGAATGCTTAATGAAGGATCTTTCACTCGCCGATTTTATTTCTGTTGCTAATTTATTACATTTCGATAATATCAGTACTAACAAAATTGAGTTATGCGATAATATTCTTTATGCCCTCTCCAATTTATCAAAATTCCAAAATTCTCTGGATACGAGTTTTTTATGCGACGCTGAAAACGAAATTACTCTTTCTTCTGAGTCTACGGCAAGTGAGTCAAATGTAGGTCAAAGTACTTCCAACCCTTTACAAAACTTTCCCGCGTTTCAGTCAGATACCCAGACTAAACAACTGTGGTTTGACGCCTCTCCTAGCAGAAATGATGTTTTGATAAACAATAACGATGTTTTGATTTCTGACTCTATGAGTTCTTCCTTCTGGCTTTTGTTAAGAGACCTTACAACTTCATGTCGCCAGTTCACAGGCAATAATTTATATTCCGTTCACAATTTTTTTGCCGACGTAGAGGATAACTTTAATTTATTTCCCGATATCAGTCATCAACAAAAATTGGTTTTTGCCAAACGCCTCATCACAGGACCTGCTAAAACTTTTTTGTTTTCTCAAAGAAATCTGAAATCGTATGATTCATTTAAGACCGCGTTAATAAATGAATTTTCTGATAGAATCACATCCATTGAAATTCATAGACAACTCGAAAGACGTCACATGCGTTCTAATGAAAGCTTAACGCAGTATTTTATAGCGATGCGTGAAATTGCAAACCGCACTACTAATACTATTGATGAATGTTCCGTCATTCAGTATACTATACAAGGAATACAGGGTACCCCATCAGAGAAAATTATTCTTTACGGTGCAAAATCTTATACCGAATTCAAAGAAAAACTTCGAACATACGAAACCGTAGTTAGTCAAAAGAACACAATTGGTTGGAATTTTCGACGTGCCGGCGATGGCCAAAGACGCGGCACGGAACCAAACACCGCACCCCAAAGACGTGACTCAATATTTACTGTTGCTAGCTCAGCAAAATCCCATCAACGCTGTTTTAATTGTAATGCAATTGGACATATCTCAAAGACGTGCCCTAGTCGTTCTCTTGGCCCTCTTTGCCTTTCTTGTAATTTATTTGGACATAAGTCCGCGGACTGCCGCCGTACTCCTCAAATTGAAAGCTCCGCGACGCATGACGGTGTCAACACGGTGCATGTTGTTACTTCTCCCACTAATATATGCAAAACGGTTGTTATTTTTGATAATACATTTTCGGGATTAGTGGATACTGGCAGTCATTCGACGCTTCTTAAACATTCCGCTTGGATTAAAGTCGGATCACCACCGTTGACAAATAGCACTACTATGCTAACTGGTTTCGGTTTTTCGAAAACTAAAGCCATTGGTTCTTTTGCTTCCGAAATTAAAATAGATGATCAAATTTTTCCGGTGAATATTTCCATTGTTACAAATAATTGTATGACTTTCGATCTCATACTAGGTTGTGATGTAATTCAACAGCCGAATTTAACTATTACACCTGACGGTGCTATGTTTTCAAAAATTTCAAAACCTGATGATCCTGCCGCACATGTCGATTTTGTAATGACAATTTCAGCCGACCCTCCTTCTTTTGATATTGGTCCTAACATTTCTCGCCAAACCCGTAATGACGTTGAACAGCAATTGTTGGCCTACAAACCTAACAAAACGAAAACTGCAAACATCGAACTTGATATAACGCTTACTGACGATAAGCCAATTTTCCATACACCCGACGCTTACCATTTGCAGAACGTGATATAGTGGATGCTCAAATTGACGAATGGTTAACAAATGGAATTATAGAACCATGTTCTTCCCTCTACGCTAGTCAAGTCGTTGTCGTTCGTAAAAAGAACGGTCTGCCGAGAGTTTGCATAGACTATAGGCAGTTAAATCGTAAGTTAGTTAAGGATCACTACCCTTTACCTTTGATCGACGATATTTTGGATCGTCTCCAAAATGCCAACATATTCAGTACACTCGATTTGCGTAATGGATTTTTTCACGTCCCCGTAAACAAAGAAAGTCGTCGTTACACCAGTTTTGTGACGCATTCAGGTCAATTTCAATTCCGATATATGCCATTTGGATTAATATCTTGTCCTTCTGTTTTCATGCGATACTTAAATGCCGTTTTTCGTGATCTTATTGCCAACGGTATTGTACTCCCATATATGGATGATCTCATCATTCCGGCGAATAATGAGTCTGAAGCTCTTGAACGTCTGAACACTGTTTTAATTGTAGCTCGTGATTATGGACTTGACATAAACTTTAATAAGTGCCAATTTCTGTATAACAAACTTGAATTTCTAGGCCACATTGTGGAGCACGGAAAACTGTTCCCATCCTCCTCCAAAACTAAAGCCGTTCTTAATTATCCTGATCCCAAAAACACAAAAGATGTCCAACGTTTTTTAGGTCTTACTGGATATTTTCGTAAATTTCTTCCCCCTTATTCTACCATAACAAAACCCCTTAGTGATCTGCTTCGTAAGGACACTCCATTTCAATTTCAGACTGATCAGAAAGCCGCATTTCAAAAATTAAAACACCTCCTTTCCCAACAGCCCGTTTTAAGTATTTTTAACCAAAAGAGTCCTATTGAAATTCACACTGACGCATCAATTGATGGCTTGGGGGCAGTCCTGCTACAAAAATCCAAGGAAGATAATTGTTTCCACCCCGTCTACTACATGTCCAAGAAGACGTCGGACAACGAACGCAAATATACAAGCTACGAACTTGAAGTTCTCGCCATTGTGGAAGCACTTAAAAAATTCCGTATCTACATTCTTGGTTCACATTTTAAAATAGTTACTGACTGCAATGCATTTGTGAAGACCCTAAGTAAAAAAGAACTTAACTCTCGTATAGCACGATGGGCATTGTATCTTCAAGACTTTGACTACGAAATCGAACACCGTACTGGTTCAAAAATGGCCCACGTTGATGCCCTCAGTAGAAGCCCATGTTGCATGGTTATTCAGGACAGTGTCCGTATACAACTTCTTAAAGCACAACAATCAGACAAGCGTATCGAAACTATAAAAAAACTTCTTTCAACCGCACCATATGACGACTATATAGTTAAAAATAATCTGCTATATAAAACAGTTCAAGGAACTGATTTACTTGTAGTGCCCGAAGGTATGCAGGCGAACATAATTCAGGCAGCTCACGAACGAGGCCACTTCGCCGTACTACGTACTCAAGAACTGTTGCAAAAAGAATTTTTTATCCCGAACTTGAAAGAGAAAATACAGCGATGCATCAATAAATGTGTCACATGCATCCTCAATAATAGAAAACGTGGAATGCAAGATGGAATGCTGCATCCCATCGAAAAAGACGACACACCCCTGCACACGTACCATATTGACCATCTAGGCCCACTTGCCAGTACATCTAAGCGTTACAAGCACATTTTTGCAGTTATTGATTCATTTACTAAATTTGTGTGGTTATACTCAACCCGGTCTACAGACGCCGCTGAAGTAATCAATAGGTTGGAAACCCAAAGAGCCGTCTTCGGTAATCCGTCCCGGATAATTTCAGACAGAGGTACCGCGTTTTATGTCTACTGCATTTCAAGAGTATTGTGAAAAACAGAATATACGTCACATTGCTGTTACTGCTGGACTTCCCAGATCCAACGGTCAAGTTGAACGTCTCAACTCCGTCATCATCGCCGTACTTTCTAAACTCTTTATCGACAACCCGGAAAAATGGTATTCCCATGTTCCAGCCGTTCAACAAATCATCAACTCCACCTTCCAACGTAATATCAATTCCACTCCATTCGAAATTCTTTTTGGGACTAAAATGCATTCTCCCCATGACATCAAAATTGTTGATATGATCAACGAGGAAATAAAATCTACATTTCTCCAAAAACGTGATGATCTCCGTAAAGACGCTAAACGACAAATATGCAAGGTTCAAGACGAAAATCGTCGTACTTACAATCTGAGACGCAAACAAGCTCACCCCTTCCAACTCGACGACCTTGTAGCAATCAAGCGTACCCAGTTTGGTCCTGGTCTCAAACTCAAACAAAAATTTCTTGGACCATATAAAATTACAAAAGTAAAACCAAACAACACTTATGATGTTGAAAAGTGTGCATTCTTCGACGGACCAGTGAAAACATCAACTTGTGCAGAATATCTGAAACCTTGGTCCAACACCATTGAGCATATAACTTGATATTTTTATTCAAATGAACTTTGTTTTTTACAACAGACTATTGACAATTGACTCTCAAGAACTTAATTTTTTTTTTCTCACGTACATAATTTTCCATTTTTTTCTTGTCATCACTAATATTGTTTTTTCATTTAGTTATTTCGTATTTGCAGTGTCTTCTTTTTTTGCCAGTTTATTTCCAGCCAACTATGGTATTGTATCACTATTTTCATTTTTTCCATTTTATATTTTGCATTTTTACTGTTATTTTATATTTGTATTAACTGTGTTCTAATGTTTTTGATAAATTTTTGCTGTGTACCTTAAGGCGAGGTCGCCTGTCCGGTCATGATGGCCGAATATGGGAAATTCAATCCCATCTCCATCTCTAAACGTTACGCGGCGCTACTGTCTCTGTGACGTCAATGCGTACGCCAGCATGATGTATTCCCGCCTTATCAGACGATCGCTGGATGCCGAGATGGGAAGACGTCCCTCTCGAGCTGTTTATTTTCTTTTTCAAATATTTAACTAATAAAGGATGTTTATATCCAATGCTGCTGTGGTCGTTCCCTCCCCATATATATATATATATATATATATATATATAAAAGAGCTTGTCTGTTTGTTTGTCCGCTATAGAATCATAGACTGTTTCACTCACAGGGACCAAATTCGGCACAGTTAATGTTTAGGACAAGAGAAACTTAAATTAGCAAAAACGAAGTTTGGGTCTCAATTAGTTTTTTTTTAATTAATTTTTTAATGATTTTTTGTGCCCGTAAGAGGTGCGAGGTACCCCCTGTGGATACGCTCAGTGAAATCCGAACCTATCCCTCTTTCCCCGCGCGGGAGAAGAGGGGTGCGCGGGGGGGGGAGAACTTCATGGTAATAAATAATGCCTAACTGACAGATAACGCACAGTCCAAACCGTTGGACATAAAGAGCTGAAATTTTGCATAGTGATTCTTCTATAGTGGAGTTTATAGTGAAGGGGTGAACTGAGAAAGATTTTTTAAAAATTCTTCTTCGATTTTTTAAAATTAAATTTTTAAGCTGTTTTTTTAATTTTTTTAAGTTTGCATTTAAAATGATAATCCGAGGGTTATAAAATTTATATCACGAGAAATATCATAAAAATTCCTTTAAAATGAAATATTTTTCGAA
This sequence comes from Dolomedes plantarius, assembly GCA_907164885.2. Lineage (NCBI taxonomy): Eukaryota > Metazoa > Arthropoda > Arachnida > Araneae > Dolomedidae > Dolomedes > Dolomedes plantarius. Next base: position 41,966,070 of record OU015491.1, read on the forward strand.
TCTTTACCTAACTCCCTTTTCTGAATTTTGGTGAATTTTTAAAGATTAATTTTTAGAATGTAATTTATGAAATGCTGATCACGTGGTTTCTTTTCTTTTTGTGATACTTTAAAATAATTTTGCGTTACGTGCATAACAACGAAATAAATTGACAAAAGAAATATTAAAATACGGTAAAAGATAAAATTTAACCACTAGACTAACTGAGATGGGAGTTTTTTAAGAATGCAGTTCAAATTTGTATGTTTTAACACAACTTTCCGGGCTCTGCTTTTTGTCCTTTATTATTTGCAGTTTTTCTTATCGCTTGAACCGATTTACAATTTGCTTTTTCTACGGTTTTAGGCTTTAGGAAAATTAAAAACCGAATTACAATTCGCTTTTTCAACGGTTTTTGGCCTTGGGAAAATTAAAAACCGATATGGTTTTTGGTCTGTCGACAATAAAAAACCGAATCACCAAAGTAAGGAAAATAGGCTTCATGTGAAATCGCGCCTTACTTTGAATAAATAAAGGGGATAATGCATCTTGCTCTTTACCTCTTGGGTGATGTAGAAAAAAGTGCGTCTCTTGGGTGTTGTGGAACAAACTGAGCTTTTAAGGGAAAAATAAATAATAAAGGCAAATGTAAATTATAAAACTTATTTCTAATTAAACAGTGGATCAAACAAATCTAATTAAATCTAATTAAACAGTATCTAACAAATATAATTAAGCAGTAAACTTATTCAATCCAAACGTGCGAATCACGCAACACTGTGTTATTAATTCTCAATAAAATCAGACGTATAATCAGACGAAGGTCCGCAAGCTCAAAGTTTCTTTCTTTCTTATTGTTTGTATATCATTTCAGTAGAAACGCGCTAAGCGCAATTTGTCTAGCCAGATGAACATGAAGAGCGAGGGGTGCAGCCCAGTATTTTTTTGATGGAATGCATCAAAATTTTTATATCTATATATCTACCCGGGCATCGCCGGGCAATAATGCTAGTATACATATATATATATATATATATATATATATATATATATATATATATATATATATATATATATATATATATATATATATATATATATATATATAAATATATATATATATATATATATATATAAATATATAAATATATATATATATATATATATATATATATATATATATACACATATATATATATATATATATGTATGTATGTATGTATGCATATATATATATATGTGTATATATATATATATATACACATATATGCATATATATATATATATATATATATATATATATATATATATACATATATGCATATATATATATATATATATATATATATAAATATATAAATATATATATATATATATATATATATATATATATATACACATATATATATATATATATATGTATGTATGTATGTATGCATATATATATATATGTGTATATATATATATATACACATATATGCATATATATATATATATATATATATATATATATATATATATATATATATATATATATATACATATATGCATATATATATATATATATATATATATATATATATATATATATATATATATATATACTAGCTGAAAACCCGCACTTCGCTACGGAGTACATTCAAAGTAAAAACATCGGTCAATGTATGCAATTAATGCCAATATATATATATAATAAATATGACGATCAATGTATATAACTGATGTAAAATATATATATATATATATATACACAGTGCGTCAAATAAGTTTTAAGACTCGTCCCAGAGCGCAGGTTGTAAAGGCGCTGTGAGTGTAAATCCATATGCATCATAACGTCCATCGTCTGCTGGCACACTGCTGACAAGTTGTGCGCATTTCCTTAAGTACTTGAGAGAATGCAAGCGTTTATTGCAGAAGTGAATATTTTTCATGTTGATTTTTTAAGATGGAGCAAATAGCTGTAATTAAATTTAACACAAAACTTGGTAAAAGTACTTCGGAAACATACCAACTCATGAAACAAGTTTACGGTGACTGTTGTTTAAGTAGATGAAATGTTTTTGTGTGGCACAAACATTTTTTGGACGGAAGAGATACGGTAGAGGATGATCAGCGTAGTGGAAGACCAATTTCATCTAGGAGACTTGAAGTTATGGAGAAAGTATGAAATTTCGTAACAAAAGATCGCTGTGCATCACTGAGAATGATGGAAGACTCTTTAAACATCAACAAAGATACAATTCGAACCATCCTGCGTGAAGATTTGGCAAAACAAAAGTGTGTGCTAAATTTGATCCACACACTTTAACCCCTTAACAAAAAGCAATGAGAAGTACACATTGCGGAGACATTATTTCAGCCGCTGAAAACGATCCAAACTTCTTGGAAGTCCATTGTTACAGGTGATGAAACCTGGTGTTACCAATATGATCCTGAAACAAAACGAAAAAGTGCGGAATGGAAGTCACCAAATTCACCAAAAGCAAAAAAAACAAGAAAAGTTCCATCCAAAATCAAAACCATGTCCATTACATTCTTCGATAGTAAAGGTATTATCCACAAAGAATTTGTTCCAACTTGACAAACAATTACAGGTCAATACTACTTAGCTGTTTTAAAGCGTTTGATGGCCAGAAATCGTCGCATTCGTCGAGACTATAGGACTGAAAGAAGTTGGTGTTTGTTACACGACAATGCACCCAGTCACACCTGCCTTATTGTTAGTCGATTTTTGGCAAAAAATAATGTCTGTGTGTAGAACCATCCACCGAATTCACATGATTTAGCTACCTGTGACTACTCCTTATTCCCAAAATTTAAATTAAGTTAAAAGGGTGGTATTTTGAAGATATTTCGACCATACAAGAAGCTTCGACGCGTGCTTTGCAGATCATTCCACAAAGTGATTTACAACAGGCTTTCGATTCATTATTAAATCGCTGTAAAAAGTACATTGAAGCCGGAGGGTCCTATTTTGAATAAAAAACCAAAACAGGTATTAATTTCTTGTTTCCATTTCTTTTTACAGACCCAGTCTTAAAACTTATTTGACGCACTGTGTATATACGAGGGTTATTCGGAAACTAAGGTCCGTTTACTTATAAAACAGAAAACATTACAGATTTTTTTCAAAAACTTTATTTTTTAAATTCCTTACATGTGTCTCTATTTTTCTACATAGTTTCCATATTTTTTTAAACATTTGTCATAAGGTTCTACAAGCTTCTGTATGCTTAAGTCGTAGACGTCTGCCGCCTGTGAGGATAACCAGTCTTGAACTGCTTCTTTCACCTCGTCATCTGTGGCGAATCTCTTGCCGCCGAGAAACTCTTTTAGGTAGCGGAATAAGTGAAAATCACTCGGCGATAAGTCTGGACTGTACGGTGGGTGGTCAATCTGTTCCCATCCAAAAGATCTGAACAGATTTTGGGTGTTCCGGCTCTTATACAGAATCTTGCCGTTGATGCGTGGATGCCCAGAGTGCTTGATTTCTGTTTGTTTTTTGTCTATATTCGTATTATTTTTATCTATCTCTGTTGGATTATTTATGATGCTTATCTAGATAGTACTTTAATCTTAAAATGTGACTGGATTGATTTATGTAAATTTAATATTTTTGAAAACTACCTCTTTAATGGCTTATGTTTCTTTAAACAGATAAAGGGTATACCTTTGGGAAATAGCTACTCTAGTGCAATTGCAAACCTATTCTTACATTTTTACGAAACTAAATTTCTTAACTCAAATAATGTCACCGTATTTAGATATATTGATGATCTCATAATTTTTAACTGCAACGATTTGGAATTTCTTAATCAAATCTACCCAAAGGAACTAACTTTAAACGGACTAACGATAATAATCTTTGTGCGACTTATCTGAATTTAAAAATTAAAATTCAAAATAGAGAAATAAATGATAAAAGGTTAGATTTTAACTTTGAGGTTATCACGTTTATCAATTTCCATAGCAACTTAAACTATAAACTTTATTATATTTTTTACTCACAACTTTACAGAATAAAAAACATATGTAACAACGCTGGAGATTTTTTGGAGGCATGTAACATTTTCGAGGAAAACTTAAGTAAAAACAATTTCCCTAAAAATTTCGGCAATTTAAAAGTTTTAAAAAAATGGCATTTAGACTCAGGAATTTTTAAAGATGTTTAGAATAGTATTTATGTTTTCATTTGGTTAAGCTGTAATGGGGGGTGGCGCTGTAGTAATGTTACAATGACGTAACTTCTAGGATAGAATTGGCTGCTGTTTCGCCATAACCGTCACTTACGGAATTGGGGTGTGTATGCATCTTTTACTTTGGTTTAGGATTATCTGTGTGCTTGCATGTACGGTGCGTTGAGCCCATACTGTAAGTTGTGTTTGTCTTTTCATTTATTTTCTTTTTGACTTATTGCTTCCTTGGGGGACTTGGGGCCTTGGGATGTCTTTTGGGCTTACCTGCATCCTATTCAGAAAGTTCCCCTTGAGGTAACTGATTTGGTTAAGCTCCCTGATGACGAGACCTGTCGGTTACCTCTATGTTGTTTTATGGTTCAGTTCCGGCTCTTATGCAGAATCTTGCCGTTGGTGCGTGGATGCCCAGAGTGCTTGATTTGTGTTTGTTTTTTTGTCTATATTCGTATTATTTTTATCTATATCTGTTGGATTATTTATTTGTTTTTTTCATTATGGGGATATGAAGCTTCTGCGCTATCCTCTATTGAAAATGTTTTATGTTTTCTTTGCAGGTTATGTTTTATGTTAAAGTGATTTAACAGTCTATGCTTGATTTTTAATTTTTGTTTATTTATACTGTTTATATTTTACATAAAAAACCTTATATAATAAATATATGGGTATATAAAGTATTTGCTTATTTTATAACTAATCGTAGAACACCACGCACACATCATATCTGATACTGAACTGAGCGTCTTACTTAGGTAAGGGAAATTAAAATTAAAAAGACGTTACAAAGGACGTGATTTTAAAATTTAAAAGTTTGGTTGCGGGAGATGCGAGATGTAAGTAAATGTAAACAAATGAGCGAGTTCCCGCTCGTCATCTAGCGGTAGAGAAAATGTTTACAGTTTTCCCGCACGCTTCTATGGGCGCGGTGGCCCGGTTGGCAAAGGCTCCACCACCGTGTACAGTAATGGCGGCTGGTGCACGAAAAATCTGTCGTGGCTGCAATGTCCTCCAAGTTCTCAAATTTACCTCTGGAGGTGCGGGTTCAAGTGTTCCGGTCTCGTCACTTGACTCAGTTCAAAATTACGGGACCGGTCCTCTATTCAAGTCGGACTCTGACCCTTGTGGTGCTGTTTAAAACTGGCCCGATAGCCGTTATGGACTTGAATTGACAATATACTGTTGGTCAACGGCCATCAGTCACACACACGCACGCTTTTCCTATAGACTTTATATGTTAACATTGCTGCCCTGACATGCCTGAACCGTTGCCACAATCACATTTCCCTCATCGATTGGCACATCTTCATGGTATGACCATTATTTTGATACCCCCTAGCATATTTTTACGTTCAGCCGTTCTCTCAAATGAGGTCTCAAAGTAAAAAGACTTACAGATATAATGTACAGATAGTCAAAAAAAATTAACAAATGCTCTATTTGCTTAAAAGAAAATACCTCGCTTTTTATACAAAACTAGCTGAAAACCCGCACTTCGCTACGGATTACATTCAAATTAAATACAACGGTCAATGTATGCAATTAATGCCAAAAATAAATAAATATATATATATTTATAATAATACGACGATCAATATATACAATTGATGTAGAGAAAAATATATATATTTATAAGAGAATCGTAAGGGATATTTTTATACACAAAATAATGTCCAATCGTCTGCCGCATTAGCAAGAAAAAAAATATTTTTTTGTCTATTTAGTTGTTATGCACGTGACGATAAATTTATTTAAAGTACCAGAAAAAGAAATCACGTGATCAGCATTTAATAAATTAAATTCTAAAAATTAATCTTTAAAAATTCACCAAAAATCAGAAAATAGAGGTAAAGATTCGAAAAAGATTTCATTTTAAAGGAATTTTTATGATCTTTCTTGTGATATAAATTTTATAACCCTCAAATTATTATTTTAAATGCAAACTTAAAAACAAGTTACTAAAACAGCTTAAAAATTTAATTTAAAAAAATCTAAGAAGAATTTTTCAAAAATCTCTCCCCTACACTATAAGAAGAATCGCCATGCAAAATTTCAGCCCTTTAGGTCCAGCGGTTTGGTCTGTGCGTTGTATGTCAGTCAGTGAGTCAGTTACGGAACTGTTTTATACAGGGTGTCCCAAAACGACCGCATAAACTCTGCACAGCTAGATTCCTCGTTGGGAGTACATAAAAACTGCCCAAAGAAGCGTTCCTGTACGATCCATAGTTTACGAGAAAAATACGAAAAACAAAGTATGACGTCACTGCCAGTGCAAGAAAAAACACTTTATTGAATATATCAACAGCATGCACAATATAAAGCAGATGTTCAAAGTGTCCGCCTTGCATGTCGAGGCAGGTTTGAGCACGCCGTGGAATGGCTGTCATCACACGTTGCAGCATCGCGGGGTCCACCGACATACAAGCAGTACCACCAAGTACAAGCAGCATGCAGACGAGCAACTAAGTCCATTTGTGTTGTCACTACGTCTCGATACACCAGTTCCTTGAGATTGCCCCATAGGAAAATATCCAACGGTGTAAGATCTGGCGTACGTGGCAGCCATAGAACCGGACCCCCACGTCCGATCCAGCGGCCGGGGTATTCCATATCCAGCCAACCACGTACAGGAGCACAGAAATGCGCCGGAGCCCCATCATGCTGGAACCAAAGTCCCTGTATTGCCGCTAATGGTATGTCATCGAGGAACTCGGTTAAGACCTCATTGAGAAACACCAAGTACGACTGTCCCGAAAGCCGTTCAGGCAACAGATATGGTCCAAGCAGGCGATCCCCGAGTATGCCGGCCCACACGTTAAGAGACCAACGTTCCTGATGTTTCTGCTGCCGGATTGCATGCGGATTGACCTGGGACCACATATGGCTGTTGTGATGGTTGAATACCCCATCACGAGTGAAACATGATTCATCAGTCCACAGGATATATGCAATGAAACCATTATCTGTGTTCTTTTGCTGCAACAGCCATTCACAGAAGGCCACGCGTTTCTGAAAGTCATCTGGTTTCAGACCTTGCACGGTTGTGTACCGAAATGGGTGTACCCTCTCAGACCGTAAAAGCCTGTGCACAGTACTTTTACTTGAAGTCATCTCACGGCCTAATGCGCGTGTGCTTACCTCGGGTGTCTCTTCTACCCGCTGCAGTATTGTATCCGCCTGTGCTACCGTCAGGCCGCTCCGCGGTCTTCCAGTATCGTGAAGATTGGCTATTGGCAAGATGCTTTCCGTATTTCGCAGTCTGTCGTCCAGCCTACGGATGACGTTGACATCGGGAGGACGGCGGGACGGATATCGACGGGCATACTCCTTAACAGTTCGTAAGGCATTTCCATTACATCGGCCGTACATCAAGTACATGTCGCAGTAGTCACGAACGGAGTACATGGCTACCATACGAAGACTACCGGTAGCTGCAAGATGCAGCCTTTTAAATACCAGTTCAACGGCGGCTTAACGTCATTCCATGGCGCGCGCGTATGCATGACGCGATATGCGCGGCGAATGTTTTAAACATTATCGTCTGGAAAGATATGCAAATATTGTTGTTGATATGTCCAATAAAGTGTTTTTTCTTGCACCGGCAGTGACGTCATACTTTGTTTTTCGTATTTTTCTCGTAAACTATGGATCGTACATGAACGCTTCTTTGGGCAATTTTTATGTACTCCCAACGAGGAATCTAGCTGTGCAGAGTTTATGCGGTCGTTTGGGGACACCCTGTATATATAGACTAGTATTTGAAAGTAGCGCACCCAGAATCCGATTGTAGGTTTCAATGTAGGATATGGGGTTGCGGAATGCGGAGTGTTTACCGTTTCAGTTTAAGGGGAAAGGTTAATACTCTCCCTCAGGCTGGGGCGGGGGGGGGGGGACAAAATCCCCGGGTCCCGGGCTTTCAGGGGGCGCGGTTAAAATAAGAGTTGACTAAAAAAATTTATACAATGTTCAAATATTGAGTAAGGAGGGGGCCCGCTGTATTATTTTGCCCCGGATCCTGGCTCAACTGCCCCGGGCCCTAGCTCAGCTGACGGCGACCCTGCTCTCCCTAACTGCCCTGTTTCCTCTTTAGAAAGTGTTTGCAGTTTTTCAGGTAACATGGGCAAAAATATTTTGTCTGTGAAAGGTCAAAGGAAATTCCCATCTATGGTAAAATAATTCCTCTATAAAGAACCTGAAAATCAAAACTAATTATAAATGTTTGAATGCAAAACAAGAAAGATAAAATGAAAACTTTAAATTTCTAAACATGGCACAAGAAAGGCCAAACCGTAGACCAGGGGTGTCCAACCTTTTAGCTTCCTGGGGCTGCACTGAATAAAGACGAATTGTTTTGGTTTCACAAAAATTTACCTAACATTTAAAATAGTTAATGAGTAAAAAAAGTATAGTAAATAGTTAACATATTTCCTTATAAATTTTATTCATAATTATAAAGATAACTATAGGAGTCATACTAATGCATCAATACCTGGGTCAATTGAAGTGGTTGCAATTCTCAGGGAGTACTCTCCCTTAAGGCCAGGACTCCACTTCACCAGAAACAGAAAACAGAACAGAAAACGGAATTTTTTTCTGTTTTCCGTTTCTGCTGAGATTCCGTTCTTTCTGTACTCTACTTCACCAGATTCCGCTCAGCTGGCGCCATCTGTCGTCGTTTTTTGTTTTTTTTTGTTTATTGTTTTACATTGGCTGTGATTCGGACATAAAATACTTAAGCTCAAGAAAGTATGGAAAACGACACAGATTTTGCTATGGCGAGTTTGCACTTCCTAAGTCTGCTGTCTTTAATTAGTACCTCTGAAGCCAAAAAAAAAAAAAAAATAGAACATCGATTCTGGGTTTGAAAGATTTTCCAAGAAAGGGAAAAACATGGTATTCACAACATCTTAATTAGAGATCTTCGAACTACCGATCAGGAGTTCTGAAAAAACAGTCTTGTTGAAAAAACAGTAGTGCATAACAAATAGTATGTAATAGAAATTTCGACAAAATATTTCTGAGGGTTTTAGTTGTCATGTTTAGTGTATATCATCTCTATAACATTTGGATAGTTAAAAATATCAGACCTTTACAAAGTGACATCTTAGGATTACAAATCAGTTTGCACTAAATCAACTAATAATTTGGAATTTCTGAGCAATAATCTCCCACACTGCTCTTTTCATCTGTATATTCTTATAATCTTTTGAAGATTTATCAAATAACTTCATAAATAAACGCTTCCATGTCAAACCGAGACGCCATTGCTGTTGTGTGTTTCGTGGATCAAGACGCATTCCTATTGGCTGTCATACACGCGGAATCCGCGGACGGAAACAGAAAAGTTCAACATTTTCAACTCTGCTTTCCGCCGTCATTCTGCTGGGCAGAAGCGGAAAAAACCGGAAGTGCGTAGATTTTCCGATTCTGTTTTCTGTTTCTGTCGCGTTTTCTGGTGAAGTGGAGTCCAGGCCTTACTGCCCTGTTTCCTCTTTTCTCAAAGCCGTTTCCTTTGTTCTCAAGATGTTCATCCGATATTTTGGTTCTAATCTGACTCTTAGCATGCTTCACTCTTGAAGATCGTTGATCACTCAAGCACATGCTTCCAAACATGATGACATGAATAACACATGACTGTGCATTTAGGGATATTTATCTCTGGACAAGTATGATTGATTAAATGTCTAACAAAGAGACTTGATAGAGAATTTCTCTTTAAGTTGCATGTCAGATTGCAACTCTATGCATTCTATGTGAAAATTTTCTCGCAGCATGTCTATATCGACTGTAAATGGAGTAGCAAAGATGCAAATGAATTGTTTATTTTTGCCGAAAGTGTCACGGTTCTAGTGTTAATCTTACAAGTCCCTCTTTTTTTGCCTATCATAGCTGGGGCAACATCTGTAACTATACCAGATATGTTAGCAAGAGTTTGTGAGAATCGCATCAACGTTTTCTTCCCTGCTTGATATAAATCTCTCGATGTTGTCTTGTCTAACTAATTAAGCTATTTCTTCAGTTACAATAAGCTTGTCATTTATATCTCTAGAAAAAGGGTAAATTTAGCCTTGTCAGTAGCATCAGTACTTTCATCCATCGACAAAGAGTAAAAGTTAAAACTAGAAGCCTTACTTTTTAAATCGTTTTCGATATATTTCCCAAATTCATCAATTCTCCTGGATGAGACAAAATGTGCGAGACAACAGGCTCTCTGACAATATTTATAATGGCCTTGTTCGTGAATGTATTCATAAGATCATGGAGATTGTGTGTTCATGGTGTTTAATTTTTTATACTAATTTTAATATCATTACAAATATGAAGTGTTGAATGCAGGGCCCGATTTAGAAAATTCTGGACTATAGGCACAAATCGGGATGGATACCCTTAGCACTGATGTAGGCGTAAAATTTCCAAAGTTGACACACAAAAAAAATAATGAATCATTGTGAAAGTACCATTTTACCAAGAATTGGCTATTTGAAGCGTAGAAGCCTAAAACATTATCAAATAACAAAAAGCAATACAACATATTGTAGCGTACTGGATGTATGGATGTATGGTCTTATTTTTCCAAAGACCCCACAGAGAGCTTGAGTGAAAGTGAGTGTTCGCCTATGCAGAGTTTCGTTTTTGTGTGGATTCGTGCTGCTGTCAAGATTTTCTGGAAGTTAAAGTGTCAACAGTGTGAGCTGTGTTGTGAGATGACCCTTGCTCTGTTGCCTGCAAAATCTGTAAGTACTGCTTTTAGATGCTCAAAGTTTCATTGGTTTTTTTGGATAGGTATTTTTCGGAAATACAAGTTGTAGTTTTAAGTTGTGATGAATTGCTTGAAAAATACATATCAGTGCAATTGTTTTGTGGGGACAAAAATAGAGTGTCTTGTATTTTGTTATATATAACGTGTGAATTGCTTACTAGCGATGTTGCTGTATGAAGTGGTAGTAATTCTTATGGAGGGTTAAAACTACCCTGGTTGTATTGTTTAAAATGTTTAAAAAAAATAGATACAATGGTATTTTTTTTCTCGATAATTTTTTGAAACAGTTCTTATTGAGTTTTTTTTATATGTGTGGGTAATCTACCTGTTGCAAACTGTTTGTTTAAAAAAATAGATACAAGTGGTATTTTTTTCTCGATAATTTTTTTGAAACAGTTCTTATTGAGTTTTTGTTATATTTGTGGGTAAGCTACCTGTTGCAAACTGTTTGTTTATAAAAAATAGATACAGTAGTATTTTTTTCTCTCGATCATTTTTTAAAAGCATGTATTGAGAGTTTTTGTACGTTAACTAACGTTGTTAATTTGAAGGTTCTAATTGTTTTCAAACGTCAACTAAACTAGTGCCTTTGTGTGTTCGATATACAAACTGTATATTCCGGTTAATGCTTGTAGCGGTATAAGTGTTGATTAACGTTTGCTACTTGGTTATTAATTGTGTTTTTTTTAAAAAAAGGTTGACTATACTAGTGCCTTTGTGGAAAATATACAAGCTGTATATCTCAATTATAGTAGCGGGATAAATGATAAATTAACGACTTGCTAGGTAGAAGTATTTTTCGTGTGTTATCGAAGGTTAAAAAGGTTAAACTGTGTTCCAAAAACATGTTTTGATTTTGGAAAAGTTATTGAATTTTTGAAAAGTTAAGCTAAGTGTTATATATGAAATTTTTGGTATTTTGTTTATGTGTATGATTCCATTGTAAAATACTTGGTTTCACGAAGAAAATTTAATTGAAGGTGTTTTAGTTATTTGGAGTTTTTTTTTAATTTTATTTTCCTGATTTGTACTTATAAATTTGTGATTGATACAGTGTATAAAAATGGCTTACCTTAGCAGGGGGAGAAAAGCAGATTTGAAAATTTTGACAATGAGGTTGGGTCAACAGCCCTCCCCAGATGCTTTAATAATCCATCTAAAGAAATTAATCGAGAGTAGTCCAAATTATGAGGAGAAATTTGTTAGGGGTCTTTTTGAGACCATTTTGCAAGATAGGTTACGGGAAGAAGAGGAAAAAAGGGAGAAAGAGGAAAGAGATAGGATTTTGGCTATGGAGAAACAGGAAAAAGATAGAGGTCTGGAATTACAACAATTGCAGATTATGTCTCAGGCCCGTTTGGCGACCCCAGAATATGGTAAGGGAAACAGGGAATTATGATTCTGAGCAAATGGAAAAGGGGAAGAAGAGTCAAGTAAACTCTGCAGATATTTCGCAAGCGGAAAAGCCGTCCGGGGGAAAAATAGGTTCTCAGTCAAAGAAGAAAGGGGTAGATTTTTGCTGTGAAAACAGTCGTGGAGCGGACCCTGCTCCGCGAATTTGTGTGGAGGGAAAGGAGGTATTGGTTTACGGTTTCGAGAACGCAGACAAGGGGAGCGTAGTGCGGGAGGTTTTGAAATCGGTGGAACGCGGGACTGAGATGGTTTCGTAGTCCGAACACGGCCAGAGGGGGGGGGACAAAATTCCCCCTTAAGAATTACGGTCGAACAGATCCAGGAAGGAAAATTTACTGTTAAGGCAGGAGGTTGATGAACCCGATGAACACGACTCACGTTTGAAAGATAAAAACGAAGACTTAGGAGAATTGTTAGTGATCACGGAGAATTAGAAAATTTCGGAATGGAAAAGTGACTAAAGGATATGAGAGAAGATGGAGAACATGAGAGTAAAAGGGTGTTAAGTTTAGAAAGGAATTTGGGAGAGGAGATAGCAATAGAAATAGAGATCGCGAATTCAGTGGTCGTTTCAGAAGCTGAAATTTCGGTTAAGAGATCAAGGTTACCTGCAAGGGCCAAATTATCTAATCCTGAGAGTTCCGGTTTTTCTTTCGGGTTAGGAAGTAAACATTTTGCGTCGGGAGAGGTGATGAGGAAGTGCAAAGAGTTGATTTCGGAGGTAGATCGGTCGGGAGAGGATTTGATTGACTTGTATTTCGTTTCGGTTTGTAAGCCTGGAATGAGGTGCACTATGCATCCACCTGTGGTTCATATGGGCATCATGTTTTTGTATTTTTTAATTATTAGTAAGTGGATAGCCCATGTTGAAAATTCAGATTAAATACATAGGAGGTTGATTTACCTTATATTGCTTGTATGTGTTATTAAATTGATTTTTTTTATGCAATAGAAAGGTATATAATTGTTGTATTTTGGTGTGCGTATTTAAGTGTTTTTTATTATTACTTTTTGTGTCTTATCAGTGAATGAATATTGATTTGTGGAATTTAAGTGTTGTTATTGAGGATGACATCCCGTACAAAATAAATGCACTGAACGCGAATTTAATAGGTTATTAAATTTTCAAAATTTTGGTTATGTGCTTTGTTTAATTTTGGTTGAAACTTGAGTGTTAAAGGTGGTGCTGGCTATGTGTTTTTGTTTCAACTCCTCTGTATGCCGGTGCAAAAACTGTGATATTTGTGGTGTGGGTGTGGTCGACGGACAAGCCTGGTCGACGGACAAGCCAACTTTGGTCGACGGACTTGCCAAAACTTTTGTCCAAAACTCGACCACGACTTTGGTCTTGTGGTCGACGGACAAGCCAAAACTTTTTCTTCGCAGAAGAAAAAGTTTCCTTCAGCGTGGAGGAGCTGTAGCGTACTGGATGTATGGATGTATGGTCTTATTTTTCCAAAGACCCCACAGAGAGCTTGAAACATAGCTGCGTGTTTTTCAAGGAAAAGTGTTGCCTGTTTCCACCGGCTTTGAACACGTGGGGGGATTAAAAAACGTTTTCCCACAGATGCAGCCAGTAAAACTGTCGTCCTAACGATTCTGGAAAGCAATAAAGTTACGAAGGAACTGTCACCAGCGATTGCCGACCACCTGTCTGAGAGGGAGACGCTAGTTAGAACGCGGCTTGTACGGACGTGTGTTTTATAGGCTCCGTACGTTGTAAATCTACACGGAGTTAAATTGAATATGTTGTAACCTTAAATGTTAAGTTTATATGTTTGTAAATAAATTTCCTCGTTAAGTTTTTGTTTTAAAAAATTGGCCTTCGCTTTTTAATTAGGACTCTGTCTTTGCTTTGTTATGGATCCCATAGTAGTAATTTTTAAACAATGCCTCAGAGATTCGCCTTAAACATTTGTCGTGACGCTACAATATTAACTTCATCATTAAAATACCAATACAATGCAACCAGAAAAACTTATTAATCTCTTATATACACTATAACATACATATGAGGAATTATACATATAACTACACATATGATGAAATTATCAGTCAAATTTGAAAGGATGTATAAAAAATTGCTATTGAAAAAGGTTAAAAAAAATTTTAATTGGTAATTTTTTCTTTTAAAATAATTTTTTTTTTTTTTTTTGGGGGGGGGGGCAACATTCGGGGGCCCCTAGGCCCAGGCCTACTGGGCCTAATGGAAAATCAGGGCCTGGTTGAATGTGTAAAAATTTCACATTTCATTTTTGTAATAAATTAATTTACAGAAATCGGATACGGAATTTTGTATAGAATTAATTCAAATGCTGTATTGTCGGTTTGTTGAAGGAACAAAACGGGATCTGTAATGACCGTCTGCCATCATCGCCGAGGCGGACTATTGATATTTTATTTTCGCTTTGAGCTATCTTATTGGGCCGCACTAATACTTACTTTGGGCCGCATGCGGCCTGGGGCCGCGGTTCGACACCCCTGCCATAGACTATTAGATTCGTATAGAGTCTAAGGGTGTAAGCTACAACCTCTGATTAAATTAGCTCAGCTGAAGTAGGAAGGTAAAAAATTCATAAATTTATAAAAACTAAAACAGTATTAGGGAGGTTAGGTATTTGTAAGACTAAGACTCCAAATATTTATGCAATTTGACTTTGGCTTCGTTATGTGTTCGGAGGAGCAAAGAAACGTATTTATTTTCCTTTGCATTTTTAACTATTGAATATAAATGGAAAAAAAATGTAAGCATATTTTTTAAGATTTTAAGTATTTTTTTTCATTTGTCAAAAACAATTTTTGTCATTATTAGATCTAAGGCTTGTAAAATTCAGTTATCAGACAACGATTTGAAGTCGCTTCTCAATTTTATTAATTTGTCTAAAATTATACACAATTTCCATACCTTCCTTCGCCGCTGGCTTAGGTATCCATTCCGGATGTAACCGCTAGTTGTGCGAAAAAAATGGCTTCCACGCCAGAGCAAGTTGTATGTACTCCGACTTTTGTTTTTCCTACAGCTTTTCCAGGTATCTTTTTCTCTTGTTTTTATTACTCTCAATGCATTTTGTTAGAAACTCTTACTCATTAAGATTTCCATTTTGGTATATTTTGTTTCAGTATTTTAAAATGTTGTTTCTTTGTGTTTACCGCGGACCCCTGCTGAGTTAAACAGTAGAATCTCCGCTAGCCCAAAGCATTGTGTTGTTATTAATATTTACGGGGTATTTATAATACTATGTTTTAACCTCCTAGATGTCATTTCGCGTTTTACTGTGATTGATAATTTAAAGTGCACTGATGTTTAACTACAGTTATGTTATATTTACTAATGTGCTGTTATATTTGACAGCCTTTGTTCGTTTTATTGTAGCTGCGCCGTATCGTCTCGTACATTGATATTTGATTGTGGTTAAATGATTTAGAACTAAGTTTTTTTCCGTAAAAAATTTTCTACTTCTGTGTATTTGTAATGTATGCTTTAATTTCCTTTTAAAACGTACTTACAATTAACATATTTTTTACAGTTAATGGTTTCCAGCTTTGGAAAGAAGAACAAAAAGGTAGGTTTTGCATATTAATGTTCTATTCGTTTGGTGTGAATGTTTAGATCTTTGTAAAGTCAATGATAAAGCGATGTATCTGTCCATTAATTTTTTTTTGGTTTGTTTCTTGCGTAAATGAAACTTTGTTGTACTTCTGTATTTTTGAGTTAATTTCTAAAATGGTAGCAAATGCTTATTTGCTTAAGTTGTAATGGAGCAACCAGAAGTATTATTTTTAGAGTCCTAAAATAATAGAAATTTCATGTATGAGAGCAGCTCATGTAGTGATTAATCTTTGATATTCAAATACTTAATCTATATGGAACTTATTTCAGTTCTCTCCACAAAGTTACAAAATTTCATGGATGCATTAAACTAGTATACTTGTAAAAGTAATATTTTTAATACCGTAAGTAACTTTAAACAAAACACTTTTAAAAAAGCCCTATTTGATGTATTTAGACTTATTAAAAATGAGGGGTTAATCTAAAGATCTTAATCATAATGTTAATCATTAAGTAACAGCTTTGAAATGTTTGTAAAATAACGTATCTATATTGCATTAATTTCTGAAATTTCGTATTATAGTGAAAAAATATTTAGTTTGATAATTTTAATAAAGAGAACTGTAGCGTGAGTATTTTGAAATGTGCTATAACAGTTATTGGTTTTAATGTCAAAATTTTAAATATTGTTAACTGTGGAGAATAATCTGGTTTGGCATCTTTCTTCTTTTGTGAATGTTCTAAACACTGTCTTCTTGACAAAATGTTGAAAATTCTATAGTTCTGCTACCAGGCATGCATGGAAAGAAAAATCTATCACAATGTATGAAATTGAGGCATAGTGAGCTAACTATAGCTCTAAATTAGTCAGTAAAGCTGAAATAAAGCCTATATTGTTTTTAACTAGTTTCCTTTTATATTAGGTTAATATTCAATCTAAAGCTATTGGCTGCAATATTATATTTATATAAATATATAAAAAAAAGTATACAAATTTCCCTTTAAAATTGGAATATTGTTTGAAGTTGTGAGTGTGACTAGTTTTTCCTGAACATGTGCATTTTGTTGAATGAAGACTTCTGAAATAAAAAAATTACTTTTGCATGTGACCCATTAATAACAAGAAGTCGTGTGTAACTAATTGACGAAAGACTGGATTATTTCTCAAACAGCTTTGTCATTCATATACTGTGCTGTATCAACATGCATACTGACATTTGCCTATGTTTAAAAAAATCCAGAAAGTTTTATAATCCGCAAGTCCATAAAATCTCTGGAAAGGACAAATGAGGAGTTGTACAATGCTCTCGGATGTGGTATGTGGCTAAAATATTATGTAAACTCGTGTGGTGCTTATAGCTGTATGACTTAATTATTGTTTTCAAATAATCTTTTTAATAAGATTATTCTGAGTTCAATCATAAATGTATTTTATATAAAAAAAATTCATTAATTTAACTTTTTTAAATAAAACTGAGTGTGTGAAACGTATCTAGTTCTAAGCCAATGGATTGGTGAGTCACATATAATAGTGATAGAGGTATGTAAATATATACATCTACAAACGAATTGTTACACTACAACATTATCTGATACTATAAAAAAAATAATTTGATGATCTTTGGAGGTGATATTTTTTGTAATAATTATTATTTTACTGTTGATAGCTGATAATAATGAATTTTAACTGTTATATTAACAAAGTAATTGCAGTTCATCTAAGTTAACCCTTTGTATCACATCTCTTATTTGAGAAATAATGTTCTTAAAATAAGATTGTCATTTTAAGCATATGAAAATAAAAAAAAAATTAACAAAAATGATATTTGTTGCATAACTGTAACAAATGCTAATTGAAACTTGGATGTTGAAATGATATTGCTTAATTGTGTTTGTTGCAGATATGCAGCATACTGAAACAAGGGGTTGACATTTTTTTTTCTATGTAAAGTCTTTTATATCTAATTTTCACTTGTTTTTCAAAAGTCAATAAAGTGTTTGCATGTTAATGACCTTCAATTATGCAAGATTCATATATATAAGTTCAAAGGCATGTCTAATATGCTTGCATTTTGAACTTAAATTAAACTTTTTTATTTGTGCAAATATGTACTTTTTGTAATTTTTAAAGTAGTTGTATAGTTATGTGCATGCTAAATACTTGTGTAACATCTTATTTTATTTGTTTCACATTTTGCATGTTTAAAGCTGCTTTGTGTCATATCCTTTGATTCATGTGTAAACCGTATTTTCATATATATAAAACATGAACAGTTATGTAGCTGTAGTTGCATCATTGGTTATCGATGATGAATGATAGTTCTTTATGCAAAATGTGAGACATCATCTGGCTCTTTTAAGTTTCTTCAATTTTAAGTCCAAATTTTAAATTAAAACATAAGATGTTAAGCAAGCACCCTTACTGTTCTGTGAAATTAAGTATGCACTAGTCTGATACACAAGTATATTTCTTCCAGATGTTTTGACTCTCTGCAATAGTCCAACCCCTTGGCCTGATTACAGAGGTATATTAAATTTTCTAATTGATGAGTTTTTTTTAATAATTTTTTATTATCAAAGATTTCATTTCATAAGTTACTTTTTTTCTTTATGAAATATTTCTCTTTCAATAAAATATTAATTAAAAATTAAGTTTTGTTTTTTCATAAATTAAATGTATGTTTGTATGCGTGAAGTATGTTTATATGCATAATTTATTTTTATGATGAATCATGTAATAAAGATATTTATTTTGGATAATAGCAATATGCATAAAAATTTCATTAAACAATCTTACTAAGCTATACCAGAGATTTGTTCATGTTCTGATCTGTAAAGTAGTACAACCTTTTTTATCCCATAGTAAGTTAATCTGCCTGTATTCAAAGTTGATTAGCATAGCAGGCTGCAATTATATGAGGCTGGGTTAAAATCCTTGTAAGGAATTCAAATTCCTATTCTGCTACCTTATAGTAAGCTATGTCTATTGATTGATTTCTTACTTTATAAAGTAGCCAAGTTCATGGTGTATATTGTCTGCAGGATAAATTGCCAGCTGCATAGAGATATAAAAAATAAATGAGTTAAAGAGATTGTCATTGTCTTACAGTTTGAAGAGCTGGAGTGGAATTGTGGCTCTTTAGTTTATAGATTTTAGGAAATAATCTTGCAGTTAATGTCAAAGTGATGTTTTCATTAAATCTTACCCATGAGGCTTAATTTTTGTTAGAAATAAATTTAATGCTTCAAATCAAATTTTATTTGGTTGTGAGGTTTTTTGATCAGAATGTTTTGCATGTTTTGTGCATGTTTATGATTTCTATTTTTGTTTCATAGTCTTGGTGTCGCAGTTATGGGTTTCCTTCCCTGCTTTCATCTGCTTTTTAAATGTTTTCAATAAACAAAGAATCTATAGGAAAGCAATTCACATAAAAGTTTTATTTGCATTAGGTGTATAATTGGAAGTTACTGATTATGTAGTTTTTTAAACTTGATAGGTGAAAGAAAAGGTTCCTTTTATCTTACTAATTTTCCTGAAGTTCAGTTTGGTAGTGAATCTGTGGTGCTGTAATCGTCTATCACAGGGATGGGCAAATAGTGGCCTACAGGTCACATGCAGCCCGCTAGATTTTTTTGTGGCCTGACAAGACACCCAGAAAAATTTGGACAGCCAGAATAACTGACAATATTTTATTTAATTTATATTTATTGATTTTTATGATACAATTTATACCTTTTTTTGAAATGCAAAGTTAACTAATAAATACAATAATTTTAAAAGGTGTGGCCCTTCACTAACCTTCGCTTACACAAAGTGGCCCCCGGGCCTAAACAATTGCCTTCCCCTGGTTTATCAGATAAACTGATTGGTTAGATTGTCCCTTCAGAAAATGTTGATGTTCAGGTTATCAAAGGAGATACCATGAAGCCTTTCCTAGGGTTCTAATTTATATTTTACTGGTTTGTTTTGTTAAGG
This sequence comes from Dolomedes plantarius, assembly GCA_907164885.2. Classification (NCBI taxonomy): domain Eukaryota; kingdom Metazoa; phylum Arthropoda; class Arachnida; order Araneae; family Dolomedidae; genus Dolomedes; species Dolomedes plantarius. Next base: position 41,985,938 of record OU015491.1, read on the forward strand.
CAAAACAAATTGATCTTGTAGGTAATTATAGTCTGATGAGTCTCAATAAAAATGGCTAGTGTAAGGTAGTGTTTATAATTTCTAAATGATAGAAAAGTTTGCATTTGTAAAAAATTATATATTTTTCCATCTATGAACAATGTTTTGTTGATTAAAACTATAGTATTATAAGAAAGAGTGGTATAAATTCGAAGATGGTAAATATTTCATATATAGGAAATTGGCATTATTCTTACAGTTCATTTTGTTTACTTACTGTTTTAATTGGATGGATTTTTTAAAAAATTATTTCTTTTTAATCTTGTCTCTTTTATTAGGGTTTTTTTTCTATTGTTGACCCAATACCTGCTGAGTAAGATAGATTTACTTGTTCTTATATGCTCTCATTTAAACATGACATTTTTTTACCATACAAATTGTTTGTACAAGCTCGGTTATGTTGATGAAAATGTGTTTCAGATCTGAAGTACTGTGAATTTTTTTTTTCCCTAAATCATTTTATATCTCAATATACTCTTTCACCTAAAGTATTTCAGTATCATTCATGTGAGAAATTGCACAAATCTTAATATATATGTTGATAGGTAAAATGTTCACAGTATACCTAGTTAGGACATCTGTGTTTATAATTAGGGTTTTATTAAATTTCTTTCTTAGGGGAAAGGGAGGGGAAGGAAGACAGAATATTTAATATCTCAATGTAGAATGTGTAAACTGTCATCTTCATAGCTATGTGATTTACTGTTCTATATGTATATATGCTAGTCTAAATTTTATTTTTATGTTCTTTCAATTAGATTGAAAATTAACTGTATTTTATTGTTATTTTTTTCTCTAGAAAAAGAAAGTTTTTATTAAGTGAAACACATTTATCTTTACAGAACTTTATTTTTTTATTTTTCTCTCTTAGGCTTTGATCCTCGTTCACATCTAGCTAATTTCCATGTTGCTGCAGCTGCTACACAATCTCAACCTTTGCAGCATCCTGATGATGCTTCAAAGTCAAAAGGAGGAAATAGAGGAGGTGGTTTGAAAAATCATATTTCTAACCAAAACGATTTTACAGCTGCTAGAAATCTCTTGGTTGCTGCTGCATCTGCCCCTCCAGCATTTCCAGGAATTGATTCTGGATTAAAAATTCCAAACCCTAGTTTGGATAAACAGTCACAGTCACAGCAGCCTCAGCCATCTCAGCAGCAGCAACAACAACAGCAGCAGCAGCAGCAACAACAACCTGCACCTCAACAACAGCCGCCTCAGCAACAAGGTCAGCCTCACCCACAACATCATCATCAATCCCATGAAGATAATGCTCTTGTTGAGCAGAAAGATAGATCGTGGCCTTGTCCCTCTTGTAAAGTTCCCTTTAAACAAGCATCAGAATTACAAGCTCATTTATCAGCTCATACTAAGGGTGAAAAAACGGTACCATGTGACATTTGTGGAAAATTTTTTGCCTCGGGCGATAGGGTTAGGATTCATGTAAAAGCAGCTCACGGTGAAAAGTCATGCTCTTGTGAAATATGTGGTAGTGGTTTTAGTTACCGATGTAAGTTGCTAGATCACATGCGAACTCATACTGGTGATAAGCCTTTTCATTGTGATGTGTGTGGGAAAAGTTTTTCTCAAAAAAATCATCTTACTCGTCATTCCATGATCCATACTGGTGAACGTCCATATCCTTGTGATTTTTGTGGCAGAGGATTTTATAGAAAGGATAAATTAACTAGACATAGACGAATTCATACAGGTGAGAAAATTTTGTAATGCCTATTGTCGTGTTGTTTCTCTTGCATTTGTAATATTTGAGCTTTCTGTATGCATATTCAGCTTTCCATATTTCTTTGTCATTTAAATTTTGTACTTCAAATGTGTGCTTATACAAAATTGCTCACCTGGAAAAAAACTAGGATAAGCTTGAATTATATTGTGACATTTAGAAGCATCTGAAACTAAAGATGCTAATTGATCGTAATACCTTACCTTATCATTCAAATTTATGTCATAGCTGTCAGCCATAGAATGCCATAGTTTATGATCAATGGTAGCAGTTCTTCCAACTGCCACATAATTCTGTGGAGTTATCGCAGATGTTGATATGTTCGAAAAATTCAATTTTATGTTTTAAGTTGATATGGCACACTAAAAAGTGGCTCTTCAATATGGCAAAAGCTGGTGGTGGAATTGTGAAACAATACTAAGTTATTTGTAATTTGGCAAAAGTTTTCTTTTTTTCTCAATCCACCCTAAAATTTTAGCCCCTAATTGAAAAAAATATTTGGATTGAAAAACTTAATTGAGCAATTTTATATTTCACAACAGTTTCTTTTTTAATTTGCTGAAAAAATAACATACACATCTGTCATAACGCCACAGAATTGCTTTTTGTCTTGCCCTGAAGAAAAGGAACTAGTATTAATATAATATGTATGTGATTGTTTTTTCTTCAGGAATTTTACTCATTGTTTATTACTTTTATGACAAGATAGTGAACAGTTATTTTCCTTTCCCAAAAATGTGCAATTACCTAATTTACATTAAGAATTTAAAACTATCCCTTGCTGAAATTCTCACGTGTAACCAAATTATCAGGGAATACCTTTGCCTTATAATTTATTCTAAAACTGTAGTAATCATGTTTATAAAATGAGATTAAAAAATATTTTAAGTTTGAATAGTTGTTTTTTCCTTGCTGCATGTTACTAGCAATTGGTGTTTTAAATTTTAAGACTTAAAGGTAAAGTTTATTGATTTTTCAAAGCTGTTTATTAAAGAGATCCCAAAGAAAATATTTAAGTGCAAAACATTTTTATTATTTAACCTGCTTTGCTGAAAATGATGTCTAAGAACTTGGGAAATATTGTTTTGGTTTACCCGTATGTTTATCGATAATTTTTATTGCCCTTTATAAGACTTCTAGTCATGATTCCATCCAAATTATATGTTCAAAGTTGGGTGGCAGAAAGATGTTTAGTGAATGAGTACTCAATTTTTTAAAAAATTGTTAATTTTAGCAATCTTGTATAGGGTTCATAAGTTCACACTTTTCTATCTCTTGGTTTCTTTTAAAGATCTTTTTAGTTTTTTTTTTTTTAAATATATATGTATACACACACAAATATATATTTATATTTATTAAGTGACTACCTTTTTTTTATTTATCAGATATTGTGTTATAGTCTTATTTGGTGTTAGTTTTTCTTTAATACGACACCTGAAGTCGCAATTTCTGAATATTAGTTTCAAGCAGAAAACATGCCTTCTTCCTAGTTATGTGGAAAACTTGCAGTCTCTCCGCCCAACTAGTAGTTTTAATATATAGGGTTAAATGGGGTAAGTGAGAATGCAGAAACTCTAAAAAGAGGTACCCAAGTTCGAGTACTAGCCACAAAAAAAATCATAACTAATTAACCACAACACAGTTATTTTGAAAATACTCACTTATTCATTAAGAAATAAAGAATACAGATTAAATATATATCCCCCCTCTTTATTTTCTAATATTATAGTAAACCCTCGTTTATCTGGACTAACTGGGACCATAGGCAATGCTGGTAATATGGATAATAAGCAAAACACAATCCTTAACTAAGCAGACTTACCGTTTATTACGATAAAAAACTGTTTTGTAACAAAATTACATAGTATTGTTTACAAGACGTTAAAAAATATAAAAATAACTTTTCACATCATTTCTTAACAAAGAAATTGTTAGTCTAGTAGAGTTTCTTAAACTCAACATTTTATTACCAGAATTTATTGTACAATTTATGTAGGAACTGTACATTGAATGAAACTAAAAAGTGAATATTTGGCGTACTTGTAGTTATTTTCTTGCTATCATAGTTAAAATCTAATGTGAACATAAAATAAAAATGTCTACAAATCTGATCCGGATAAATGAGGCTTTACTGTACTTCAGCACTGCAGGGTCACTTGCCCCATAAGATTGTTGTGTCGGGGCAAGTGAAGACAGTGAAATTTACCAGGAAAAAAAACAAAAATTAAAGGAAATCAACTAGTTTTGTGTGGTCTGTTCCCAATGATTGCTGGAATGTACCAGATGATTACTTATTAGTGTTCCTGGAAGAGCCAAGGCCTGGATGGCACTGTGAACTAATTAGAACATGTAAATAAACAGCAAATTTAAGTAGTAAGCTAGTGAAAAAGATTTTGTTTTGAACTTTTAATAGAAGTTTTCATTTGTTACAATATTTAATTAACTAAAGAAAAAAAAACATTCAAGTAGGATAGAAGATGTAAATAAATAGTAAATTGAACTAATAGGTTAGAGTAAAATAATTTTTTGTTTCGAACTTTAATGTACATTTGTTACTCTAAAACAAATATATACAAATATACTTATTTTGTTAATATTCGAACGTTGTTGACACTGCTGACTTGAACAACAAATACCTCCACAACAAAAGAATGTAAAAAAAATAATAATAAATAGCCTTTTGTTCGGCATGAAATATATATTCTTTCCCTTGCCCCATTTATTTTGCTATGATTTATTGTGACTTGTGTTTTCACTTGCCCCAAGTTTGGGGCAAGTGAGAATGCAAAACAGAAAAACTTTAAATATTTATCGCCAAAAACTTGTGAATAGATTTAAAAAAACAAAAACAACTATAAATGTAGAACATAACCAAAATTATGTAAGCAAATTTTCATACAAATACAACAACTTGTTCAAAACTTATTTAGATTAAAAGTGGAACTATATGACTTTGTGTTCTCACTTACCCCACTTCACCCTACATCAAAATTGCTATAATTTTGTAAAAAGTTTAAAAAAAAAAATCAAGTGTAACTTCAATAAAAATTATATATTGACAAATAAAAATGTTGCTAAAAAAAAGTTTTAAAAGTATTTTTCCATCAATTTACAACAGGTTTTCATTATGTCACATCATATATTTCCCTTTTCCACAAAGTTTTAATGCAAAAATAAAGCTCTTCATTCATGGGTACATAGGAAAATTTAATGAAATATTTTTTTCAAAAAGTAGTCATTCACTGAAAGGATGAAAAATGTTTAAAAATCTTAAATATTTTGATGCATGCAATTTTTTAAATTTTAAATGTTGTAATATATTATTAAAAATAAACTCATTTAATATAAAGGCAAAAATGGAATTTGTCATACGAGATATCAAAGTCCATTGTAAAAAGTTCTGAAATTCTTCGATGTGTACTAGTAGCCTGCAGTTTTTTAAAGGTCACAGAAATTTTTTTTAAAAAATAAGGAATTATTAGCTCTTGAAAAAGTAAACAAAAAACGAAAGCTGGTTAGAAAACTGGAAACATGGGACAAGATGAGCTTGTGCTAAAGTATTACAGAATCCTAAATGAAATACATCTGCTGTTTCTTGTCTGTTCATTTATTGTAAGTATGTGAAGTTTCTCAGAACTCGGTAATATGCTCACCAAAATATATTTAAATGAAGTGGGAAATTTATAATTGTTATCGAGACTATTTTTTAAAGAATTCTAATCGCATAAGTAAAATAAAAAATGTTAAAGTAAATAGTACCAAGAATACAAAAGTTCTCATTTTGAGTACATTAAAAATTTTACCTTTTTTTTTTAAATGAATATATTTTAAATAATATATTACTTCATTAAAATTTCAAAATATGCATGAAAACATTGATGATTTTAATAACTTTCTATTTTAAATGATTATATTTTCTTAAAGAATATTCAATTAAATTTTTGTTTGACCCATAAATAAGGATCGATATTTTGGGGTTAAAGGAGGGAAATCGTTTCACAAATGAAGGCACATAGTTAAAAAAATTCTTGGAAGTGACACATTGACACGTGTTGTAATTTGATGAGAAAATACTTATTTTAGGATTCACAAAAGATGAGACATGAATGAACATTGTTCAAAATTATGATAAAGTACAACTTCAGAAATATTGTTAGAGGTATAAAATTTAATTATTTGTAATATCTCTGAAATTCAAAAGCTGGGGTTTGAAATTTGTATAAATTAGAAATAGAAATTCAAAAATTTGTTTTTCTTTATTGAGACATAACCAGTCTTATCCATTGTAATCCGTGATTTTTAGTCCAGTGTTTTGGGAGTAATTTGATATAAATCAGCTTCACCAAAACTTGGAGCAAAACAGGAAATCTTGTTAAAAATTCCATGACGTTTAAATTTATCAGTGATTTTTAGACAAAGTTTCATTTTTGCCACTGATTCCTGACATGCCTAATACGTATTAATTGTAAATGTGGGAGGAAATCATTTTCAAAAGTTCAATGGGTTATAATTTTTATGGCAGTTGATTGAAAACAATATTTTTAAATGCAGAAAAGCTTCATGTGGAAAGATGGTGGTTCCCCCCCCCCCCCTTAATTCTAAAGAATACTGGTTAAAGGGTTATTGAGAAAAGCCAGGATGCTACACCTTACTAAAACACCCTCATAAGAGCACTGAATATGCAGTTTGTTTTATCAAGGCAATTATGAACTCCTAGTTTCTCTATCCCCCCCCCCCTTCTTATACACACTGTACTCATTTAATTTTTCTCTTAATATTGAAGTGACTGGAAGCACTTGCCAGTTTGTTACTGCTGCTTTTATCTTTATGCTGGAAAATTAAAAGATTTATTTTATTGGATTTAAAAACAGGAAAATTAAATAATTTTACTTGATTCCATGCAGAGTTGTATCATTTAACTGCCCTACCATTCATTATTTTTGTTTAATAGCTTTTTATGTAACACCAAATTTTTGACATTGAATAAATATGAACTTTAGTAAACTGTAGAATTTAATATTCAGTTTGTTTTGGTGTGGCTTGACTATTGACAAATGATTGAAGCAGCTGAAACAACATTATGCAATCTGTGTGCAATTTAAATTCCCTTTTTGTTTTCTCTCTTGTGGTATTGTTTGTATAAATGTTAACATTTTCTGGTTTTAATAATTTATTTAATAGGAGAGCGAGTAACAGGCCAACCTAGAAGAAGAGGCAGTGGACAATTTGCTTCTAAAAGTGAGAATTTATTTTTAAATATCGTAGCTTTATGAAACTTTCTTAGCAGTAGACTTTTAAGATTAAAATATTTTATCTGTTATGTGTTTAATTAGATACAATTTTACAACTTCATAAGTGACATTCCTTTGGAAATGAAAACTATTTTAACATCTTATATCATATTATTTTATTTAATAAAAAGTATTTATTTAAAAGTATTTTATTAGTGAGAATTTCTATCTGATAGCATAATTTCTTTAAACATGATTATAATTAAAAGGTTTTATTTTGTAACTTTCAGAAGGTTAGTATTTCCTTATTAATATTTAGTCTTATCATATAAAAAAGAAATATGTTAATCATGATAAAAAGTAGAATCAAGTAGCCTGAATGAATAAAAATATAGAAATCAAAATTCATAACCTTTGATTGAAATGATTGTGGTCATTAATGAAAAATTAGACCTTAAATATAATTTTTAGCTGGAATGTGTTTTAGACTTTTCCTTTTGAACAAATTAGATTGAATTAATTGTAAACAAATTAATTTGATTTAATTAGAGCATTAACAGAGCATAGATCTTATTTTTGGTCCGTACTCTGTTTTCCCCCCGTGGTATTTTTATTAATTGAAAATAACCTATTTTAAGAACTATTGTTCACAGAAATATTCTAAAGTTCTCTGTTCCATCCTTGAACTAACCATTATACCTATTTAAGAAATATACAAGGTGTACTATAAGCAGCTCTCCCTTAATATTGAATCAGCAGTTATTAAAGATTTATATTTACTCATTTGAACATATACACCCCCCCCCCCCTCATCCAGTGAGTAATATTTATACCTGTTTCAATTTGGGAAGTCCATACTCTTTTTTTATGCTAAATCAAGAGTTTTAGATTCTGAAAATTTTAGCTCTGCACAGTAGGAAAATACTTTCACCTGTGTGACATTTAATATTGTTTCTGTTTCTGAAGTCACTCACAGTTGCCTTAGATCTAAAACTGAAATGATGATTTTTAGTTGATACAGGCATCAAAATGGAAAGACCAGTGTGTAGCCATGTGTGTTTTAATTTTCATGGTTTTTTGAGTGGCAGATAATGTGTAGTTTAATGTAGTTGAAAATGATGGGATATAAAGATCAGATGTGTATGACAAATATATAGATCTGTGTTAATTTAATATAATGTATCTAATGTATGTAATGTATGTAATTTGCATAAAATTAAAAAATTACTTGGGAGACATTTACTAGGTACTTAAATCCTTTGGTGCTCTGCACTTCAATAGAGCACTTAGAAACGCCCTGTTACATTCATTTCAGAGAAGGAAAAAAAAGACACATGTGTTTATATAAATTACAGTTAAATCTTCAGGAGGATTTTCTTGAATCTAATTTTGAAAGAATTTCTGAGCTAGTTTCTGGATAATTTTTTCCAGTAAACTGAGAGAAGTGGGTGAAAACACTTAATCATTAATTTCTTTATAACCAGTTTGTATGTTATGAAAGAATATCAGCTCAAAGGCCTTAACTTAAAAGTTTTGTTCTATTAGGTAGAAAATTTTTTGGCATAGGTTTCACATTCAGTTTTGTCTGAAATTTTAATGTACTTACTTTACCCCCTGAAATTATCTCATAGTATTCTGTGTGTGGCTATATTGTTCTCATTTTGCTGTAAACAGTAATAATGAAATTTTCTCTTTCTCCTTCCTAGTGTCTCAAAGTCCTGCTCGCCATAGTCGAGCTTTAGAGCATCATGCTGGTACATCAGGTCAGACATCTACTACTCCAAACAGTGCTGCTCCAAATTCAAATAGCATTAAGATGGAGGCAACTTTGGCTGAACCAAATTCCAGTACCTCAACTAGTACAAGTTTAAGTTTCACGCCAGCAACACTTACACCTACCATTAGCCCTAGCCATTACCGAGCTTCACCTTATAAGCCAGAATGGCAAGGTCAACCATCAGGTGTTCATTAATTATAATAAAATTTTTCTCATCTTCACTTCATATGCCATTGTTCAAAAATTTTCATTTGAGGTCTTAACTTACTTATTTTTCTCCCATACTATATAAAATAATTTAATATTTGTGTATGGTTGCTGTGAAAGTTAGAGCAGCTTTGCAATTTTCTATTTATTTCTGATTTGTTTATTTGTAATATGATTGATTACATACTAGTTATATCACTGAATTTGTGAATTGATGATAATTCAAATACGTAATGTAATTTGTCAGTGTAAAATATGAAATCTTCATTTATGGCTTAGTATAGTAAAGAAATTGAAATATAAAAATTCAAAATGTGTATATATATATATATAAATATGTATGTATAATGTATAACATGCATTTTGTGGTATAGTATATATAAATATTTTTTAATGCTGCACTCTGTTTAGAATAAAATCAATGGTGGGATTTTGAATATAGGTTTATATATGAAAGGTATAATATTTGACAAAGGTACATCTTGTAGAACATTTTAGTGTTTTGTTTATTTCATACTCTTATGTGTACAAGTAAGATTTTCTGGTGCTATTTCTTTTTTACCCTAAAAGTTTTTATTTATTTTTTTTTTTTTTGGGGGGGGGGGGGGCTTTTTGAAGTACTTAATTCTGAGGCCCTGGAATTTGTTTTATTTCATTTGTTATATGAAAATAATTTCCCCCTTTGTTTTTGCTTAATACAGGATGTGAACAAGATTCCAGCAGTCCTAAAAGTATCTCAGAAAAGTTGCAAAATTAGTTTAAAAAAAAAAAAAGAGTTGTGGGAGAATGTTACAAAATTCGATTGTAGGTCACAGCTTTTTTTCTCCTTTTCATTGAATTAAAAATATTTATGGAAAATAAATGGAGTTTTTCTTTAAAACATTATTTTTATCACCTTTTCCAAGTACTATTCAAATATACTATTTCTTTGAAGTATGGCGGATATCAACATAAATACTATGATCAGATCAGAAAACTGTCACAAGCGGTTTATATAGAGAGTTAGGTTTTATATATGTACCTATATGGACTATACAGTGATCCTTATGTGCTATATTTAGCAAAAAAAATTTTTACTTCGCTTAATTATATATAAAGGTAAATTTGAATCTTATATGTAATAAATTGCATACCTGAAGGCAATACTACAAAATTTTCTTAATTTATTCATTGTTTATCTGAGATGACATTTCTCTTTTGGTTTTTGTCAAAAAATCAACCAGACAATGATGAAATTTTACATATTTACATTTTATGAATCTATAAATTTTCAGAAGTCTAAAGAGATGGGGTAAAACAGGATTTTGTAGAAATTTTGAAATCTTCAATAGAATTAGAGACGAAGAAAAAAAAACATGAAATTCAAAATACCAGGAAAACATTAAAATCTTCACTGGAAATTAAAAAAATCTCAGTTGAAAATAATCCTCAAACTATTTGCTTCATTAACAGATCCTTCTAAAATTTGTTTTAGTGATTAGTCACAAAAGGACAGCCAAAGTTATATTTCTTCTGCCCATAAATTCTATTATTTACATTAAATTTCTTACCATCGAAATTTTATTAATTATATTAAAATCTTGACTATAATATGCATACTTGATTTTGTGTGAAATTTTCGGAAAAAATTAAAATTCGACTAAAATACTCACCCATAACTTTTCAATATTTTATTAAAATATTGTACAAATATTTATTAACATTAATAAAATTTGTAATAAAAATAAATGAAAATATCAAATTCGGTTGAAAAAAACTTAAAATTAAAAACTTAATTCAAAATGAACAATACAGTGGAATTATCAGTCTTAATCACTTTCACTAGAATACAGCTCGTGTATTTGTCGTTTATTTAATGTTTAAAACTATGTTTTTTCTACTCGAGTATAATATGCACCCTCATTTTTGTGGACTAAAATGTGGGGAAAAAAAGTGTATTATACTCAAGATTTTACAGTATAATTAAATTTTTTTCATCTTGACTAATTCTGCAGTTCAAAACCTTTCATTTGAAGTTTAATTTACTTGATTTTCTCTTTTACACAGTAGGTTATCAATAATAGAATATTAGTATGTGTGAAATCACCTAATGTTTTTTCATATGAACTTGGTCCTTGTATAACATATTGTAAAGTTGGAAGAAAATTGTTGTTTCATATTTAGAAAGCTCTCTTGAGATTTCATAGCCAAATTATACACAGAAGAAAAATGAAAACTTTCCTGTGTCACATTGGTATATTTCTTACAAAAGTCGGAGAATTTTATATGAAGTATGGGAAAAGATCTTCAGATTTGTGTTGAAACTCTACTTATTGTACTGAGGTAATATTGTTATACAAAGTGCAGTACATAATAAAAATTTAAGAATATTAAAATGAAATAAAGTGCAGATCTGTTATCAATTCCCAGTTTTATATCAGGACTAAGTTTTTGACTTTAGTGAAAGAGCTATATATATATATATATATATATATATAATGTAATATTTCAAGCAGTCTGAAACTCTGGTTTAAACATTTATTGTTTCCTTTATTATTTGCTTAATTCATCACAGTGAATTAGCATCAAACATTTATACAATATTCTAGTGAGATAAAAGTGCCCTTTATCTTCGATTGTTTTCTCTCTCTCTCTCTTTGAATGGGGGGGGGGATGATACATAAAAAGATACCATCTTTATCTATAATTGCACCCTCTTTGTAAATTTTCTAATGAACTGTGCTGTATTTAATAACTTGCAAGATCAGCTCACAGAATTGGGTCATATTACTTTTTTCTCTCTCTTTAACTCTCTTGCTAGCCATTGTTGCTCATTTCTCTTTATGTGGTTTTTCATCCTGTTTGAATATTTTTCTTTTTTGAAAAATTTTTATATATTGCTCCACATTGTTTCTTTACCACAGGTGACACATCAAGCCTTTTTATGTGTTAACTGGTGCTTACATAATTATTTGCTTATGTATTAATGCTTCTAAAAGATTTGGATTTTTAACTGTGATTACACAATTGTCTTTGCAGTTTTTATTGACGTGCACAAAGTTAAATGTTCTTGATAGCAAATGAAATTACTCGCTATTCTATAAACTTTTAGAAATATAAATTTTTGCTTTGTACCTCTTTCTCCTTATCTTGTAACTGGAGGTATAATATATTGTTATAAAATTATAGTAATTACTTTTTTTTTGGGGGGGGGGATCTGTCTTGCTTACATATAATGATTTAATAATATTTAAGTAGTAACTTCTTTGTGTTAAAAATAATGGTATATTAATGGTTCCTTTTTTCCCCTTAAATATTAAGAGTAGTTCTTCAATGTATTGCTATAAATATGAAAAGATAATTTGTTCTAAAAATGGTATATTTTTAAATCATAGTTGAGATTTTGAAAATGTCTCTCACCTTATGGAGAGCAGTTTGGTTAACTGCCTCAAAAGATTGTGTCCACGCATAGGGGAAAAGAAAAAATCAATGGGTTTTGATAATTATAAATACATATTATGTTTGATCATGTGTAACTACTGCTATTTCTTCTAACTTTTTTAATTGAATTTTTATTTTAAATTTTTTAACCTTAATCTTATGTTGATGATGAAATTGAATCAGTATAACCTTATGAAACCCACATTGATTTAAGAATGCTAAAACATTGAGGGGGAGGAGGGGTTACTGCAGTTACAGAGTAGCAGGCTATTAGAAAATTGTTAAGACCAAGAAATGCAATGAAGTCAAGGCTTTAAAAAATGAATGAATTCTTTAAATGACAAAAGTTATTTATATAACTCATACATTCTTGAAATAATTGAAGTAGAAATAAATTTACTCATTAGACCAGTAACAATAAAACCTCAGAATCATCAAACAAATACTCAATTTTGAAGAAGTTGTATTTTGTGACACTTAATGTGTTCTATAACAGCCTTGAAAAATGTCTTCTTGGTCTCTGATTTAGATTATGTCCTTGTAATGTCTTTCTTAAACTGAACTACTGTAACAGATGTCTAATTTAAACATTAAATAACTTTATGTTTACTGGCATGATGATAACTTTCCCCTGATGATTGCACAATTAAAGTCTGTAGAGTTACAGATTTTTTTTTCATTTTCCTCACCTTTTTTTCTGCTCAGTGTATTTTGTTTCTGCATGCTTCCAGACTTTCCTTTTACTGCATTAATCATCTGCACAATAGTTACATTTTAAATGTCCTAATAATCATAAAGTGTTACTTTACAATTTTGGCATACAAAAAAATTTGTCAAAATTAATAACTAATGGACTTATTACAGATAAATCTAGTATTTCATTGCTGATGTTTAAAAAATCTCAAATACTTCAAGTATGCCCTCATTTCTGGCCACCCCACTAAATGGCCATATTTTGTTCAGAATCGATTAAAGACTCCATACAGTTAATCTTATAGAAGAAACCTAAAGATGCCTACTCCTCAAAACACTCTTTTTTTTTCTTCTGAACCATTACTGGCCGTCATAAGGAAATTCCACTGTACTCCTCAATATTTATATTATTTGTTTACAAAATGTAATTGTACTATAAAAAGCATCCCTTTGTAACAAAATTAACTATGTTAGGATTCAATAATGTGTTATTAAAGAAATCTATAGCCTTTATTTTTTGAATTATAAAAGTCTTATGCTAAATATTGCTGTAGTATGAAAGGATGGATTATCTGGGGCCTGAGTTAGCCCAGTGATAGTGTGTTGGGCTTTGACCTGAGGGTGCTCGTTTTAAATCCCGATGATGCCATTAAATACCTTCGTGTTTATGTTGGATATGGGCATGTGATTATGCCATTAAAAAGCATCTGTTTTTAACAAAATTATCTGTGTTATGATTCAATAATGTGTTATTAAAGAAATCTGTAGCCTTTATTTTTCCAATTATAAAGTTTTATTAAACTAAATATCGCTGTTGTATGAAAGGATGGATTATTTGTGCCTGAGGTAGCCCAGTGGTAGTGTGTTGTGCTTCGGGTTGGGGATGCTCAGTTTAAAATCCTGATGACACCATTAAAAACCTTCTTGTCTAGGTAGGATATGGGCATGTTGAATATGTAAACTGGAAAGTCCTATGAGGTCGGAGAAGGTATGAGCAGAAGTATGGTATGAGGGAGAAGGTTCGAGCCTACCTGATGTTACCCCAGGGGTTGCTTGTTCTAAATTGTGGTGGTACTGGCAGGGATTTAATCCTGAAAGGTTTTGTTGGGATCTTTCTGGTGCATTGGAAAGGATGGATTATGGGTACATTTGTACAGAGTAAGGTTCCTAATTACGTAATTATGATTTGGCTTTTGTGTGTTTAAATAAAATAATTGTAGTTAAAAAACTGCACAAATGGGTGAAGATTGCGCTATAGTAGCTCTAAGGTATGTTAAAGAGCATATTTAAAATTCCTATGCAATAAAGTAGTGGATTATTTCGTAGTTCTTTTTTTTTTAAATGACCAAAAATATTTTGATTGTACATAAAGAAATACCATAAGAACACTTACTGTTGTTAATTTGGTATTTTTTATATTAAATATAACCAATTATTGGCAATCAAAGGGCTTAAATCAGTGGTCAACAATTATTTTTTCTCTAGGTCCGTTTCAAAACATTGTCAAACTTTCACAGTCCAGAAATCTTAGCCTTCCCCCCATCTCCTTCTACTACCCCCTTCCACCATGTTACCAACTACTCTACTAACCTAGGCTATTTGCTTTGCTTAGTAAAACTTTTCTTTGGAATCAGTTGTTATCGTACATGCAAAACACAATGGATACCAGTGAAATGAAGTGCATAAATTATCAGATCAAGTTTTTTATTATATTTAGAATACAAGAAAATCAATTTAAAGTACATGTAAATTCAAAAAGACTTCTCACAAAGTTCATCGTGGTTAGTGCTCAATTGGAAAAATGGCATGTTTTATTTTGAACAACCTGCTTGAAATTGGGGGGGGGGGGGAGTCATGTTCGTGCAGCTGATTCTTATCAGGCTGTTAAGGTGGTCATCTGTGAGTTGAGATCTGTACCGGTTCTCAATGAAGTTCATTTTTGAGAGTGCTGCTTCATACACATAAGTTGAGCCAAACATGGTACACAATTTTATAACTAAAGCTTTGAGTTCTGGGTACATTTTTCACACACATTTTTAATACAAAATTGATCACTCCCAAGAGTTTTTGGAACTTTAGCATAAATGTCCTTTAAAACAACATCTTGGAGTTTCATTATTTCCAACTGTAGGGCAGCTTTGTTGCTCTTGAAAACCATTGCTGCTTCCCTAGTCCATACACCATTGGGCATAAGTGAAAAACTGTTGTTAACCAGCTGCACAACGTTCTCAATTTTTTTAAAGTGAGTAAATCTTTCTTGAAATTCAGATTTAAGTTTTTCCCAAAAATCTTCAAATTGGCTGATGTCAATACTGTCACAAACTGACTTAAGGTGTGGAAAGTGTACACATTCTCTGCTAATATATTTGGAGGGGAGGTCAATCTTTTTTCAAAAATTCTTTACTTCTGAGAGAAGTTTGCACACAAGTTTACCTTTGCCTTGTAGTTTGAGGTTTAAAAGATCAGTCAAAAATAAGATGGTTGTCACATTTTCTTCAACGTCAAGGAGGAAGCTAAATGCTCACTTGCTACTCTTTGATCACTAGTTGAAAGAAACTCTTTGATATCCTCCAATACTGCAAAAACGTTTAAAGCACCAAGCCTTTACTTAGCCATCTCAAATTGTTCTGAAGAAGCAAGTCGTCAAACAGAGCATCAGTCTCTTCAAGAAATGATTTAAATTGATGGTATTTAAGAGATGATTTTGCCCATATAAAGTTAATTATTTGTATCACCATTTGCATTTTATCCTGAAGTTTATATTAAAAACCAGACAATGGCCAAATTACAAGATTGCAAGTCTTCAAAACCAGGGTTGGTGGGTTCAAATCCATTTTTTTTAAATTTAGGTGTAAGTAGCTGTTGGGAATCAGCTTCAAGATATAGAACCTGGTTAATAAAAGTCCATGTGTTGCAAAAGGTGACTGCAGCACTCCATACCAACATGATTTAAATAGGACATTTTTCATGGTTTTTGGATAAATTAGTTGAAAATGATTGAATATTACTTGAATTATTGGTATTATTATTAGTTTCAAGTTTTTTAGATGTCATCCTCACAAGTATATCATACTTTTATCATTCAGAAAATTCCTAATACTTTCCTCAAAACCTTGTGTGGGTGTAAGTAATAGTTGTTCTGAGCATTGACATATTCTGGAGTATAGTTCCTTCCTAATCCACTATAAATTCATCAAGAATTCTAGAATGTTTCATTAAGCTGGGAACTATTGTGCATTGCAAAATGTACATATATGTGTAAGCACTTCAAGATATTAAAGATGGATTCAGATCAATATCCTTATATTTCAGAATGAAGTTGTCATAATATGAATTTCTTAGTGTTTGCAATTTATATCCTTTTTTGACTTTGTAAAATTTGTAGGTCTTCATTTTACTGGAATCATTTTTATCAATCATTAGTTCTCAATTTTACAATTTAATTAGGTACTGTGTATTAAAATGCTTGCTTAAAACACTTAGAAAATAACATTCCTTGAATGGTAATCACAAATTTTAAGTTTTGTGATATGCTTCTAGTAATCTGTTTAATTTATAATGATGTCAAATATGAATGTCAGTACTGTGGGAGAAATTAATACTATATGCACACAACATTACATTCAACTCAAATGTTTGGAAGGAAAATATAAAGTGAACTTTTATTTGGTCATTTACAGTCCAAGTTAACTTGTGATAATTTGCTGTTTGACTTGTGAATTAAATTTTATTTTCAGCGCAAAATAACTTAACAAAAGTTATCAATATTTAATGAATTATAAATTTTTTTATAAATAAGTGCAATAATTACAAAAAAAAATTTTTGAGACCTATTATATATGACTAGAAAAATCTTGATTATTTTGTTACTCCAAGGTTTAATTTGAAAAATATTTTAGTAATGGTAACCCTTAAGAGTGTTTTACCTAATCTAATCACTAAAATAACTGCCATTATGAAAAAATTAAGTTAATATTTCCGAAGTAATCTCTATTTTGTCTTATGATGTGATGTGTTTGATATTTTATATAGACTTGGTAGACATAATCCCTTGTAGGGAGGAAAAATCTGTGATAGTACTACTTTAAACCCATTGTCATTTTTACTGTTATTAAAGCCGTTTTTTCCCTTGTTTGTGTGATATTTTAATAGCAGTGAATTGTTTTTATTCATTTTACTTTAATCTGTGGCATTTTCTTTATTTCTTAATCCAAAATACTTAGTTCTCTTTTTATTTATTTACTGTGTGTGTGTTTATGAATTTCATCCTCTTATTTGTCTTATAATTGCAAAGCTGCTGGCCATAAGAGCTGTACAGAATCCAGTCATTTGTTTATGTTTGATGTCAGTTGACTGTAAAAGATATGTTTGGATTTTGTTTGTTATATTGTAATACCTTATGTTTTATCATTTTGTCAAATATGCTCCATTTATGTATCAAAAATGTATTCCCACTCCTTATCAGTACCCTCAAAAATAGTTCTTATAAATAGGCTTTAATGCCAGTTTCACTTGTGAATATATCATTAATAAAATTGTCATAGTTCAGGTGCCAATGCTTTTGTTTGCCCATTGTAAATAGAAACATTTATATTCTGTACGTATATGTTTGCTGTATAAAGAAATGTGAAATGCTAGCAAATTATGCGCATCTAATGTATGTCATTTGTGTTCATTTTCTTTATTTTAAAAGGGTAGTTTGATGTGCCATTATATATTACTTTAGGGAGACATGCTTGTAGCCCAATATTTTTGTATAACAATGTAGGACAGTATTCTTTGAGTAGTAGAGTAATGTCTCCCAAGCAGGGAATTAATTATGTGGTGAATTATTTTAATGATTTAAAGATGTGCTTTTTTTTAAAAAAAAAGAAAGAAAAAAAATGTATAATCAAAGTTTTCTGTATTTGAATTATGTCTCAAGTTTATCATTTATTGCCAATTTAGATTTCATAATTAAACCAGAATTTAAAGATTTGTCAATTTTATTTCATTTATAAACATTCACTTTGTTTATATATAGTACCACTTTGCAGATCTTTTGTAACTGCTCAATGAATGAAGATTTCCAAAGTAATGTACATCCCAAGATGAAGTATCTTTATTTTATGCTTTGTATTTGCTGCCAACTAAAAAGGAAGAATTAATGTTTGGCTACCACACACAACTTTTTTTTTTTTTTTTCAGGGGGGGGGGGGGGGGGGCAGTCTTTCTGTGTTGGAATGAAGCCATATCTCAGCATTTTTCGTTTGTAGAAAAAAAACCAACCAGTTGAAAAGGCAGTAATTTATCTCCCCATCGTCATTTTAAATCTTTTTGTGCAGCATTGTCATACACTAAGTTCATAATTATCTGTATATAAAAAACAGTTCCGTAACTGACTGACTGATATACAACACACATACCAAACCGCTGGACCTAAAGGACTGAAATTTTGCATGGCGATTCTTATAGTGTAGGGTTGCATGCATTAAGAATGATTTTTTTAAATTAAAAAAAGTTACTAAAATAGCTTAAAAATTTAAGTTTGCATTTAAAATAATAATTTGGGGGTTATAAAATTTATATCACGAGAAAGATCATAAAAATTCCTTTAAAATGAGATCTTTTTCGAATCTTTACCTTCATTTTCTGATTTTTGGTGAATTTTTAGAATTTAATTTATTAAATACTGATCACGTGATTTCTTTTTTGGGTACTTTAAATAAATTTATCACGTGCATAACAACTAAATAGACAAAAAAATATATTAAAATACAGTAAAAGATTTGTTCATCAAACTGTACTATATTCTTTAGTATGTCCTATTACATTTAATTTGAATATTTTCATTATTTTGTCTATAAAAATATCCTTTATGATTTTTTATTTTATTTTTTTTACATCAATTGTATACATTGATCGTCGTATTTATTATAAATATATATATATATAGGCATTAATTGCATACATTGACCGTTGTATTTAATTTTTCAGGTAGTTTCATATAAAATTGTAAAGGGAAATGCAGTTTGCTTTTGTTTTTCATGTTTTTGTTTATCACTGATGCAAGTCCCATAATTTATTGCCAAGAAACCGGGGGGGGGGGGGGGGGGATGAATAACTTTTCTTCTCTAAACTTTTTTCTTGTGCCTGCTGAGATGATTTAGATTGGGTGAGAATTTTGACTTTTTTTTTCTACAATTTAGTGGTGGGAATAAAGTTGTGATATTTTGTTAAGGTCTAGTTTGTTCTCGGGTGATTTATTAATAGGGGTTTAAGTTCCTTTGGCTAGATTATAGCCTAGAGATTAAGAAGCCTATGTGGACTGATAGCCATTGCCTATATATATATATATATATATATATATATAGAGAGAGAGAGAGAGAGAGAACTGTAACTAGACATTCCTGTGGCCTGGGCAAGAATTTGCATTTTGGGCCCCCTTCCAAGTAGGCCCTGGGTGGGTGCCCCTGTTGCCTCCTGCCTAGTTACAGCACTGTGTGTATGTGTATATATGTGTGTATATATATATATACAGTGGACACATATATATATATACATGTGTATATGTATGTATATATATATATATATATATATATATATATATATATATATATACAGTGGACGCTCGTTAATTCGAACTTTCGGTTAATTTGAACTAATCCAAAGGCCCCAAAAAACTTTTATTGGAATTAATGTTAAAAATATCTCATTAATTTGAACTAAATTTTTATCACTTTGGTTAATTCGAACTAAAAATTTGACAAAAAAAAAATTCTTTTTAAATGGAGAAGATACACTATTTATTATTTTGTGTGTCAAAATCCTTTGTCTTTCTTTTCTGTGTAACGAGGCACATGCCTGCATTCCTAGACTATTGCATGTCCGCTGAACGTTAGTAGCTATTGTCCTTATTAGTGCTAAATGGAAAAAGCAATTTTCCTTTATTCGTATCGATTTTCTTAGAATTTCAGAAAAACTAGTCTTTACTACAGATTCTAGGCAGCTGCGTCAGTTATACCTGCAGTGCAGACAAGTTAATGTGGTCTAGTTTTTCTTCCTCATTGTGTGGTGTGAACATGTAAAAATTCAGGATGTCTACACGTGGAAAGTACAAAACCCTAACTTTGGAGACAAAGGTAGAAATTTTAAAGAAAGTAGAGAATGGCTAATGTAAAACAAAGTTAGCAGCTGACTATGGAATAAAAAAAATGCTTTGTCAACTAATTTGAAAAACAAGGAGTCAATTTTAGATTCATGAGAAAAATCAAAATTTGCTTGAGAATGGAAACGCATGAGGAATGCGTCCCAAGAAGATCTAGAAAAAGATCTACTGCTATGGTTCCAGGATGTTAGATCTCGAAATTTTCCAATAAATGGACCCCTAGTGCTGACGAAGGCAAGTAATGAATTGGCAAGTCGAATGGGTATTGAAGATTTTAAATGCAGTGATGGATGGCTTTCTCGATTTAAGTCAAGGCACAATATTTCTTATCAAACTGTATGTGGCCAAAGCTCTGATGTAAATGAAGACGTATGCACTAATTTCAGTCGGAAACTGCCAGGGCTTTTCTCTACTTACCTGCCGAAAGATATTTTTAATGCGGCCATAATGGACTATTAAAACTCTGAAAGCATTTATTCAGATGGAACCTTCCTCTGAAAATGAATTGAAATGTTTACTTCAAATCGAGAAGCTGGCTGAACAATGTAGGCATCATAAACAGAACCAAACATCCATTTTACAGTTTTTCTCCAAAGTGTAATTCATATTTTTAATTAAAGTTTATTTTCTACTGCATATCTTCTGCTTCATTTTATGATTAAGGTAAATCTGTATTGCTTTTTAATATGTTTAATTTTAGATAACGTAGTATAATATATATTTTCTGGGGTTATACGTACTAGGAGATTTTTCTTCTTCAGTGATACACATTTAAAGTTATATATTTTGTCTTAACATCGGATAATTCGAACTTTTTTCTGAGAACCTTTGAGTTCGAATTAACGAGCGTCCACTGTATATACATACATACATATATATGGAGAGATAAGTTACAAAGATTGAAAACTAGGTTTTTTTTTAAAATCCTTGAAACATAGAAATTAAATTCTTAAACTTTTTCTTGTTGAGATTTTTTTTTTATTAATGCCATAGCATAATAGTAATGAGTGTGGTATATTTGTTTAATTTATATATGCAGTATGAATTAGTTTTTAATATTGTAGCATCTGGTAAACTTAAGAGAACCACCTTACTATAGCAAAAAAATACTGAAGGGTGAAGAATTTATGCATACATACCCTATGACAAAACAAATTTTTAGCTATCTTTATACAAGAAAGATTAACTGAAGTTCACATTTTAAAAAATTGTGTGTGTAAAATATAAGTTTTACACTGAGTAACATGTTGCTTTAAACCACTGTGCTGCTAAGTAGTTAATATATAGAATGCAAAATTAATTTCTGATTCACACCAATTAAAATTAAGCTTTATTAACTTTGTATATAATCTTGTTTTTTTTAAATGGCTCATAGTGATCTTGCTTCAGATTTTCTACTACTTGAAGGCAAGTATTAAGTTTCTTGTTCAGTAGATGTCTCTCTTCTTGGATACTTGCAGGGAAGTAGTTAAACAAGGTGCATTCAAGTTCTAAGGTTTCCATCTTTTGTCCTTGAAAGCACACACACAAAAGGAAACTGAAACTACTGTCGCATCTCAACAGTCTCCCACTGACCACACATTTCTCACAGTGTCGATATTGACTGCTTGGTCTTTTCCTTGGGGGTAGGTTGAAACCACTGGGAAAATCATTCATAGAGGGGCAGATGAATGATCATGACTTCTTCGTTCGTTATTATTGTCTAAAATGCTTCTACTGGCTGTTGACAGCACAAGCATTCTATTAACCAGATGTTGCTGTCATTTATCTTTCAAAACTGCAAAGAACGCCCACATCTTTTTTTAAAAAAAAATACATCTTGAGTATCAGTCTCCATTTTCAAGAAATGCAAATGGGAGACCTTAGAACAATTCCAAACTGGCGTGCAACAGCACTTGAGGGTGCCACAAAAATATTTTGGGGATAAACAAAAAAATATATTAGTAAGGCCTACTTATAAGTATCAAGTTTGTTACTAAATCTTTCTATAAATGAATAAAATCTTTAATGAAGTTTGCTGAATTTAAGTTCAAATAAATACTTACTCCTGATATATGTTCCACTTTGATTTAAAATTTGAAAAAATCTAATTCTAACAAAGATACTCTCAGTTTCTAATGTCATTCCAAACGGTGCCACAAAACTTAAAATTTTGATTTTCTAAGAATTTCAGCAGTTTTTCTTTAAACTTTTATCTTCATAGTGATCCATTCCTGTATTACATTCCTTTATTAGCTTTTCCAAGTATGTAGTGGAACATTTTATTATATTCTTTCTCCTTTTTATTTAATGAAGCTTCATTCTTCATTGATCACCTCAACTGGTATCTAATGGCAATATATTTTCATGACTGTGGTTTAGTTTTACTAAACACATGTTTAGAAGTTAAATCATTGTAATTTACTGTAGAAATGTAGTAGCTAGACCCTTTCATTGAAATTTTAAACTTTTATGCTGATATTGAATTTATAAAATTCAGTGAAGTGTTAAAATAATTTAAATTATGGTCAAAGTTGTATGAAATAAGTGCTAGCTATTATTTTTCAATCATTTCTAGCATTTTAACTCATTTGTTATGGTGTACTTTTTACTTAAAAAAAAAGGGTGGGACTGGTGATTTTAGACATAAACGATCATTGTAGAATGCAACAATGCCCCTGATGTTTGACTGTAAACTAAGTAGTGTGGCAACTTCGAGTTTTGATCTGACAACCTTTCTGATCTATTAATAACTGCTATGACTTGCCTCAAAACTAGATTACTCTTGGGGACCTCCGAATTTTATCTGCCATTGGATATCCCCCTACCTCTCCAGGGCCGGATTTAAAGTTCAAATGCAAAATGCTATGGTGCAAATGATGTTGCCTTATGGAGATTGGCATTAAGGGCTGATGCACATGCCCACAAGCACAATTTCTTATTACCATTCGCCAAGTGTATTATACTAAAACAAGAATTCGTGTCACCGGTCACCAGTGTGTTAAGCTACCCATTTCTTTTTCTGACAAAAATGCTACTTCAATGTGTAGTGAATAGCTATGATTTGTTTTGTGTGTGTAGTCTGTTTTGAAGGAATCTTTTGTAGGTTTTCAAAAGATCCACTATTCTATTTAAATTAATATGAAGGGAAAATATTAATTTTTCAGCTTAATAATATATGTCTGCTCTTGAAAAACCTGTCAGTTTAGCGAATATAAATTATATAGGGCTCGAAAGCTTTATTGCTGATATAGGATGTGTCTGGTAAAATCCAAGCTTAAAAAAAAAAAAAAAATTGTCATCCCCCCCCTCTCCATAGGATAAGTTTATGCAAGATTTTGCTATAGATCAAATTAAAAAGTTTTATTAACATGCATTTTTGAACATACAATTATGAGAATTATTTAGATGGAAAATAAAATTCATACAAGATATGGGTAACTTAAAGCTCCGCTGCCAGATGCAACACCACCTTCAGACACACGATTCGGTTTACTCCGTAACAGATGTCCAATGGCTTTGTTCTTAATTATGATATCCTTGTTCCTGCAGAGGTATTGATCATTCGCATTTTGTGGAAGATTTAGTATTTAACATAGCCATAATTTATTGCATTTCAACATGATAGTTAACTACTATTGTGAGAATAAGAATTACAGAATTAAAAAATAATTGATGTATAAACAGTGAGTAAAGGGGAATAGAGACATCTTTTAGCATCAAAAATATGCTTGCTATAGATAGGGTTATCAGAAATTTAGAAAATATAAAGATAACTTTTCCAAAGGAAAAAAAAAGGGAGGACAGTGTATGGAAATACACGAATATAGTATTTATTCACAACCATCAACAATTATATAAATAAAAATGCAATTTATGAAGAAAAACATTTTTATTTAAATATAGATTGCCTTTTCAAACAAAATAGAACATTAAAACAATAACTTTAAATTCATAATACTTATAACAGTTATATTTATAAAATGATAAAAAAAAAATAAGGTTTCTTCTGTCACAGGTCTATCATTTTCTTTTAAGCCAATAACTTCTGATAGCAATTTATCATTTTATTTCATTATAAAATAAAATTGCTTATATGTTCTATTTTTATATTTACATGCTACTGGTAATATTGATTTAATACTCTATATGTTGAAACTATTTGTCTATTGTGCCCCAATCATTGAAAATTATTTTACATTTCCATTCTATCCTGGTGTTAAAAAATACAAATTTTGCAGTATAAAAAAAAGGATTGTACTAAAAGTAACTGAGGAAGAAAGAGGACAAAAACATCAGAATAAAAAAAGAGAGGACATGTTCTCTTTGGAAGAAATATTCTGGTAACTTTAGCTATAGATATACTTCCATTTTCAATAACAAGAGAATATATTAGGATATGGACTTATTTTTGGAGAAAAAAAAATTCAGTTTCAGTAGTTTTATTTTTTTTTTTTTGGGGGGGGGGGGGGATAGATACTGAAAAAATATTTGAGAGAGGCCAAATGGGAAAATTCCTAAAAAGTCTTAAAACAAATATCCCATTTAAAAAGCATTTCGTATGAAGTTTTATGTAAGTGCTGAAATAGCACTTTCATACACTATCTGGCCTAAAGTATCTGGACGGCCAGTGGTATGGACTCAGAGTCCTGAGGCATATATTAATATGATGTTGGTCCTCCTTTTGCATCGATGACAGCCTGTACACATCTGGGGAGACTTAAGACCAGTTTTTGGATAGGTGTCCATAGGAATTGACTTCCAGGCATCCATCACAGCTGAAGAGAGTGCTGGCAGTGAGGATGGTCGATGTGGCTGGCTATGTAATCTGCATTCTAATTCGTCTCAAATGTGTTCAGTGGGATTTAGATCGGGGCTCTGAGAAGGCCAGTCCAGTTTTTAACACCCATTTCGTCAAACCATGCCTGAGCAAGTCTCGATGTGTGAATGTAGGAGAAATGGGCCTTCCCCGAGATATTGCCATAGACTTGGGAGAGCAACATTGTCCAGAATGTCCACATATATCTTAGAGTTCATGTTTTCAACCACAGGAACTAAGGAACCCAGGCCAAACCATGAAAAACACCCCCAGACCATGATGCTGCCACCACCAAACTTAACAGTCGGCACAATGCAGTCACGTAAGAAGAGCTCGCCAGGCATCTGCCAAACCCAGACGCGTCCATCGGACTGCCAGATTGTAAAGTGAGGTTCATCACTCCAAAGAACATTTTACCACATGCCCACAGTCCAATGACTGTGAGCTTTGCACCATTGCAATCGAAACTTTGCATTCTAGGGAGTGATGTTCGACTTGTGAGTGACTGATCGACCATGGAATCCCAGGTTTTTTTTTAACTCTTGATGAACAGTCTTGCTGCTAGCACTGACGCCTTATGAACTTTGGAACTCCTGAATGATTTCAATCAATGAGGACTTGCGATTTTGTTTCACTACCCTTTTCAGAGTTCTACAGCAGCATTCACCAATTTTTTTTCGGCCTACCACTTAGGTTTTCTGCAGTTTCACTGCCTTGACATTTCCACTTCACAATTATATCACTCACAGTGGATTTTGGCTTCAGTAGAATGTCTAAAATTTCACAAACTGATTTCCCAGAAATGTGGCATCCCACTATAATGCCACAATCAAAGTCATTAAGCCACTTTGACTTACTCATTGTCTCACAAACGCATAAATATGACCCGACAAACCTCTACCAACACTTTATAGCTTTTGGTTATGCAACAAATTATGTCACCTGCCAGATCCACTTCTTTAAGGGGTTGTCTGGATACTTTTGGCCAGATAGTGTATGTGCAAAGTACATAAAACATATGAATAAATTGAATAAGCTGATGAACATTTACAGTGAATTAGATTTATATTACAAAAGCACATTCATGATATCTTTAAAAACTTTTATGATACAATGAAGTACTCACCCTAATATCATTCCAAAAATTCCAAGCTCACTGTTCACAGGGCAGGATTCTGGAATTCTGTCACTTCGAATAATAAAATTTGGTAGTTCAGGAGAATGTATACAGTCCATCAAAATGTATGAGTTTTTCTCTTCAGTCTTTGCAGTTTTAAGAAATTTAGTGATGTCTAAGCCATATAAGTTATTACCTAATTAGAATATTTTAATAATGAGGATTTTGTTTATACCACTGAATATTAATTTAAAATCATTACAAATAGTGTATAAAACTTCATCCTATAACAAATGGAAAAGATTATTGGTGAATGTTAATGTCCAATAGAACACAACTGCAGTCACTAACATGAATGACAAAAAAAAAAAGTACCATTTTCAATAGAAATCTATTATTAGGACATAGCATTTGAAAGGTTGTTCAGATACTTATAGCCTTAAAAATCTGTATAGCTATATCATTAAAATGCAGGGGGATACTTCTATATTTATCTAATATTTACTGTTCAGAGGCTACTAAAAATTTTGGTTTAGGGGATATAAACAATCATTGCATATATGTTGTAACATATTCCCATGCTTGGTGTCAAAGCAGACACTCTAGGTAGCAACACACAGATTTATGTAAATTGATCAGACAGCTAACTAATTAGAACTTCGTTACACTTAAAAACAATTTATTTGAAGTATTCTGGATTAATTATCTCACCATTAGGTCGTGTTCTTGAACATCTATTACACACAAGTAATTGCCGTTGAAGTCTGTGAACACACATTGAGGATAATCCTCTCTGCTGACTGGATGCACTGTCGCTGCTGGTCATCGGTTGGGCCTTCAGGGAATTAGACTCCAACGCAGAAGTAGCACTATTTGTAGGAAACTGATTCTGCTCGTCAGAATCGGCTAGATTGAGGCAAACTCTAACTCCACGAGTAATCGGTAGATCTGTCTCAGAGTGGTGGATGGCTCGTCCCACACACTTTCACTGAAGAAGCTATCTGCTTCAAAACTAAGGAAGATCAAGCTTTGATTTTTTCATGATCCTTCTCACTGAGAAAAAAAGGTCTCCACACTTCAGAGGTCTGAACATCAGAATCAGCCTAGGATCTGGATCAGACCCAGCCTCAAAATCAGTTCCAGACTCTTCTAAAAATCTCCTACGTCACCTTTTAAAACCTTTTTCCCTGGCGGGGTCTTTAACATCCCTGCTCCTTGAATCTGGGCTCTGATAGGCCCTTCATTTTGGCCTGTGTACAAAATGATACCTGTTTTCATATCGTAATCACACCGGTGGATCATTACTACTTCTCATCAAGAGGCGGATCCCCTTTTGTACTATTAACGTCCAACCACCCAGACATCGCGGCAACTCACTATTGTAAGCCACCCTTCACTGTGGGGGAAATATTGCATCCTTGGAAGTTCACCGGTGGGGTGGATTTGTTACCAGCCGCGGTTAATAAATTTTCTGGGTCTTAAGGAGGGAAAATGTCACAGTCATATAAAATGAAGTATCCCATATATGAAATAAAGAATGTCTAATATGATATTACAGAGGGCCTCACAGTACCCCAGTCTAGTGGCCTACAGTGTCTTAATGCGTCCCTGATCATAAGCTGTGTGTTTAATACCTGTAATTTGACCTTTTCAAGTTTTGCACACTTATACAAATTAATCATTGGTCATTTAAATATATTAGATGAGTAATAAATACCGAAATTTCATTAACTAATAAATGAATCATTATCAGTCCCAACTACGTAAACAACAACAATAAACCACTTAGTATACAAGACAGTATTATATAAGGATTACGTGGATATACATGAGGCAGAAAAGAGAAAAAAGTCTGATATAAGCACAAGAATTGAATGTGTGTATAATATATATACACACACATGCACACTAAATGGATTAACTGGCCTCAGAAAAAATTGTAACAACAAAATATAAAAATTTTGTACATTTTTCATATTAATTATATTGATTGAGAGGAAACAAATTTCAACTGTATGGGAAAAGATGTATCGACAACATTTTAATCGCTTTGTCCAATCGAAATTTTTTGCTTGCCCTTTTTTAATATATAATTTTGATTGTTAAAACAGTTATTTGGAAATAAGACTTTCTTACATCTTTACGCTCTGAAATTAAAATGTCATTTCCTTTTCTGCAATATGAAATTTTAACAAAAAGTAAACAAATGCAAAGTTCACCTCCTCCTTCTCTTTCTTGCTTCAATACAAACATATCAGGATTTTTAATAGCCTTAGAAATAATTTCGTTCCTTTTGTCCTAGATATAAAAAGACAATCATTTTCATAATAACTTACGTTACTCTAATTTGCAAAAGATTATCTTAACAAATGTGAAACAGAAATTAGTGCTTTTAAGTATATTAATTCTAATATATATATATATATACACTTGTAATTTTTTTAAACATCAATATCTTCTGAAAATTAATTTTGAGAAGTAACACAACTGTTAACTCAATTCTAAATCATTTTAATGTTTAAAAATGTTTGAATTAGGATATATTAATGATTGTTGAAGAAAAAATTTTCATACTTGTTTAAATGAATTACTGAAAAGTGGTGCCATTAAGAAAATTTATATTACTGCTAAGGATGGTTGATAAACTATGAAAAATATGTGTGTAGCCCATCAGTTGAGCCCATTAATACAGCAGAAATATATGATCCCAAAAACTTTGTAATACATTGAGCCAGAGATTGCAAAAGGTCTGCAAATGAGCCAAATTATATAAAAGATACAGCTAGGATATAAAAGCAACTGAAGTTTTGTGCTGATATTGGAGACCTCTTACTAGAAGAAACTTGCAAAAATTAGATGCAAATAAAGAAAAACTGAGAAATAATGAAAATAATTTGTCATTGTCAGTATAGTTTAAATAGAGACTGTTATGCACTACACAGAAATCGCATGCTTTAATTTTACATCTGAAACAATTTCATTCTTATTCCTGGGACAAATATGTCCTGGTACTATTTTTAAAAAAATGTTGAAAATAAGATATCCAACATACAACATGCTTTTCTGATCCTTATTTACCTATATCGCTCAAACAAAGTAGAGGAAGACAAAAACCCATAGTGAAAGAGTTAAATTTACGTATTTAAACAGTTTTACTTCTTAAGATTAGGTCAAAAATAATCAAGCATACTTAAAAGATGGAGTATTTTAGTATTATATTTTGAAGTTCTGTGCATAAATATAATTTTAATTTATGTCTCCCATATTAGAGCTATAATAGTTTAAAGATTTTTTAAAAAATCAAGACGTAATATTACATAAATTTTGGGATATTAGTTTACATTTCCCTTACTAAGAATATTTAAAGCAAACATATGAAATACATAAAGATTTACAATTAACATAAAAAAATTAATTTTTCTTTCATCAAATATTAAGAAAATTGATATTTTCATATGATGATATTAACAGCATTTATGTGTACATGTTCATAGTTCAGAGGGCTTAGAAATTTCATAATTACAAAAAATTAACTCTGTATCAAAAGATTTGGAAATTGTTTGAATATGGGAATTATAGTACAAGAAAATATTACTCAACCTCATTTTAGTTGCGAGTGTAAAATCATTGTGTGCATAAGCATTAACCCTTTTAGGGACACTGTTTGCACACTGCAAACGCCTAAATCTAGTCTTTTTTCATTTCCATTCAATGCATTCCAGTTAAATGAGCAGAAAAATAGCTAGTACTGCCATCTGTTATCAGTTTACAGAAGTAAAAACATTTTGCAACCTTTAATTGGAAAATTTAACAAGGTTCTTTAGGTTAAAAAAAAAAAATTGCACTGTGCAAACAGTGGAGGTTGTTGCCCCTGAAAGGGTTAAATACATGCATCTTTTCCCCTTGTTATAGGTTTGTTATGAATTGTAAATATTATAAATATAGCATAATTAAATTTGGTGCTGATTTTTTTTATAAATTAGTGTTTTACTAACTGAATAATTCTTAAGTATAAAGTCTCAATTATATAATTTTTATTATGTAATTTGTTTCTGGTGTTGTAATATATGAATTCAGATATTTAACAGATGCTATGTCAAGTACTTAAATGAAACTTGTGCAGATAACACACTCTGCTTCTTAGAAACCTACATAGACATTGCAAATGACAACTAGTTTCAGATTATGGCCCGATGAAGGATTATATCTATTAATCTCAAACTAGTAATTCTTATTTCTATTGGGGATATGACCCTTCAACTTATGTAATCTAAACTGCCTTATTAAGATAAAGTTGATAAGAGTAAACAGGCTTGTGACAGGAAAATTTGTAGAAAAATTCTGTCACATTTTTCTTCAATAACTATTACTTTCCATGTTTCACTTCATTCTTTACAACACAAGCAAACAAAATAAAAGCTTATAATTTACTTATAATTAATTTTCAAATAGAATAATGGAAATTTTAAAGAAAACCATGGTATTTACAAAAAGCTCTTCTGTTTTGAACTCATGAAATTTTATTTAATATATTAATTTAGAGTCAAGTAAATTTGAAAGAATTAAAAAAAAAAAATTTAAATTGTTACTTTAAAGATTTTTTTTTTTTTTTAAAAAGTCATTACTTTTAATCTGTCATTACATGTTTATAACTGAAAATAAAAGTTCTCTCAGATTTATCACTCTTTATGACTAACCTGCAAAACCCTTACTTTGTATGGTTGAAATTTTGATGCTTTACCACAAAAGATACTAATTTAATAAATGATAAGTACAGATTGTATCATTTAATAATTTGAAAGACATCACAACTCTGGTAAACAACATGTTAAGAAAATTTGTTAATATTACCATATCAAGTGAATACTGGTTTGCAAACACTTTTCTTAACTTCTCAGCTACCTTAGGCTCAACAAATTTTTCAAGAACACCTTCCTGAGATAAATAAAACTGCACTCTCTTAGTGCCAGCCAAATGCAGTCCCACTGAAGGACATTTAATTGCTCTAGACTGCTCAATCAATAATCTTGTGGTCCAGTCCTTAGAAAACAAAGCACAAACATTGAAATATAATGCATCATACAGAAATCCAGATTGCAGAACATTACAATGATAAAAATTCTTTAATTTTCATAAGAATTCAAGATACACTTTGAGTCAACAACTCGTAAAGCAGCAAATAAAATAAGAATATAAGGCAATACATTACATAATATAAAAGTAAAACTACAGAGCAATAAATTTTCATTAAATTTTTTATTTAAAAAGATTCAAATTCTAAAAAAGTAAAATAAAAAAAAAATCAAGGAGCGATGAAATGGATACTCTGTCATTCTGTGAAGATTTATTGAATAAAAAAAAAAGCATAAATACAGTATCTTAGTGTCAGATACAAAATTATTTAATAAAATCTGAAGATTGATGGAATATATTTTAAAGTTACATAAGAAAAGTTTCTTATAATGCAATCAGACTTTCAAGACAAAATTAAAATATCTAGGCTCATAAGTTGATATTTCTATTTAAAGACTATTCAAACAAAGGGTTTAATATAAAACAAAAAGTATACATTATGAGTAGAATATGGCAGAAATGGTATAAAATGAAATTAGCTCTGAAACTTTCTGATTTCAGTATCTTCATTTTTTTTTTCCTTCAAAATTTACTTATCAAAAGTACAGCAAGATTTTTTTAAGGAGATACCATGCGTTCTATAAACAGACAAGCATCTCGCATATTCATCCAGGTGAATACCTTCTGAATGGGTTCTTTAGCGTGGCATAACTGGATAGTATACAGTCAAACCTGTTTTTGTACAGTAGATAGGGGCCGCACAAAAAAAAAAAAAAAATTCAGAAATTTCATAAATAGCTATAACTAATAATTTTTCAACAACATAAAAAAATTTATGCGGTAGAGAGGTGCTGCATAAAAAAGTCTCACTCAGAAAATATGTCAAAATTTTACGAAATAGCAAGAAAGTGCTTTCCAAACAAAATAAATAATTAAATTACACATGGAAACATTTTTAAAAATTTAAATTTATTTTAAACATGGAGAAAGTTTCAAAATGTACATAATTCGATACTATTCGTCGTAGTCCAAAACGCATATTCTTGTGATGATCTGGTTTGTAATCGCTTTCGTCACTTGAAGATATTAGGAGTTTATTTTTTGTTACCATGTAGTCAATAAGTTTTTGAGACGATGGTTGTTTGATCAGTATATATGTATCATCAATATGTACATACACATTGATAGAAAAAAAAGTGATACCAACACCATTGAGATTGACCTGACCTTGCGGCGAACTTCCATATGGTAAACAGAATCTCTATACATATTCATATACTGCATGAAAAAAAGTTGAAAAAAATCACATTAAAAGACTGAACATAAACACGTTTGACTGTATAGGAGAAGTAGCAATTCTATTTGTGGAATTACTAGGGCTTTTAATCAGGCTATGGAATTTATTTTAGCCATTTTCTACAACACACAAGAAAACAATTGCACAATAGTATGACAGATTTATATTTTATAAGAGGCACTAAAAATTCCTATTATGAAAAACTTCAAAAATGCAATAGTATTCATATCTAACAAACTGTAACAGCACCTATACTGTTACACATATGCTAATTTATACCTATGCCATTGAGAACAGTTAACTTGAATAGTAATTTGCCACGAGATGTCAAAAAAATATGCTTTAGGATTACATAAGAAAAAATAAAAATACAGTATAGTTTGTTGCAGAAGTACTCGAATCTGCTCAGTAGTGCATGAAGTACATTATTAAAATACATTAGTCATTGTTAACACAAATAGTCAACTTCAACTTCTGCCATTAGATTTTATATCATGCAAATTTATTTTAAGTTGAATTCATATAAGCACAGCCAAAAAGTACATAAATGATATAATTAATGATATTTTGTATATGATGATACAGTGGAGTCCTGATAATCCGAAATGATTCGGATCAGACCCTTTTCGGATTAAGCAAAATCATTCTTAAAATAAACAAATTACATAATAACGTGGGATTACATAAATATTACATATGTGTGATTAGGCAGTTTATTTTATAAAGTTTGTCTAAACATAACCAAATCTCTGGATGAAATGGGTGATAAAAGAGCGGAACGCTGCCTAGTACAGTACAATAGTGTAAGTTGTACTAACAATAAGTCACAGTGCTCGACAGTTGGAGAGGTGTAGCTGGGTGGAGGAGGGGGGGGGGGGGGGGTCATTTGACACGCCCTTTCTCACAGACAGCTACAGCATCATTGCTGTTAGTGTCATTTTTGCATTAGCATAAACATGTGTTGTTTATTCTACTGTGTCCTACTTCATTATACTGTTGTCTAACTTTGAATTTTCTTGTTATTTTCAGAAATATACTTTATATTACTTAGTATCACTGTAGTTTTATAGTAACCCGAGTTCTTTGACTTTTGGTTTCGGATTATCAGGACTCCACTGTATAATGTATATAATTTTATATACAAGTAGCTGAAGGCTAGAAGCATGTGCATGGGGAGCAAGAGCACTATGCCACACTGCTTTAAAAAACTCGATCCAGTGTCAAAAAACTATCTTGAATTACTGTTGAAATCAATTCTGATTAAGAAAAAATATTACATTTTATTCAATATATAAGTCTAAGTGAAATCATCTACATCCCTGATAAAAATAAAAATTGCAAAAATCTCATCCTTTATTTCAATACTTATTTTTGGTCCACCAAAAAATTTTTATAAAATAATTTCACAATGCTAATCTGAAGTTCAGATATGTTTTTTCACTAAAAGTAAATTAATACTACTAGATAAGTTTAAAAAAGTAAAATGTGTTAGAATCTGACACCCTTTAAAAGGCTTAAAAAAATTTAAATATGCAGAGTATAAATTAGATTCTTGTATATAATATGGTTGAGCATTAAGGTACATCATCTGTATGATAGTCATTTTGAAACTTTTCAATTTTTATCATATTCCTTATTTTAGATTTCATTGAAGAGTGAAATTAATGCAAGTTTTACTTGGATTAATTGGAAGTTAGGAAAAACAAACATTAGTTTAAAAAATGCATATCATTATAATTCCAAGATTTACATAAAGCTCTCTTGCTATAAAAACAAATCATTTAAATTATTTACCAGACTTTTAGGTCAGAACAAAAGTTAAAATTATAATTCATGTAACATTTTGATAACATTTAAAAAAGTTAAGGGGGAGATAACATAAAATGCTCTTCATGTTTTAATACAGTGAAAAAAATAATGAAGTTATGGATTTTAAGATGATTCACAAATTGAGTTTTTGCTTCATTTGTATAGGCTGATAGTTACTTTCATCATATTAGTCTATTGGGCTATTTGATGGGAAAATGTGTAATCAGCTCGAAAATATAAATAATTTAAGAATAAAAAACTTTTAATTGTTTAACATAATGCAAAAAATAATTTTTCAACTCAGTTTCATGGCAACTGATTATTATTGTGCAGATTTAGTTTGATATAAAGAAAAATTTATTATACACATAAAAATAGCAGCACTCAAAAATACAAACAACAATTCTAACCAAAGAAAGAAACAGAATAATAATCTTTTAAAAAATAAACACAGAGACAAAGTATGAACAAAGGGAACAAAGTATGAAATTAAAATATTGAAATAAAACCAACCTCGGGCTCATAGTGTTCAGGAGCATAACCAACTCGAAAATACACAACAGCTACTTCTTTGTCATTTCTATAAAAACAATTACTTTAATTTTTGTAAATTATATTATCAGGTATGATTCAAACAGTGAATTTGTAATATTTACTAACACATAAAGCTTCTTATCCTTAAGTACAATGAGTGTCCTTAAATCTTTAAATGTACATCGTAACACTTCTAAGTGTCTGTCATGTTCTAAAATTTTGTACTCCAAGAGTCTCTGGTCAAATATATTAAAAGTTGATTCTTCCACAACAAAAAGAAAAACAGCACTAAAAAACAAACAAACAAAAGGAACTTTGAAATAGAAGCAAAGTAACATGTATAACATAATTTAAGTTATTTTAATACTGGATTTAATGACTTTAAAGCAATATACACATGTTCAAACAAACTCAAAATTATAAGAAGGAAACAAAATTTATACTACAGAGTAAAACTGAGTGACAATAAAAATACACACACTTACACATGCCAAAGAAGTTTACAGTAAGTTTCTGTGACTTATTACATATATTTATAAATATCAATAAGAAACAATTTTCTCTATTAAGATTTATCGAGGAATATAGCACATGTCTCGGATCTAATTTGCTGTATGGTATTTTGAGACCTCAAATGAAACTAAAAAAGAATGATAAAAGGCAGTCAAAATTTTGGAATGGTTTTTCATAAAAAAAATCCTTCCTTTTAGTTATTGAAGGTTATCTGATGATTTAATGACAATTTTAAAGAGAAGTACAATTAAGAAAAAAAATAGTTATTTAAAATTAAACAATTGTTTAAATATTTATTGAAATATAATCTTAGTATTTTTTTAAAAATCTAGTCTAATACTGTCTGATTGAATTTTCTTTACCTCTGCATTCCATACACACACCAGGCTGATATCATTGCTTTTGCAATTTCCTCACATGATGTGTTTTCAGGCATCTAAAAACAAAATATTTCATTATAAGATTCACCCATAGAGGCATGTCAATTTTTAAAAGTAAGAGTATAAATGGGAAAAAATTCAAATACTTGAAAAAGCAATAATGTAAGATATATCCTCTCTCACACACACATATCCTCAAGTCATTTAGATGGTAAATAAAATGCAAGTTTGGAATATATGAAAGTAAATGCAATAGTCATTTAGGATTAGGAAATCAACAACATAAATCTAGCAATCTTGTTTTGGAAAAAGTTTCTTTTCAGCATTTCATTATTTTTAATAAATTAGGGTATAAAAGAGTGTTTCCAAAACTATTTCCTTCTTTACACAAAACTACTCATCAAGAAATTATTTTTATTCAATGAATTTAAAATGCTAACTGCACAAGAAATGATATAAGATGTATAAGTTAAAAAATAGGAAGTAAATGTGTTTGATACAATATTTTAATTTTTAAAAACTTCAATCATTTAGCAAGCCACAGCAAAATTGGAAATCATTCACCATCAATAGAACATACTCAGATCATAATGAATGAAAAAAAATACCACTGCTTCTTATTTATCTTTTACATGATACGGAAAAGTTCAGAAGATAGTTTCAATTGAAGCTCTGCAAGATTGATTTTAGAGATGTTTTTTAGACCTTATGTAGCAAAAAATTAATAGCACTTTAAAATTGATTCTGAATGGCTATGAGCATTGAAGTTTTAAAGGCACTGTGAAAAGCATGACTGCAGAAGGCATTAAAGCCATTCCACAGTTGCCATTCATTGCCAATAGCTAGAGCTATTCCATATCATCTGAAGTCTTAAGAGTCGGCATTCATCTGTTCAGCCATCATCTGACTATATTTTTAAAATTCTTTTTAAGTTCTACTACAGGGTTTACCCTTTATCACCTCAGAAGTGTTGCCAGCTCGTTAGGCTGCTCATGATATAAAATATTAGTGAATGGTCTTTACATTATTTTAATAACCCCCCCTCCTCCCCACAAAAAAAAAAAAAAAATCATACTTTTACTTAAATTTGGTAATGGACCCTTTAATTTTTTTTGGTGTGATAATATTTAGCATAACCAATCTTGCATCAAAATTTTCTCACACTACCCCTGAAAACACTAACTCTTCCTATCACAATGTATTCACTTATTCAAATATAGGATATAACAGTATAGAGCTACTACAACTCTTAACTAGGAACTCTAAATGCTACTCATACTCAAAATGTATAGGGTGAGAGTGCTGTAACCAGTTTTCTGCAAACCTCTACCCCTAATGATCTGCATGCATAATGCAAGTATAGCTTTTTCTAATTTTCCTATAATTTAAATTATAAACTACCTGAATCATACTACATATAGTGGTAATAGTAGAACAAACAAAGCTGATACAAAAATATTAATAGGTAAAGCATCACGAATGAGTAAACAAGCCATTTATTTTGATCTAATAAAGTACTTATAGAGTTTGTTTAGCTTTTCATTTTAATAAGTTAACTATTACAACAGATAAAAATTTTATTGCCTTTGAGTTTGATAAATTGGATTGCTAGAACAACATAGACTGGAAAGCTATGCATCTCAAAACTTAAAATTTCTTATATCCCCCCCCCCCCTGATTTCAGTGGCTGTTTTCAATACTCCTTCATATTTGAAGTGTGGAACTCAGGGATTGGAATATGAGAAAAAATTATGTAAGAAATAAGCACAATGAAATGGACTAATAGAGTAGGTAAGGAGGAGTCTTAAAGTAAACTATGATGTAATTTTGATTAGGACAAATTTTTATCCAGCCACTGCCATTTCACCATTTGTCTCTTATAAAATATAAAAATTTAGCACACATGAATGCATTTTCCAATGTTCTTTGGAAGCATTTGAATTTAGTTTACTTACATTATCACAGAACTCTTTCCAGCCTAGCTTTTCTAAAATAAACCTGAAAATTAAAACAAAATTTAAGGCCAATAAGTGTACTCAATGCCTAAAAAAAATATTCTTAGTAATGATTATGGAGCCCCTATTTTGTGAACAAAGAAAATTTTAGTAATCTCACTGTTAAAATTTTTTTTCCGTAGTTACAGAAGATAAAAATTAGAAGTCAAAACAAAATACTTTTTTAAACTTTAATATACTTGCTTAATATTTTGCTAATTATTCTATGCACAAAGCACTTCAAATTAATATAAACATAGAAACTAAACAAAAAGCTATTATACAGTTGTTTTCTCATTGTTATATTTTTATTTACTGTAAAATCTACATTCTATAAATACTTTAAGCTATATCAGTTTACATACCTGATTTTCTATCTTTCAGATTTTAAAATTTACTCTTGGAACTTTCATCTTCAATTTTTGTTTTAGCAACTTTTCACATTAAAATCAAAATATATAAACAAAGATTAGGTGTAAGTCCAATTTTTCATCATCATTACATTCTTAATTTCAAGAAAACTAATACAGTACAGGTTTTTACTGAAATTAAATGCTACTATACAATGATTTATTTATATAATATGATTACACAAACTGAATGCTATTTATCTTCTATTGTAAGCTTATATATGAAGAAATCTTAGCACACGAGTATCTGATTACAACAATACAGATATAGGATTGAGATTAACTGCAATATGACTTTTGTCTCTGTTTAGTCATACCATTCTTCACATAGCATCAAGGTAGAGTAATGTTAAAAACACATTAGACAATTTAATTTTGAAACATTTGAAACAGATTCTCATCCTCATATGTTCAGATCATTTGTCAAAATTTTGAGATTTATACCTTTACACTTTTTAGAAGAAAGATTTTAACTAAGAAGTTTGATGAGATTTAAACACTTTTATAAAATCTATGAAGTGACGAAGATTTTAATAAATATAATGAGGTTATTGAAAAGTCTTAGGAAAATTTAGAAAACAGTTTAAACAATAAAAGAAAATTACCTATATAAATCTCTTAACAAGGGTGATATTCCACCCAAACCTGCAGCTATTGTATTATTTTCAACTTGCTTTATTCCACTTGTTCTTCTATTTGAATCACAGTTTAATAAGTAATCTGAACGTATTAGAGCCAGACTAGTTTGCTAAAAAAATATTTACCTATATTAGCCATTTTCAACATCTCTTAAAACCTGGATATAGTAAATATGATGAATTAAAAATTAAGGTATTTCTTTGTGAGGTGCAACTGATATGACATCTTTCAAAAACAATTTAGAAGTATTATAACAAAGCATTTTACTACAACAGACACTATATCACTATTCAGCTGACAATTAACATTTTGCTACATAAATCCACCAGCAAATTTACATTTCATATAATATAATTATACCAACAAGTCCTTGAATCAAAGTATAATTAACTTCAAAAAGGTGAAACTGTTTACCTCATTCAGGCTATCATATACATTTTCAAAAATGTTGAAAATATTTCTTGTAAATTCATCTGTTTCAATAGTACTATTGAAAAAAATTACAGAACAAATATCTTAAATTATAAGCAATACTTTAACACTTCTAGTACATTTCAATACATTAAATATTTACTTGAAATTATCATATTTATATTTAGGCTCTACATAAACCAATTATTTTACAAAAGTTTTAGAAACGAAGACAGGTTTCACAACAAAAACACAAAAGTATTCAAAATATCATTTTATACAATAATGTTTAATTGCATTCAGAGAGAGGTGATAGATTTATCCTTCACAACAAAAATGGGTGCATAAAATAAATTATTGGTATTTGAACTATCAAAAGAGTCAACAAAAACTTCGTTGATGTATAGCTTTTTTCTTTTTTGGAAACTTATATTTAATTCTTGTTATACTGAAAATAAAATTATACTAGCAGAATTCAGGCATCTTGTGTATGAAATAAAATATGCAAGTGACTATTTTGCTGATTTCTTTATTAAAGGTAAAAGCAAATTAATAAGTTAAATATTTCAAAAAACTGAAAAATAGTGTAAATCACATTCAGAAATAAATTATTTATACTAAAGTAAGGTAAGATCAGATAAGTAAACACATACTCATAATATATATATATATATATATATATATATATATATATACAGTGTGTAACAAAATTATAAGACCACTGTGGATTTTCTGATTTTTACTATAAATAGTATAATTTTTTTTTAAATTAAATTAGGTTGATGTTAATAATTGAAATATAAAATATATGTATGTTATTTTTATTTTTAAGAGATTTAACTTAAAATGTTATAAATAGCAGTTTTAGAACGTTTAAGTATCTTACATATTTCACGTTCCAATTTTACAGAGCCCTTATAAAACCAAATTTTTCGAGCTTCTAGTTCAGATAATTCTCTTCCACGCGGCATTGTGAATTTCCTCATAAAACAAACAAATTAAATTCTATTTTCTTTTACAATATTATCGTTTGGACTTTTTTGTGATGTAATGTTACAGTTTATCTACGATTTTGAAAGAAAAAATAAAATAGTTTTAAAAACTCAAACGATTTTAAATAAAGAAATAAGTGGTCTTATATTTATGTTACACCGAGATTTCAAAAAATCCTTTGCTGTGTGAAATTAACTCAATTTTTTTCCCTTTAAGCGATTTATTTGAGAAAATATAACTTTTTTCATTTGCTTCAAATTTTAAAATTATTCATTTTATGCAGTGTAATATTAACATGAGTGATATTTTGGGTGGTCTTATAATTTTGTTACACACTGTGTATAATATATATATATATATATATATATATATATATATATATATATATATATATATATATATATATATATATATATATATATATATATATATTATATATATATATATATATATATATATATATATATATATATATATATATATATATACACACACACACACACACACACACACACACACACACACACACACACATACATACATACTAAACAACCAAAGATCTTTCTTTTCTTGATAAATTTTATAAATTTAATGGTTAACTGTCATGCCACACATATGATACAGCGATTCCCTTGAAAGCTTTTCCAAATAGGGCTTTGGTACAAATCCCAGCAAGGGCATGGACATTCTTATGCTGTCCCTTCATAAAGAAGTCATGGTTCATCTCTTTAGTGTTCCCATACTAAAGAAGCTAAGTAAATCAGAGTGAACACCCTCAGGACAAATGCCAGATCAGGGAAAAAGTTGACTTTCAACAAGCAAACTTCAGCAAATGATTTTCATGTCCACCTTATATAGAGTAAATTTGATATAAGAAAAGTTTGAGAAAAGTGCATAAAGCTGCAGTATATGTTATGCTATCATAAATATTTTTTAAGCCCCAGTTTATAATAGAAGATAGAGGATGACGACATTCCTTACAGTAAAGATCCAAAAAACAATACACTGATAAAATGTTATTACTATAATTTCAATAACAAAAAACTGAATCACTGAAAGTTTTCCTGATGGTACAGAGGGAGAAAAATTTAAACCTCTAAACTTAGTTATGCAAAATGTACCAGAACAATCTAATTCATATAAATTGTTTTTTCTAAAATTTTAAAACATACGCAGTGGCTCCCAAAAGTGTTCATACACTTACGATTTTCAATGAAATAAGGGTCTATCCATTAATTAAAGTGAATATTTCAGAATGGGTATTTAATAATAAGATCTATAATCTATTCTTAACAAAAATACATGAAATATTTTGAAAACATAGTAAAACTTTATTTTTAAGAAACCAATAATCCAAAAGTAACAAAAAATTTATCTCGCAAAAGTCATCGTAAACTGAAATATTTTCGGATAAATTCGTAATTAAAATTATCGTCTGACACTTTTTTATTTTTGAATTGTGGTGACATTTAAAATATAGTTTGGCTTTAATCTTTGCTTGCCTACTCCGTAATATTCTATTTATTATCTAAAAATGGCTCGAAGTCATAAAGAAACAACAAACAGCATTCGAAAATTGATTATTTCTCATCACAGTAGTGGTAAATCAGTTTGGAATATTGCTAAATTACTTAATTTATCCCATTCAACTGGGCAGTATGTGATAAAATGCTTTAAAGAAGGAGATCGGATTGAAAACAAGGTAAGAAAAGGTCATCCAGCAAAGTTAACAAAACGTGATCAGAGATTTATAATTAGAAAACTTGTGAAAAATCCACGTTTGAGTTCTGTAAAAGTTTCTGCAGAATTTAATGAAACATTTTCTACTTCAATTTCACCTGAAATTGTTCGATGAGTTCTAAGAGCAGCTGGATTACATGCGCGTTCTGACGGTAGAAAATTTTTTGTGAGTGAGAAAAACAAAAAGCTTAGGCTTTCCTTCACACTATCAATGATAAATAAGCCCCAAACATATTGGAATAATGTCTTATTTGCCGATGAATGCAAGTTTAACATTTTTGGTTCCGATGGGCATATAATTGTATGGAGAAGAAGAAATGTGGAACTTAGTCCCAAGAAGTTAGTAGGAACACTTAAGCATGGCGGTGGAGGTGTCCTTGTGTGGGGGTGCATGTCACCATCAGGACTAGGTAATTTGGTATTTATTGATGGCATAATGAATCATGCTGTTTATATAAATATTTTACAAGACAATTTAAAATTATCAGCCCAAAATTTGGGCATTGGAAACAACTTTGTTTTTTATCAAGATAATGATCCTAAGCACACGGCTCTCAACGTTCGCCTCTGGTGATTGCCTCTATAATTGTCCACAAGTTTTGAAAACACCACCTCAATCGCCAGATTTAAACCCAACAGAACATATTTGGAGAGAACTGGAGGTCCGAGTACGAAAACACGACATTCACACGAAAAGCGAACTAAAAACAATTATGATGGAAGAATGGATGAACATTGATACAGAAATTACAAAAGAACTAGTGCAATCTATTCCCAGATGTTTAAAAGCAGTTGTGGATGCTAAAGGATATCCTACTGAATATTAACTTAATGAAAAATTAGAATATTTACTAATATGTAGAGATTTTTTACAAGTGTACAATGACTTTTGTGAGATAAAGTTTTTGTTACTGTTTGACTGTTGTTTTCTTAAAAGTTTTACTATGTTTTTAAAATATTTCATGTAGTTTTGTTAAGAATAGATTATAGATCTTATTAAATACCCATTTTGAAATATTCATTTTAATTAATGGATAGACCCTTATTTCATTGAAAATCGTAAGTGTACGGACACTTTTGGGAGCCACTGTACTGGAACAGATATTGTTTAAGTTTTACAGTTGAAATGCAGAATTAATATTTTACATAACTTTCTCAAATACTTATGAAGGCATCAGTAAAAAGTTAAGTTCTAAATATTTTTCAACAATGCTAGCATTATCATTACATAAAGGATAATTTCTGACAGGTGTAATCTTGAAGATAGTTCAATCCCAAAATGACCTTATGTTCCAAAATACATCTTAAATAAACAGTCCTGTCTTAATTTTTAAGAGAGCAAAATTAAAAATGTCAGCAAAATTAAAAAAGATATGTAATTAAATTTACCATACCTCCCTAAATTTAATGGATTTCAGTCCCAATATTTTTATATTTATCCTCTTTATCAGAAAATAGCTTCATTTGCATCTTTCTATGGAAAATCTCATATCCTTGTCCATTCCTGTCAGTTTCATAATGTATTTCAGCTATTTTTACCATGGCTAATAATGCACATTTCTTAAGTTTTGTTAATGATGTGATATTTGTAATTATAAATTTTAGAATTATTTAAATTATTACTGCCACAAATATAATACATTAAATTATATCAAAATACTATTAACTCCATGAAAAAGTACCATTTCTATCCTTCTATTACTTTTATTTATAGCAATCTTAATGTAAAATTTCTTTAATTAACAAAAGAATTTCAAAACACTATTGAACAGTTTCATAATGAGCTGAAAGAAAAAAAAAACTTCTAAACAGAGAATAAGATTTAAGTTTATATATTAAAAATTTTAAGCCAAATTTTATACAGGAAATATTCTTAACTTTATATATATTAAATGCAGTTCATAACTGTGCAAATACTTTTGCTTTTTAATTTCTAAAATCTCATAAATATTAAATACATTTACCTATATAAGCACTCTTTAAGAATTTCTTTAGAATAAGCAATTTTATGCAAGACTAAATTAATAGTTTCTTGAAGACTATAGACATACTCAAACCATAATCTAGGAAATTCACATGGTATAAGGCAAAAAGGTAAATGAACTCTAGCATCTCTTGAAAGACTTGAATCTCGCATTGCAAT
Source organism: Dolomedes plantarius (assembly GCA_907164885.2). Taxonomy (NCBI): domain Eukaryota; kingdom Metazoa; phylum Arthropoda; class Arachnida; order Araneae; family Dolomedidae; genus Dolomedes; species Dolomedes plantarius. The sequence goes on from OU015491.1 coordinate 42,030,044, forward strand.
ACCTGTAATGATAAACAAAACCTTGAAACCAAATTCTTTTTAACAGAATAATGTATAATTATCCCTATGTTACAGTTTAACTAACAGTTCAGTTTAATATTTGAAAAAAAAAAATTAAACTTACTTAATAAAGAAAAACAAACCCAGGTAATTTAGTATTGAACAAATCATTACAGCACTTAAACACATTTAGTTCAAAGTTCACTGCCAATACTGAAAATTATTGAGGACTGAAGAAATAATCTTCAGCTTAATTTAATATAGTTTAAAATGGAAAAATTTAGTGACAGTCATTATATCAATCATAAAAATAGAATTACATAACATACTTCTTCCAAGGGCTAAATTCAATATAAATTGTAATATCAATATAAATTGCAATTTCCGTATTACATTTCATTCGTACTTGTAAAACCTATAAAAATAGCTTCTTGTAGCCTCACAGTACTGAGCTGCAAGGGCAAACTTACAGGTATTTTAAATGCATCCATATTCTTACAAATTATGCCATATTGTTTTCCCTAATGGCTACATACAGCAAATAAATTTTATAATAATTAATGTAGGTTTTTGAGAGAAAACATTAAATAACATTTTCTCTCCGTCACTTAATTTACAACGTTAAACAAACAAACAAAAATCCCAAAAAGAAAAATTAAAATTACTATAAAAAGTACAGTCTGTATTTGAATTTCTTACCTACACTGTTTTTTAAGTGAAGATATAAATTTTATAAATATTTAAGTTAAACTATGTTCATCTGAATAACAAACTAAATACAAGAATGAAATCCGGATTTAATGTAAAAGAATAATTTATTATAAGAAAATGTCAACATGAAAAATGTACCCTTATACAAAGCATAATCTTTAGCTGCTTCTATCAAGCTCAGAAGACTGTCATGTCTCATTCCGCTTAACTTTGTGTATAGCTGATTATTCATGCTGTATAGTTTCACTAACACTCGCAATTATATAGTTAAATATTAATACTTAACAGACTGTTTTGTACTTAAAGTTAAATAATAAAAAGTTATAAAATATTTGAAAAAAAAAAGATACGAGTTAAGATACGACAGAACCCATCTATTCTAACGATACTAAAAGAAAGACGAATAATTTTATTTATAAAAGCTCTAAATAGAAAGTTATGCTAAAAGTAAACATGAGCAAAATAACTGAAATTAAAACTACCACCAGTTTTTACGTAAAGCTAAATCTTGTCCACGCCTTATGTACTTTGTCGTCTGCTATACTTCTGGTATGCAACTTCCGGGAGTAACACAATTTTTTTTTTTTTGGCATAAAAATTAATTACTGAATAATAATAAAAATCATCTAAACCTATTTAAATGCATGAAATTTAATTCAAGTAAATTTCGATGTTTTATATTTAGCATCACTGTGTTGTAGAAACGTTCAATAAAATATTTATTAAAATACTCTTCACCACTAGATAATTCATTAATTACTTTAAAAATATATTTGAAATATGTGACACAAAATCTAATAATTGATTTTAAAATTTTTGAATTCGTTCCAAAAACATTTATGTTTCTCGTTGATTTATCCATCTTTTGTCGAGCTCTTTTCTTAACGAGTGAAGTTTTTTTTGTTTTTTTTTCTGATGAGGGAAGTTTTGTTTATCATCCTACAGATGGCTGTACTTCATGTCATCCATATACTCAGTGTTTGTTTTCTCCATATCATTTAAATGATACTCTTCTCCAGATACTTCTGTAAAATATATGGCGTCTTACAGTATTTTGTAATCGCTGTAAAGAATTTAAAATCTTATAAAGGGCATTCGTAAACATATTTATACATCAAGGGAATTATTTATGCCCATACGTTTGGACAAAGTAGTATTTGGGTAGTTGTATTATGTTACTGTCATCCTTGTTTTGGCATTCCGTTATATTTATTTTGAACGTATTTTAAACATGTCTGGAAAGTGGAACGGCAGTATTGTGTCTGTTGATTGTGGTGTTGTACTTGGCGTTTTTGAGGGTGAAATATCCAATATTGATATTGATAATCAAACTGTTTCTTTAATTAATGTTAGTCGAAATTCAGTTAAATGCACAGTTCCAGAAATCACTCTCAGGTAAGTTTCTTTTTCTTCTCTTTTTGAGTAAATATTATTTGTCATCGACATTATTTCCTTTTTAAAGTAAAATTCTCATGATTCCTGCAAAGACTCAGGTGCAGAAAAATGGTACTGTTTTATAATGGTCATGTACCATTCTCCTTTGTATATGTTACTCGTGTATGTTTCTGTCAATGTATGCAGTAAGAAATACCTTATTACAAATAATGATTTTCTGTTCTGATATGGGGACGTTATTTTGAAATTTTCGGGTCATATCTATGCATGTTTAGTTAATAGTTTGGTTTGTGAGCACATATTCTATAAGCATTCCACGCATCTTCACGTATTGCTTTTACTTCTGAATTTCTTTTCTTGCTGTTCATTTAAATAATCTGATATATGTCAAAACATATTTGCTTAAACTTTGATGAATCTTTTAGAGTTATGGGGCTCATAGGTATTTGTATTATCATTAGTGATTTTATATTATTACAAGTTTTTATTGATGTCCAAAAAAAGGGTTCCTTGAAAATGTATTTTTTAAATCTGAAACATGTTAAAAACAGTTAATGCAATTCATGAACACAATTAAATACTTTGTAATGTTGTTCAAGCATTAGATTATGAAGACCATTCAAAAATTTCATAAATCAAGAAAACTGACCTGTATGCTTCCCCTTTTATGTATACTACCAATTTTCAGAGTTTTTTCTGAATATTTTCATCTTCTAACTATGAAGTAAGAAGTATGTTAAATTTTAAATATTTCAATTTTGCATCAATAAGCTTTGCATATGGCTTCTATGAACTCTGTAGTTTAAGATGCCTAAAGTAATAACAGAAAATTAAAATTTTATACCCGATCAAAATAATGCTTTTAATAAAAAATTTTAAATGATTTTAGCAGTGATATCAAAAAAGCATTTTGCTTTTAGGATTGCATTGCAAAAATCATTAGTCTATATTTTGATGGTTATCTTCTGTTTCCGTATTACTTAATTTAGTTTAAGAGACTATTCACTTAGCTGGTTAGCTGCTTTGGCTACCGATGTGGTACAGATGTGTCAGATGCACTCCCCTTCCCTTTTCTGTGGTCTCATCTTAAAAGTAATAATTTTTAAAGCGTTAATTACTTTTTAGACAAATGAATTCATTAAATATTTTCTTGATAAAATTAATATATTTGACTACTTTGTACATATTTTTGTGGTATAAATATCACATATAGAAAGGTTATAAAAAGATTGTTTGCGCTTTTTTTTTTAAAATGAATCTGGAAACTGAAATTTCCTTAAATTGCATAGATCTGGAAAAAAATTAAAAAAATTAAAAAAGTTGTTTGTACTTTGATAACTGATTTCTATGTATTTTTCAGTGCTGATTTCAAAAATGAAATCCATTTTTTTTGTATCACGTCAGGTTATCTAACAAAAAGGGTGTGTATTTTGGGTGAAAAACTCAAGTTAATGCAATTTTGTACATTTTTTCTAAAGGTTCTAAATTTTAATAAATAGATAAAACATGGCATGGTTTACATTTACACAACAGTAGATTGAAAAAAGTGCATAACTATAGAGCTAAAAGTCCTTGTAGAAGCACTTTTGCTTCACATCAAAACTTCTTTTAGTGCTCTTTCTGCTGTGGATAACTTGAGGATCGTCCCTTTTTAATATCCAGCTATAATCCACTGTCATGTTAACGTTCTATCTTCCTTGGTACCTTTTCCCCATATCCTTGATGTTATGATGGAACCTTTCGCCTGGATTTTCATTGACATCACCAAGATTTGCAGGGAAGAAGTCAAGGTATGAGTAGAGAAAATGAACTTTTATGCTCATATTAAAACCCAGCTTCATGAAGTTATCTAGCATGTCAACGATGATTGACTTGTAGTATGGGTCCTTTTTGTTTCCCTTAAAACTGTTTACAACTAGTTTAAAAGATACCCATGCTGCTTTTTCTTTTGTTTCAATTTTTTTCTCAAAGCTGGCATATCTCATTAGTTTTCTGGTGTCAGGTCCGACAAACACTTCTTTTATCTTTGCCTCGGATAACCCAGGAAACTGCTCACAAAAGTATCTAAAACATTCTCCTTCTTTTGTCAATGCCTTGACAAATTGTTTCATCAAACTGAATTTAATGTGTAGTGGTGGAAATAATACTCCTTTTCCCTAGTTCAATACCAAGAAAAGTATGTACCTGGAGCCAAAAATTCTTTTTCTTTCAGTCTAGATCAGTGTTTCCCAACGTGGGGCCTACGCCCCACAGGGGGGCAATTCGAAAATGGACTCGACGCGAGTCTAACCCTTTTGCTCCTGGCCATTTAAATGCAATGCTAGATTTCTGTGCCAAAATTGAATGAAAAAGCAAATTCTTAAATAATTGCGGCCAATAAATATTATAAATTCGTTTGACGAGACCAAAATATCAACTGGGTTTTTGGCGTCGTCAAGTTAACCCCCCTGGCAGGCTCCGCGGGGAACCCCGGACGCTTTAAAATCTCGCTAAACAACGCAGTTGTTCGCATCTGAATGGCCCGTCGCAACGTCTGTAGTGTTTCGCAGCATTCAGTTGGTGTTAATTTGAAATAAGCGTCCGTAAAAATTTTTGTAAAAGTCTCGTTGATTTAAAAAATATATACATTGTATAGATATAATTGGTAAGTATTTTATTTTATTTTTATTTATTTTAATTTTAGAAGCATAATTTTCCTTAAAAATTTGTCAAATGGAAAAAATGTGTTATTTTGCGGTGGCGGTGTGGTAAATGTGTTAAATACATTTAAATAAGTATGCATTTTTTAGTATACGTTTACTCTATGTCACATTAAATTAATTTTAACACATACTTTAGTTTTAGTTTTTAATTGATCTTATATTTATTTCTTTCGGCCCACAGTAAAATGAGTGGTGCTAGGAAGAAAAAAATTAGTCAATATTCGGAGGAATATTTAAAATTTCGGTTCATACCCGCTGTCCACGATGACCGGTTTCCTTTTTGTCTTTTATGCCAGCAATGCTTTACCAACGAATCAATGAAACAAGGTCGTTTTGAGGCGCATTTGAAGGCGAAACATAGTGCTCATATTAATTCAGATTTGAATTACTTTCAAACTTTAAAGAAAAATTTTGAAAAGAGAACAACATTAAAGTCTCTATTTACTGCTCATACTTCAACTCATAATCGTATTCTTGAGGCTAGTTATTAAATTTCTTTATTCATTTCTAAATCTGGAAAAAATCCTACTATAGGAGAGAATTTGATAAAACCGTCAATAACAGCATTTCTTAAAACAGTTCTTGAAAAAGATGAGAAAGATGTAAAAGCTATGCCACTCAGTAACAATACTGTTAGCAGAAGAATAGACGTGAAGCTATTCAAAAACAACTTGTTGAAAATCTGAAAACAAGAAAATTCATCGATTGGTAGTTATAGGCGGGTATATACATTCTCGTTTACGTTGTGGCCAGACCGCATCAGTCGTCTCTCCATCCTTTCTATTTCGTTTATCACTCAGTTGCACTTCAGCTTGATTTGCGAACCTTTGCAGGGCATTCAATTTTGCGTAAATTTTTTAGAAGTCTCGTAGCCCTTGTAGCAGCTTAGTTTTTATCTCAGGTTTTATTTTAGTAAGTGGGGCTTTTTCTAACATGCTTTACCCTGTATATATATTTCTTTCCTTTTTTTCCTATTGGTTCGGGCCTTCTTGGCTTTCTATTTGCTCGCCCCGCCTCTTGATTGTGCTGAGGGATGAGCCACCTTGTTCATAGGTTGGTTCATGTTTTATGTTTTGCATTTGAATTATGTTGGACGCCTCTCCTCGTCTGGGAAATTTCTCAACTCCCCATGCACCTGTTTCTTAATCTTTGATCTTCGATTTATAGCTGATGTCCTCTTTACTTTTTTATGGTTTTATTGCCCGTGTTGTTGCACGCTACCAACGCCCTGCTCACAGGCGCCCCGAAGCGTCGGAGTCATAAATTCTGCTCACAATTTAGGCTGTGTGGTCCTACCAATTTAGACTGCCGCATATTCACATCCCGCTTATTACACTTGGTAGCTATAAACCTGTCGCCTGTTCTAAAAGAATTACTACATTCAGTAATAAAGTGTATTAATGCTATTAAAGCTAATGCCAAATGTGAGCGTCTCTTCGAGCTATTTTGTGAAGAACAAAATGCAGACCATGTGAGACTTTTACTTCACACTGAAGTACATGGCTCTCTAAAGGGAACTGCTTGAAAAGATTTAGGGAATGTTTGATACTCTTAGTGATTTTTTAAGTGACAAACCTGAAATGAAGTATCTGTTAACAGTCGATGGTAAAGCATTTGTGAGTTATTTAGCCGATATCGTTGAAAAACTAAATATATTAAATAAGCAAATTCAAGGAACAAATAAAACTCTTGTCGATGCAAAAGCGAAGATATTTGGTTTCATTACCCTTATTGACAACAAAAACTTTGAACAGTTTCATTGGCTCCAAAAATGTGAAGTAACTGATACCGCTATACTTGCTATTGACGATCATCTGAAAATTCTATCGGCTGATTTAAAAGAAAGATTTTCTGATTTAAAACAAATTGATTTTCCAACATGGATGATGCAGCCAATGTTAGTGGATTTGTCTGATATATCAAATATGCAGTATCAAGAACTCGCAGAAAGGCGAAATGATGAGTCAGTTAAAACTTTATTTAATATAAAAGGAGCAATGTGAGGAAACAGAAATCAAATACCCAAATTCAACCAAATGTGCAAGAAAACTATTGTTACAGTTTCCATCTTCATATTTAGCTGAATGTGGATTTAGTGCTGTAAATGATTTACTGGTAAAAAAAGAAATCGGCTGGATATAACACAACGGGGAGACTTGAGACTGAAGCTAACCAAATTGGAACCTAACATAAAATCTCTGTGCAGCAAGCATCACGTGCAAGGATCTCACTAAATTAAAATAATAAATTAATATAGAAAAATCTTTGTTAAAATTATTTCGAATTTGAATTTCAGTTTTTCATTATATGTTTTGAAAATTTACTTACTGTGTTTCGTTAACAATTTCCTAGTGATTTCTTCCTAAAACCTATCATTTAAGTTTCTTAAGTGAACAATTCAATTTTTTAATATTAAAAATTATGTATATGTTACATAGGGGGGGGGGGCATAAGAATTTTAGAAAGGCTTAGGTGGGGCATAAGAATTTTAGAAAGGCTTAAGTGGGGCATGGCACAAAAAAGGTTGGGAAACACTGGTCTAGATCCTAAAACTTCTGCTGAATCCTTTGGGAGCCCTAAGTGTTCAACTAGTGTTCAGTTCAGATTGAATGAACAAAATAGGTTCACTTGTGCCAGGGTCATAGCAATTACTGTCTTCATCACTATCACACAGTGGAGGCAGTGGTTCAGGATCATCTAAAATACTCGTATCATCCAGAGAATCTGGAGGAGAAGGTATTGGTACTTAGGGTCCATGAGAATAGGACGAATGGCTGATGGGATGTTTGTATAAGAAATATCTTTCTTATTTATTTAAATTGAAACTTTCTTGTTACAAGAAAAAAATAACAGTAATCACTATGATTTTGGGGCCCTCTCTAAACCATAGGTATTCCAAAATGAAAGGACTGCTTTTTACCCCGAAACCACTGTTTTAGTTCTTCGACACAAACTGAACAAACTTTGTGTGGGGCCCAAGGCTTATCTTGATCACCTAATTTCATGCCAAAATAAGCAAAGTACACTTTTCTAACAAAATTTTAGATGTTTCTTTGTTGCTTTTTAACTGTATAGTTACCACAAATGTAGCAGAAACAATTTGGTGAATTGAGACATTGTCTGGAAGCCATTGTCCTCAAATCAACCACAAAACTGTTTAAAAAATATCACCACTTTATAAAACCAGAAACAGCGCATGAACAGCACAGAGCAAAGAGATAAATTGAAGGAAAATGTGGTTCAGTGGAAGGTGGTGGGGAGGGAGATAGTGAGGGATGGAAGGGAAGGTCGACTGACAGGCACTAATAGGAAAGTGAGGCAGTTTTATCCGTATTACACTAGTTTTAGTATGACTGTCCAGTATATATAAGAACGTCTGTTTCATTGCAAATGCCTTAAAACTTTCTCACATTACTTTTTTAAAGTATTTGTAAGCAAAGTATAACAGTTTCTTTGGAAATATTTGAAATTTTGTCTAAGCTCATACTGCTACCTTACTTTAAAAAATACACAAATTCGACAAAACTAGACATGCTAATTATAACAAAACTATATGATGGAATTTTTCAATAATTTTCCCTTAATCAGCACCAAAAATGCTATAAAAATTACTGATTACATTTGAGATAATTTTTTTGTCACAGACCTGTGTTATCAGTCTGGATTATGGTGCAGATTAAATTCTGTTAAACAGCATTTTCAGATATGGTAGATAAAGTGAAAAACTTACATCAACTGAGTTACAAAATATTATCTATTGTTAAAAACTAAATTGTAAAATGAAATGTTTTCTATATGTATCAAGTTTTTATGCATAAAACAATTTTTTTTCCTATTGGGTAGTATTATAATGTTAGAACTGTAAAATCTTGACTTGTGTTCTTTATGTATAACTTATATTGAACATCTGTGTTGACGTTTATTATCAAGATTGCAAGTTTTTTTTTTCTCATAAAATTTATTTTATTTTTGGGTCATATTTTATAAACTAAATATTATACTATCTTTAAGCAATTTTTTTTCTCTTTTACTGAAAATCTGAAGCTAATATACTTTTTAATTGGTCTTAATATATATTTGATTCCTAATCCAGGAGAATTACCATGCAGGAGAGGGTAAAGCACTGTTTCAGGTATATTTACGTTTGTACTGGTGTTATTGCATATTTTTGTAATTTGGGGGTGTTTTCCCCATTAACTATGAAACCTCTCCTTGTCTAGATTAGAATCTAAAACTGTCTGTTGATTATCATGCAATTGGAAAACTACAATACTTTACAATTTGTAATTTTTGTATTGTGACTGCTGAATATTTCTCTTTCATTGAATTTTGAAAATAAGCAGAAATAATTACAAGATAAAAAAGAACTTTTTATAAACCATGTTTTTAAATTTTCTGTTGAATCATATAAACTTGACAATTCTATGTATTAATAAATACTTTTTTAAAAAATTTTTGATGAATTGTCCCATCAACTTGAAAGAAAATGAAGTTAATTGGAAGTTAACTTGTGTTTAACTTTTTGTTCCCGTCCCGGCTGACAGATGGCTGCACCAGTCTACAAAACAAAATTAACTAAAAAATGAATTCTATTCTGCTTAAAGATGGCTAAAAGTATTAAAATAATGCATTGTCATCATGTTCTGAACTATCCTAAAAGTTTCAAATGTCTAGCTAATCAGGAAGTTAGTTAAAAATTGATTGCAAGATTTGTACTGGACAAACAAACACACACACACACAAACAAACAAACAAACAAACAAGAAAGCGAGTTAATAAAAACATGGTAAGAATAAATCCAGCCTAGCTTTACTCTGCTCTGTTTCACTTAGAAACCCGTTAGAAATAATTTTACTTGTACTACTTCACTTTAAATAAGAATATTTTTGCCAAAGCATTTTAGTATATAAACAAAATTTTTTTATATAAACTTTACTTCCTTAATATTCATGTATAGTACTTGCATTTGGTAGATACTTTTAACATAACTCTTTAGTTTCTGTACCTAAAGCTCTTGTTTTTTCAAAATTCACGATGGTTAGATTTTGTTTTGATTACCGGAAATAGTAAATTGAAATAGAATGACTACATATTTTTATTTTAATTTAGTATTATGCATTAAAAGGTATTCCTAGAAATGAGGTCTCTGCTGAAAAAGTTGAATTGTTGGGAAAATTATGGTAGTTCTCATGCTAAATATAAGACATATCTGAGCGTTACTTATTTATTCATCAGAGTGAACATTTTTAATAGCAATACCTGCTGCCTCAGGTTTTTTACCTGGTAGTTCTCAACCTAACTATGTACTTATAAATAGTACTATCAAAGGACAATAAAATGTGACTACTACTACAATTTGTATGAAAAAAGAATGGTTTTATTTTTAACGTAGGATTACGTTCCTCAATAATGGTCCTTTAAAGAGGAAAAAAATTGTCTGGCATCGCGAGTTATAATTTTTGGCAGTGTGGGAAGCCCAGTAGCAGTAAACAGTTAAACAGAAAAGTTCCAAAATGCGTTAAAAAAAAGAGAGGTAAGCAATGATAAGTAATCCTACTTTAATAACCCGCAGTAGTTTCGTTAGAAGAGACTACCTGAAATATATATATATATATTTTTAAACTAAAGTTGTAATGTCTTAGGTGTGACTTAAATCAGTTGTTGCTTATGAATATTGTTATTTACTAATTTTAGCAGGGGAAAAAATTAACACTGTACTATAGGTTTAGAAAAGGAAATAGGTAGAATTTTAGAGACAAAAAAAAAACAGTTATTATAATTCAAAATAGTTACCTTCCTTATGAAAACTTTTCACCTGCATTAAGTTTTTGGGATTAATAAAACTAATCTGTAAAGATTTTTAAAATAATTATGTATTTGAAAATGAATTCAAGCTTAAAAATGTTCATTAAATTAACAAGTCTTAAATACAAATATTATAGTAAGCTCAGTTATTTGGGTTGCTTGATTTTATTGAATATAGTCTGTTATGAATTAATTGTGAGATCTTTCTTGTGAATTTAAAAAAAAATGTAAAATTTTTTTTGGTTCAGCTTAAAGAAAAAAAAAAAAATTCTGTACAGGCTAAAAAAAAATTTTTTTTTTTTACAGCTAAATTATATTTAATGCTTTTTTTAAAAATTCATTTTTGATTCTAATAACATTCGAACCAGTATTAGTTCATGAAAATGCAGGATGATAAGTATAAAATCATATATGTGTAGAAAAATTGTGTTTCAAATGATTTTATCTTGAGTTGTGGAGTCTTTTTTTTTCTTTTATCAAAGCTTACAAGAGTTATTTACAGTTTATATTGTTATGCATATATACTCTGAGAATATGAAGTAAGTTTAATTTTAGTATTTTAATTTAATGTTTCATTTCATGAATTTATTTTAGCACTCATGACATTAAAAATTTGAAGCTTTTAAAGTCTTCACTTTCCAAAGATGAAACTCATATTTCAAATAACTCTGCAAGTCTTTCAGCATTTGTTCCCGCCTCTTCTTCAAGTAAAGAATGTATCTATTCACCTCTTCATGATGATGGTCAAAAGAAAAAAAGTAAAAATGATATTTGGCATTTTAATAGACCTTGAAAAATACTTTTCTTTTTTTTAATTACATGTTATTAGTTTTTTATGTTTTCTATAATCTTTTAAAATTTTATGGTGTTAAATACTACATACTGTGTGTGCTTTCAGTTAACTGTATTATGAACCAATTAAGATATATAAAAGTTAACCTTTCAATTAAAATTCACAGCTGATTTTTCACATTATGATTCTGTGGATCTGTTTATACCTTTTCCCGAAAAACAAAAAGTATTGGGTTGAATAAAATGTTTACTTCTCTTTCCTTAAGTCTATCTGTGTTCTCACAATTTCTTGCTTTTAACTTAGTTTTTTTTTTTTGGGGGGGGGGGCCTAGAACATAGAGCTGTTTAACTTGATCAGCTTACCTGTTGTAATTTAAATCATTTTTTTTTTTTTGAATTTTTATTAGTTGAACTTATAGGATATATTATTCTTTTTCTTAGTTTGAAATTTATTGGTTTAAAAAAATAAAATCTTGATTTTTAATGCAAAATAATGGTAAATAATGTTATTCATCTTTATTCATAGTTTGGTAGCATCTTGAGTTTACTGCTTCAAACAAGTATCTTTTGATTCTTTTAGTATATGGTTTATAATAATTATAGAAATGTGAGACAGAAAACTTTCTTGCACTAATGGAAAACATCCCATTGAAAAGTATTTTTTGTCTGTAGGATATATTTAGTACATTCAGTAATTTTATTACTTAAAAAAAAAAAAATTGATTCTAGGTTGATTAGAAACTTGTAAAAATAATATTTTAGGTTAAAGATACCAATAGAAATGAAAATGAAAATATTTCTTCAGTGTAAGTTCTTTAATTCTCCCTGTGTGTGTCATGAAATTTTATTTATTTATAACTGTTTAGATTGAAAAGTACATACTCTCTCTTTCTCTCTTTGAGGGAGTTCTACTACTGCTAGGTTATAGAAATTAAACAAATTGCATAAGAATTCATCCCTTTTACAAAGTTTTAATGCTGTAATTTTAAGGATATATGTTGTTTAAAAGTGATCTAAATAAAGCATTTGTTCAACTAGCACTCTACACAGAATAGTATTGTGAAAAACTTACTGATCTAAGAAAGATAAGATCTTACTATACTGAAAGTTTCAGTTTCATGTAATTAATCTCATTAAGTTGTCAAATATTCTATATAAATTGAATGATAACTGAAGGAGATGTGCTTGTATCTTTAAGCATAATGTTATCTTGATAAACAACTGAAAATGAACATGATGCAAAAAATCAAAACTCATCTTCATTTATCTAATAACATTTTTGGTTCAGGTTTATATGGAAATAAAAGTATTTAACATGAAAGCTTTTTTATGTATTTTCTATTTTGTTCTCCATTGCAGTTTTGCAATTCTCCCCTTTTTTCTTTATACTTAAGGACTTTCTTTGTCCACAGGTTTTATTTTTAAAAATTTTACATTTTAAAATTTTATGTATTCTTATTTCAGGTGAAGGAAAGAAGAAAATCTCTAAACGAACTGATTGTAAAAAGTGGCAAAAAGAACGAGATGAAGCTTGCTTTAATGCTCCTCTAAATAGTGAACTTTTAGACACAGAATTTGACTTTGAAAAAAACCTTGCTTTGTTTGATAAGCAAAAGGTGTTTGATGAAATAAATGCTCTTTCTAAATCTGACCATATTAAACTAGTTGACTGTAATAAACGAGGAAGCACTGCTAAGTACCGCCATGATGAAAATATTCTTTCTGGATTGATACCTGTATCAAGACAGATTTCTGTACCATGTAAAGCAGAAAAAGAGTATGTTACAGGTAATTTATTAAGTTAATTTATTTTTACCTACTTAATTTCACATATATATTGAAGAATATTATGGATCATGTGAGACAGATCCAGGATTTGTTGTTATTTTAGACCACATTGATTGATTACATATACTTTCACTTACCTCCTAAGCTTATGACTGTAACCAATTATAGATGTATCACCATGAGAAAAATAATAAACTGATACAAAAAAAATCTAGTTTTATGGAGAACCCGTGTCCTATTTTATTTGTAATAATTTGTTTTTGTTTATGTCTTTTAATATTAAGTTATGCACTCTAGTATTATTAGCTAGTATTGCTGTATGAATTAGTTGAAAACATTAAATAAAAGTACATTTCCTCAAATCAGTTGTGAAAAGAAGGGATTCTACACCTAAAAGTTATTTTTTACAAGGATTTTTTTTTTAATGCATACAGCCCTGATCTTTTTTATTCCTGAATAAAAATTTTTGCTTAATATGTATGTAATGTTTGACTGAACATTCTTAGAAACAAAAGGAAATCTGCTATAGGTTTAGTTGGAGATGTGACAAGTAAGTTATGATGCTTGAAAGCAGTGTTATATTTATAATTTTTATTTTATCCTGTATGTATAGTGGGGAATTTTATGACTTTGATTATGTATCATATTCATACTGATGCTTCCCTTTTTAGCTAACCCATATCAGTGTGTATATGTTAACTGGTTTCTGTTTTTTTTCTCTTTTAGACTCTGGGTTGACTGTTCCAAGTGTTAGTGTTGAATTCAGGAAAAAGTTATTTGAAAATGCAGAAGAAGTTGGTTTTTCTTTACGAGTTAGATTAGAAATGATAGGACGTGCTGCCAGTGAAATGGTTTTACAGTTACTTGGAGGAAATCACAGGTATGCTTCCATACACACAGTTATTAGAACTTATATATCTCTCTCTATATATAATAAGTTTGCAAATGATCGTTTTCCAAAAAGCTGCATTATAAATATGTGAGAAAAATGCAAAGCTGCTGCATTCTATCAAAGCATATCTGTGTTTACTGTGTAAAGGGTGTCAAGTCCAAAATTAGCTAAAATGAGTTATCAAACCAGGCACATTTGAAAAATCAAGAGCTACAGCAGGGTACAGAAAGCTAAGTCCAGTTCCACTTCTAAATATTTTTATTAATCAGTGAACATTTGGGATATGTGAAAACACAAACATGTTAGTTTTCAATCCTGTTTTTCACAAAACTACGATTTTGGACTTGACACCCTTTACACAGCAAACACAGATACTTAATATCATCTATCCCTTTATAATCACACTTAACAATTGCTTTGTGTTCTCTATTAATATTTTTGTGTAGTTTAGTGATATATTTACTTATTTTTATTTAGTTAATTTTAAACATGAAAAGTGTTGATAATATTTCGAATCTGTTTGAATGAAAAAAAATATATGTTAACTCACTGACAATAATTTTACCTTATAAAAGTATGTTAACTGAAACATTGCATATATTTTTAAAATTTGTTTTGGCTCTAAATATTAAAAAATAAAGAGAATAAAATGCCAGTGTATTCAATCTTTTTGAAATTTATAATACTCTAAAAAAGTTTTTTTAATGGATCCAGCCTAGGAACTTTGATATTATGCTAGTCTAAAAGTCCCATTATTTTCCTGAGATGTGTAGCATAATAACAAAAACATAATAGCATAGTAGCCTGTTAAAAAGTTCTCCATGTAAAAAGAGATTATTCCTCAAGAATACAAGTGTTTGAGGATTAGTTATTTATCTCTCACTTCAAAAGAAATGCTGTATTATACTAGAAAGTTAATAATTTAAAAAATTTGAATTTTTAAACCAGTAACTTAACAGAGCAAAACATTTTTACTCAGTTTTCATATTGTAATAGTATGACTTAATTTTTATGTGTATTAGAGTTCAGTATTATATAGAGGAAAATCAACTTTTAAATAGAAAATTGGCTTCCAGTCTTTCCTTGAGAAAAAAAAAATTACAAACTGTTATCTTGCCATGAAATAATTTTTTCTTAGAGATATTTTTTGTATTTTTTAAGTAAATTTTCATTGAACTGATTTTAATGTGTGTTTATGCAAAATGGAAATTTAATCTGATTGTAATAGAATTTTATTTAAAAAACTGAACTCCATAAAATCAATTTGTTTTTAGTTCTTTTTATTTGTCTAGCAAAATTAAGTTATATAAACTTATTGCACTCTGTTTTTTAAAAAATAGTTTGTTTGAAAAGAAATTCCTTGTTATTTTTTAAATAATTTTGTTTAAATGTTCAGTGATATTTTATTTATGTATTGAATTGATATTTGAAATTTACTTTCATAAAAAGAAATTTAGTTCTAGGCCAAAATTAGTTGTAGCTCTTGTTTTATTTCTCCATGTGTATTTTTTGAAACTGAAACTCTATATTACTCTTGTTCAGAATTTTGTAAATTTCCTCCCAAATGTGTGGAATTATACCTTTTAACATTTTTTATATCAAATTAAAATTCCTATTTGGGTGGTGATAGTATTGCTCAAACTTGTTTCTTTTCTTTTAAAATTTTTATTCTCTAAAGGCTAAATCCTCAAAATACCCACCAGAAACCTACTGTAGTCATTTTGTGTGGATCTCATATTCAAGGTGCACAAGGTATTAATTGTGGACGTCATCTAGCAAATCATTGTGTAAATGTGACTGCTCTTACCCAGCTACATGCCAAGGAATCAAACAACATTGTTGCTAATGAATTGGACCTTTTTAAACTCAGTGGAGGTCTAACAGTATTAGATATTTGTGGTATGTATTGCTTATTAAATGTATTTTTAATTTTAATTCTCCAGGATTGCCATTACGCTTGAATTAACTTTTAAACCATTAAATTTTTAAATGGCACAAATGGGTGTCAAAGGAATAAATGGCAAAAAAACAAAAAACAAAACAGTGCCCTGTACAGAATAATCATAAATGTGATAGCTAGGTATACTTCCTTAATTTTAATAGTAAAATGTCTAAATTAAAATAATTCAGTTTGGAGAACTGTGTTTAGAAAATATATTCTTTGGTTATATTCTTTGATCCTTACATACATTTGATGCCCTAATCAGTGGATATGTATTTTATATTCTATGTGTATATGTTGTTTTAAAGCCAGTATAAAGCTAAAATATTATTGGTAGTGAAATATATGGATATTTTTGCATTTCTTTTTTATGTTTTGCTACCATATTAGGACACATTAAGCTGCACAGAAAAATATATATATAAATTTAAATATGTATTTTCGTAAATTGTCTGTTCATCTATTATTTATTTTGGAAATATATTAGCTTTAGTGTTATCTATATATATATATCTATATATAACTATCTATATATATATATCTATATATATATATATCTATATATCTATATATAACTGACTGACATATAATGTACAGGCCAAACCGCTGGACCTAAAGGGCTGAAATTTTGCATGGTGATTCTTCTTATAGTAGGGGTGCACTAAGAGAGATTTTTGAAAAATTCTTCTTAGATTTTTTAAAAATTAAATTTTTGAGCTGTTTTGAAACATTCTTTAAAGTTTGCATTTAAAATAATAATCCGAAGGTTATAAAATTTATATCACAAGAAAGATCCTAAAATTTCCTTTAAAATGAAATCTTTTTTTAATCTTTACCTCCATTTTCTGATTTTTGGTGAATTTTTAAAGATTTATTTTTAGAATTTAATTTATTAAATGCTGATCACGGGGTTTCTTTTCTTTTTCTGATATTTTAAATAAATTTATCGTCATGTGCATAACAACAAAATAAATTGAGAAAAAAAATTTTTTTTTTCTTTCTAATGCGGCAGACGATTAGACATTATCCAAAAAAGTATTAAAATACAGTAAAAGAAATGTTCCTCAAACTGTACTATATTCGTTAGATGTTCTGTTAGATTTTATTTCAATAGTTTTTTCTACATTATTTTGTCTATAAAATTATCTGTTACGATTTTTTTATAATTTTTTTTGGGGGGGGGCATTAATTGCATATATTGACCATTGCATTTAATTTGAATGTACTCTGTAACGAAGCACGGGTACTCAGCTTGTATATACAGTGGCTCCGAAAAGTGTTCGTACACTTACGATTTTCCATGAAATAGGGGTCTATCCATTAATTAAAATGAATATTTCAGAATGGATGTTTAATAATAAGATCTATAATCTCTTCTTAACAAAACTATATGAAATATTTTGAAAACATAGTAAAACTTTATTTTTAAGAAACCAGTAATCAAAAAGTAACAAAAACTTTATCTCACAAAAGTCATCATACACTGAAATATTTTCGGATAAATTCATGATTTTGTGAGTGAGAAAAACAGAAAGCTTAAGCTTTCCTTCACACTATCAATGATAAATAAGCCCAAACATATTGGAATAATGTCTTATTTGCCGATGAAAGCAAGTTTAACATTTTTGGTTCCGATGGGTGTATAATTGTATGGAGAAGAAAAAATGAGAAACTTAATCCCAAGAACTTAGTAGGAACAGTTAAGCATGGTGGTGGAGGTGTCCTTGTGTGGGGGTGCATGTCAGCATCAGGACTAAGTAATTTGGTATTTATTGATGGCATAATGAATCATGCTGTTTATATAAATATTTTAAGAGACAATTTAAAATTATCAGCCCAAAATTTGGACATTGGAAACGACTTTGTTTTTTATCAAGATAACAATCCTAAGCACACAGCTCTCAACGTTCGCCTCTGGTGATTGCCTCTATAATTGTCCACAAGTTTTGAAAACACCACCTCAATCGCCAGATTTAAACCCAATAAAACATATTTGGAGAGTATTAGAGGTTCGAGTATGAAAATACGACATTCACACGAAAAGTGAACTAAAAACAATTATGATGGAAGGAGGATGAACATTGATGCAGAAATTACAAAAGAACTAGTGCAATCTATTCCCAGACGTTTAAAAGCTGTTGTGGATGCTAAAGGATATCCTACTAAATATTAATTTAACGAAAAATTAGAATATTTACTAGTATGTAGAGATTTTTTACAAGTGTACGATGACTTTTGTGAGATAAAGTTTTTGTTACTTTTTGACTGTTGGTTTCTGAAAAAAAGTTTTACTATGTTTTTAAAATATTTCATGTAGCTTTGTTAAGAATAGATTATAGATCTTATTATTAAATACCCATTCTGAAATATTCATTTTAATTGATGGATAGACCCCTATTTCATTGAAAATCGTAAGTGTACGAACACTTTTGGGAGCCACTGTATATAGAACAGTTCCGTAACAGACTGACTTACTGACTGACTGACAGATAATGCACAGACCAAACTTCAAACTGTACTATATTCTTTAGTATGTTCTATTAGATTTGATTGGAATATTTTCTTCTACATTATTTTGTCTATAAAAATATCTGTTACAATTTTTTTATAAATATATATATATATATATATATATATATATATATATATATATATATATATATACAGTCGGACCTCTATTTAACGAAGTCCCTAAATCCCGAAAAAAGTTCGTTATATGGAAAATTCGTTAAATGGAGGCTATGACTAGGCTATGACTGCAATTTTAATTCATAATCTTGAAATGTTTAATAAACAATAAACTAATTTAAAATAGTTACCAGATTTCTTTTGTTATAAAGGTATAAATCAGCACAAACCCGACAAAGTCGCACTAACCCGAGAGAAATACACCACAGTAAATAAAATGGAAATAATTTAATGTTCCTTGGGTGGCCCAGTACTATTTGATCCACGGACTGGTCCGCGGCCCGGGGGTTCGGGACCACTGAGTTAGTCGACTGGTAAAACCAGTTCAAGGTCACTGATGACCATAAAATGTGTTAAAAGAAAGAATAAGTTTGAAATGTTCAGAAATATTTTGAGAAATATAGAGAAAAAAATATTGGATCAGAAGAAAAAGTTCGTTAAATAGAGACTGCTCTTCGCTATTTGGAGGTTATTTTACGAAGAAATTTGCAAAATGTTCTTGGTTCCAAGGAAAAGTTCGCAAAACAGAGAAATTCGCAAAGTAGAGGTTCGTTAAATAGAGGTCCAACTGTATATATATATATATATATATATTTGGGCATGAATTGCATACATTGACATTGTATTTACTATAAATATATATATATTTTTTTGGCATTAATTGCATACTTTGACTGCTGTATTTAATTTGAATGTACTCCGTAGCGAAGCATGGGTATTCAGCTAGTATTTCCATAAAAGATAATGAGTAGTGAAAATTTGTTGTGCAAATCCTTGCGCACTCTTTTGAGAAAATTGTAAAGCTGCTTCAAGTCGTATCTTTCTGCATATCCCTCATTTGTTTTCATCACTCTTTGAAGAATAAAAGCAAAAAAAGGATATGTAAAAATACCAAGTTTAGCATATAATGTTCAAAGGAATTTTCAAACAATATTTTCATCTTGCTTACACTGATAGGCCAAATTCCTATGTCTGTCTAATCATTCAACATATACTAGCTATTCTGTTGGTAAAACTTTTGTAAGATCCATGATGTGGCAAGGGGAAAAAAGCTGAGGGCATGCAATCAAAGTTTGGCAAACAACTGAGGACAACCAAGGTGTATTGCTTGAGAAATAAAAAGACACTATCTGATAGAATTCGAATGTGGAAAGGTTCTGACTGTTTGAAACATATGCGATCATCAGAAGATTTATTGCAGTTGTGCACTATTAAATTGAGTGGTTATTGCAAGGAGTAAACTACCAGATTAGAAAAATGATTAGGAGCCAGCAAGTGTAAGCACAGTGGCCTGTGTCACAAATGGCCATTTATGGCTAAAATTGAAAGCCACTAGAATTGCTCACACCAACAGATGGTTGACAATTTAACAAATAATGATAATTTTATTATTCAGGGTCTAAATGTGATATCTTTTTTTGAGAATACATTGTATCACATTTGCTCATAAGAGCTACAGAAGCAAAAGACTTGTCGAGCAATCATTGCTTTTAGCTACTAACAAGGTGAAACACTGTTTCATTAGGATTGCAAGCATAGGAATGAAGGTCATAAGCAGGACAAGGTCATGGGATTAGACAATTCCTGTTTTCAATTATACCATGCAGATGCATGAAGATGAGGATGTAGAGTTAGCAGCTTATAAGTGTAATCTTATTTATATTATCAGACCCTGATTCCTATCAATTTTTTTGTATTTAATATTTAATTTGAAAATTATTTTAATTAAAAATTTGCTCTACAAAATACTATCCTGTAGTCATAATGATTTGGCCACTGGGTGTAGTGCTTTTGAACTTTCTTAACTTTAGAGGGGAGTTACATTTTGCTATGGAATCATCTCTCCTCTTATGTTCTTTTATTCCACTTTAGTATCTAAAAATTAGTCTAGATTTTTTTCATAAGTTCACTGTAGCTTTTATAATTTTCTCTGCCTTTAAATTTGTAATTTTGTTTTATTTGTTTCACTAGTCATGAAAATAGTCATTGATTCAAAGTAGCAGATTTTAATGTTGCTTAATTTTCATATGTTTGGCTCTAAATAATTCTCTTAAATCTTGATCTTATCTTAAAAACTTATTTATGTAAAATTCTTTCTTCTATGTTTACTTTTGCACAGGTGGTCTCTTGCCTGCCAATAAGATTCTTATAATTGTTAAACTCTGCTCCTTCATTGTGATTTTCTTGTTTTAAAAGGAAAGCTATCATTCACTACATTTTGATTGCTTGTCCAAGGCTATAAAGAGAACATTTGAGAAAAAGATTAGCTTGTGAGATCTGTGCTTTTTATCTTAGCTCATTTTATGCTGTTTATTGCTTTTAGATCTGGGAAAAAACTGACTGAATTTGTTTTATAAATTTTGCATATTATTTCAAAAATCCATTTTTTAAATATCATATGTTGAGAGAAAATTATAAACTTTTTTACGGGGATAATGTAAAGCACTTTTACAACTTATTGATTCCATAGAAGTAGTTTATAAATTTATGTGCTTTTTCATTTCAATGTTTTGAATGCTGGAAATACTAACACATCCAAAACAAATTCAAACAATTTTGTGAATCACAATAAAAATACAAATTTGCAACTAGTTTTGAACTAAATAATTCTAGTTCATCATCAGGCTGAGGAGCATTAGATGTGACTATCACTTTTGACAGTTTACAAATATAGGCATAATCACTCCGTATACTCCCCAGCATGATGAACTATAATTACTAGTTCAAAACTATTTGCTAATTTGTATTTTTATTGTGGATTGTAAGATTCTGTTTGTATTTGTTTAGTGTCCTCTTCAAGTTTCATGTTATACTAATGTCATTATTTTCATTTTTGTCATTGTTATAATTGTACTATATTTACAGATATGCCATCTACTGTTGACATTATTATTGATGCTCTTGATGGAATGGAGGACACTAAGACAAGTGATAAAAGTTGGCATGATAGAGCAAGGAAATGGTCCAAGCAGTCCAAAGCAACATTGTTTCTCGATCCCCCTCCTGACTGTAAATGTGAAGAAAAAGATATCATATTAGCTCCAGCATTACCCTTTGCATTTGAAAATGAAAAATGTAGTTTGAACATCTGTGATATTGGTTTGCCTAAAGGCATTTTTTACAATTCAGGGTGTTGTTATTCATCCCCTTTTGGTTCCAAGTTTACTATTACTTTGTATCCAAAAAAAGAAGATTGAATAATTCAGTCATGTTTTTCTTCAGCTAAAGGGCAATATGAATTCAATTCATTTTGTTCAATCTCTTTAAACATTTTTTTTTGTTTAATTAAAAATGTTGAAACAAGCACAAATTTACAAGTTCATATGCTCTTTTTTTTTCTAAGGTTTATACAATGTTTTTTACCAGTAAAATGTATATACTTTCTGTTTCTTCTCCTTGTGCCTTATAGAAATTTATTTCTACTATATACATGAAATATTTTATTTGAAAATATGCGTGCATAGCCAACTACATTTAATAAAATATTTGCTAATAAACAGTTGTTTTTGTCTTACTTAAAAAAAATATATATATATATGTTAGCACTTTAGTATCAACTATTTCTATAATTAAATATCAGTGTTTGAAATTGGCTATTAGTAATCTTTATTGACACAGAATTCATGTGTGGTATGCAATGATAGATTAATGAATTTTATTTCAGTTATGTACAAAATAAATGAAAATTAAACTACTATATTCCACAAAAATTTGAAATTTCTCCTTTACACCTCTAACTGCAAGTTCATAATAACTATTCAAAAGGTGGATATGACTTTAAAAAATGTGGCAAATAAATATTCTCCAATCTCCTACTCACTCAAACAGAATGAAATCAAAAACAAAAGTTTATATTTCTTTCAATTTTTAGCCAAAACATTTATTATTCTTTCATTAGATTAGTGCTGGAAGTGAAGCCACTTTCTATCATTTATTCATTTGGTAAAATTTAGCTGGTTGCAAATGACAACGGCAGTGATTTGTTTTAATTTTGCATTAAACGACAAAAGAGTTTATTCACTTTGTCGGTGTAGCACGTATTATTAGGGCCGCGTTTGCCACTATGCAAATTAGAAGCGTCCCCAGTGCCTGCACAGGGGTTTTTGCCATTATTGCATGAAATAAATAAATCCACTGCCTTCGATTTCTTAATTCAATTTAAAAATGGGCAAAAATCTAGATAAAAGAGCCCCTTAGCAATGATTTTTTTGGCGTCAACAAAAATTTGCCTGTAGATTAAAGACTTATTTTTACATTTGCATATTTAAATTTTCATTTGCCGATCTTGCTCTGATCAATTTCTACAATTTCACGCACACCTCCAATTTTCCCACTAAAATTCAAACATTCATCCAAACAAACCTCTCTATAGAAATTCTTCCAGTCGGTCACTGTCTGATGTACAGCATTCAAATCTTTTATAAAACTTTCATCATTAGATTTATCCACATGTGCATTAATCTCAAGACCCTACTCATACTCTTACAACTGTCTTGAAACCATGAACCCTTACACCCAACTCTTTAATCATGGTGACTATTATTCACCCCTTTCTTTTGGTAAACCCACATGTAATCATTTTTATGATTACATGAGTTTCATATCGCATCCACACTTTGGACATTCATGATTTGCTATCAAACCGTACTCCATACAAAATTTAAAAACAGCTTCGCTTTCCATTTTCTTAAATTCACTAAGGGAGGGGGAGAAAAAATAAACATTCCAAACTTTCATTGTATGCCTAGGACCCGAAAAGCTCTAGACTCGGCCCAGCGTAGTATGGCTATCTTCGTACGTTTGTGTGCACAATGAAAACTGATAAGGGACAGTTTGATCACTATATTTAGAACAATTGGGAAGCTTTTGTATTAAACATAAATATGTTGGCATAAAGGAGTTAAATAATGACTTCCCTTTGTATGTGTGTGTGTTCGTTCATATGCAATAACGATAAATTCAAAGAATAACTGAGATTTTAAAGAGTCGTACTTTGTGTGTTGCTTGGTGTTAATCTTTACTAGTAAGAATAAATTTTAACAAGGAATGTTGCATTTTAAATAAGTTTTTAAATCATTAGACTTGGAGCAATTTCTATCTCTATGACTATGGTGAGCAAGTATATGTCGTCTTATTAAAAGGTATTTAAATCGAAAGTTTATTGCAATAATAGGTAGTGCTTTGGCAGCGGTATTTTCTAGTTATACTTTATTCAAGCATTTTGTTACTGTTGAAACGTAAACATAATAATTAAAAGTACTACCCTTGCATAATATACTCTTCAACTAGTTTTAGCATTAACAATTTTAAGTCATGGCTCCTTTTGGAAAATAGGAGGTACTGAATATTGAGTAGAGTTTTTTGCTGTCTCACTTCGCAGCTTTTTTTCAGGCAACCATCAATGACACTTAAAGCTGTTAAAAACTTATGGGTTTGGCTTCTCAAAATTAATTAAACGTAACTGAAATATATTTGCATCGACAAAGTTCTAATGACTGCTTTTTCCGAAACACAATTCAATTTATTAATTCATTTTTCCAAGGCGCTTCGCTCTTTTGAACTTAATATCTGGTCCTAATTATAGACCATGCCCTCGTGGTATCTAATAATTTTATCCTACAAGCATTTAAAAAATATTTCCTTATTTTTTATTTAATGTTAGGGATTGTGGAGCGTAGCATAACAAGAAAAATTGATTTTGAGTTACGTTGTTCAAGTGTTTGAAGAAAACAAAAGATTAAAAGGGCCCAGTTTAACTGCTTATTTCTGTTACCCCATCCAAAACATTACAAATATTTCATCGAACCTTTGCCTTGGACACTAGCATCTTGAGGTCTGATACTGTGTCTGTCTCATTATTTCGAGTTTTTCGAAATTAGCTTGATGATACGTGCAGAGGCAAAATGTCAGATTATCACTTTTCCTGATCCCAAATATCGGTGAATTGGATGGCGACAAAAAATGGCTTATGCTGTAAGGACTTTGCCTTAAATAAATGAATGCCAGTCTTTTTGTATTAAATGCTTTAATTGCATTTCTGAACTAAATACAGGCTATTTACAATATATATAAAAAATTAAATTCGTGGGTTCACGGCATCGGCGAGGAAAGTCAGACTTGAGTTGTCGCTGTGCTTATTCAAGTCTATCTAGGCCCGACAGTATCTCCTTGTCTCCAGCTTCAGCGTCACTCTGAATCACTGACTTTTTGCAACTCGCGACCGGCGACTTTATATACCTTCGCTGAACGTTCTCGCAAGGTCTGGTAAACGACGCCTTTCTTTATTCAGTTAAGTTCCCAGACGACTAGGCGCCTCCGGTCGGCAATTTCCCTTTTGTAGCTGACGAACTGTTCCGCGAGCTGTCGGTAGCACTTCCGGTCTTAATGTCGCCAAGACTGTCTGTCTCCAGCCGTCTAAATCAATTATGTGCACAAACCGCGCGTTGGTTGGTCTTCCCAGAATTTCCCCGCGTAAAAAAAATTTGCTACTGTACGGGAGTCGTTACAGTCTAATTCCTCTCTCCTCCAGATTTTTTTCTGCAGAAGTCCGTACCTGCAAAGAAACAATACACGGGCCTTTTCACCAGGACAATTATGGTTATTGTAACTTTACACGAAGACGAGCCTAACCTGACTTACAAGTAGACCGTGAATTCTATTCAGACTCTGGCTTTACCTCCATGAGAAAAAAAAAGTTTACAGACATATACTACAATTTATCATCCTTAATCAGAACACACTTATATACAAATGATAAGGAAAACAACAATATGAAATTTTTTTCAACACAAGATACACACAATTTAAATTATATCGCAATTGTAAAATTTCCATAGATTATTAACAAGTTCACGAGACATTACATATAAAATTAAAATATCAACATGGTCACACAAAAATAAAATAAAAAACTACAGTTAATCAATACACATATAATACACATTCAGTTTTTCTAATTATTATTTTAGCCTAGTCTGGTGCTCAGCTTAACCCAACCGCATTAGTGCCGGTGCACACTTGTGGCAAAAGTACTCTGGACGCTGCGTTATTTTCACTCCGATAAGAGGAAATGCGGAGCAACTGCTGTTGGGATTCACACGTGCCGCCAGCGCCACTCCCAGGTCGCCGCAGGTTGCCGTGGAACGCGCGGCACATTCCTGTAACACGATAGCTGGTAGTACTCATTTGTCTGCTGGGCAGTGCACATCTGCCGCAGCGTTTTATCACCTATCTTGCTCGTGAAGTCTCTTTACACGATGTCTGATGAAAATGTGGATGTCGAACTTTTCATCGACGAAGTAAAATCTCGCCCGATATTTTGGGATGTTAGTCATGAGGACTATAAAGACCGAATACAGAAACAGTCTGCTTGGGAAAATCTTTGTAAAACCATTATTGAGAACTTAAGCCAAAAAACGGAGAATGAAAAAAATACAACCAGTAAGTATAATTTTTTACAACTTCTATTAAAATAAGTACATTAGATAAAAAAAACTTTTAGATGGTCAAGTATTTAAGTTTATTTTAAGTGGGTCGTCCTAAAATAATTAAAAAACTTTTCACCATCTTCCCTGAGATCCATCAAGCATACATTAAACGCTCCCTTCAAGTACCTCTTGCCAGGGCCCGGTTTAGAAAATTCTGGACTATAGGCACAACTCGGGATGGGGGCCCCGTAACACTGATATGGGCGTAAAATTTCCAAAATTGACACACAAAAAAATAATCATAAATCATTATGAAAGTACCGTTTTACCAAGAATAGGCTATTTGAAGCGTAGAAGCCTAGAACATTATCAAACAACAAAAAGTAATACAACATATTAACTTCATGATTAAAACACCAATACAATGCAATCAGAAAAACTTATTAATTCCTTATATACACTATAACATACGTATGATGAACTATACATATAATGAACCAATCAAACTTGAAAGGATGTATAAAAAAATTGCTATTAAAAAAGGGGCAATTTTTAATTTAAATTATTTTCCCAATTTAAACTTTAATTTAAATTGGGATTTTTATTTTAAAAGAAAAGAAAGAAAAAAATTGGGAATTTTTTCTTTCTTTTCTTTTAAAATAAAAATTTTGGGGCTCGGCCTACCGGGCCTAATGGAAAATCAAGGCCTGTCTCTCGCTGTTGTATGGATGGATCCAGGACTTCTTTTTTCTAATTCTATTTTCATTAATTTAAACATGCTTGTAGACTAAGTAAGAAAAAACAACTTTTTTTACAAAATAATTGGGCGCGCGTACGATCCATCTCGGTTGGTGGCAAACGAGAGACTGCCGCTGACGCCTATCACCGCGAAAGTGTGCACTGGAACGGCGTTCCACGCAGAGTGAAAATAACGCAGCGTCCCGAGTACTTTTGCCGCAAGTGTACACCGGCACTTAAGATGCTTCTTGCCTATCTTATCGTTAGGTTTTCTCACTCATTTGTCACAAGCCTTCACGTAACTCATTATGTCTCGTTGACAATTCGGCCAATAAAAATTCTTAACTAGTGCATCTACCGTTTTGGTTGCACTTAAATGAACATTTGTTCTTTCGTGACACTTTAATCGTTCACGATACTTCTGAGGACTATCAATAGACTCCTCTCGGTTCCGTTGCTATCTCTCTTCTTGAAGAAAAGCATACTGTTCAGAACTATATAGTCGTTCTTTTCAGGTGGCTTCTTTTCAGCCCTTCTAAAACACAGTTTCAGCTCATCATCTTCACCCTGCTCTTTCTTAAATTCTTCGGGTGATATTTTCAATCGGTCTGGAAAAACAATTTCGTTATCCTCAAGAGGCAAAATTTTTTCACTCTCTTCTGCAGTAACTTCATCAACTGCTTCAGTCCTGGAGATGACTTTATTTTTCACTTCTAACAAATTTTCTAATGTTGATTCTTTTTTCTCAAATTTTTCTTTTCTGGCACGTGTTTGTACGACATCTACTGCCTGATTTTCCACGCCCTTTTTGATCTTCAGATTTTCGATCAAAGCTGCAGTTCTATTACCTAGCAGGTAATGTTCTTGAAGTCTTTGTCTGACCGCTGTTCTCGCAGTCACACGTCTAAACTATAAGTCTTTATATTATAACTTAAAGTCTATTATAACTTTAAGTCTACTTCAGCTACAGGTTCAGCAACAGGCGAATCCATTAAAGGTGAGCTGATCAAAACGTGCTCTCCAGTGGGGGAGAGTAGTGCACAGCAAGACAAAGTTTTAAAAAACATTAAGGGGGCGTCCATTAATTACGTGAAGCTTTTAGGGGGGGGGGAGGGAGTCGAGCCGAATCTCACCCAGTCTCACGTGGGGGAGAGGGGAGGTCTTAGCAAATATCACGTAATTTTTTTTCCGCAAGAAACAGTGTAAAATTGCGAGAAAACCGGGTTATATTAAGTAAAACATGTTTCTACACTAAAATATGGCTAAATCCTACACAGTAGTCACTCTTGAGACAACACATGAATCCCCGTGGACTGAATTAGAATGAATTCATTCTAAAGAATATTAATATTCTTTTACGAATTTTAGTAGGTCCTATTTAAGTATTGTATTGTTCGATTTTCTCACTGTGATTCTAGACTACGTTCTTAGTAGTCTAAAATACTAGTCTTAACTAATCTTAAATAAAAATAATTAAGCAAATAATGTTTTTTTAAAATAAATCCAACACAATCAAGCACAGATTAACGTATTTACACTAAAAATACGCATTTTGAAAAATCTCACGTGAGATTAGGGGGGTCGAGCCAAATATCACGTCATCTCACCAGGGGGGGGAAGGGGTCGAAAAATCGCCAAAATCGCTTCACGTAATTAATGGACGCCCCCTAAGAGCTAAATACAATCGACTGAAGAAATTTAGCTACTGGATGTTTAAATCTGTTTTATTGGCAAAATCTTTCACACAAAATTAATTAATACATATAAATAGAAACCAGAAATAATTAACGTTAAAATAATATCAGCATTCGTCTCACTGTGTACCACACCTCGTACACAGTGAGACATTGCTAATTTATTTATTTAAAAAATATATTGTCACAATACTAAACACTAACAATGCTTCATTATACACAAGTTTTCATGAAGCAATCAATTGTTAATCTTGGAAAAGTCACCGAACATTTATAAAGTCGCACTTCAAAACGGACATATCCTGACAATCTTTTTGTTTTCATGGGCATTGGCTGAGGCAGAATCATGACAATATCCAGTTTATTTACAGAGGCCACATCTGTAATGTTTGGCATCACAAAAGCATTATATTTCTCACTTTTGCGTAGATAAGTGCCTTGAAAATCACTATCCTCGTCCATATCTGACAAATTTTTCCCTATGTAGAACACATCATTTGGGAAAAGCACAAGAACATAATCATCAACATGAACATCAGGCACTACTTTGGGAAAGTGAAAATTTTCTTCATTCTCTTCATAACTCGAGTCATCCAGCACCATTTCAGTTTCTTCATCATAAGAACTATCAACATCTTTAATACTATGGCGTGTTGGTTTTTTTCCGAAGCAAGCTTTTGGAAAACTTATTTTCCCTCTTAATCTGGAACTGTCTCTTCTTTTCAACTTTCTCAACTAACAGGGCTACACAATTTGATACAATAATACGCGTTTGAAAGGAGACATTTTCCTTTTTAGCTGCTTTTCGAATGGAGTACTTTTCTTGTAGGACTAATTTCACAGCTACAGCCATCTGTTCTTCTCCGGTTGTTCCAATTTTCCTTAGCAAATTCTTAGGCCGTACCATCATAACTCTGAAAAAAAACAACATATTTAGTACCAGAAAATATTTAAATAACATTATTAATGATAGTCTCGGTTCTGTGTATCTATACAGCAATACAAGATAAGATGTTATATCACAAGTTACAATGTTGAGATGTGAAATTCATTATATTGTGTAATAGCAAAATCTTAGTAATTCAAAATTGAGTTGATAAAAATTGAGAAAATTTGTAATGCTAAATACATTACATTACAGTAACGTCACATTACAGTAACATTTAAAGCACATTGCTATTATGGAATAAATATAGTTATCATGGTACACAGTGAGACTTGTTTTACTCTGTACCAGTGTTCCATGTCTCACTGTGTACCATTTCACTTTGTTAAAAAAATGGCTAAAAAAATATGGCCCTTCCATTGTTTTTCCGAAGTTAAATCCTTGGTATTAAGTGGAAAAATAGTGCAGCATATATACAATATTCAATCCAAAGTAATAGATACAATTAAACCGAAGATATATGACATATAACAGAGATAAATAACTTACTTTTAGGTTCAAAAAATCACTTTCGTTTCATAGCTTCCAACAGAACGAACATCCAGGCTTGAAATGTGGGCGGCAATTACTCCAAACAAAACGTCACTGAACAGCCTGACATCTAGAGGCACAAGCATAAACTTCATTATAAAAGCTTCTCTGTTTCACTGTGTACCCTGTCTCACTGTGTACTACTCTCCCCTATACATGTGTGGTTGAACATACTCTTTACAAATTAAGTCGATACTTGCTCCAGTATCTCACAATAGTGACATAGGCGTTCCATTCACAACACACGGACTTACGTAAGGTGACATCAAACCACGCAAGTTTTCTCTGGTAACTTCATTCGCCGCTTTAAATTCTTGCTTTTCAAGTTTGGGGTAGTGTGGTCGGAGATGATCATACGATCCACATTCATAACAACGGAGCTGTTTCCTCCTTTCAAAATTTCTTTCTATATTTTGTACAGTAAGAGTTTCTTTTTCCAAATCTTTTGTTTTCTTCGTCTCTTCGTTCAATCTATAATTATTGCTAAACGATTTCTTAAAATTTTCTTTGGACTTCTGATTCTTTGGGAATTCTCTTGTTCTGAAACTGTGTTGTAAGCTTTCATACTGATCGATTTTTTCAGCTAGCTCTAGAGGAGTATTAATTTGCATCCATTCCTCCAAAAAATGTTCTCTCACTTCGGCAGGTACACGTCTTTTCATTTGTTCCGTTACGTGCAAATCTCTAAGTTCCTTAAATGTCGTTATTTCCAAATCAGCTATCCATTCATCATTATAACTACTAAGTTCATGAGCGTAATTTCTCCATGATTTGTCTGGGAGTTTCGGATGACGATAAAACATTTGCTTCAATTTTTCGGCGTTCATCTTATAACTCTGGAGAATGATTCCTTTTACATAATCATAATCTTTGCCTGTTCCAGCGATTCTCTAGCCATCATATTTGAAATTTCTGGGGGTAACACACTTAATGAATAAGGAACCCAATTTTCCTTAGGAACTCCCGCCATTTCGGCTCTTCTTTCAAAATTTATTAAATAAAGGCCCATTTCGTCCCCTTTTTCAAATTTAGGAGTAATCTTGAGAAGCTGAATTTTTAAATTTTGCTTCTGCATCTTCTTCTATCCCATTCCGGACTCTGTCACTTGCTTTGGTGCCCAATTCCAATTTTTTCATCTGTAGAGCAATTTCGTCTCTTCTAATTCGTTCTTCTCTTTCTTTCTCTTCTTGTCGAATTCTCTCTTCTTCCTCTTCTTGACGAATTCTCTCTTCCTTCTCTTCTTGTCGAATTCTCTCTTCTCTCCCTTTCTCTTCTTGTCGAAGTCTCTTTTTTCTTTCCTTAGCCTCTTTCTCTCTTTCAATTCGTTCTTCAAAGATAAGGTTCAATAAGAGTTTAGCTTCTTCTTCTACTTAATTTTCATTAGCTAAAATAATCTTCTTAATTTCGAATACCTTACGAGAAGCTGCAGTTTCCTCTCTAACTCATCTGCAAGTTCGAGGAGATCCTCTTTTCTAGCCTGAGTCATAAAAGCCATTTTACTAACTCTTAGACTATCTATATCTTTATAACTGGACGCGCACACACACAACTCTTAGCTCAGACACAGTATAACACTAACGCAGTGGACCGTATAACTTGTTTATTGCTTTAAAAAAAAGCCACATCGACACACATGGAGATATTAGAAGGTCGCAGTCAAGGTCGCACTAAATGCACATCACATAGCAACGAGTAACGTAACTCGCGTCACAGGTTTATAAACATAAAGAGAACAGCGCCGTCTCTCGGCGAATTCAGTACAGAGGGGGCGCGTGCGTCAACATTCTCCCCCCGTTGACATGTTATAGACATAGACATTCAAAAAATAACCACAAAAAAAATCACAACTTTTAAAATGATTATAAACACAGTACACAAATAATTTCAATCTGGCATTGGCAATACACACACGCGCGAGATGGCTCGTTTGTACACGCTATATTGTGTTCTCACTTTCACGACCCAAGTTATCATTACGATAGTGCAGTTCTATTATTCTCCCCAAAGGCCACTTGAAGGTAGGCATGTTGTCCTCTACGAGTACGACTAGCTCACCGATCCTCACATTATTCTTTCGAAATCTCCACTTGTTACGATGTTGTAATTCGCTGAGGTAGTTACTATGCCATTTACTCCAAATGAGTTGTACCAGACGGGTCACCCTTTGCCATCTTTTTAAGGCATTCTTGTTCGATTTGGTTGGATCAGATTCAACAATGGAATTAATTGACCTGCCTATGAGAAAGTGGGCTGGAGTTAATACTCCTAAATCATCTTCATTCCTCGATAAAGAGCACAGGGGTCTGGAGTTTAGAACTCCCTCAATTTGGACACTTACAGTCAAAAGCTCCTCGTATGTCAAATTTGCCCCGCTCACGACTCTTTTAAAATGGTATTTTACAGATTTTACAGCAGCTTCCCACAAGCCACCGTAGGAAGGTGCTCTAGGAGGGATAAACTTCCACTCAATTCCCTCGACAGATAGAAAGCCTGCAAGCTGCTCGTCTGGCTTTTTAACCAGTTTCAAGAGCCTCTTAATTTCCTGGTTTGCTCCAACAAAATTTTTGCCATTGTCCGAGTATAATTTGGCACACTTGCCTCTACGGCTAAAAAATCTCTTTAGGGTAGCTATGAAGGCCTCGGATGTGAGGTCTGATACAATTTCTACATGCACCGCCTTAGTTACAAAACAAACAAATATGCATATGTATATTCTATGCAGGATACCCTTTCTTTGGTTACGATATCTGATCAAAAATGGGCCACAAAAATCTACACCAGAGCAGTTAAAGGGATAATCGGGAACTACTCTGTCCCGGGGTAGATTACCCATTAACTGGGACGTCACATTTGGTTTCATTTTAAAACAGATAATACACTCATGTGCAATTTTTCTGCACAGAGAATGACAGTTCAAAGGTTAAAACTTTTCTCTTACACATTGGAGAAGTGTAGAGGCATCAATATGAAGATTTTTCTTATGAAAATACATAATTATTTGATTTGTCACCTTATGATTACTCGGTAAGAATGCGGGGTATTTGTTATTATACGGCAGATCCGAATTACTCAGGCGTCCACCTACGTGCACTACACCATTACTATCAAGAAAAGGATTTAAATTTCTTACCTTACTGTTAGGTAGGACGCTTTTCTGGCTTTGGAGGTTCCGAATCTCAGCAGAAAAAACCTCCTCTTGTACCATTCGAATCAACCATTTTTCAGCTTGATCCAACTCTGAGGCGCCAAGCGGGTCAGACACTTTTACATTACATTGTTTCACAATATTTACAAATCTTAATACACTGGTGTAAGAAATTAAGAGAATTTGCAGACTTGGTCGATTATCTCTAGAACTACTGTACCGATTTTAATGAAATTTGATATGTACATACATTGATACAATACAAAACAAATAACCATTCAATAATTGTAATACACACGCATGATCGTGCGTAACAATCGTTGGAGTCGGAAGGTATGAAACAGCGGTTGCAGAATCTCTCTATTCTAAAAAAAGTAACTGGCGCCGCCGCGGCCGCTGCCGCTGTCAAAAGCTTGTTACGCTATCTCCTCCGAAACAGCTGGGGGTATGGGGTCGAGACCGATACCAATAGATGCAGAAAATTGCAGGGAAGAAAGTAAGACATGTCTTATCTTCGTCGGACTTTAAGATTTTTTTATTTTATGTTTTGTGGAAAAATATTGACTTTTTCATGTTCAGATTACGATAACTCGCCAAAAATTAATCATAGAATTTTGATCTTTTTACAATCTAAGACTACAGACATTTCTCCTTCAAACAAGACCTCATTTGTTTAAAAATAATTTAAAACAGACTAATATTTTCATCAAAATATTAAACCCACTTTTTCGAGAAATATCGTCACATGTGGATGTAATATCGATGCTCCTCGAGTTTTTATCTTACAAAGAAAATATTTACATCATCTGGAAGATGAAAGCTTTCTCATTCATATAAACCTCATTTCAAGTCTCTATCTTAAAATTTCGATTTTTATTTGAATTTTAAAGCTGAAACAGTGATTCCTCTCCGCAGTGATTCCCCTTCAACAGTAAATGGATGGAAGCTGTTGCATTGCCCGAGAATCACCTCTGTATCTCGCTATTAGCAACTTATTCCTTCAATATGCTGTGCCATGATTGGCGCTGTGCTTGAGCGCGCTGCTCGTATGCGATAGTTCCCGGTTCGATCCCGGTAGACACTCATTTTTCTAATTATTCTAAATATTTGAATTTTATTCTTTTAATTCTTATTATATTTTTTATTTTACTTATCTCAAGAGGGCTTAGTTTTTATATTTTTATTTTACTGCTGAGCACATATTTTCTGGTGTACATATCTTGCTACTGGAGGTAAAGTCGTAAGACCATGGCACTCCAACAAACTCAATATACCTTCACCTTGACCCTAATAGAGGAGCGAGCGTAGAGAGCCTAGGGGCGAAGCCCCTAGTAAACAAAAAAAATGGAGTTAATAGATGGTGTTATTTTTCAGCAATCGGTTAATTTCAAATTGTAACAGTAAAAATGAGTAACCACCAACGTTTAGATGATGAAATGATGTGGCGAATTGTGGGGAGGCTAGAAACAGGCCAATCTCAAGTCCAAATTTGTTGAGAGTTCAATTTAACGCCCAGCGTCGTGTGTAACTTATGGAAATAGTTCCAGGATACCGGATCCATCGAGAGAAAGCCTGGGCAAGGTCATCCAAGAGCCTCGACGGCCAGAGAAGATCGCCATTTGTCGATTATAGCGAGGCGTAACAGGAGTTCTACAGCTTCTCAGCTCTCTCGTGACTTGTATGCAGCCACAGGAACCCGTGTATCAAGGGTGACTGTTTCCAAAAGACTTCATGAGAGAGGGTTGTTTGCAAGAAGACTGCTGTTTGCGTCCCGCTCACTTCTACGAACCGGATAATCCGTTTATCATGGTGCAGAGAGCATAGAGATTGGAGTATGGATCAATGGGCGACCGTTCTCTTCACTGATGAGTACCGGTTCAGCCTAAACACCGATTCAGGCCGTACGTTCATATGGAGAGAACCAAGGACCCGCTACCTACCCTCCAATGTCCGCGAAATCGTCCATTAGGGCGGAGGAGGTTTAATGATCTGGGCAGGCATCATGTTGGATGGTCGCACACCTCTCCTTGTCTTTGAAAGAGGCACTGTAACTGGTGTGAGGTAATCTACAGCTCCAAAATAAAATTTTTATAATCCATAAACAATAAATAAGTTTCTTAAGAGTTTTTTAATGCAGTTACTGAAAATTTTAAGTTACTGTATTACTTAAAATTTAGCACAGAAATAATTAAACTGAAAATTGAACTGTGTTGTTAAAAAAAAAAAAAGACTACCTAGATTTTAGTTACAGAGCCAGTAGACTTATGATTAAATACTCTATGAATTATAGTGGACTGGCTCCATGTATTGCAAAACTATCACAACCAGCTTACTATACAGTAAAACTTAATCTTATGAAGACAAATATGTAATAAACAAAATTTTGGACATGGCAAATCTAAATGAAAGACTATCAAAAAGGTGTAAAAATGATCAAGTTAACAACACATAACACATGAGCCTACTTTAAAAGAATTTACAATCAAAATGTTTGATAACTCTTTTATATTCTAAATAAGCATAACAGGAAGTTTTATAGACATCTATTATCTAGTTTGTTGCCTGAATTTGACAAATATTGATGAAACAGATTTTAAAACTTAACAAAATAATATTTATTCAATCTCCGAACATCACCTCTCGTTTATACAGTAGCAAGCGAAGTGTGCGAGCATCGAGAGAATTCTCGGGATACAATACTGCCACGCCACCTATCGGTGTCGTGCAACATAAAATGACACTGAATGGTGGTGCCATCTATTATACAGTAAATGAATGAAATGCACTTATAAATTAAATGAAATAAGTTATCACTACAATAGTATCCCTCCAGTGATGAACTTGTGAAGGAACGACAAAATGTTAAAAATAAGTATTAAATATACAATGATTAAAAAAAAAATATCTTTCACATACATTGTTCTTTGTGAGATACCTGATGCAAACTTACTAGACAAATAAAATGAAAAAAAAAATAATATATATATGGCATATAAATTCGACATATTAATATGTAAAGAAAACAGTCTGGGTAATATCTGAATGTAATAAACATTTGACTTGTATATACCATAATTAATATATGTCCCTGAATACAAAATGCTGCAAAGGTTAAAGAGAAATAATTTACTTTACAAAATATGAATATGTATATACCTGTCAAAATTTGAAAGTAATATATATGATGCAATTTTCAAATGTTTCACAAAATGAATATATACAAAATGTTTTAACCAATTTCTGTTATTAACCTCTTATTAAATTTTACACGTCTACCAGATTTAGTTACTTGAGTTTTTACAGTCTCAGGATTTTCTGGTGATTTCTTTTCGTTTGGTTGGGTTTCAGGGTAATCAGTCTCAGGTAAGTCATTAAATAGAAAAGCTGGCTTGACTCTATCAAGTGAGACACAACTTTTCTTCCCATTTAAGTCTATGGTGATGTTTTTGGTCTCTCGTGAAAGTACTGCATGAGGACCAGTGTAGGGTTGTGACAAGGGTGGACTGACTTTATCCACTCTTAGAAATACATGAGAGCAAGTGTTTAATTCTGGGTGCACAAAAACCTTGGATTTCACATGATGGGATGTAGGGATGGGTTTGATGTGATTCATCCTTTCCCGCAATTGTTGGATGAAATTGTTTTGTGAAATTTTATTCGGTGAAGATTCTGTACACAAATCTGCTGGAAGTTTGAGTGAAACACCATACACTAAGTCAGCGCTGGATGCATTTATATCTGTTTTCACAGCAGCTCTCAGTCCAAGTAAAATGGCAGGTAAGCATTCAGTCCATCTAGGATTTTCATGAGCCTTTATAGCACTCTTTAGGACACGGTGGAAACGTTCCACTAAACCATTCGACTGAGGGTGGAAGGCAGTTGTTCTAATTCTGGTCGTGCCAAGCATATTTGTCAACTCTCGAAAGAGATGGGACTCAAATTGTCGACCTTGGTCTGTTGTTATGGTGGAAGGACATCCAAAACGACAGATCCAACCACTGAACAGAGCACGACATACAGTTTCTGCAGTAATATCAGCTATAGGCACTACCTCAGGCCATCTTGTAAATCTATCGATGATTGTCAGACAGTAGGTCTGCCCTTCTGATGGAGGTAAGGGACCTATCAAATCGATGTGGATGTGAGAAAATCTTGCATCAGGTGATGCAAAAGTGCCTAAAGGTGTCTTTGTGTGCCTGATCACTTTTGATCGCTGGCATGCAATGCAGCTTTTCACCCATTCCTTAAGATGTTTCTTCATCTGAGGCCAAACATACCTGGATGAAATTAGTTGTGTAGTTGCTGCTACACCTGGATGTGCAAGGTTATGAAAGTGTTCAAAAAGAGTTCTGCGAAAATTTTCTGGTACAAATGGTCGAGGTACATCTGTAGAGACATCACATAAAAGTTTGGTATTTGTCACTGGACTGGGGATGTATTTAAATTGTAAAGAAGTACAATTTTCAGTCTGCAATTTTTTTAATTCAGGATCAATTCTTTGGGCATCTGCGAAAGCATTGAAATCTAGAAAAAATGAATTGGAGATAGGGCTGATTTCTACTCTAGATAGAGCATCAGCTACTGTATTGTTGATTCCACTAGTATGGCGAATGTCAGTGCTGAATTGTGATATGTAGTCAAGATGCCGCCACTGACGAGGGCTGCATTTCTCAGGTTTCTGTTTAAAAGCATAGATGAGAGGCTTTTGGTCCGTGTATATTGTGAAGCTGCGACCTTCTAGCATATGTTGAAATCGCTTTACAGCTGTGTATATTGCCAACAGTTCTCGGTCATAAGTAGAGAATTTCTGCTGACTTTTTGAAAGCTTCACAGACATAAATGCAATTGGCTCCCATCTGTTTTCATGCACTTGCATAAGAGAACCGCCAACAGCAAAATCGCTGGCATCAACCCATACACTTAATTTTGCACCTGGAATAGGATGGTGAAGTAGAGTTGCTTCTGCTAAAGCACTTTTTGCATCATTAAATGCATGTTCAGCCTCCTCATTCCATTGAAGTGTATCCTGGGGATTATTGCGAGTGGGTCTTTTAGATTTCTTTTTATTTTTAATTCCCTCTAACAGTTTATTTAAAGGTGCTAAAATGTGTGCTGCTTTTTGTATAAACCGCCGATAGAAATTTAGAAGCCCTAAGAATCGTCTCAATTGTGTTATTGTATTTGGTTTTGGAAATTTTAATATGCAGTCCACTCTATCTGTTAAGGGTTCAATTCCAAATTCAGAAACTTTATAGCCTAAGAATTGAATTGATGACACGCCAAAAATACATTTAGAGGGTTTTAAACTGAGTCCATATTTTTGTAAACGCTCAAATACAATGCGGAGATGCTCGATATGCTCCTCTGGAGATTTTGAAGCGACTAAAATGTCATCAACAAAGGCATAAACAAAATGAAGTCCACGAGTTACCTCATCAATGAACCTTTGAAACGTTGCTGCAGCATTGCAGAGGCCAAATTGCATTCGAGTACTCTCAAATAATCCAAAAGGTGTTATTATGGCACTCTTATGGATATCTGCTGGGTTGATTGGAATTTGGTGATAAGCCTTAATCAGATCTATGTGCGAAAATATTTTTGTACCATGTAAGTTAGACGTAAAGTCCAAAATGTTTGGAACTGAATAGTTGTCTTTAATTGTTTGAGCATTAAGTGCTCGGTAATCTCCAACTGGTCTCCATTCAGCGCTGTCTTTCTTTGGCACCATGTGCAAGGGTGATGCGAAATTGCTTTTAGAAGGACGCATGTGACCTAGTTCGATCATGGTTTGAATTTCGTCCTTAGCAATGCGCAGACGGTCAGGTGCGAGACGGCGTGCTTTTGCTGTTACAGGAGGACCAGTTGTTTGTATATAATGCACAACCGAATGTTTAACTTCTTGGTCTGGACGAGGGGGGGTAGTGATTTCGGGGAAATCCAATAATAATTTATGATAAATACTATCGCCTGATACAGTTTTAATTGAATGAATCGCACTGTTCTTTAGTATGCAGGGCGAGGTAATATTAGTTTGGCAGTCAATTAAATTTTTAGAGGTTAAGTTAGGCATTAGATTAAAATTATATAAAAAATCAGCACCAATTATTGGGTTGGATACATTCCCAACTAAAAATGTCCATTTGAAAATTTTCCTAAGACCAATATCTAACGAAAGGGTTTGAGTTGTATAGACCTGAATTGGCGAGGTGTTAGCTGCCGAAAGTGTCATTTGTAATGCGTTTCTTTTTTGTAACCTTGAAGCAGGGATGATGGAAACATCACTTCCTGTGTCAATCAAAAAATTAACATTGGTACGCCGATCGCGCACGAACAGGCGACGAGAGTTTAATGGCAAGGTGGTAGTCGCCGCTACACCCGGCCGTCGTCGTTTTTTTCAAAATTGCACGGGGGAACGCATTTCTTGGCATTATGGCCAAACTTATGGTGATACCAACAGTTAGCGAAAGTTTTGGATCGTGATTTACTACGAGCACGCGACGCACTGTTGCGATGAGGACTGCGACCTCTACGCAACGAAATTTCATCTATCCGCGTATTAATTTTTTTGATTTCCTCAAGCAATCGGTCTTCAATGGAATGAGCTGAGGAAACAGAACAAGCACTTACCGGCATAGGTGTCACTTCCATTACTCTGTCAGCGATGTCCGCTGCCTTTTCTAGGCTTAACGGTGTTACTGCTGCGATGATTGACTGTACGGGCGTCGGCAAATGTTGTAGAAAAAGTTCCATCATTAATTCCTCCGGCACGTTGTAAGATTCGGCGCGCCGCCGCATGACGCGTAGCAGTTCGCTAGGTCTGCGATCTCCCAGCTGTTCACCGACGAGAAGTTTCCGGATTTCTTGATGGGATGACTCACCGCTT
Organism: Dolomedes plantarius; assembly: GCA_907164885.2. NCBI lineage: Eukaryota > Metazoa > Arthropoda > Arachnida > Araneae > Dolomedidae > Dolomedes > Dolomedes plantarius. Next base: position 42,070,123 of record OU015491.1, read on the forward strand.
CTTCTTATCAGCTCCCTTTTCAACACACCGTAAGGGTCGGTCGTGTCGGGGTTGACGATAACGTCCCGTACCACGGTAGCTGCTTCCGGTGGTAAATTCGATGCTATGTAATTGAACTTTGTCTTGCTTTCCGATATAGCTTTCGGAGTGCCTAATTCGAATGTGGCTTCGCACATCAGGAACCATAGTGCCGGATCAGCGAAATTGTAGACCGGTATTTTCACTGCTCCGACTTCTTGCATCATAGTTGAAAACTGGTGAGCACGTGGTCAGCGAAAATATTGTCTTTCGACATAGGCGAAAATAAATCCAGGCTTCAGTTATTTTATTTGGGCGTATTGCCGGGTCACCATTATTATCTTGTTTGTTGCCTGAATTTGACAAATATTGATGAAACAGATTTTAAAACTTAACAAAATAATATTTATTCAATCTCCGAACATCACCTCTCGTTTATACAGTAGCAAGCGAAGTGTGCGAGCATCGAGAGAATTCTCGGGATACAATACTGCCACGCCACCTATCGGTGTCGTGCAACATAAAATGACACTGAATGGTGGTGCCATCTATTATACAGTAAATGAATGAAATGCACTTATAAATTAAATGAAATAAGTTATCACTACACATCTTTGATTAAAAGTATCAAGTCTGCTTTCTTTGTAGCAGCCAGTAAAAAACTTACAATTTTAGTAAGATAAGTTACAGAAAAAATACCTTTTCAGAGAAAATAGGAAAAATATGACATGAAAACACATTACAAATAATACCAGCATACAACATATTTCAACAATGTCTTACATTTTATATTTTATATACATATTTTAATGAAGACTTTATACAAATATGGGTATATTCAGTAGCAAAATTTAGAAATTAAGAAACTGAGATTTCTCTGATCATGGGAAATATGTCTTTATTTCCAAACTCGTAACCAAATAAAAGCTTTAGGCACATAAAGCTTTAAATTTCAAAAGAAATCAATAGAAAGAAATAACTCATGTAAAATCATTTACAAGTCTAAATAATAATTTACATTAAAAAATACCATATTTCATAAACTAAAAGGATGAAATAACATTCTTACTTAGCAGCTGAAATCCCCAACAATATGCCAACACTAGTGAGCTCATGTCCCTGTAATATAAAATAACAATAAGGCAATGGCTAAACTCTCTTATGTAATGAAATAAAATATTGTATTATTGATTTACCTTAGCCAGATAGTCATGAATGCTTAATGTTGTGAGTCTTGAGAGATGCCCATTGAGACCTAAGCCCATAAGAAAGCCAGCATGCTCAGTCGGAGTGTCATTACTACTACTACGAGGTTTATTATAAACAACCCATGTTGAGTCAATCTAAAAAAGTAAATAATATTTTGATATTTGCCATTTGTTTTACACTGAAGTGCCACTGAATTAGGGATAGCAAAGCCTATGCAAATTGTGTAGCGCTGCGCATCATGTATGGGCAAGTGAGGGCGCTGTGGTAACTGCATATATAGCGCGTACTGTGGTTGTTCTGAATTAGTTGTTGGAATTGCCAGTATAAGTAAACTGCCTGATTTAGACGCCTTCGATCGCGGACAAATCGTAGGTGCGCGACGCATGGGCCATTCAATTTCCAAAATCGTCAGACAGCTAGGATTTTCAAGGTCGACAGTGTCAAGAGTATACCAAGAATACATGGATGGTGGAATAAAAACTAGCGATCGGGCAAACTGCAAAGGACAATTAGCCTTGACAGTGCATGGTGAGAGACGGCTCAGGCGTATTGTATTTGACGGCTCAGGCGTGTGGCAGCCATTATCAAGGCCAGAGGAGGCCCAACTCGTTACTAGGTAGGTATCCCTAATTCAGTGGCACTTCAGTGTAGTTATCACACTATTGATCATGTTTCATTTTGCCTCAAACAGACCAAACAACAAGTGTTAAAAAGATGAATTAAGAAGAAAAGCACAGAACACTTACTTTTGATGCATTTTGTGAAACAGTTAACCCAGCTGCAACACCATTGTGAAAGAGTGGCCACATATTCATGTTAGCAGGAACATCAATATGCGATAGGTCAACAGTAGTATTTCTGCAAAATAAAAATTTTGTTATTCTCAGATTTCTTGAGAAGCATTTCAATAGATGCATAGAAAACTCATATTTCGCAAATTATCCACTATAGTAGAAACTCAGTGAGCAATACTATTCAAAACTTTTCCACCATACCGTTTATTCAATACCAAGAGTTGCATTACTTTAAAAAATAAAAATAAAAAATGATGCCCATACAGGCCAATACTTAATAATTCTCAGTTATTAAATTTTTTATAACAATTCATTATTTTAAATATTTTATCGTATTAATACATTTTTATACACTGAGAATAACAGTTTAATAGCAAGAGCATTTAAAGTGCTATCTTATAGTTTATATTAAAATGTTAACTTAAATGGCATAAATATGAGATCACAATAATAGACTAAAGGTTCTTAGATCAAATGTAATATTGTGAGTTATTTTCTAATATGATTACCTAGTAAATATAGTGTATAATGTATTAAGCTACACTAGACAATATAATATACTATGCTATTTTATGCAATTATATTGATGTTTTATGCAATTTACTATGCTATAAAATATCAAACATAAAAAAATGTGTACTTTTAGTGCAATAAATGGAAAGGCTAGTGAAATGTAGCCTGTAATTGAAAATATGATATTATATTAAAATATATCCAGCTTTCTCACAAACACTCAGGATGTTTCTTTAATTAACTGACAGCAACATAATTTACTATTAACAAGATATATATAGCCCATAGCCATAGTCATTCACAAACCTCGGTGGAGCACGTCCAGTAAGGCACAACTTTGGGATAGGAAGCGTTTCTGTCACAACTGGATTATATGTTCTCAAAGTGAACATACCTCTGAAAATATACATTAAAAAACTTAAATAAGTTTTCACAGGAAACAGGCTAGATTTTAAAAAAGTATGCAAGGAAATAGGAATCATCATTATTATTAAAATCCTTTTTTAAAAATCTTAAAATATTTATAGTTCACCAAGTAATTTATAATTGGTGAAATAAAATCTCAATCACAGACAAAGTACTAAACAAATCTAGAGAAATTGTTAAAGATCACAAATTTTCACAAAGGATATTTGCATGGATCTTTAAAAAAAAAACTTTTCTTTCTTTTTATTTTCTGAATGGTACCAGTCAAATAATGGTGGCATCACACTGATTTTTCCCTGAAATGCAATAATTAGTGCAACCTTCGGCTTATCCCCCACTCCTCTCATAATAAAATTCGGCCCCCAAAAGCATGTACAGGGTGTCTACTACTTTTGAGCAAGTCAATTTCATGACTTTTCATGACCTTAAAAATAAAATTTCATGACCATGGAAGTACATACTAATGTTTAAACGAAATTAGTCTCCCCCCCCCCCCCGGCTCGTCTTTCAACAATATTCACCTTATTATTTAAGTTCTTATCAGGAAAACCTTATTTTTAAAAAGTTGGGATTACAACCATGCAATACTTACTAGTTTTATTACTGTTATACAAATTCCAGATATGATTGTGACTCAAACACCCATGAAATTTATTGATGCAATGTAAAACACCTTGAAAGTGAATGATGCAAAAATTAATCATTCTCATACTTGTTACAGTTACTACAGAAACCCCATTAAAGTAAATAATATTTAAATAACAATTTTTCATTAATTCTACACTGATACAATTGTAAAATAGCTGCATCAATGTTTAATTTGAGTTACTTTTTGCTTAAATTGAAGAACTTTCCTAAACTGCTCTGAAAACATCAAGATGAAGAACAACTCAAACTGGACTGAGCCTCCCCGATATTTCACTATTTTTTAACTAAAAATAATATAAAATTTACTAAAATTACATAATATTTAACAATAATATTAAGAAATTATAAAATTTAATATTATATAATCTAAAAGTCCATGCACAATCTTGTGTAATACATTTCAGTAAATTTATAAAACAATTCGGAGCAAAAATATTGAAATTAAGACAGTAAATAAAAATTTTAAAAATTTGAATTTTTATTCAAAAATTAAATTTTGAATAAGTATGCAGTTTTAAAAAATTTTACATTTAAAAATGTACTTTTATTTCGATGTTAAAATGCAATACTGTAAACTCCAGAATTTCGGGGGGGGGGGGGGGGCTTCTGGACAAAACCACTGCTTCTAGACAAAAATGCAAATCTTGTACGTCAAAAACGTAAGCGTACGTGTGTGTAGGCGGAGCCAGTAAAAAAACAGGTTTTATAAGCGAGCGTAAGTTAAGACGCATTTCGTTCGCTAGCACTTCGGCGAATTTCTTGGTGTTATTTTGCAGCAATCGGTAAATTTCAAATTGAAACAGTAAAAATGAGTAACCACCAACGTTTAGATGATGGAATGAGGTGGTGAATTGTGAAGAGGCTAGAAGCATGCCAATCTCAAGTCCAAATTTGTAGAGAGTTCAATTTAACGCCCAGCGTCTGTGTAACTTATGGAAACAGTTACAGGATACCGGATCCACCGGGAGAAAGCCTGGGCAAGGTCGTCAAAGAGCCACGACGGCCTGAGATGATCGCCATTTGTCGATTATAGCGAGGCGTTACAGGAGTGCTACAGCTTCTCAGCTCTCTCGTGACTTGTATGCAGCCACAGGAACCCGTGTATCAAGTGTGACTGCTTCCAAAAGACTTCATGCGAGACGGTTGTTTGCAAGAAGACCTGCTGTTTGCGTCCCGCTCACTTCTACGAACCGGATAATCCGTTTATCATGGTGCAGAGAGCATAGAGATTGGAGTATGGATCAATGGGCGACCGTTCTCTTCACTGATGAGTACCGGTTCAGCCTAAACACCGATTCAGGCCGTACGTTCATATGGAGAGAACCAAGGACCCGCTACCTACCCTCCAATGTCTGCGAAATCGACCATTAGGGCGGAGGAGGTTTAATCATCTGGGCAGGCATCATGTTGGATGGTCGCACACCTCTCCTTGTCTTTGAAAGAGGCACTGTAACTGGTGTGAGGTATAGGGATGAGGTCTTGGAGCCTTATGTTCGCCTTTTCAAGGATGCAGTTGGCCCTGAGTTCATTTTAATGGACGATAACGCGAGGCCACATAGAGCTCTTCTGGTCGTCGAATTTCTAGAGAGTGAGGATATTCGCCGGATGGATTGGCCAGCCAGATCTCCAGACCTTAATCCTATAGAGCATATCTGGGACGCTCTGGTGAGGGCAATTGCAACTCGCAACCCCCCTCCGAGAATCATCCAGGGAATGAAAACAGCGTTGCTGAACGAGTGGGACCAATTGCCCCAGGAAATGATAAACTGCCTTATTTCAAGTATGAAATCACGTTGCGAGACCTGAATATCTGTAGAGGGGACCATACCCCCTATTAACCCTTTTTTGTTTATTTTGCAACCGCTGTTTCATACCTTCCGACTCCAACGAGTGTTACGCACGATCATGCGTGTGTATTACAATTATTGAATGGTTATTTGTTTTGTATTGTATCAATGTATGTACATATCAAATTTCATTAAAATCGGTACAGTAGTTCTAGAGATAATCGACCACCAAGTCTGCAAATTCTCTTAATTTCTGACACCAGTGTACATAACTAAATATACGAAGGACAGTTACATAATTATTACTCTTGCACACTAAATCAGATAATAAACATAATTCACGACTTGTAGACATAAAGACATTAAACAACATCATATCAGACTCCAAGTTCGGTTTTAGTTCACATAAATCGTAATCATTCGTAATCCTTTATCAGGGTTGAACCACTGGACGTATCACCTCGCTGAAGGAATGGCAAACCATTAAACCACAGTTCAAGTTCGGGAAGGTCACGAGGGCCTAGCCCACGCGAAATCACATCCGCAGGATTCAAAGCCGATGGCACACGATTCCACTGACAGTTTTCTGTCAGCCGTTGCACTTTGGACACGCGATTGGCGATGAAGGTCTTGAGACGGTTTGAAGGTGTGTTCAACCACACCGGGGCGATTGTCGAGTCTGTATGCAACACAACGTAAATTTCCAATCGAAGAGTAGCACAGACTTTCTCCACAAGCTGAGCCAAAATAAGACAAGCGCAGAGTTCCAGCCGTGGAATGGAAATCCCTCGAATGGGTGCCACGCGGGACTTGCTTACCAAAATGGTAGTTCTCCCAGCATCAGTTCGAGAGAAACACTGTAGGTAGACGACAGCTCCATATTCTGCCCCGGACGCATGTGCAAAGCCTTGAAAGACGATTCTTATACACTGAAGTGCCACTTATAGAGAATCTATGCTCACTTCTACCCAGACTTGGGTGTATATAATTTGAAGTGGCACTCTATTTGAATTATATACAAACACAATTTATACATGAAACAATGTTTATTGGATTCATTGCACATATAATTGGCTTTTACAGCAATAAGCATGCGTACTACTTGTACGGAATGTAAATACAGCTTTTAAGGACAATATATTTTTATACTCACGAACAGTAAGTCAAACCAGCAGTACTGCCACGTAAACTTCTGGCCCGTAAAGCACTAGCGCAGGATAACACCTTTTCAACCTTAACAACAACTCTCTCTCTTTATTACTGACGCTGCGTGGTATTTATACTAAGCGCGTATGCCAAAATTAGCATATCTGAAGCAGCTTCTTTAATTCACTCAAAAGTTCGATTCTTGTGAATCGAATCTTGTGTATACCTTACACTGGCCTCCCTCGAAAAAAAAAATTAGGTAACTGAGGTCTGAACGGCTTCAGTTAACTAATTGAAAACGCGTGCTGGTCTGACTTTTTACATAATGGGTGGCAAAGCCAAAAAACCTTCCACACGTTGTGTGGGGGAAAAACGCCACTACCATTTTACAAAACTAACCCCGAAGGGTCCAGGTGACACCATTACACAGTGGATTTGCAGAGTTGCGGATACTGGGCTGGCCAACTGCGCCCTAAAATATCTATTTTAATTAAAAGTGACAACACAATTGCACAGCATGACATTTCTTGACTGTATCTGCTCTCCCCCAATTTATAATGTACATGTGTTATGATTTGCGAAGTTAGTATGTTAGTTGTTTGTTATCTGTAGTTAGTATGTATTTTTTTTCACTACATGTCCCCTTCAAAAATTTATGAAACAACAGTATGCCGTTTTTTTTCAGTGCCTCACCACTTCCCCTCAAAATGTTTACACAGTATATACAATGGGGAACTTCAAACCAATTTGGTTCGATTTTATTAAAGGGTGGGAGTTAGAATAAGAAAGTTGATACAAGACTTGTTCCTCATGAATGCAGCAATTTCACTGCACCAGTTTGTCCAATCCGTGGAACCTCTCTTGATGGTCGCAGTCCTAGTAAAGGGGTTCGTTGACCGTGTGGGCATCCTTCGTGCAGCAGGTCGTAGGTCCTGAGGCGCTGGTCCGGCTTGACGATGGACAGGAGGTCTCTTGGGAGGAGGCCAACCTTGCTGGGCGGCAGAAATCTTGCGTTTCCTGTACTTATGCAAAGGAGCTTTAAAATTGTCATCCTTCCATTTGATAACCTTGTGTACCTTATGTGTACCACGTTCATCCTTTGATAGAGTTTTTGTAGTGCACACTTTACTTTTCTTCGTACTTTTGCTTGTATCGGTATTAAATTTTAATGCAGATTCTATTTTTTCAACAACCTGACTCTGCTTTTCGTATTTGTGCTTATACGACTTCTTGTTTACCGCCTTAATTACTTCAGTATTAGCAGTTTTAATGCTGGAACCTGAAGGCGCTTTTTCACGTTTTTTATCCCCCTTAACTTTAGCTTTATCCTCTTTTGACGAAAAAGTCTCTTTGAAACTTGCGATATCAGAATCGTTATCATTTAAATTCTTTAACACTGCTTCAGTTTTAGGAAGATTAAGCTTTTCGTACTCGTGCGTTTTATTGCAAACTTTCTCTATAACTTCCGAAGCATCAGCTAAACTACCTACAGTATAACTCTGTGTCAACTTTTCATCCTGATTCTCAGTCTGGTTTTCATGTACTTTATTTAAAACCATATTATCAACCTGGCCTACAGCATCCTCATTCGGATGGAAGCTTGAAATAATATCATCATTACCTAGCGAGTTCCTACTATCGTTTAAAGAATTTTTATTGTCGTCAACTAATAAGTATTCACTAACTTCCGTAACGCATACTTCGTCATCTACTAAATTTCCTTCATTAACAGATGTGTGAATATCATCTAAAATATCAGGTATAGCATCAATAATATCAGGTATAGCATTAATAAAAGTGTCCGATGATTTATTTTCTAAACCACTAGCATTATTATCGGCACTATTTTCAGAAATTTGTACTGGAATTACCTCATCATTCCAGCTAGACTCACTTTCTTTATAAGCCAAAAAAATACCCTGACTTTCACTATTCTCAAAATAATGATTACTGCTCGGACAAAATAATACATTTGACCACACAGTTTCAACAGGTTGAACCATATCATGTGAATCAACTTGCCAGTGCAAGTAAGGTGCTTGCATATTTTCTTTAAGTGCACTAATTTCATTATCACGCCGTGCGCTTCTATTATTTTGCCTGCGGTACTGCTTACGCTGCTGGTTTGAAACTCGCGAAAAATTTTGGCGCGGCTGTATAAAACTTCTCGTACCTGAATGACGGTGAGGGGTAGCGAAGAAATGTCTATTGTCATATTTAGCTAAAGCTTGAAGGAGGGTAACTTTGCTTGTAATTGTTTGATTATCTAAAAAATCTTGAACACTTGGCTTCAAACGTTGGATAACTATTTTTAAGATTATCGCTTCCGTCATTCCCTCTAAATATTCCTCACACTTGGAAATCTTTTCCATAGCAAAATCTAATGCAGACTGACCTTCACGTTGCCTTAGCGAATAAATTTCCGCTTCAATTTCACTTTGATTAAAGGTCTTTGGAAAAACACTAAGAAACTGTTGCTTGAATGACAAATAGTCAAAAATCAGATTACTGCTTTTCATACACGTGTACCACTGATATGCACTACCTCTTAAAGCGGCTAGAGCAATTTTAAGTTTATCCCCCTCTGGGGTGCATTGTTGCTGAAAGTAATGCTCAATTTTCTTTAGGAATTGGCTTGAGGGGCCGCCATTGAAGGTGGCTTCGAATGGCGCAATTTGCTGAACCATAATTACCCGAGGAAAATTTCCAGCCGGATTTTGTTCTACAACACTCATTTTTTAAATAGTATATAAGTACTTGCAACAATTTTATCAATATAAGTACACAGTACACAGTTTTTAATTTCAATTATGTTCTTCGTTACAAATTTAACGCTAACTACCAGGGTATATATATTTTTCGGGCGCCAGTATAGAGAATCTATGCTCACTTCTACCCAGACTTGGGTGTATATAATTTGAAGTGGCACTCTATTTGAATTATATACAAACACAATTTATACATGAAACAATGTTTATTGGATTCATTGCACATATAATTGGCTTTTACAGCAATAAGCATGCGTACTACTTGTACGGAATGTAAATACAGCTTTTAAGGACAATATATTTTTATACTCACGAACAGTAAGTCAAACCAGCAGTACTGCCACGTAAACTTCTGGCCCGTAAAGCACTAGCGCAGGATAACACCTTTTCAACCTTAACAACAACTCTCTCTCTTTATTACTGACGCTGCGTGGTATTTATACTAAGCGCGTATGCCAAAATTAGCATATCTGAAGCAGCTTCTTTAATTCACTCAAAAGTTCGATTCTTGTGAATCGAATCTTGTGTATACCTTACACACTGAATTAGGGATACCTACCTAGTAACGAGTTGGGCCTCCTCTGGCCTTGATAACGGCTTCCACACGACGAGGCATAGATTCAACAAGTTTCTGGAAACGTTCCACGTGAATGGCTTGCCAAATATTGGCTAAAGCTGTCCATAATTCAGTAAGGTTCTTTGGTGCTGTGTGATGGCCTTTCACGCCTTGTTCCAAAACATCCCAAAGATGCTCAATAGGATTTAAGTCTGGGCTTCTAGGTGGCCAATTCATGACAGAGAAGTCAGAGGAATGCTCATCCAACCAGCCAGTAGCCAACCGGGACTTGTGAGAGGTACAGTTGTCTTGCTGGAAAACTCCATTACCGTGCGGATAACAGAATAGCATAAACGGATGGAGGTGATCACCCAGCAACTTTACGTACCGAATTCCATTGAGGGAGGTTGGTACACGCACCAAAGATCCCAAACTGTGCCACGAAAAAACACCCCAGACCATGATTGAGCCACCATGCCCTTGTACAGTTCCAGCCAGGCATGCAGGATCCATGGATTCATGAGCCTGACGCCATATTCTCAGCCTCCCGTCGGCGTTAAGTAGTCGGAATCGAGACTCATCACTCCATGCTACTCGTTTCCAGTCCTCTACACTCGAGTCTCTGTGCTCTCTTGCCCAGGCAAGACGTGCAGCCCGATGGCGAGTGTAGAGCAATGGTACTCTCGTAGGTCGACGCCTCCCGAAACCCATACGGTGAAGCGAGCGTTGCACAGTCCGTTTACTGACTGTACGACTGGCACCGTCATTAAACTGGGTGGTAATTTGAGCTAATGTTTGGCTTTGCTGGCTACGTACAATACGCCTGAGCCGTCTCTCACCACGCACTGTCAAGGCTAATTGTCCTTTGCAGTTTGCCCGATCGCTAGTTTTTTTTCCACCATCCATGTATTCTTGGTATACTCTTGACACTGTCGACCTTGAAAATCCTAGCTGTCTGACGATTTCGGAAATTGAATGCCCCATGCGTCGCGCACCTACGATTTGTCCGCGATCGAAGGCGTCTAAATCAGGCAGTTTACCCATACTGGCAATTCCAACAACTAATTCAGAACAACCACAGTACGCGCTATATATGCAGTTACCACAGCGCCCTCACTTGCGCATACATGATGCGCAGCGCTACACAATTTTCATAGGCTTTGCTATCCCTAATTCAGTGGCAATTCAGTGTATATATATATATATAGGAGCAAAGGAGCAAGACAAACCGTACAAGAGTTGTGCGGAATAGCTACTAGATGTCGCTGAGGTTTGCGCGGCAAGGTAAACATGCGAGAAGGAAAAAACGGGAGAGTGGTCGTAGGGAGAGACGAGCGAGGTCATCTCCGAGAGACTGCCTACGAACGGAATTGAGTTGTATTGTATGGTGAAGTGAACGCTCATCTTATTTCTTAATGACCATATATTAGCTGTGTTGTAAATGCCCCTATGTAAGTTGTTATGTCCAAGAAATATTAAATAGTGCTCGTTTCTGCAAGATTTTCGCATAATCATTCCCCTAGACATCTTGCCATCCTATAAACTTGGGGGATCGCCCCGGGATGGACTTTGAGAACAATTTAAATAGTGACTGTGTTAACAGTGAGAGAACAATCCTTGGATTTATTGTGATATACTCTATTGAACTAGATATACGGTGAATTCAACTACTGATGCGATAGATGCAAGAGTCCTGTGAGAAAAGGTAGGATATGTCCTTTTTATAACTCTATTGCTGAGAAAAAGCTTTATGAACACTGTTAATTACGACAAGAATACGCGCAAAGAGGACATAGCAAATGTTCTTACTGAGATTGGGGAGCAGGGCACCGCAAAAGAAACGATTATAGAGTTAAAAAATAAACTTGAGAAATCTAAAGCATTCCAGGATGACCCGGAATTTGTGATGAATCTTCTTAACAGGATTATTGAGGATAGGCAGCCAAAAGCCGAGCGTGAACTGCAGCTAACCAACTCAAAACTAGAATTAGAAAAATTAACGCTCAAACGTATAGAACGAGAGGTAGAACTTCGAAAATCGAAACCAGAAGTAGCTCAAGATGTATCAAAAACTGAGGTTTGTGATCTTGAAAATTTGATTAAGAGTGTAAAAACGCTGACAATACAGTTGCCGACAAAAGTGGAAAATTTTAACCTTTTTTTCCAATCATTGGAACGAGCGTTTAAAGTTAAGGATGTCCCAGAGAAATTGAAATCCGAAATTCTTATAAATATTCTCGGAGAGAAGGTCCATAGCATTTTACTATACGTTAAAGATGATGAAATGAATAACTATGAGTCAGTTAAATCTTTAATCATGAAAGAATTCAACCCACGGCTAAGAGTGTCTACTTAATTTTAGAAGAGCTAGAAGGCAGGTGAATGAGACGCATGTTCAGTTTGCAACACGCAGAGCCTGACTAAGGCAGGGGCACAAGGGACAGTTGCCCTGGGCCCCCACATCAGAGGGGGGCCCTCAAATCGATGCGGCATGCATCGAAAAGAGCTTTTTAGCCTATTCTCTAAGTGCATAGGACTTGCCTATGGTATTTTTCGTTAACTAATTCAAATTGCTAAAAATGTCTTTACATTTTCTAATTATAAATTTAAATAGCATTTTTGTCAAATTTTGGCTCTTCAGATGTGCTATATCCCTTTTAATTATGGACATAGAATTGTCAGAAAATCAATAAAATGGACAGAACGATATTTCGTCTGACCATTGGATGGGGGGACTTTATAGCTATTTTAGGTTCTAGTCAATTTCCTTGTTATATATCGATAATGAGGTGAAAATTTAAATACCTCCACTAAGTTCGGTTCTTCATTACTAAAGTAGTGAAGCAGAGGGGGCCCCCACAGAAGTTTTTGCCCCGGGCCCCAATTAGACTAAGTCGGGCCCTGGCAACACGCTTAAGTGCAATGTTCCAATATTATCTCAAAATCCGTAATGTTTCTAATTTAAAAAAAAACTTTTTGACCTAATGGTGAGCAATAAATTTTTAGACACACTAGATCAAGAAACAGCTTCTCACATTAAAATTACACAGGCCGACTCGTGGCTGACGCCTGAACAGCTTGGAAAGACTTGCGATATTTTTTTTGTTTCTAAAAATAAAACTTTGCATGAAACGCGGAACTATTCGAATGTTTGTTCTAGGAATGAAAGTGACGCTATCAAAGATCGTACAAAATTTGAATACGGAAACCATTCCCCGAGGCAGTTTCAGAGACAAAATCAAAAATTTTGTAGTAGAGAACCTATATCTTGTTATGTTTGTGGGAGGCCACATTTTGCTAGAAACTGTACAAAGAAATTGTCGAATGCAGAAAAATAAAGTGACCAAAAATACGGCATCAATCACGTTTCAACTTCAATCCCAACTCAAAATGACTATTTGTTCAGCGAGCTTCAGTATGCCGATGTGTTTATAGATGACAAGCCCTTACTTGCCACGATGGACAGTGGTGCAAGTTCGATAATCGTAAACAAGAATTTTGTTTCGGCTGCAAAGCCAATTCATTCTCAGATTGTTTTGACAAGTGTATTCAGTGAGCGCCGACTGGCCAATGTTTACAAATTCAACATTTCGCTACGCGAGGGTGGGAAAGCACGAGAAGTTTTGGCTGCGAGCTCTGAAATTGTTGCGGAAGTTATTTTGCCAGCGAAAATTTACGACATGTTATTGAAACCAAATGAGGCAGTGTCGCCTACGAGCGGTACGGGCGTGGAAACGAGAAAACATTTAGAGAGCGCTAATATAAACAACGATTCATCAGCTTCGTTCTTAGTGAAAGTATCCGAATCGTACAATGATTGCCCTTTTGACCTGTCACACATTACTGACTGTAAATTGAGAAACGAAATTCATGCGCTTGTTCAAAATTACGAGCCAAACAAAACCGAAACTACTGCTTTGAAAATGAAAATAATTCTGACCGATGAAAGACCCATTTGTCAAAGATCACGCAGGTTGTCGCTTCCTGAAAAGAGGGAAGTCGAAAAACAAACGAATGGTTAGAACAAGGAATAATTAGGGAGAGTTGCTCTGATTTTGCTTCACCTGTTGTGGTGTGTAGAAAAAAGGATGATACGATGCGTTTGTGCATTGACTACAGAGCTCTGAATAAGCGAATAGTTAGAGACAGATATCCGCTACCTGTTATTGAGGAAGTATTAGATAAGTTAGAAAGTGGAAGGGTGTTCACGACTCTCGATTTGAAAAATGCTTTCTTCCATGTAGAAGTGGATGAAGCAAGTAGAAAATACACTGCGTTTGTAACAGATTCAGGCCAGTATGAATTCCTAAGAGTACCGTTTGGTTTGTCCATTAGCAGCAATTACTTTCAAAGATACATCAATTACGTGTTCAGAGACCTATTAAGAGACGGGACTTTAATTATTTATTTAGATGATATCATAATCCCAGCTATCAATGAAAAAGAAGCTCATAAAAAATTAAGTCGTGTGTTAGAAACAGCTTCCAAGTATGGCCTTGAGCTGAACCTTAAGAAGTGCCGATTTTTGCAGCGGAAAATCAATTTTTTAGGCCACATTATTGAAAATGGTACCATTCGACCGTCGTTAGAGAAGACTGCAGCAGCCCGTTGTTTTGCTGAACCCAAGAATGCCAAAGAAGTGCAGAGTTTCCTGGGGTTGACAGGATATTTTAGAAAGTACATACCTTCATATGCCATTATAGCAAGACCACTTAATGATTTATTACGAGCCTCAAAACCTTTAGAATTTGGCCTTGAACAGAAAAATGCCTTTCAAAAACTTAAGGACGCGCTGTCTAACGAACCCCTGTTGCACCTTTACAGAGAAGGGCAGAAATTGGAATTGCACACAGACGCAAGCAAACTAGGGTTAGGGGCAATACTTTTCCAGCAGAGTGATGATGGGCGCTATTATCCAATTCAGTATATGAGCAAAAAAACCTCCATCCAGGAAGAAAAATTGTGTAGCTACGAACTTGAAGTGCTTGCGATTATCGAGGCATTAAAAAAATTTCGGAATTATTTATTGGGAACCAAATTCAAAATTTTCACTGATTGTGCGGCATTTGCGAAAACCCTAGGTAAAAAGGAACTTACACCAAAAGTTGCCAGATGGTCATTATTCATGCAAGAGTTCCAATATGAAGTAGTACATCGCCCTGGAAAACAAATGCAACACGTTGATGCATTGAGCAGATTCCCCGTTATGCTTGTGAATAGTGATGAGTTGACTTACAAAATTGTTAATGCTCAAGACAGTGACGAATATATCAAAACCATCAAGAAACTGTTACAGGCAGGCAAAACTTCCGAATTTATCTTGAATAATAATGTCTTGTATAAAATTGCTAATGATGAAGAGTTACTGGTAGTACCTGAAATGATGCAAGTGGACGTTGTGAAGCATGCACATTCTTTTGGACATTTTGCTGCAGTAAAAACTGAAGACTTGGTGAAACGCAATTTTTATTTCCCAAACATGAGAAAGTGTGTTGAGAATGTGATAACAAACTGTGTTGTGATAACAAACCATATGTGATAACAAACCATAATCAGTGATCGAGGAGGAGCTTTCAGATCCAACGAATTCGAAGAATACTGCACTAAAGAGAATATCCATCATGTACAAATAACTGCGGGAGTACCAAGAGCAAATGGTCAAGTGGAAAGAATACATAGAACCCTTATCCCGGTATTAACAAAGATGTCCTTAAATGATCCCGCGAAGTGGTTTAAACATGTCGACTCATTGCAACGAGTGTTAAACTGCAGTACGTCACGTAGTACTAAGTACTCACCGTTTGAATTACTCATAGGAACCAGAATGAAAAATCCCGAGGATGCCCTTATAAGAAATTTGCTTGTGGAAGAAAGTCAAAACCAATTTAATCAACATCGTGATAGCATTAGGAAAGACGCTAAGCAGAATATTTTAAAAATTCAAGAGGAGAATCGTAAGACTTACAATAGAAAACGCAAGGAAGCTTATCAGTACAAGCAAGGAGAACTGGTGGCAATTATGAGAACTCAGTATGGAAGCAAGCTGAAACTCTGACCGAAATATTTTGGACCCTACCGTGTGACTAAAGTTAAATACCATGATCGCTATGATGTCGCCAAAATTGGAGATCATGAAGGACCAAATGTTACATCTTCATCAGCGGACCAAATGAAGCCCTGGACCAAATGTTGACTTACATAAATGTTTTGGCCAGAATTTAATGTTTGTAAACTGTGTACTAATCTATGTGTTTTTGGTTTTTTTAGTTCGTGTATTTCAGATCCTAGGCTGTTGCAGCAGTAAGGACACTGCTAGTCAGGATAGTCGAGCGCTATAGGAGCAAAGGAGCAAGACAAACCGTACAAGAGTTGTGCGGAATAGCTACTAGATGTCGCTGAGGTTTGCGCGGCAAGGTAAACATGCGAGAAGGAAAAAACGGGAGAGCGGTCGTAGAGAGAGACGAGCGAGGTCATCTCCGAGAGACTGCCAACGAACGGAATTGAGTTGTGTTGTATGGTGAAGAGAGCGCTCATCTTATTTCTTAATGTCCATATATTAGCTGTATTGTAAATGTCCCTATGTAAGTTGTTATGTCCAAGAAATATTAAATAGTGTTCGTTTCTGCAAGATTTTCGCATAATCATTCCCCTAGACATCTTGCCATCCTATATATATATATATATATATATATATATATATATATATATATATATATATATATATATTGTAACAATCCGTTACGACTTTCCAAATAAATCACCCAGACAGCCGGACTTCCCCCAACAGGGGACCTACGAATATTCTATAGATCGGCATCAAGGTGTCTGGAAGCAGATAATAGTGTCGCATCTATCTGCCGCCCCTGGGAGGACGTAAACTGATGAATATTTCGACATGAACTAATGGTTTTTGGATCAGCGGATTATAAGAGCCGGCAACGTGGCGTCGTCAGAAAGCGAATCACAGCCAACGAACATGACGTCACAAATTCGGCCAGTCAACCTAAAAATTTGCAGTCACTTGACCGGCAGCGAGAGTTCCGGAGCTGAGAGAGAAAATCCAGTTTTTTAGCAGACTTGGTCGAGACTCTCATTCAGAGAGCACCTTTCGTCTCAGAGGTCCTTGAGCGACCGACTTCATCTTAGCTTTTCAGAGCTGCCCGCTCTAAGCTTCTCGTCAGCTAGAATATTTCACCCTGAAGTATAGCTATTTCAGAGCATCCTGCTCTACAGGCTTCTTGATAGCACGATACTTCATCAAGAAGTTATATTTGTATTTGAAAGCAGCCCGCTCTATAAGCTTCTTGGCAGCTAGAACTTTTCCATACGAAGTTACTCTATTTTCAGAGCTGTATGCTCTAGAGGTTGCGTACCGACCTTATAGTTTCAGTTCGTGACTGTACTTGCCGACATATTCTCAGCGAAATTAGTTGGCTATTAAGAAGGCCAGTTCCCTCTATGTCTAGAGGTAGATCAACAAAGCTGTAAATAGCCTGTACAAACTCTTCGAATTAATTTTATATAAATATATGTTTTAATGTAGTAGACTGAATCTGAATATTTAAACGCTACCCTGAGTCCCAATTTATCACAATGTATATGCATACACATATGAGTGTATTTACATGTATATATATTTATATACTCATGTCCATAAATTAAGGATAATGCCAGCTCCGTCAAATAAAGGTTCAGAAACAAAACAAACGTGACTTAGCTATAGGAGTTAAGGGAAAGAGGACGTTGAGACGAAAATAAACCAATCATAGGCGTTAAAAATTTCATTGCTAATCGCTTGGAGGTTTGTCATTGGTTAAATATATTTCAATACTTTACCCACAACGCTCCGCAGCGGACTCCTATGTGAACAAGCCCTTATTCATAAAGCCCATTTATTAAACAAAAGATAAAGAACAAAAAAGATGGTGTATGTATACCATACATAAAAACTACGATTTTTGCTCCCTGGAGCAATTGTAAAAATTATCTCCTTTAGAAAAACTTAATATTACATGATTGGTATGATGGTTAATACATTGTATGTCTCCCATGCGATGAAATACAGTCCGTACAACGCCTAGGCATGCTGAGTATCAAATTATCGAGCTGATCTTGGGGAAGATTACTCCACTCAGCAAGCAATGCGCTCCCAAGTTCCGATACACTTGTAGGATGTGGTTGACGGGCTGCAACTCGTCGTTCCAAGCATATCCCGCACATGCTCTATCGGATTGAAGTCAGGTGAGAATGCTGGCCATTCCATACGGGTGATATCCTCAGATTGAAGGCATTCGTTTACGATGTTTGCTCGGTAAGGACGGCCGTTGTCATCCATAAACACAAATTCTGCGCCCATAGCATCCCTAAGCAAACGTACATGTTGTTCCAGAATGATGTCCTGATAAATGTGGCCGTTCATGGTTCCGACTTGAACATGCAGATCTGTTCTGGAGCCCAGTATAATTCCACCCCAAACGAACAATCCTGTACCACCGTAACGGTGTCGTTCAATGATGTTGTTTTGGTGGTAACGAGTACCTGGCGTTCTTCATATGAAAGTCCGACGTGAATCAGACTTCAAGCTAAACCTGGACTCGTCGGAAAACATCACACAAGCCCACTGTGACGATGCCCACATTGCATGTTCTCTACTTCAGGCTAATCGCTGCCGACAGTGAGTTGCCGTGAGCGGAACCGTTCTGACAGGCTTGCGACATATAGAGCAATATTTCCTAAACGTCTGTACACGGTTTGCCTTGAAACTTTGGTACCCATTGGCTGCAGATAGCTGACGAGACAGGTCGGATGCTGTGCTCCGTCTGCTTCTTTTGGAAGTTACTGCCAAATACCGGTCTTCATTCGGCGTTGTAACTCGGGGGCGACCTGTACTGTAACGTCTACTGACATTTCCATCATCTTGGAATCGTTGCCAAAGCCTAGAGATGACACTTTGGGCAATTTCAAAGTCCTCGGATACTTCTATCTGAGTACGCCCACATTCCAGGCCGCCGATAATTCTACCACGTAAAAAATCATCCACATGCGTCCTCTGTGTCATAACTATTCGGTTATGGCACTGAGCGGCTTACAGAAAGCTTGTGAACAATTTTACTTCTTTGCCAACCTTCCTTATATACCCCTTTCTTACACTCTCGTCATTGTGACGTACTATCGGCGTCTTCTGGTGGCTTCCTGTAATTTGCATATTATTCTTGAAGATGTGTGGGATAATTCTACAGGTGAAATTTTTACTTCAGAGTTCGATTTCCGTGTGATTCTGAATTATCCTTAACTTATGGACATGAGTGTATATAAAACAGTAATTGATAACACTTTAACATTAAATCAGACAAATTCAGCATATCATCAGTAACAAAAAGGTTACATGAAATCAATGGCTAAAAAACTACGATTTTTATACTTAGCTATTACAGTCTGTCAAATACTTAGCCATTACAGTCTGTCAGTAATCCAAGTTTATAGTTCATACACAAACAAAATCCATTATCTGGTAGCAATCTACTTACCAAATAACTTTTACATTTTCCTATACAATCCACAAAAAGAGAAGTAACAGATTGAGATTGGTAAATACAATGTAAATGAATGGTATCAATTCCTATAATGAACGGTGATGATGAAGTTTTAAACTAGCTTTGTCTCATGAACCGAATCCAAAACCCATTCCTGAATGATTCAACAGAAAAGGAATCCACATAGAACAGATTAAATCCATCCTACTCGGACACCCATTCAGTTTTATGGGAAGTGAATCAAGAACACAAATAAAGAAATGCATACAAGCATACATCTACTACAGTACAAATCTACAAAATTGTACGGCAGTCATAGAATACATTAAAAATAACAACAATACAATGTCACAACAATATATCAACTTCAAGCACCCTTTCATTAATCAAAGTGGATTATACTGCTCTAAGTATGTTACCATACAAATATTTGAGGTAAATCACATGAACAATAAGGTATAAAAGTATTTTTACAAAGATAATTTTTATCGAAACTGGCATTTTAATACCATTACCATCAGCGACACATTTAAATTGTAAATACAATGACACTAGAGATAAATCATTGTTACTGGGAATAAAATCTACTTACCAATTCATCTTAGATTATGTTACATTATCCACGTAGTCAGAAACAACATACAAAACTATTCACAAACACTAAATAAAAAAGTTCAAGAGTATCACTTCATCTAAGCCTATCTTTCACATCGATAGGCTTAACGTAATGAAATTTTAAAACACCATCTACTCTTAGGGCCTGTTCACTTAGGAGTCCGTTGCGTAGCGTTAAGGGAAAGATGACGTTGAGACGAAAATAAACCAATCATAGGCGTTAAAAATTTCATTGCTAACCGTTTGGAGGTTTGTCATTGGTTAAATATATTTCAATACTTTAACGCTCTGCAACGGACTCCTATGTGAACAGGCCTTTATTCCTGTACGAAATCACATTCCTCAATTTTTGTGGTAGGGTACAGGTGTGGAGTCTACAGGTAGGGTATTTTTTGCTCCTTTATCGATTTCAGGACGTGCAGGAGATAATATTAATTAATTTAAGACATAATAATATTTGTTTTTCCGTCGTATGGGAGAATAAGGGCCTGTTCACATAGGAGTTCGTGGCGTTGCGTTAAAGAAAAGATGACGTTGAGACGAAAATAAACCAATCATAGGCGTTAAAAATTTCATTGCTAATCATTTGGAGGTATATGATTGGTTTATTTTCGTCTCAACGTCATCTTTTCCTTAACGCAACGCAACGGACTCCTATGTGAACAGGCCCTAACATGGGCCGCCATTGCGAAGGTGCCCAACATGGCCAATGTTTGTATTTTCCAGGGTAGTGAGAAAGAAGATAGAGATAAGAGGAGCTGACTTTCAGCGTGCAATTACAGTGTTTACGCACTATAAATTTAGTAAGATCTGCTCTTCTTTTAAATTGAAGGTTTCGGTTTTCTATTTCTGGGAAAGCTATGTAGCTGTCAATTGTGGCAACCTTTGACTTGATGACGTACTTCAGTATTTTGTAAATTTTTATGGCAACGATACTTTCACTTGTGCCGCGATATTTACGTTGCGTTTTTCTTTTTGCCGTGTTTGTCCACGCACAGGTAATCTTTTCAGGTTTTAATTGCGTTTAATAAATTTATTAAGGGATTTTTTTTTTTTTAAACTGTCAGTAAATTTTTGATTGTAAGGTAACATTGTGTTATTAAAGTAGATTTCATAGGAAATAATATGTGTGAGAAGATAAGATTTTTGAACTATGTGTGTTATTGTATTAAAAGTATGATGCAGATTTGGGTATTGTCTCTTTATTGGTTTACTGCTTCAAATTTTTATATTTGTAAGACGCTTATTCAAGTTCCCTTGCCATAAAGCTTCCTTATTTGTATCATTTATTGTCAACATGATTTCGCGCCAATTCTTGCGGCGCGACCTATTCTACTCCCCTCGGGAGACCCGCCTCGATGAGCTACGTCACAAGTGTTGCTGTAATAGTAAGCCGGCCTGTTAAGAAGGGTCAAATGTCAGTACACTGATTTATTTCAGCTGTACATGTGACCACTTGTTAGTTTGATTTTTTTCGCACTTGATTTTCAAATCTAATTCTCTTTACTGGAGCAATATTTTCCTAAATGGAAATAGATTGCATAAATTTTCTGGATGAATATTTTGCATGTGTCCGTAATATTTTAACCTGATTTTCTTTAATTTACATATATTTTACCTTTATATATTTATACATGTATACAGCATGATATAATAATATATAATATATTTATATTAAACTGAAATAGATTAAATTAGATTTTTAAATTTGAATTTATTTTAAAATTGATTTGAAGTGATTAGGTTTGTCAATTGAAAATTATTTTATAAAATTATTTTTGCTTTAAAAAAAATTTAAATTAGTAGGTATTAATTATTAATAAATTTCTTTATACTCTTTATTTCTCAACATTTATTTTATTGAAAAAGGTTAATAAATAAGCTGTGTTGTATGTTATCGGCGATAAGCGACGAGTAGCGCAAAGGGCGGGGTTAAAGAACCAGTCCCACTTGCTTGGGTAAACAAAAACGGCGCCAAAGTTGGCGCGAAAAATTTGCTTTGGCGAGAGGGGTACAGATGGGAAAGCCGGGTTGGTTTTAATCAAAGAATACCTTTAAAAAAACTCTTGATGATACTGTTAGATGGTTGAGAGCCAGTGTAATGTCTTTATGCAATTTATTGTAAGTGCATTTATTTGAAGAGAAGTTCGCTATCACGATAGCTATCGAGATGAGTGCCCATGTTGGTATTAGCTGTTTCTCATGTTTCAAATGTCCTACAAACTCTTTGGTAAAATTTATATAAAGCTTTTGAATGTTCTGTTTTTCAGGATTCAGCGAAATGAAATATATTTTAGTGACTGGTGGAGTTATCAGTGGCATTGGGAAAGGTGTTATTACCAGCAGTATTGGAAAAAGTTTGAAAAGTCATGGATATGAAGTAACTGCTATAAAAATAGACCCATATATTAATATAGATGCTGGTACATTTTCACCATATGAACATGGTAAGTTAAATTTAAAAAAAAATAAATGTGAACTTGACAAAGCCTTATTTATAGTCTTAATAAGTTATTTAATTTTTTCTTTGCCAAATTTTGATGGAGTGCTTCATAAATAAAAATACAATAAGTAAGAAATAAATTCATTGACACTATACTTATAAAACCTGTTATTTTGACTTGTTAAATATTAGGAGAAAGGCTGGATTGATATTCAACTCATTCTGCCAAATTAGGTTTTAAATAAATTTTTTGGTAGTCTCCTCCCCTCAGGCCAATATCTAAGTGGACTTTTTTTTTTTTTCAAATATTTTATGTAGAAATAAAATTTTTCATCTGAATGATTGGATTTGTACAATATTTTGTTTTAAAATAGTTCCCTCTTTTTCATGATACTGTAGCCCTTTTTTTTTGTAATATTTTTTATTAAAACAGAACACAAGATTTTAAAAATATATATATTTATTATGAAATTTAGAGGCTAAAGACATCTTGGACTTTGTTTTCTTTATAGTTTTTATTGAACTTAGCAGTTTTACAATAATAATAATAATAATAATTTTAAAAAAACTTTTATTTCAAATATAATTTTAGAAGAATATTGTCGTAAAATTTTATTTAATTTTTGAATATTGGTTGAAGAAGAATTAAGAACTTTTTTCAATATTTTGAATTGAAAAATAGTTTTAGGATCACAGATAGTGGTTTAGACAGAGATTTCAATATGTTTTTTTATTCTTGAATTAAGTCAAGAAATCAATGTAGAATGTATTAATTTGTTGTGGATTTAGAATGTTTTAGCAGAAGCTGACAAATTTATTGGTCAAAAATGAAATAAAGATGAAAAAAAATCTCAATAATCTGTATAATAACAATTCTTATAAAATGAATCTTTTAATTTATTGAATAATTTTCAGTGTAAAGCAGAATATAACTGACTTTAATCTCTTTGCATTACTATATTGCCAGAAAAAATGTGGCTAAAATTGTATAAGAGTGAGGCATATCCCATATCCCCAGGTGGTAGAAATCGAAATATCCCAATTGTCAGTGGTTAAACTGTTAGTTAAAAAGTTAATTTTTATGTATTGATGTATTATTTTAGAATAAAAGTTAATAGTTTTTTCATTCATATTTCATCTTCAGAAAACATTTCTTTTTTGTTTCTCCATTTACTGTTTGGGGCATTTAATTATTCTAAATTTTGAAGATTTTTTTGCATCGTGATTTCTGTTTTTAATTAAGATTTCATTTTGTTCCTTAATGGGGAAGAGTTTTGTTAAATATTAGCTAAATTGCTGTAAAATATACTTTATATATGTCTGCCAAAAATATGCCATTGGTATACTTGTAATTGTAGTGTTGTCTCCCAATGTATATTTTTATCTTGGTTCCTAGGTGAAGTTTTTGTTCTTGATGATGGAGGGGAAGTTGATCTAGACCTAGGCAATTATGAGCGCTTTATGGATATCAAGCTTCACCGTGATAATAATATAACTACTGGAAAAATTTATCAAGATGTGATCTTTAAAGAGAGGGAAGGAAAATTTCTTGGAAAAACTGTCCAGGTATCTTCTTTGAAATCGAAAATTTACTTAGCACAAAATACAAGTCAGAAAAATATCTTATTTTATTTATTTTGTATGTTAAGTAACCTTGAAAAATTCATTATCTATGTCTCATTAATTTTTAAAACACTAGTAGGACTTTAAGACACATAGAATTTTTAAGTTGTCACTATATCTTTAAAAAAGATTTATATATATATACAATGGAATCTCAATCTATCATTTTCAAAGGGCCTGACTGAACTAAACGATAGATGCGGGAACATACAAAAAAAGTATTAACATTCCTTAAAGTTTGATATCCTTAAAATATATTTACTCATATACATAAATGCATACATACCTGTAGTATAACTGAAGATAAAATTACAAAGTTGTACTGAAATCCAAGATAATAATAATAAAAAAAGAAATACACGTAGGTACACAGAATTTTGATTAAAATAAAAGTATTTAATCTCCGTTTGTTTTTTGACGGTTTTTTCTCCATGAGTAAACAATATTTTTTCTGTGTTGCAAATTGCATTCCTTTCGGTATCGGTTATTGTGTGAGAGTATAAAGAAGCAGCAGCCGTGAATCGTTTATAACTAGAACCATTTCATTGCACTGGATGGGGTCCGATATAAGACCACCAGGAAGTTCTGCTTCCGGGTGAAACCCTCACCGGCCAGTATAGAGTGCAGCAATCTGAAACTTTTCACACCCTAGACAATAATAATAGACAATAATAATAAAAAATGTGGCTAAAATTGTATAAGAGTGAGGCATATCCCATATCCCCAGGTGGTAGAAATCGAAATATCCCAATTGTCAGTGGTTAAACTGTTAGTTAAAAAGTTAATTTTTATGTATTGATGTATTATTTTAGAATAAAAGTTAATAGTTTTTTCATTCATATTTCATCTTCAGAAAACATTTCTTTTTTGTTTCTCCATTTACTGTTTGGGGCATTTAATTATTCTAAATTTTGAAGATTTTTTTGCATCGTGATTTGGGATGGAGGCGCACCAGGGCGCCTCCATCCCAAAGCCAAGAGAATAGCCAGAGGACAGCAGGAACCGATCAGGTCGGCTGACTGGGAGCCATTGCTGATAAGAACAGAAATGTTGAATACTCGGAGAATTTGGAATGAGTTTCCGAAAATAGGATACTTCAGGGGCCAAAGAATTAAGGAACACCAACGACGAACAAATAATGGGAGTGGTATGATTCTGAGAAACCAGGCTAAACAGGAGAGAACAAAAATACAATACTGTGCATCTCAAATGTTCTGCTCATTGTTTAATTAGAGCGTCGTTCTAGCTCAATCCAGACATTTATATTTCAGGTTCAGTTATTATGAAAAAACGATCGATACGATAAATTAATGTAAGGCTGCGATATTCTGAACGAATATTGTGGGAAAACGATGGATCGAGGAACGATCCATGCGGTTTGTTTCTGCTTGTTTTCTATGGAATTTATTCGGGATTATAAATGATGCATACGGGAAAACGATCGATCGAGATTCCACTGTATATATATTTATTTATTTAAACCCTTAAATATATTTAGATATAAACCTATTTATGATGTAATGATTTTTTCACTGCTAATTTTATGGAGTTTTGTTTTCTAAGGTTATTCCACATATTACTGACGCAGTTCAAGAATGGGTTGAAAGAGTTGCTTTAAAGCCTGTCTCAAAAACTGGCAATGAACCTGAAATTTGCATTATTGAGGTAAATGTAGAGTTATTTATAAATTAATAACTTTCTCTTTCTTTTTTAAAAATTTTTTTAGTTTATTTCATAAATTCTCTATTTAATTTTATAGTTAGGTGGTACCATAGGTGATATAGAAGGCATGCCTTTTGTTGAAGCTTTTCGACAATTTCAGTTCAGAGTTAAGAAGGAAAATTTTTGTTGTGTGCACGTTAGTTTAGTGCCACAGGTATGTGCATTTTAAGATATAAGCCTTACTTTTGATTGTCTTGATGAAATATGTTTTGAGAGTTGGAAAGACTTTTCATGTATGCTTAATTTTTAATGTGTATGTGAGAGGGTTTAAAACTTATTTAAAAAGTTGCATGAATATTAGTTGGGTTCATAAACTTCAGTTACTAGGGGATTGTTAAAACTTTGATTTTGAATGAATTTTTCTCAATTAAAAGTGACTTTTTTGTTCTTGGAAATTCAACTTGCTTCTGATTGACAAAATGTACAGATTTAGATGAGGAAAAACACTGGGATTTTTGGAGATTTAATATTTTAAATAAAAGAAACTGCATTATTAATATGGTGTTTAAGTAATTATAAAATAAAGAAATGAGAATGTACTTAATTCAGAGAATTATGTAAATGTTATGCACTGATAAAGATATTCTTACTTATATTTTTTCATAGAACTAGCTAAACAGAATGCCTAAAATAATTGTATTTATAATGAAAAATAGTCATTTTTATTCTATTCTCAGTACTGTGTGAGTATTAATTAAAGTTTGGAGTTTAGGGTAAGGATAATGGGTAAGAAAAGGCAGTTCTTTCATTTACAGCATGCACTTCATTTCTTGGATTTATACCTTTTTTCTCTTTTATGACTCACTCATAAAACATTTGAATGTTACTTTTAATGAAATGAAAAACTGAATTGTATATTCTCATTTTCCAAAATCACCTTAAAAATTTCATTATTGCTGAAGGACTCTAAATCTATTAGACAGTGTAATGATGCTTTTATGTAATTTTACTAGTTTATAATTTGTATTGGAGAAATTACTGAATTTCTTGTGAAACAAAACTTCCTAGTAACAACGGTTAAATAGACACAGGTGACCTAATTTTTGTCTATTTGATTTTGCTCTTCTGTCATTAATTTGTCTAGTTCTTTAAAAGGGAAAAAAAACTAACTGTTGTAAGGGTGAATTGACAGAGAGAAATATTGAGTGGATTTGTTCATCATTACTTTGTTTTTGATTGAAAAGGGTTAAAAAATAGGAATTGATGTGTTCTAGCCAGGCAGTCTATATTTGAAAAATAACAATCTGAAACCAGTGAAACATTGAAATTAATTCCTCCACTTCACAATATCACTAATTATATTGTCAAATATTTTTTTAAATCTAGAAACTTTTTAACTGTAAAATTTTAAATGAAGCTGTGCAACAATGGAGCATAGTAGAGCAAAATAAATTATGGAAATTTTCATGTTCTGTATAGCTTAAGAAGGTTATGATTTGGATATGTTGCATTGTGCATCTATTGCATATCATAAATTATGATATATGCTTAATATAAAATAATTTTTTGCAAAGAAGTTAATAAAAAGAAATTTGCTCCATTTTAATTTCTAAGATGACAGCATACAGTTACCAGTTTTTTCTATGAATGGTTGTAGTAACAATTCCATTTAAAGGAAATTTGTTTCCTTTAAATGGAAAACACAATCTTGTGTATTGGAAGTATTAAGTATTGTTATAGAGATTAATATTTATACTAAAAATCATGAAGGTAGTTTTTTAAATGCTAGAGTTATTAAAAAGCTTGAAACCAAGGAAATTTATTCTTTTATTTATTGAAAAAATGTATATTGTATCAGAAACAAATTTCCTTTAAATGTAATTGTTACTACAACCATTCATCTTAAAAATCATAGTATACATGTTTCTCAATTTTTGAAATTTTTTTCGCACTATAGCTTAAAGCTACTGGTGAACAGAAAACAAAGCCAACACAAAAAAGTGTCAGAGAGTTACGAGGTTTGGGACTCTCCCCAGATTTAGTAGGTATTATTATTATTTTTTTAAATTGCAAAATCATAAAAGTTCTGTTTCTTATCTCTTATTTTAATTTTGTAGATTGTGTGTAGAAGTGAACTACCAATCAGTGAAAACCTAAAAGAAAAAATTTCAAAATTTTGTGATGTTCCTCCCAAGCAAGTATGTGCAACTGCCATGTATTGTAATTTAGACTTATTTTCAAATGTAGTATTCATTTAATTGCCACCTAAGCCCTTACTGTGAAAAGTTGTGAAAAGTCAGCAAAAACAATGACTAAATATGTATTTGAAATGCAGCAGTACTGATCTCCTCCTCCTTTTATTTTTTTTTGAAAATTCATTAAAAAAGTGAATTTAATAATCAATGATTTTGTTTAAAACAAATTCAGATGGAGGTGGCTTTTTAATTAAAAACATATTAATTATGAGATGTATAGTAAAAGAACTACTTATAAAAGTACCAGCATATGATATTTTAGTATAAAGAAACTTGTTTAAAATTTAAATGGTATGAAATAATGAGAGAAAAGAAAAATGTTGATAGAAAAGAATTATTGTTTATGGAAAATTCTTTATGAAAAAAAAAATTACATTAGGTCTCTATGTAAGGGTTTGGCCTACAATTTTTTTAAGGTTAGTAATTTGACTTTACTAATTGGCAAGCAGTATATGGGTTTGTCTTATAATTTTATAATTTCTGTGTATCCAGAAGTTCTTATTTTTAGTAAATATTAAGTACTTTCCTCAGTAACCTAAAAATTCATGATGTTTAGCAATAAAATAAATCTAAACATTCAACATGTATATAACATAGTTTTGGATAACGAATTTTAGGGATGAGTTTTTTCCGCTCTGTGGCAGATTTCTGCTTTTTTATATTTTCTGCAAAAGACAAATTCCGCTTTTTCACAAAAAGTTCTACTTTTTTAAATTTTTTGAAAAAAGATCCGCTTTTTTCCAATTTAGCTTATACTACGTTCATTGGCAGTTTCAAGCGCGATGAAAGTGAAAGAAGTGGATTGGTGGAAGGATACATGTTGCTATGTCATCATCATGACGTCACAGCAAAGTTAGAGAAACTCTTTCATTTGTGGGGCCCAACGTGCCTCTCTTTCCAGAAACTTGTTCCGTATCACGTGTGTCGCTCGTTGTTCACATGGTGTTGTATACTTTTGATTTCGTATGTGTTTTGCTTTAGTTTAATACGTGATGTAAGAAAATAGATTGGTTTTATTTTTCTTAATATTGTCGTTATAGCGACTGTTAGAAAAGATATAGTATGTCGATTGGATTAAACAAACCTTCATGCGATCAACTTCAGCATTAAAAATCCATGGAGCTGGGAATGGCTGGAGAAAAGTGTAGCAAACACATATTGAGGGGACATTTTCTGCTTTTTTGCCAAACTCTTCCCTAGATTTGAAGGAATCTGTCAATTACATACTTAGATTCCTAAATGAGTTTTGTGAATCATTCTTTGTTGTAGGCTTATGAAACACTTTCTTGCTTTAGATAAATATATTTTCCTAACTGTAATTGATAATTTTAATTGAATCTTGCAGTGATATTTTGTGTACCTCAAAGATTTTTCAAACTCTTAATTTCATCTGATATATCATTTTAAAAGTATAAAGCTATTGAAGCTGTTTGATGAATGGCTTTTTATAGCTTTTCTTAAAATACCAAATGTTTTATTTAGATTATATTTTATTTATATATTTTGCAAGTTACTGTTAAATTGGTCACTTGTATCTGGTGTATGCAAACAAGATATTTTCAGTTTTGCAGTAGTGTTTAAAAACCACTGTAGATCACATTTTTGAGTTGTTAATTTTGTCAACTTTTAAAAAATAAATTAAGAAGTATAGTATCTGTATTTAATATATCATTATGAAATTTATCATATTTCCCTTGCACTGCACACTAATTTGTTACACTGATTTTGAAATATGTTTATCATAGATCATATGCCTGCATGATGTTAAATCTGTATATCAAGTTCCAATATTCATGGAAGATCAAGGGCTTGTTCATTTCTTCCATGACCACCTTAATCTCCCACTAAAATGTGATGATTCTAGTGAAGATTTCAGACAATGCTCTCGAGAATGGAGAAATCTGTCTAGAAGGATTGATAATCTTGTCAAAGAAGTTAGAATAGCCTTAGTTGGAAAATATACTAAATTAGAAGATGCTTATGCCTCTGTGATAAAAGCTTTACAACATGCCACAATACAGTGCAATTTGAAATTAAACCTAAAGGTAATGATAATCTTATATAAATTGTAAATTTTGTATGGTATTTCATAATTTTCTATCCATTCTTTGTAAGTTTAGAATAATTTTATAAATTTTCTTAATTATTTTATGTGAGTTCCACTCTTTCTATTTTGATTATTTTCTGATAAAAAGTGAATAAATTGTTGCCTCTAAAACCTGTAAATTACAAGTGCTGAAAGTATCAGTTTGAACTCTAGTTGTTTCATTTGTGGTGGGATATATGATAGGTTTTTAGCATGTAATATTTACACAATGCATTTTTCAAAGCTCTTTACATTTAGGTATTATACAGC
The DNA here is from genome assembly GCA_907164885.2 of Dolomedes plantarius. Classification (NCBI taxonomy): domain Eukaryota; kingdom Metazoa; phylum Arthropoda; class Arachnida; order Araneae; family Dolomedidae; genus Dolomedes; species Dolomedes plantarius. The sequence continues at coordinate 42,100,475 of OU015491.1, forward strand.
ATATTTAACTTATAGGTTATATCTTAAATCATCTCATTGTGTTCATTGAACTTATAAAGCGGAGAGAGGAATTTCCATTCACAAAACTATTCCGTATTGTGATTGGTATGTCCATGTTACTTTAGTGCCTTTTTCTTGTTTTTATTTTCACTATTAATATATTCCATTACCACCTTTGTGTATAAGCTTTCCTTTCATGTTTTTATAATTTTTTTTCTCCCCTTCAAATTCCCATGCACATTGATCTAGATTGTTTCTACCAGCTTTCTTAATTGAGTGTTTAGTGTAACATTTTCTCTTTAAGGCCTTTGGACCAAATATTGTTTATGGCTCATTTTCTGACACTGTTATTAAAACAGTTTAGTTCATATGTTTTTTGACTATGTGAATTTTCATGTTAGTTATTTGCATTTGACCACTTCTAATATCCACTTCTAATAAGTGTTATTTTCTATGGGGATACTGTTTAATACATTTCTATTCCTTTCTTATTAAATAAAATTCAGCTCATAATTAATCTCTTATTGGAAAAAAAAAAAGAATCTTTAATTCCCTTATTCAGTATCACCACCATTTTATCCTTATTTTAACTGTTGTAATAACTTTGAAAAAAATCCATTATTTTAACTTTTCAAATCTTATAAAGTAAGTTAAGTAATTTGCATTAATAAATTTCAAAATGAGATATGTTTATCCATTCTGTCACTGCCCAAATTCAACATCTTGAAAAGAATATTTTTCTCGTTTAATATGATAATACATAAAACTTGATATGCATATAGATATATAGGTTATATAGATCCTTATTTAGTTTCTCATGTTATTACTTATATTATTTTAACTTATTACAGATGTTATTTTAACACATATTTTTGTTCCTGTAAATAAATAAAAACTTTTAGGTATATTTTATTGATTTATCTATTTACAGAGCTGATTGCTTAAGACTGATATATTTTCAGAAAGTGCACATTTCTTAATTTTCTATGATTAGTTTCTTGTGAAAGTGTGAAAGCCCTAAATAAGAGAGTTGTAAATGGTATTTTTTAAAATTTGCATTTAACTAAATCCTAAAAAGATGGTTTTAAAAATACGTAAATGCTGAATTCAGGTTTTAAAATTTTTGTGTGAGACATAGTTTTAATTACTCACTTTAATGGATAGGTAGGATTTTTAACAGGATACAATTCATGGTATATTCAGTTAATCATATTTAAGTTTGTTTTATTCAGACAATTTTACATTTGTTGGTAATTATCTTCTGAAGCATAGATTAAAGAAAACAGAAATTGAAGTTCAAACAACTCAGAGGAAGAAAAAATGCATAGTTAATGAACTGGCACTTTGCACTCAAATAGCAAATTAATGGGTATAATTAATCGAATTTCTAGGAAAATGAGCAAAATCTTTATACTTCATTAATAAAATTGTGAAAGGAAAATAATGGAAAGCAAGTTGATGAGAATCAAAACTTTATATCAGACTAGCTGAATACCCGTGCTTTGCCACTGAGTACATTCAAATTAAATACAACAGTCAATGTATGCAATTAATGCCAAAAAATATATATTTATAATGAATACAATGGTCAATATATTCAACTAACGCCAAAAAAAATATTTATAAAAAATTCATAATGGATATTTTTATAGACAAAATAATGTAAATTTAGTCTATAGATTGTAGACTGAATAATGTAGAAAGTAATGTAATTCTTAAAATACTTCCATCTCAACTAGTCTAGTGGTTAAATTTTATCTTTACCGTATTTTAATATTTCTTTTGTCAATTTATTTCATTGTTATGCACATGACGCAAAATTAATTTAAAGTATCACAGAAAGAAAAAAAACCACGTGATCAGCATTTAATAATCCAAATAGATTATCCAAACCAATGTGCTCATAATAATTAATTTTAAAATCACCTCCCCATTTGACATTCAAGACAAGTTATTTCATGTACCAGTTTTTGATTTTATTGTTCCGATTTTAACTGGGTGTTTAATTTTGCTGGTGTTTTTAAATCATCTTATCTGTTATTTTTTTATACTGTTTAGTGTTAGAAAATGCTTCATGGGGTAAACTAAAAATTTTCATCATTAATTTTCTTTAAACTTATGTGAAATGATAAGTAATCAAAGTGTTTTTCATTTCAGTTCCATGTTAGGCATTATGTTTATTGGTACACAGTATGGTAATTGCATCTATTTAAAATAGGTAGTAATTTCTATCTACCTCTAAAATTTGTTAGTTAAAGTATTATTAAAAATATTAGTTTACTATAATGAAACTACTATAAGTCATTAAAGATTTCCTTTTATTTTTTAACCATGATTAGTGACTGTATTTTACTTGTATTAGTTTGTTGCTGCTACTGATTTGGAGCAAAGTACTCTAGAACAAGATGCACCTTGTTATCATGAAGCTTGGAAAAATTTATGCAGAGCTGAGTAAGTGAATAAAAATCTGATACTTGAAAGAAATTGAACTTGTTATCAAGTGTTTCTTAATGAGGTACTGTTTGTTAAATTATAATGTACATTTTACTGTCTGTCTGAAGGTTAATTTGGAACAGATGTGTCAGACGCACTCCCAATGGTGATAAGTTGGCACCAAAAATTTTTAGTGCCAACTTTTCCGTTTCCACAGACATGTTAGGCTTAAAGAGCGAAATGTAAACAAAAACATCAATAGCAACCGAGAAATAAAAAATAAGTTGAAAACAAACTAACCGCTGGCTGTATTAAACTTCCAAAAACATTACATAAACCCTCACCCGCTGGTTTGTAGCACAAACAAACATATCTTCCGCTGTCTGTATTAAACTTCCAAAAACATTACAGAAATCCCCAGCGGCTGATTTGTAGGCATAAATGCCAATTCTTCATACAAAAACCTATTACACACCTGTTTCCTATAAAATACATCCTTAACAACAACCTCAGTTCAATCATGTCACTCATTTTGCCACAAATTACTCTCTACAAGATACAAAACAACATTTACCTTGGAAGGGAAGAAATTGATGAATCTAATTTTGTGAAAAGAAAATATCATTAACTTACTCAGACGTATTACAAATGTATTCCAAACCACTACATTTTAAATCAACCACAACATTTACAAAAACTCAACATAGAAATGCATAAAACAACCAACATGTAAGTCCATCAAACCAGATCTAAATTAATCATTTAAATTAAAGATTAATTTCAAATAAACCACTAGCCAATAAATTTGCTAGATTACAAAATAGCAATGATGCATATGCGAGAAAAAAGCACAGCAGAAATTCCTCCCACTGCATATCCCTAACAACCCCAGCAGTATGCCTACGTCTCGAAATTCTACATCTAATACCATCCAAAATATGTCATTGATATTTCACAACAACATGGCCACCATAATAAACCACTTAATAAACAAGTAATGGCCACAAGCTCACACAACTAAATAACCATTCAAACTGGGTTGCCACAAAAACAAAATCTCGCCAAAATCACATGGTTACCACGCCATACACAAAATCACCAAACTTGGCAGGGGGGTGCGTCTGACACATCTGTACCATTAATTTTTGCAAATTTTGTTTATCTTCTAATAAATCGGAGACCATTCTAGAGGGGTGAAACAGTTTGAATTGGTTTTAAGTAAATAGCATTTTCTGTGATGGCATTTTATTTTTAATGTGTGGTTTATATACTTTTTATTGATCGACTTATATTTAATGCAAGTTTCCTGCTTTCACATTTATGAATTATTTCAAGCCTTTTCAACAGCAAACCTGGGTTTTCTCATCTTTATGGGCTGCTCAGCATAATATAGTTACCGATACTTCTGTTGGAAATGCCATCACGTATCTTAGACAGTTCTTTGGTATGAATGGAAATTTGTTAATAATGTTGGCAGGCAAAGAACAGTGATAAATTGTCACATATTAAAAAAAACTATTAGGAAGTTTGAATTGTTCCTTCTCCAGTGTTTGTGTCATATTTGAATGTTCATGCAGGAAAGTGAAATCAAAGTTTGTGACTTTGTGGAATATACTTGAGATAAATGCTATATCACATTCAAATGATTATTGTATTAGAAAATATTGTATAAATTCAGCTGCGGTAGTTTAACATTTTTGTTGCTTCAAAAATACATTAAATGTGTGCTTTTGTATGACTTAATATTCCAAATATCATATGGCTGTTGTAAACAGAATTTGTGACTAAGGAAGAAAGAGGCATTAATTTATTAAATTTATATTTTTAGTGGAATAATTGTCCCTGGAGGATTTGGCCTAAAAGGCCTTGAAGGAAAGATTGCAGCAATAGAATGGTCAAGGAAAAATAAGAAACCATTTTTAGGTAATTTTTTTGTTTTTTGTTTTGTCAGCATATTTTAAATTTAAATGTTGTGGATCTTAAATAAAGGGCAGAGATATACTATTTTGAAATGTATAAATGTTTAGTTTCTCTTTGCAAATAAATTCTTTTGCTGTGAATGTGAATTTCTTTTGGTTAAAATCTTTATTCTCATTTAATTTTTTGAGCTCTATTCAATATAAATAAAACATTAAATCTGGAGTATCTTAAAAGAAAATTTTTGTTGCTATGAGAAAAAAATTGTGTAGGAGTACAAAATGTCAAAAAGGACCAGTTTTATATAAGTTCAGGGCGGATGTATATAAGTTCTGAATTTTCCCCATTGCATTATATGCTGTATCTAATAGTTTCATGCCTAAGTGAGTATAATGGGCTGTTGGAAACAAATTATAGGGAATCAGTGCAATGGGATTTCCTGTAAATAAGGAATTTGCATTCTAAAACAACTAAATTAATAAGACTTGTGAATTCTAAGAGCTGCATTTGAAGTTAGTTAATCATATAAGAGCAATATGATTTATGAAATAAAGGTAATATAATACGGTTAAAAATATTAATTTTTTTTCCCCAATGTGGAGACACTTTGTCAGAAGACATTCTCCTGTTGTTATTCACCACAGTTTTTGCTGACCATTTTATTATGGGAGCACCATATAGGCATTTATGAATTATTTCCAGCATTACCCCCTATGAAGGACGATGCAAACGGAGGTATTTTAGCGGTGCTTCACCAGGATTCGAACCCATCATTGAAAGCCTGAGTGCTGTACCACAAGGCCAACTCGGCTCGTGGATAAAAATATTAAAGGAATAAACTCAAATATCATTCACGCCTTTCAACATCATTTCTCAAAAATCGGCGATTTTTGGTTATGCCTGATTTCAGAATGCCCTGAAAGGGAGTATATCCCTGCAAGATTGTCATATCTCACTGCACAATAATTAGCCATTAGAGAGCAGGATTAATATTTATTTTTAATACATTTTACTCTACTTTTAAACTTTAAAATCACTCCTGAAAAATCACTCTTTTTTTTAAATTTTTAAATTTTTGTTAAAAGATATGACATTGTTGAAAGGAGTGAGCGATATACCACCATTTAAAGGTTCCTTTTTATAGTTACATATAAAATACATGATATGACATTGTTAAAATTTGTGACAGTTATTTGTTAATTAAATTGAACACTTTAGAAACTCCCTTAATACTTAATTATTCATTAAAAAACAAACAACAAAAAAAAACCCCAAAGAAATAAACAATATTAACTAGTATTATATTTTTAATGATTAATTTTTGTAAATGTAGTAAAAATATCTGTATTGCTTTTATAAAAATTTCTTACATTTATATCATTAATAAAATGTTTTTGGATTTATTGCTGTATTAATTTAGCTTATATCATCTCCTTACAGGAAATAGTTTATTCTCCTTGTTTACTCTTTTCATAGGAAATTTATGAATAATTTCATGAGAATCATGATCTAAGTATTTTTGCTTTTTTAGGTATATGTCTAGGTTTCCAGTTGGCTGTGGTTGAATTTGCCAGAAATGTGTTGAATTTGACAGGTGCCCATACTTATGAAATTCTGAATGATGAAAAGTTTTCAAAGGAAAGTTGTGAAGATACTAAAAATGAAACTAGGAAATTTGTTGTGAGTCAGAGTTCTATATTTCATAGTTCTTTATTCAATGTATGTCAGTCATTTATGCTAAGATTTTTTAAACTGCTGCTATAGAATAAGAAAAATCTATTTCATTCATAGGTGATTGAAATGGAGGGTCATAATACTGGAAAGATGGGTGGAACTATGAGGTTAGGAAAGAAGACGACATTATTTAAAACAAATGATTCAATATTATGTAAGTTGTTTATTACTTTGTTTAAACTGATATTTTGGTGTGATTTTTTTTTATCTCAGTTCTAATAGTCATAAACTCCTGAAATTGTGAATATTAGGAATATTATTCCACATTTACTGAACTGATCCTTATTGTAGTTGTGTTAGATGTGAGTCAGTTTTTGTTAAATTATTCATTTGATAAATATAGAGTACTAAAATTTTGACTTGACATTATTTTAAAAAATGTTGAATGAATATGTATATATATATATATACAGTTGACTCTCTGTTTAACGACGCTCTACTTAACGACGATCTCTATTTAAAGACTATATTTCCCAGTCCCGGTCCCTCCGCCGTTATGGGAGATGTTACTTTCTCACAAATTCTGTTTAAGGGCGATTTTTCATGGTCCCTTGAAAGTCGTTAAACAGAGAGCCAACTGTATATGAACTGGACTTTCTCATGTATTATAAATAAATCTTTGTATTTTGAGTAAGAAAACCTCTTAAATATAAAATCTTATACATATTTTACCTTTTTTTTATTTTATATAAAAACATCTCAAGTTCATTTGTATGTTTGTCAAGACTTTAAATAAATAAATTGGTTAGATTGTTTTCTCCTATGTTCTTCTAAGATAACTTGACTTCTTGTTAAACTATTCATTAATTATCATCATTATGTATGTGGATTGTATCTAATTAAAGACAGAATGATGGAAAGATTCTAAACCTTTGTAAATACCATAAGAAAGACATGAATATTATGTTCTATAATTCTTCAACTCTGGGTTTGATCCTCAGATTGAAAATAATCAGAGAAACTGCTTGAACTGGGGAAAAGATCGTTTTCAAACTTCAAGCCATCTTTAATTCATTTTCCTGACCTCTGAAAAGACTGGCCTTGATATGCAAATATTTTCTTTAAAAGATTTAAGGTTAAATTGAATTTTCAGCAGTATCATCAGATCAATGGAAATAATGGTGTTTCATTTTATTTTAAAAAACAGTTAGATAAAATTGTGAATGGATCATTAACCAAAACATTTAACATGCGTCAAAGAGAGCATTTTTCAATGTTTGTCACCATTTAGATACTTTTCCATACAATGTGATGGCTACTAATTTAATCGTAAATATGTCAAGGTAGTCTGCATTTTATTTTTCATATGCATAGGAAAGTGAAATTTAAGCATTCTGTTCAATGTATTTTCTTAAGTTTTTGTATTGAAAAATTTTCAAACCACAGAATTGTTACATTATCTTTTGATCAAAATAATTTTCCGGAAAAACATCGAAAAAAAGAGATACTGATGTAATTTCAAAGTTTTGCGTGGTTAGAAAGATCTTCAAAGTTTGTTGACAGTGCAAAAAGTAATAAAAACATTAAAGTACACTCCCCATCCTTCCTTTCTAGAATGATTGCAAATCAGATGTCATGATGATATTGTGTCTAGGAACAGTGCAGAAGAAAAAAATAATTGCACTATCCGTAGAAGAGGGGTACCATTGCCTCGAAAGAGGTTGGATTTCTAACCTGTTGGTCTGCAGAAGGTATTTCCCTTCTACCACTCAATGGAAATTCCAGTGGAGGCATTCCCAGATCCATCACCTGGGAATGCACCCTCTAGGGGTTACAGACTCCCCCAAGGGACCTGTACATGGTTTGCTGGTAGTAGATATCATGTGTTGAAGATAAGTTATTCTGCTTTGATGCATGGCTTGATTTCTTTACAAAACCTTTGGCAGCTTACTAATAATGAAGAGATGGGTTCAAAAGTTTGTTTTTAGATTAACATCAGCTAACTACCAGTATAATAAAGTCGCCGAGTCAGTGATTGTAAAAAGTGGGTCATTGATAAAATCCTTTTGTTAATTTTTATAAGAATTGAATGTTTCATATAATATTTTTGTTTTTGTTATAAATGAGTGATTTAATACACTTTGTGTAATGTATGAAGGAGGAGCTTGTAAAAACAAATATATTTCTAAAAAATGCCAGTTTTTTTATCTTTTTTTATTTGATGCATTTCTTTTGGGATTTTGTTTATTGGATGTGTAGTTATGCTATAAGCAGTCAATCATGTTGCTAGTATTCATTATCAGATTGCTATGCAGTGAATTTAATGATTAAAGAAATGAGTGATAAAATTAATCCATTTTTGTTATACAAGTGGTAAAATTGTTAATCCATTTTTGTTATACGAGTGATAAAAATTTTAATCCATTTTTGTTATATTTTGTGCATTATTTCCATCTACTAAAGTTGTAGCCATGCAATAGATATTATTTTTGACATCAGTTATTAATTTTTTTCAGGGAACTTATATGGTAAAGTAGAAACCATTGATGAACGGCATCGTCATAGGTATGAAGTGGATAAAACTTTTGTACCTGAGTTTAAAGAGAAAGGTTTGAAATTTGTTGGTGAAGATGAATCTGGACTAAGAAGTGAAATTCTTGAATTGCCAAGTAAGTAATTTTGTTGAACATAGCCTTAAAATCATTCTAGTGAGGAAAGTGTGTGTGTCTTTGGTATGGTAAAAATAAATTTTTTCAGTACTTGAAGATTTAGATATTGATAAGTTTCAAAAGAATTTTGTTTCTCGAACTGTCTCTACAGGCAACAGGAATATGATATATAGTTGATAGAAAACTTATGATTGTTCATCACTAGCCTTGACTATCTTGAATTACTCAGCTTCTTATATCTTTCACATCAGCATTTGGGAAAATGTAAAAATTATAACATATTGAAATTTATTCTTTATCTATGTATAATTTAAAACTTATATTGTGTAAACTTTTTTTGTTAAGTAAATGCATATATTATTGAGACAAGGATAATGTTATGCTAATGATATGCAGTACAAGTTATTTTTGGTTTATCTTTCCCAGTCCAAACATGAATGAAAATTTTGTGCCTACCTACCACTTTGGAGCATTCAACAAATAGTTAACTATCAAAAATGTAGCCATTCGGGAGCCGTAGGAGAAATAAGTAGTTTGGGCATCAGAAAGTAATGTTGTGAAAACAACTTAAAGGCAATATGAAAATTCAATATAGCAAACACAAAATGCCAAGGGGAAATTGAAAAAAGGGAATGGGTTGCTTTTTAAAGTAGAAAATATTTTTCAGGGGGTCCTAGATCGTAGCTATGAAAAAAATTGATCCAGACATTTAAGAATAGGAAATTTTATGAGGAACAAAATTTTAATTTTATATGTATATGTGTAGTATGAATTTTAGTTTTTGGAAATGGTGTATAATGTTTTCTTCTACAGTTACAGATCATCCATATTTTGTTGCTGTTCAGTTTCATCCAGAATACACTTCTGCACCACTCAAGCCTTCTCCTCCATACCTGGGTTTAATATTAGCATCTTGTGGTAGATTGCAGCATTATTTAAATGGACATTGTCGTTCTCCAGGTTTTGAATTAGATATATTTGATTTAAATCCTGACCATCTATAAGAACTACTAAATAATAGCTATACTAATTTAAGATTTTAGCTATGCTAGAAATTTTCCAATCATGTGATAAATTATTAGAAGCCTGCAGGATATTTAAATCATTGATCATGAAAACATTAATACATTTATACAGATAGATAGATATAAATAAAAAAATTTAAGAAATCAAAAGATGAAACTACCTGCTTAGGATTTTTAGGTTCATAATATGCCATTATGACATCTATCTCTGTATGTATGTGTGTGTGTGTGTGTGTGTGTGTGTGTAAGGGTTTTGTTAGCTTTTGGACACACCATCTCTGTGGGATTTGTGTTGCACATTTTTTTGTTTCCCCACTACCTTTTTATTTTTTACATTTTCTATTACAGAAACATAACCCTCTGACATACAAATAAAGTGAAACTTGATACAGTCAAAAAAATTCTTTAATGTATCCCAACTTAACAGTTATGTAAGCTTTACAAAAAACATAAAATTTACATTGCTAAATTTAATTCATACTTAAATACTGAATATATATATGTATCTATAATATTTGTTTTATAAGCATACTAAAAGCAAATTTAATCAACATAAAATTCTTGTCATCTCAGAGACATCAATGTTTATGGTGACATAAAAGAAATGACATATGCGAAACATCTTTGTATGTCAAGGGGTTAAATTGATTTCTGTTGTAGTTTGGAATGATGGATTCCAGACTTGTTCCATTACCTGTTGAAATATAATCTTGCATATGAATTTGTTGCTTTTCTTTTCTTTTCTATTTATCAGCTACATTACACTGAAGAGCTTATTACAATAAGAACAAAGCTAATTAATTACTGCTGGTCACTCATGAGCAAGATATGTATGTTTATTGCCTTGCCAAACTTTGGTTGACAACTATTGCTGTTGAGTGGTTTTAAATTATACTTCTATCTAAATATTTTTTTTTCTTTGCTTAAGTATTTAGACTTTTAGTGAATTTTGACTTTCTCTCTATATAAACTAATCAAGTGGTTCAATTTTTAAAATTTTTTCTCATTTGCTTTAAAAGTACTTAATTTACAATTCAAGTGTTTTGAGATAGTATAAATAAAGATAAATTCATGTAGATTTTGCTACTTTAATTTTTTTTTTCAATATTTTGAGGAATATATATTTACTAGGAAGTTATATTTACTAGATTTAAAATTATGAACTTAAAAATAAGTTGCTAAATAACTCATATTAAATAAATAAATAAATATATATATATATATTAAGGTTTATTATTTTGTCTAGTTGCAGCTGTAGCTAGAGCAATTCTGTGTAGTTGCTCTTATTTGATATTTATGAGCCAAATGTTTAAGTGAATTTAAATTTTGTCTGTGATATTTTTTTCTTTTTTGATACTCGTGGTTTTGATACTCATGGTTATCTTTTTTGATACTCATGTTTTTAAAAAATTCTTTTTGATCAGAGTGGAAATGCTGTTGAAAATTTTCATTTTCTAGTTGCAAGAAACCTAGTAATAAATAATGAAATTTTGATTTAAAAACATAATGTAGATAGTCTGAATAGACACTACCTTAGTGTGGAAAAAATAGCTGAAAATTTTTGAATATTTTTAATTTTTAACATTGAAAATATTTTGAACAAGTAATGTTGATGATCTTATCTATTTTTGTTCGTTTTATTGATTAACAAGCTTTCTAAAAGTTTTTGCTTAAATCATTGTAGTTAAAATGTAATGTCTAGATATATGCTACTAATATATCTTGTGCAATAAATTGAATGAAGAATCACTACGAAGAATTAAGTTTCTTTTCTAATACCTTGATAAAGGTGGGAAGAGAATATCTTTCCTGCAAAGAAGCAACCTTCTACTCTAAATACAGAACTTAAAGTGGTTTACCAACTAACAAATCATAAAAACTGTATAACCTAATTGCTTAGTTTATTTTCGTTCTATTTTTCACTAGCTCAAAGATCTTTATGAAAACTAATGTCTCAGTGAGTAGTAAATGCTATCTGTAGTTTAAATCCAGTAGTTCTAGTGTATAAAATCTCTCAAGCAGAGATTCTGCCTTGCGATACTTCTTTTAATTCATCTAAAATATGCTTGTGCTTGTATAATTATACAGCTATGTATAAATTTTTCAGTATGTGATTGTGTCCATGTATACATAATGGAAGTATGTGTATAAGTACTTAACTGTAAATTTATCTGTAGTGATAAATTCTTAGTTATTTTGCTTTCATCTATTTATTTTGGTTTTATATATAATTTTCTAATTTATTTGTCCAAATACTATATGTAAATTTGAAAATAATTGTGCAAAATTTCAATAACTATTGTTTTACTCTTGTCTTTCAAACAATGCATTTATTTGAAGCAATTTTGCAGAAACTAAGATTTTATATAGCTCTTTTTATTTTTATAATCCATTCTACTGTGTATTTTTATTTTACTATAGCCATTTATAATTGTGTTCAGAGTCTAATTTTTCATCCTTTTTATGTTGAAAAATATTGACTGAATTATCCTGTTTTACTGGAAACATTAAGAAACCATAAAAGAAAAATGAATTGAATGACACATTGATGCCTGATGTTTTTTTTCTTCCTTTTGTAACTAAATTTTATTTTATATATGTCTCTTCTGTAGTGTATTTTGTTTTCCATTCTTTATTATTTTACTTTTAATTATAATTAATTTTTGATATTTCTTATCCAGAAAATGTTCTATGCGTCTTTCTTGTCAAATATGTCAGAATCTGGAATAGCTTCTTTGTTTGTATCCATCAGCCTACAGGAGAAAAAAATGTTAAAAAATTTTAGTCATAACATTAAGATTCAAAGGAGGATTCAATAAATATATTATCTTTAATAGAAGTTATGTATTTGCTATATCTATTTTAGATTTTACATGATTTTGACCTATTATTAGGTGTTTAAAATGTGCTTGCATCTGTTTTTCAGTTTCCATAAACTTCTCAGCAGAATTAGAATTTCCCATTAAATGTATATCTATTTCTACATTATGTATAAAATAATAGTCATATATGAGTGTACGTGTGTGCACAAGTAAGAAAGATCTGCAATTTTGTAAATTTTTTTTTTTTTTAAATAATAAATTGAGAAAACAACTGTAGCATACTCATTTGTGAAGTTTTGACTGATTAAAACAATAAGTGGGTTGTAGAAACTGTTGTAGAAATTTTTTTCCCTAGGATTGTCTTTGAGGTTTATATGCATTTGGCTTCAATTTCTTTAAAAATATAATAAAGGAAGAAAACCCCTTCCGTAAGGTGTAAAGAGGAGCTCCTACAAAGTTGATTAGTCATTTATTCCAAGAGCATATTTGAATTCAAATGAGTCAAAATCAGTGCCATCCTCTCATGACTACATTGTTATATGATTGAGAAATCTTTATACATACATTTCTTTAATAAATTAGAATTTAACTATTGTAGAAAAATTCAGAGTTTAAAGTTTAAAAACAATTTCTTATGAGTGAAGACCTTTTTTCATTTAATATGATAAAAATTTTTTTCATTAAAATTCACTTTACTTTTCCTAACATGTATTTTATTGATAAGAGATCACTATAAAAAGTATTCTGTTTCGGGATTTATTCGTAAATGTTTGTTTGGAGGGGCAGGAAATTAAATGTGGGAAGAAAAAGTGGTTTTCAAGAAACTTCACTGTTTTGTGTTAGACACTGAGTTGAAGCTTGATAATTTTTGTTCTAACTTCATTTCTTCATTGTTACTGTTTAAAATACTTAGGTTTAGAAATAACATTCAAGATATGGTTCCTTAAACTTAAAAAAAAATTTTTTTACAAAGCTAATCAATCCATTTAACAAGAAATTAAAAAGTTTTTGTATTATAAATGGAAAATAATTTGCTCTAGGCATTTTTGTGGCAAATTCATTCATAGTTCCACTGCTTGTAAATTTCTTTGTAAGTTTTAAAAACTTTTGTGCTGTTTTTTGTACTATTATACTATACAGTTCTTTTGAGGTATTTAAATAAATCTACCCCAAGTATCTCTTCATATAAATCTAACTGGACATTACTTTCAAACATTCTTTTAAAGCCTTTGAAGAGTGAATTGATTAGAAAAATTTAATCTGCTAATTATCAGCAAGTATGATAATAAGCATGAAAAATATTTTAAATGCAAATTGTGTGATTTAATAAAAATAGAGAAAGAGCTACAATTTTAAAATATGTAGTATGGTATAAGAAATTTTTACTTACGCTTCATCTTCATTTATGTACTTCACAATTTTTTCTGTTGAAGGACTCATAAGCACAAATGGTAATTCAGCAACCACTTCTCTAAAAATGACAGTCATTCAGTTATATTTTAATATTTTTCACTTCTTATTTGAAGATTTACATGAAGAAGTGAAAACAATTCATTACTACAAAAAAAATTTTAAAAAATATATTTATTGAACGCTTTTGATTAGTGTAGGGAATTATGTTATCCTACTGATGACCAAATTCTTACAGTCAAAAACCCAAATTTTCTGGACAGGATTAAGGTTGACAACCATACATCAATTAAAAATCCTCTTGTTCAACAGGGTTGTTTTTCCTTTATAAACTTCTTCAATAAAGGCTTCTATAGGATTTTTTAAAAACATCTCAGTCCTGTTTTTCATTGGTGAATGTTTACAAACCACTGATTGCTTTCAGAGGGAAAGAGACCATGTGTAATATTAACAAACATGGGAGTGACTCATTAAAAGCAGAATAGGGTATAGAACTGGGATTTCAGAATTCATCTTTGTCATTCATCAACCTTCCTTCTCTTTCTTGAGGTCAAGTCCAGCCCAAAAAAGTAATTAGCAGAAGAGTATCTGAGGGAGAGCCACTAAGAGTATCTTACACTTAACTTCCAATCAAGAAATCCTCAATATTGAGCTACTCTGTATTTGTAAGACTAAAAAATGCTGTTATACAATTTTTTCTTCCTTTCTTGAAAATGCTGCTTCTTGAAGACTACTAATGATGACACCTAGTACTTATACTTACTGCTAACCTTGCTAAAGTGTCCTGACACTCATTCCATTTACTTTGTTTATATTCCTGACACAAAGGCTTGTAGCTAGGAAACCAACATTCTGTTAATTAGTAAATGAATTCACATTTTTGAGTGTGACTTGGAGTACAAAGAGCTTCACAAGTTTTTTGTTTGTTTGGTTTTTTATGTAATTTTTTTCTCTTATTTTAGTTTATAGTTTATTCAACATTTTCATCTGTATTTGCCTTGATCCCAATTTCAAACAGAAGGAAGATGCCTCCTCTAACATCAAGTACTTCAAGAATTAAAACTCATTTCCTTGTAAATACATTTAAATTTGTGGAATTCTGTAATAATTAATTAATAACTGTGACCAAATGATCATTTTACATAACTCTTGTAACTATTCAGGTCTTGGAACTTGAACTAGGAGGAGTTGTGACAGGATAAATGATATTGGGTTCCCCTAGTATGTTATGGGGTTTTGCAAGAAGCACTGTCCCTCAGAAGACTTCTGACAAAGCAACCTTCTTATTGGCAGAATGCCTTTACAGTGTCTATAGTTGTATATAAGTTGATGAGGTGGTGCTCATTTACTGGAAAACCTCATATGGTCTCTTCAGACCTAGGGCCAACAAGCATCAGCATATAACAGGGCTTTGTGCTCGTACTGCTACAAGCAATAAATACTTTATATGATTCACTACTGGGGTAAAATAAATTTTGCAAGGGGAATAGATAAGTTGAAAGGCTATATTTAATAAACTATGATATTATAAGTTACCACAGAAGGTGTCATCTGTGGAAAATGTTTCTATAGTTAAGCATATGTCAGACTATATTGATTGCTTTGGAGCAATTGAACATACTTTACCTATCTATGTATGCCTGTACCATGTATTGTTGCTTTTTTCCAGTATCCTAATCAAAAGGAGACTAGAAGAAACTTGATAGTATGAATGGGGAAAAACATTAAACATTTTAAATTCTCTCTCATATTTTCAATATTTCTTGTTATTTGGTTAAAATTTCTTATGAGAATTTCCAGCTGCATAACAAATGTTTACTCATGTTAGCCATGCTTAGTTTGCAATGTTGTGAAATATAAATTTATTGGCTTACCCTCCTAGAGCTCCTAGTATAAGTTTTACTTTAATAGAATATGAGACAATAATTCCAAATGGATCCTTTTCTTGATCCTCTGGAAGACTAAATAAAAATAAATGTATAATATTTTAATTATAATTGAGAACAAATGAATTATTTATTAGACTTTCATTTTTATAGAGAATCTATGTTAAACATTACATATCAGACATTATTTTAATCAAATACAATATCAGATTTTAAAATGTGACTGAGTCCTTCTCATAATCATCAAATCAACTTATATGAATAAAAGAGTGTTACGTTCCGTTTACATTTTAATTTTTTTGATGTACTTGTATTTTGTCTTTATCAAAACAAAGATATAATATAATGATTTTTTTAATTTTTTTATCACTTTTGTATATTATTTCGTTAACATTAGAGATGCGTGGATTTAGTAAAACCTGACCCGATAGTCTTAAGAATAAATTTATTTTCAGATAGTCATAAAAAATATTGTTTCAAGACACTTATCTCAACCTGGAGAGTTTACAGTTACTATAAGTAGAGAGATTTAAATGGGGAATCAATGCTGCTAATATTTGTGTCATTACTTATTACAAATGAAAATATATTTATCATGCCACTTTAAAAAAAAAATAATTACTAGGGTAGCACCAGAAATGAAATAAACAGTTTATAGTCACTGTCATATTTTGATTATTACCTCCAACAAACTTGCTGCAACCTTTTTTAAACTAGAAATTCAGGAAATTTCTGAATTTCATAATTTTTTTTCTGATAGTGTGTGTGTTTAGTACCCTGTTTACTGGAATAACTTTAGACCTGGTAAATCTGAGTTTTTATATATAATTTTAATACTACACATGAATAATTTTTTATTTTGAATTCTAAAAACCCCTCTTTATTTAAATGTCTACCTTCTTATTCAAAAAATAAATTAAATTAATTTACTAATCTCTGATTTCAAAAGTACTGAGGGGAAAAATTCCTCATTGCTCAACACTGGAGTAGACGACTGATGAAGAATCAGTTGACTTAGCAACGTGAAGACCCATTGGTCTGTCAAGTGATGCACAACCTTAACAGGGTGAGACAACAGAGAACCACAAATTTATTCATTAAAATTCCTATGTTGAACCAAATTGTTCCAGTCAAGAGGGGGGGGGGGGGGATTTTATCTCTATAGACAATTTTTTTTTCCAAGTATATTTCTATGATGTCCAGTATAAAAGGCAGTATCAAAAACAGTGTTTTAAATATACCAAGTTATTGGCTTTTATACCAATCACAAAAATATAATTTCGACTTGAGGCTTTTATACAAAGAAATGTAATTTTGTATACAAAATTGATAGACTTAAGCGTTTTATACCAGTCAAAAGACTTTAGTGTTTTTTTATCATTACTAACAAATATCTAAAAATCACTGTTTTTGACTTAAGCCCTTTATACCGGTCGTCAAATATTTAGAGTACCACGTAGCTCTAACAGATATAAAATATGGAACTGAATTTGAATAATTTTTAAAAAAATTCGTATTTAAACAATTTTTTTTCTCAATAAAATAATACAAGTTCAGAGATAGGGCAAAAACATACATTGTTGAAGAAGCCATATTGACAGGTTCCTCGCCGACAGGAGCATCTAGTGCTACTCCTCGAGCGCTCCGGATGTCAGAAATAGTCGGATTGATCTCCACTATTTTGTGAAGGGTTCCTCCGGGCCCTACTGGACACCCAGATCTGGAAATGGACCATTTAAAACATATAATACATATAATTATTACACTGTTAGCTTGCAAGCTAATATTGCGTTTGTATAAAATAGTACTGCTCTCAATATTGTAAAAGTTATATTTCAGTTGGATTTTTTTATATCTAGCAGTTTTCCATGTTGGTATTATGATTATTACGACTATATTATTATGTGCCATCTTCACTGTTAAGTTAGTAAATACTTCCGGAACGAGCACATTTTTGAAATTTACTTAAATTTCTTTTGGATGAGAGCAAAATTTTACGCTTCAAGTGCACTCTATAACAAAAAAAAAAAATCGACGTAGCAAGAAGGAGTTGTCCGATTGTAATAAAATTTCGTTTGCAAAGATGTTTCGACCGAAGATGTAAATGATTAAAATTTGGTGTCCAACGAATATATAGCGGGAGTTCCAGCGCATCAGAACTGCGCACCCAGCAGGTGTATATTAGGAACTATTCTCAATTTGATATTCAAAATTTTTGTTGCATTTCGACAGCGGATATCTTCGTCGGCTGTAACAATACCTCGTCGAATGATTCGTGCTCATTGCGAGCACATTTCAGAGTTAGAAAGCGGTCGTGTCATCGGATTCAAAGAAGCTGGTTAGGCAAATCCGAGAATCGCTCGACATCTGGGTCGAACTGATGCAGCGATTAGACGATGCTGTCAAGAGTAGGTCAACAACGCCAGATTTATGTTCAGGACGGCAGCGGTCGACCTAGCTTGTCGAACACTTCCTTGGCCACCTAGGTCGCCTGATCTCTCCCCCATAGAACATATTTGGGACGTGGTGGGAAGGCAATTGCAACTGTCCCGGAATGTTGCCGATATACTCCGACAGTTGGAGACAATTTGGGAAGAAATTCCGCAGGAGACCATACGGGAACTTTATAAGTCTATGCCACGCCGAGTGACAGCTTGCATCCAGGCCAGAAGTGGACCAACGCCGTATTGAATTCCTCACTTTCTATTAGTTAAACTCTGAAATAAATCATTCAATTGTTCTGAAATTTTAATCTTTTTTTTCTTTTCTTCTGTGCATGTTCTTCACATCCACCAATTTTTATCGGAATCGGACAAGTCCTTGGTGCGTCGATTTTTTTGTTGTAGAGCAGGGGTGTCAAACTCAAAGGCTACCTTGGGCCAAACAAACAAGGTTTAACTATAGGTGGGCCACAAAAAAATCAATATTAATAGAAACGTAGGTTTATTTACCTAATTACAGTATATTCAACATAAATATATGCATTTTGTTTAATAATAGCAAAAAAGATTATCATTAAAAAAACATATAGCCAATTCTTCCTATCTTATTATAATTCTGCGTCGGTTGTTTTATTATATATTATTGTGTGCCACTATATTTGCCGGGCCGCGAGTTTGACACCCCTGTTGTAGAGTGTATTTTTATTTGCTGGGTTTTTTGTTGCGTGCGCTACGGTGATGAAGAAAATTAAAGAAATTTAATGCAATCAAGAATTCAAGAGTCAGACTTTATTCCGTTCAAGAGTACCTACTAAATACAACGCGAAGCAGCCAGGTGGCGTTGGCAGTACGCCAAAAATATATGTATATTCAATTTTCAACAGATGATCTTTTGCTGCGCAAGGGCTACAGACACTGAAACCTGTAGTTAAGAGAGTTGGGTTTGAACGAATGCTCACCAACTTTGACAATCGAACATGTTGAATCTGGCACTGAATGCTGTAGAGCAGGGGTGTCAAACTCGCGGCCCGCGACGAACATTTTTGCGGCCCGGCCAATATATTGGCACACAATAATATATAATAAAATAACCGACGCAGAATTATAATAAGATAGGAAGAGTTCGCTAAATGTTTTTTTTAATGTTACTCGTTTCTGCTATTATTAAACAAAATGCATATATTTATGTTGAATATACTGTAATTAGGTAAGTAAACCTACGTTTCTATTAATATTAATTTTTTTTTTTTGCGGCCCACCTATAGTTAAACCTTGTTTGTTTGGCCCAAGGTAGCCTTTTGAGTCTGACACCCCTGCTGTAGAGCCTAAGAACTTCTGCCGTAGTTCTTAGGCTCTACAGCAGGTATAGAGCCTAAGATATTACGTATAAACCTTACGTATATACCTAGACGTCTTAGTATATTGATTTTTTTTGCGGCCCACCTATAGTTAAACCTTGTTTGTTTGGCCCAAGGTAGCCTTTTGAGTCTGACACCCCTGCTGTAGAGCCTAAGAACTTCTGCCGTATTTTAGCCTCAGTAATTATGTTATCATATCGATATTCACTTAAATGGAAATATGAACACAAAAAATTTTGTTCTTTCAAACTTATAAAGACGTTAACCGATGATTTAAAAAATTTTTTATTATTATTAATGCGCAGGCACTTTACGCACAATATACCGTGCAAGTTGTTGACTACTACTTGTATGGGATCACCATACAGAGGAGTCAACATTTCCCTCTGGTGCCACCTTAATTTTGACCGATAACCTGAGGGTTCATATCTTCCCCCATCCCTCTGACAACAGGGAAGGACTTTGTGGTCTACGGATTTAAGGTGCACATATCCGGTCTAGACACGGAGGTATTTAATGGCGGTCATTGGAATTGGAACTGAGTACCTCCAGTCCGAAACCCAACGCGCTACCTCTAGTTTCCCTCGGGCCCGAATGTAAAAATAGTGTTTTAACTTCTTTTTCACGATTTATTTGCGAACGGATGCGTTCAGTTAATGTATTCTGTTATAGCTAGTTCATAATTTTTGTTTAAGTATTCAAACGATAATATATAATACTGCATGAAAAGCTGATGTGATGTGAAGTTTCTAAATTTTTGTCAAGGCGGTATAATCAGTTGCATCTTTACTCCCAATGATAGGATATGGAGAATTTACCTCATTATTTTCCTTAACACGTATTTAAAAAATTTCATATTTTTGAATCCTGTTTTCTGTGTTTGAAAAAACGTTTAAATGTAATTGGTGTGTTTTTAAAAGTATTTTCATTTTAATTTAATATTAAAAAAAGTTTTAATTTTGTAGCGTCAGACATCAATAATTGAATCTCCTATAAATATTAACAACTGAAAATTTAAATTTCTTAAAACTACGTTTTTTTGTATTTAAACATAATCCTTCTGACGATTAACAATAGAATAAAAGGTTGACTGTTATTAGAAAAATGCCAAGCGAAAAATTCCCCTTAGCTTAAAATGGAGTTTTAAATTATACGATATCAAATAATGCATAGCTTAAATAATGAGAGACGGTAAGCAAACGAAAAATATTTACTTACTCTGTATCCATGCAGGCTATAATAGTTCTACAGTGCCCGTTAGCAAACATGCAGATATCTGCATTTTGAATTCCTGAAAGAAGTATTCCATTATAAAAGTGATCTGTTCTGAATTATAATATCACAAATTAAATGTTCAAAATGTGCGTGTTATCATAGTCAGTATAAATAGCTTATATATATATGTGTGTGTGTGTGTCTATATATGTATGTACGTATGTATATATCTTTCTACTTATATAATGTAATGTTTTTTGTATATATTAAAGGAGTTAAAAAGCTGAATTTTATAACAGTTCTGTTTCACAGGATCACAGCTGAGGTGTAATTGCACTAAAATAGCCAATTTAGGAAAAATGCCCTTAATTTCTTTAAAAGTTTTAAAATTCGTATACATTTTCACTGTAGATGATTGTTAAGTAGAATGAGAAATCATAGTTAAAAGGTTTTTACTCCAGTTATTGCTATAAGCAAAATAGTGAATAGGTATTTTAGAAAAACAGACCCTGTAATAATAAGCCCCAAAAACATCTAGTAGAGCACTGCGACAAAATGAAAGCGTTACATTTAGTAATAGTGTAAGGAATACGTTAGCAGTTACGTCTCATGACATGACTGTCACGTTGCGACAATGCTCATATACCCCTTTAGTCTCTTTTGAAAAGTTATCTAGTGACGACACTACGAATCGCCCCGGGACAGCGTTAAAAAACGAACACTCATCATAGGCGTAGCGTGCATCTAACTTTTTTTTTTTTTTTTTTTTTTTTTGGGGGGGGGGGGACGAATTGAATTCAGTTAGGGACCTTATGGTGGCTCGTGTATACCACCAATATTGTAGAAGCCAAGTTAATCACTCTAAACTCATTAACAAACTTAACGACTTTATTCACAAAGTAATAGTATAGGCAGACTACGCCGACATACACAACATACTTAAATTATGGCGCGAACCTGCTTTGATAAAATCAACTTTAAACATCTCGAGAGGTCTAAAAGAATTTGTGATAAATCGTAAATGAGGGAGCCATCGCCTCAGCCTCAACTTAAACACATCAGGCAAACTGACAAATGACTAAAACAAACAAACCGAAAAAACTTAAGAACCTCTGTCTCCCATCTGTCTGGCTATGGCTTATAACTGCTTACGCAGCCTATCAGAGTTTGCTATGACGTTTGCTGCTTCGAAGCGATTCAATGCATAAGTTAACGTGATTCATTGAATATTTAATTAGTAATTAATCTTTCTAAAATGTAATCGGAAAATTTATACCATGGAGCACCACAACCTCCTCAGCGCATTGACTGCCGGACGGTCCTTAAAATATGAAATAGGATTTTTTTAAAATGAATAACAATAGAATTTATGTTTGAGTAGTACTCAAAAGTTATACTATGAGAAAAAGTTATACTACTATAATATAAATAAAATGAGAAAAAAAATAGCATCGAACTTTTGTTATGGATTATATCATTGTTAAATACTACGTTAAGGCTAAAGATATAATAGAAATCTCCAGTTTCACAGTTTAAAAAGCGGAAAAACTGAACTTTCGTAAAAGTTTTCTACACTTTTCCGATTTTAACTGAACTTCTATTACCGTTTTAATTTATTTCAAGTTAAGTTGACGCTACGCCTATGGTACTCATGGTAATTACTGTTGAAGTAAATAAATTATAGGTTTCAAAACGTCCTGGCGTCGGCACAGCGATATGACGAGGAAGCTTTACTTTGTAGTCTCACAATGACGGAAAAGTGGCTTGGCATTTTCGTCACAACTGTGAAGACTTTCGTCACAACTGTGACGTGTTACGACATCACAGCGGTCCTTGCTATTGTTGCTCCTCTATTAGTCCTCTTGAATTAGTGTGCTATCTGCCAAGCCACTACACTATCATGCTAGTTGTATGGGATTAATATAAGGACTTCAATAGCTAAGTATTTTGTTTACTATGCTTTCGCAAATGTTTCCTGGTGGCAGACATTCGATGTTTCTCAACACTTTCTTTCTGCTTCTCTTTTGTAGACAATTTTGCAATGATAGTTTGTCTAAACCGGTAATTGAATCCCGATTTCCTAGTTTTGAGCCGGTATTCAAAAAGAATGAAAGAGGAACATCAAGTAATAGTGTGAGGGAGGTTCTTTAGCCTGCGATATGAGAAACTCTTACTTTTCGAATTCTATTCCTCACGCATACTCTCCTTTATTTTTAAGGCTGACGATGCAAGATGTAGCGATCTACGGATTTGTTTACTTATTTTGGATCGATGCTGATTTTTTTATTTCCACCTTTGTGGAAGTATTTGTCATATGCTTCCGAACGGTGCATTATTGTATTTTCGACTGTCCGATGCAATTGTTATTGATGCGATTGACTACCTGTGACGGTTAATAATTGAATTCCGTGTTGTAGACAATTTCAACGATCCCGGCGATGCGAGGAACTTTAATTTTTCGTGTACCGTTACTCTCAAGCTCCTTTTCAGAGGTTTATGCCAGCGAAATTTTCAGTTGTTAATTTGACCTAGAAGCTTCCTAATACAGTGGAATATCGATCTATCGTTTTTCAAGGGACCGACTGAACTGAACGATAAATGCGGGAAAACAATAGATCCGAGAACATAACAAAGCAATATGATCGCCGGGACTGGGTGAAATAAACGACAAATACGGGAAAACGATCGATCGAGATTCCACTGTATACAGAAACTTCCGCCAAAACTTGTCGTGATCGTCGTGTGACATCACAAATTTGCTAGTCTTTGGTGATTGCATTGTGTCAGCATAATTTCAGCTACTATTTTACGGTTGCTTGTCACTAATGAGACAATTTTAATTCTTTTTTCTCAGACTTCAGAGTCGCCCGTGAAATTATGAATTAGTATGTGCAACAAGTGACTACCAAAAAAATTAAAGTACGCATAACCCTATTAACTTAGAACTGAGGCGAAATTGAAGATGTAAGATTGTAGACAGTCGAAGAGAAGAAAATAATTGGAGATGGTTTCATAGATATGAAAAAAATTAGCGGATGCGAGATGCAGAGACACACAATTGTGAAAACAGCAATGAAAGAGGCTACAGCGAGCAGGACAGAATAATTGAAGTAGAATTTACAGTAGGAATAAAATGACCCCACGTACAGGGAGGTCAGCGTGGGAGAGTGAGAAGTTTGAAGGAGATATATAGATACGCCTACGAATCGAGGAATGGTCAAGAACAGGTAGAAGTTATAAACCACGAACCAATAAGAAAAGGGGGTTAAAATGAGATGAAAAAAGAATAACCAATGGAAGGTTTATGGAGGTGGATCAGGAACTAGAAGCAAGAAAATATTTACGAAAGAAGAAGAAAAAGATATATTGAGGATGAGACCGCTCCGACGACTGGAGACATGTTCGTGTGATATTTTAGTCGGAGATTTAATCAGTTGAATGTGGATGTAAATTCCCGCCGATCGGCCAGTAGTAGAATAAAAATAGGTAAACCAGCGGAACTCTACGTGGTGATGACAGAAATTATACTTTAAACGATGACAAGGAGTGAGCCTTGATGAAGTAGATGTGTAACACAACTCATACAATCCTTATTAGTATGTTACATATGAAGCTTATGTGTACGACAGAAATCGTTATAACTACTCAATCAGTCCTGCCGACTCATATAGCTTAGCCGGAGCCGGAGCCGTCGCCGATGCAAAGATGATGTTGAGAAACAAAGTCGAGCCCAGCACTTCGTCGAATATGAGAAGTGAAGACTATTGAGGCGGAATAGATAAGACGTAAGCCATCTAACCTGTCAACCTCGACCAAACTGCACCGCAGTCCGAGATACTTCAGCCCGAACCGATGCAAAGATGAGAAGAGTGAATCCTATACAACTATGTCAACGAACCATAGATTCCAGAGCATACTCCAAAAGGGAGGTACGTCTTTTGTTATCCAATCTATCTGGCAAATGCTCACTTCGCTCAATTTAGAAATGAATAATTCGTGCAGGTTAATTCGCGCAAATGAGATGTAGTGTACATTGTACTGCGTACTGAGGATAGGTGATATGAGATTAATGATAAACTGATTGTATGAGTTGTGTTGTCATACTTTTGAAGGGTGAATAATATTAAGTAACTTACTGATAGGGTTGATTATGACAAGTTAATGAACGAAGAGTTGTATGAATATAAATGATAATTTTAATAATGGAATGTTGATAATTATACAAATAATATGCTTAGTAGAAAACGATAGATGGTACAATTGATATGTTGGTGTATTATTTAGTAATTTTCATGTAGGTAGTTATGTTGAAATATAATAAGTGTATATCTATATGTTTAATGTTCAATAAATCGATTTGTTATTTAAACTAAGAGTAATAGTGTGAATGTCACAACGAATTAGTCGATTTACTAACACTATACGAAAAGGGGTTGATCGAGATGATACCGAATTATACTGATAGACTGATTCATTGATCATTTATATTAATAATTAATTAATTTAATAAATAATTACAAGATAAAAGAACTTTTTATATACCATGTTTTTAAATTTTCTGTTGAATCATATAAACTTGACAATTTCATGTACTATTAATAAATACTTAAAACATTTTTTTTTGGGTGAATTATCCCATCAACTTGAAAGAAAATTATCAAATGCGTAATAAAGAGGTATCAAATGCGTAATCAACTGCGTTTAACTTTTCGTTCCCGTCCCGGCCGATAGAGGGCTGCACCATTCTACAAAGCAAAATTAACTGAAAATGAATTCAAATCTGCTTTAAGATGGCTAAAAGTATCAAAAGAATGCATTGTCATCGTGTTCTGAGCTATTCTAAAAGTTTCAAATGTCTAGCTAGTCGGGAAGTTAGTTAAAAATCGATTGCAAGTTTTGTACTGGACAAACACACAAACAAGAAAGCGAGTTAGTAAAAACCTGGTAATAAATACATTCCCGATCTAATTTCCCCGTCACACGCAGTAACAGTAAAACGTCTCATTTGTACTCACCGTAGACTTTAATTCTTTTTACAGTCTTGTTAGAATAGTTCCTGACGGCAATATTTACAGCCACGGGATCCCTATGTTGGAACACTTGGCGATCTAGTGTCACCTCTAGTTCTAAATGCCCGGGGCTGAGCAGGAAGTCCTTTTTGATGACGCTGCAAGGTTGGCGGTTGCCAACAAGTTGAGCTCTCTGAACCTTTCTTATCGCCATAGCGACAGAATTCCTGTTGAAAAAGATGTAAAATTATGCATTTTTTAAAAAGAATTATTTTTACCATCCTTTTAAAAATGAGATTATTTCATATTTTTCTCCTAAGCCCTTAATCAATCACACAATCTTTGCAAAATATACTTGACAATATGGCTATCGAAACAATCCTGCATTTTCTGATATACATAATTCTCATACATACATACGTAATTCTCTAAGGTGGCCAGTCATGGTTCCGAAAAAAAGTGGACGGTGTGGGGGGTGGCCGGCTAGAGGAGTTTCACTGTATTAAAAAATAATGGATCTTAATAACTGTAAACTAGGTATTTCATTTATGTTAGAATTATACAGGCATAGTTTGAAAAAACAAGGCGGACAGTTTTTATTTTGCATTTCCCATATGAAGAACTTGATGTTTTTAGAGAAATTGCATCAGAGGTAACGATTATACCCAGATTTATACATTAATGTTCATATAGCTATATATCTCTCTTACCTTTTATGTCCTTTGTCATGCTGAGTCGTTCCCACTGTGATTCGAACTTCATAATACACTCCACATGGTTGGCCACTTTCCTGTGCTCCAGGCTGGAGGACTACAGAGTGAGGTGCATTTTCCGGTAGCTTATGAAGAGAAATATTTATATGTTAACTGATGTACATTAAGTTTTGAGGTAATGAAGAAAATTTCTGAGCGTAACCTCTCTCCCCCCCCCCCCCCTACTTAAACACACACACATATATATGTGTGTGTGTGTGTGTCAGAGGCATACACACATGGTGGTGCTGTGCCCATTCTTAATTGGGAGAAGCCCTTCTATATGCGACCAATTTAAGGAAAGATTGATGGTGGTCATTAACGGAGAGTTCAAAGGAAAGTAATTACAGCCACCAAGAGACTTGAGGCTCTAACTCACCAGAAGTCGCAAGAGCTTTCCCACACCGATCCAGAAGTTTCTAGAATGATCTGGATTTTCGGAAAGATGGGGTATAAAAAGGGAGAGGAAGGAGGTCAAGAAGAGGTAACTATGGGATATGCTTCCTGTCTCTATGCTGAATTTTAGATAGAAGAGTTTGGATTCTCTCTCTGGTTTTCGACGGACTGATGATTGATAATGGAAATTTTGTGTAATAGATTCTGTAAATCTGTATGAATAAATCAATATATATATATATATATATATATATATATATATATATATTGTATGTATGTATGTATGTATGTATGTATAGAGAGTATGTGTAGAGAGAAAGTGGCCGTTTTAAGGGGTGGCCTCGGAAAAGGGGGTAAAATAGCATTTATATGTTATTTTACCCCCTTACATGGCGGCGGTATGGGGTGCATTTAATCGGTTTTGACCCAAATATGGCCGTTTAGCGGGTTGGCCGGCTAGAGAAATTTCACTGTGTATACATCTGAAATAACTAGCTTGCAACTTTTGTGTTACGTTTTGTGTTTTTATAGGCTAGGGAGGTCACTCCCCCCCCCCCATTCACCTAGTAATAATATAAGCCAAAGCTTCTCGATTATCTAATACCACAAAATCATCGTGAAATAATTACATTATTCATAATTTACGTTTATTCAGAAGCCCCATATTTTGTTTTTAAAAGTATAAATATCACGAATGTTTTGGATTAATTGATGCTCAAAATGTCGTGATAACTCATTAGTAGAGTTGGCTACTCAACTCTACACAGAGAATGATTTTCCTAAAAAGCAATCTTATCACGGCAAAATTGCACCCAGCAGAGTGTTTAAAGTTAGCTTTGATATTTGCTCAAAGTGTCTGGGGTTATGTTTTCTCAAACTTGTTTTTATTACAAAACTTTCTTATCTTTTTTTAAAAGAATTATTGACTGGGTATAGCTGTAAGAGGGTCGTTTGATTAGTCCGCGCAAGATTAATGAAAACATTTTTTTCTTTAAAGTATTTACTAATTCTTCATTATTACCCTTAAGGTCCATAGATTTGGTTCAACGATTTTCAGGGTTTATTATAAGTAAGACTTGTCTAGCTCTGTAAAATAATCCCGTGTTTCATTATTAAAGCCAGAATTTGATGCAATTTTTTGCTTTGAAAAAAATTTTATATTTTAAAACATAGTCAGAGGGAGCCCAATCCGGAGAATACGTCGGTCGGGGAACAATTTCGTAGAACAGTTTCTAACAGTTTTGGCTCCGCAATCGCGCTGAATGAGCCGCAGCTTTGTCATGATGGAAAAGAGCTTCTTTTATTCGCTAAATGTGGTCCTTTCTCCTAATTTCACTATTTAAAGGATCCAGTAAAGATACATAGTACTCTCCGGTGATTGCTTTTCCCTTTATCAAGTAGTCAGTAAAAATTAGGCCCGAATGAAAAATCCTTAAAACAACTTGAAAATCAATTTTAGCATAGGAGCAGACTTGACATTATATTTATCAAGCCTGGATTTAGTTTCCCCCGGCATTTTGCCTCTTAAAAATAATGCTTTATCAAAACGCGGAACTCGTTTTTCTCCATTGTGTGAAAAGTAAGAAGAGTTGACCGACTGATATGTCTGTCAATCGCAGACTAAATGTCACCATTTACAATTTTACGTACGTTCCTTTGAAACATGCTAATTGTGAGAGCGTAAACATTTTTAGTCCAGTGGCTTTATCTCTTGGATCTTGCACGGACTTATCAAATGACCCTCGTGTATCCATCAACGAATTTCATACTGTTCTTTGCATTATATTTTGCATACCATATTTATTTACTGCCTTCGCCGAGTCTGGATCCCACTATCCGAAAAAGAAACTTTTCGGGAGACATTAGAAATTTCGATGATTGGTTGAATAAAAATTAGTGTCATTCTTTCAAGTACTTGATATTGATGGGATAGATAGTTTCTAGTCTATGAGAGAATGAATTATTAAATTTTGTATTTTATTAAGTTTACGAGACCGCTTAAGGGGACAGTAGACTTTCAAAATCGTGAAATTTGCCCAAAAATTCGATTTATTTTATTTTATTGAATTGGGAAACTACGGACGAGTAGGAATGCATTGCAAATAGAATTTTTAATTTCTGTGATTACTTTTCAAGTTATAGGCATTTGAATTTAATTTAGATATTATGTGGTTACTAATAGCAATAACTTTAAATGTGTCTTTCTCAAAATAAAAATGTTCATGTCATACGATTATTCAAACTGCTCCAGGCGCATTTCTAATTATCGTATTGCTTTGAAATTTAAGTTTTATATACTAAACTGTATATCAAATAAATCTTATTGAAAGTAATTATGCTTCGTAGCTCAGAATTTCTAAATTTTGTACTTGAAAAGATGATTTATAGGTATTTTGCGTAATAAAAAGGGTGTTTTCACTATTATAATTTTTTCTCTTTATATTTTTAATGAATGCTTAAAATAAGCAATAAGTTTCATTGTTATTTCTTTAAGGCATCCTGTAAATATAAATTACCATATTATATGCAAAAGAAATGCGCATGGAACATTTTTAATTAGACCAATTTTTGATATAATTAATAATTCAGAAATTCTTAATATTTCATCATTAAATTTTAATCGCTTTTACATATCTATGGTACTAATCACATATTCAAATTTCAAGCAAATCCATTCAATACAAAAAAAGTTTGAAGATCCACTGTCCCCTTAAATGAGAGTCGTAGCAGCGGGACTCAAAAAGAAGAAATGTTGATCTCAAATATTTTGATGCTTCGTGTTCGGTGATTTATAAGGATTCTGCTCAGTGATATCATGTTGTGATGAAGTGTTAAAATGTTTTTTTCAATTTTGCCCGAGATTTTAAAAGGATTACCGTAAGAGTGAAAGGATAGGCATTGGGTCCAAGCTTGTTCAATAGTCGCTCTTGAGTTTTTGATGCAGATACCTTGCTTGATTCATTCGCTGATGGAGGTGGGTAAATCTGCTCTGAGGCTAGATACAGTTCCTTGACAAATTTAAGACCCATAACTTCGTCATCTTCACGCCCGTATCGAAATGTGGCGATCACATGTCCATACACATGACGATGTTTCAAATATTCGTCGTCCAGAAGAACAATCCCCTCTGCGAAATACAAAATAATTCGTTATTATTTTAACATTTCTTATCAAAGAATAGACAGCTTGCTTTGCGTGATATTAAGATTAGTATAGGCAAATTCCTTTGATTTTTAAACATCTTCAACCTATAAAAACACAATGTATTTGTTACAAACCCGTTGTGAAAGTCATCTCTTTCATTATGGCGGCGCAAATCTTCAATTCCCATATTTTGTTTTTCCTGCATCTCAAAACAGTGTATCAATTGACTTCGTAAATCTTCAATTCCCATGTTAAGCTAAGGGAATTGTACTCTTCGTATTTAAAAAAAAATTTTTTTTATCGCAGACTATATAATGCATATTTTTTATCTAAGATATTAACTTTTTGTTTTGATTGTAACTCTTTGTTTCAATAAAGACCACGTAGTTTATAATATTTAAAATATTTCCATATTTAATTTTTACAGAACATTGAATTATTAATATCTTCCGCAACCATAAATTATATAGATTTTTGAAAATATTAAATTAAACAAAAAGGTTTTTAAATATTTGTGCATTGTCTTTAAAAATTTATTTTCAAGCGTAGAATACAAAATTAAAAAATAAGCATTTGCCAATATTTGATGAGACAAACACGAGGGTCGTCTGATAAGTCCGTACAAAAACAACGAAAAAGACATTAAAAAAAATGATCTACGTGTCTGGTTAAACGATTTTCAAGCCTTTTTTTTATCCCCTCTTTAAAACAACACTTATCCAACTGAAAATAAGCGTTTGTTTCACTCATCACTTTGGAATTTGATGCAAATTTCTGTATTGTAAGAATTTTTTTCCTATTTTGGAACAAGTGGTAGCCTGACGGGACCAAATCTTGAGGATACGGCGAAAAGGGAGCTTTTCGTGGTGTAATTCTAACAGTTTTGCCGCTGCAATCGCAGATGGATGAGCCGGAACATTGCCGTGATGGAAAAGAGACTTTTTTTTTTGGTCGCTAATTGGGGCCTTTTTATACTACTTTTACTACTTAAATTATCCAATAAAGATGCGTTGTACTCTCCGGTGATTGTTTTGCCATTTTCCAAGTTCTCAATAAAGAATGTACCATGGGTGTCCTCCAAAACCGTTGCCATAACGTCTGCTTATGGAAGCGTTTTATGGCTTCCATTGGTGTAGGTTCACTTGCTTCAACCCACTATTTTGACTGTCCTTTCGTTTCTGGCTAGTAGTGATGCATCCATGTTTCACCGACTGCTACGAAATTCCACAAAAATTCATCTGGATTTCTTTGAAACGGCTCTAAATTGTGCTTCGAAGTGCTCACGTATTTGATCGATTGTTAGCAAACGCGACACCCATCTTGTCGAAAGCTCTCTCGTATCCAAATATTCATGCAAAATATTCTGTACGCACTCTAGTGAGGTGCCAACAGCTTCAGAAATCTCGGGAATTTTTGATCCTATATCCTTCTGTAGTATCAAGCGCCTTTAGCTAGAGGCTGTGCCTGATAATAAGGTATAGAAAAGAGTTTGCAGGACGTCGCAGTGGATGAGAATTCCAGTGTCACAAACGGTTGTTGAAGGACAAGGCAAGAGAAAAAGTCAGTTGAGAATTAAGAGAGCCGGAGGTAGAAACCCCATCGAGAAGGTTGGCGGCAAAGATCCCTCTATGCGAATATTCTCAATGAGGTAGAAATATTCTCAGCGAGTAGGCTAGAAGGTCATAAAGCTTCATCTGTGTGTAAAGTGTTTCTTTTCACGTGCAAGTGTTGTGTGTCAAGCTCAATAAACGTCTTACGTCAGACGAAGTGCCTCTCCGAGAGAAAGAACGGAAAAAACCACTCAACACCACGATTGTTATTACGCCTTCATCACCTAATCACGGATTTTTTTCAATAATTTCTGCGTAGTGACCGCACCAGGACGAGCTGAGAGTTCAGGATCACTTGTTTTCGAATGCGTCGGATGGGGCTCGACAGCAAGGCCTTCCGGGTGAGATCCCCATCGACGAGTGTAGACAGAAGTAAACAATCAACCCTCCCGCCCCAGCCTAGGCGAACAACCGGCGCCCCCACCCCAGGCCCTATTTTGCCTCTTAAAAATTATTATTTTATCATCTCGCGAGACTTGTATTTCTCCAAATTGTCGTTCTCCATGACTGTAGTTACCGACTTGTAGTTCTCCGTGATCAGTAGCAATAGTTAACCGACTTACATGGCTTTCAATCACAGACTAATCTTCGAATCTGTTTGCTCTATGGCTTGCGTGCCTTTGGAATGTGAAAGTGCCAAAAATGTTAGTGCAGTGGCGCCATCTCTCAGATTTTGCATGGACTTATCAAACGAAAAAAAATTGCACATTGTTTAACAACGGGAATGAAAATTTGACAGGGCGACGGATGTATTGCAGAAATCTGGTTTAAGAGCACGAAGGTTTTTTTTTTTTTTTAATTCTTAAAATTAATCGAAATGAATTTTTTCGGGAAATTTAATTATTGATGACTGTCACTGGAAAAATTCAAATCATTTTTTGAAAAAGTTAATTAAAAAAAACTTTGAAAAATGATTGCACTGCATTAATAAAATGTACTCTCATATACAAAATTCAAAACTATGCATTTGCTAATTTTTAAGTAGAAAAATTCCTCATAGCTTGATATAGTGATTGAAGATCTGGGAGGTCTACTAATGCAGTGCTCCCCAACCTTTTAATCGCCGCGGATCGTTTGATAATTTTACCGCGGCCCGCTGAGGGGGGGGGGGGGGGGCTATGACTGCAATTTTAATTCATAATCTTGAGATGTTTAATAAACAATAAACTAATTTAAAATAGTTACAAGATTTCTTTTGTTACAAAGGTATAAATTAGCACAAACCCGACAAAGTCGCACTAACCCGAGAGAAATACACCACAGTAAATAAAATGGAAATAATTTTAATGTTCCTTGGGCGGCTCGGTACTATTTGATCCACGGACCGGTACCGGTCCGTGGACCGGGTGTTGGGGACCACTGTACTAATGCGCCTCCTTAAGAAGTAGTTTTAATTTGTGTCAAAACTTAAAGCGTCGAATTGGAAATACAACTGAAACGTTTGGATGCTTCATTGATACTTTTGCATGTTGTGAAATATCACCTAATTTCATAATCCTTGGATTCTTCTCTTTCAGAATTTTCGTATAATGTTTAAAAGTTAATGGACCGTTTGCGGTCGCACGACTGCTCTCAGCCACGAAAGCAAATATCCATTTTGATCGTATCGTATATTCATTCTGACCATGAAGGCACCTTTGTGCAAACTAAATATGATCACAGAGGAACTAAATATGACCAGCGATAGTTAAGATATTCTTTATACATCGGAATATATGCACTTATTCTTTGTACTGTCGTGAACGCTTTTTAAAATTTCTTAGGAGAAAAATAAAACCGTTAAGCACTATAGAAATGTTACAATGAGTATCAAACGTTAGAAATGTTAATTGAATAAATAACACTGATGCTTAAAATGATAACCATTTAATTTGACACCATTTAGCATATTGAGACCTTGCATAGAAAATTCAATGAATAATTCTGTACGTCAGAGGTAAACCATCATAAGTGAATTTTCGATATTTTCGATATTTTTATTGCAAGTGACTCCTTTTGAATGTTGTTTCCTTGAGGGAAACTGTCCTATATGCAAAACAAGATGGTGGATGAAATATAGACTTATAAACTATCGCCTATGTTAGTCCTGAGGAGAAGTAAACCATCACAAAGCTCTCCTGAAAAATGGAAAAATTCACTGAAGAAAATTCACTTATGATAGTATACCTCTGACGTACAGAATTTAAAAATGAAAACAACATCAATAAATGATTAAAAGTTTAAAAAAGAAAGAAAAAAGAAAAGAGGTGCTTACCGTAGTTAACTGCCGACGGCATAACCAGTTGACTCGACCCCCTCCTCGCTCGCGATATAACATCCCTTCGCTAGAAACGGATTCTGGTTGCGCCATATTTAATTTTAACACACTTTTAAAACAGCCTAAATGTCTATTTCAATGTATAAACAAATTTCTTAACTAGAATATAAGTTCTCATGATTTAGTTGAAATACAAAGAAGTTTTGATAAAACATAATTGAGAACTGGTATATACAACTTCTGTTACTGCAGGATACGGCTCCGCAAAACTTTTAACTTTGGCCACTTATTCTCGGACTATTCGTGAACTGGCCATGGATTGTCGGGCGCGTCACGAATGGACCGACCAAACCCCGAAGGTGTCGTCAATTCTCGATTATTTTCGGGCTTGCTTCTAGCATTGACCAAGTGACTTGGGCAAAGCTAGAAGTAGCCAGCCATTTCGCGAATGGGCCGGACTTTGTACTTTGACCATAACATATATAATCACATTTTGGAATCTCTAAACAAATGTAAGACACATGTCTAGAAGTTCCATAGTTATTTCTCAGAGAAATGCTGCTTATAGTTTCTAAACTAGCTTCTACTGTCGTTTCTATACTGTTCTTTACCTAGATCTGTCAATTAATATTCATTTCTTACACATAGACCTTTTAGCTCGTCTTCATTTGATCATAAATGATTATTCATAATTAATTTTACATATCACGGGCCAGATTCTGGTCTTGACGTGGCGTAATTGTAGACCAGGCCTGTCTTGGAAGCAAGAAGTCTCAAGTTCGATTCCCGAGCCAGACATTAGTATTTTAATGTGAAAGGCAAATGTGATAAAATTACAAAAGTATGGTAGAATGTGCTTTGTTTTAATATATACAAAAGAACTCACCTATTGAATCAACCGATGTTATATGATCTATATATTCTCTTTTCGGTAGGTATAATGTCACCTAAAAGAAAACTCTTTTAAATTGTTTGATAACAGTTGTTAGTGTGCAAGATATAAGAGTATAAATAAATTAATTCATTAATTTCATAAAAAATTATTTGAACTTTAATTTAATAATTCACTTAGTAATTGTACAAAGCCTAATCATGGAAAATGGAAGCTGTGAAGCACACATCTTGTTTAGGGTTCTTAGTCGATTTCGATTACGGATAAATATTAGATTCTGTTTCGATATTCATATTTTCAGAGACCCTAAAATCTGGAAAGAATGTTTATAAATGTAAATTGGAGTAAACAAAAGTAGATCCTCCTTTTACAACTTTAAAATGTATTAAATTTTTATGTGCATGGAGAAAATTTTCCTCTAACGAATAATCATCTGAGTAGTGTCAGTTTAATAAAAAACATCTTGTGTGTGTGTATGTGTATATATATATATATATATATATATATATATATATATATATATATATATATATATATATATATATATATATACACATACATAATTTTTTAACTATCCATTGGTTTCATTGAGAGGAAGTAAATGTATTTTCCCAAAATTATTTTATGAAAGTGTATTATCTTAGTAGATTTGTAAATGAAATTCTTTAAGTAGCTTCTTTACATCACATTTCAAAATTCAGTTAAGATGGTGCACATCAGAGGTTGTTCACGAAAAAGAAAGGTTTTGAAACTTTATGAATCGTTTTCCTTTTTTAACAACAGTATATTTATCTGCAAGTAAAGTGAAACAACAAAAATCGGGAAGTCTCTCGTATATATTGGTTCCTATATTTGAAACTTTCTGTTTCATGACTTAAAAAAATAAGTTCATAACAGGAAACATGTATAGATAAGTTAAAAGAATCTGCTTAAGCGGAAGTTAGATTGTATGTTGCTTTTTCATTTTACAATGGCATTGTACCTTTACTTCATTAAAGGAAAAATTATTTCTAATTTCCATCGAAAGTTTTTTATTTATCCTAAAATCAGTATTAGAAATTCCTTTAAATGTTTGATCCCTAAAATGCTTGAAAATTTTTAATTAAAAAATTAATTATTAATTATATTATCAAAAACAATGATATTTTGATCTGATTTACGACCTCAATGCAGGTCTAAAAGAAAAAAAAGAATGGTCTCATGAGAGAGACTCATTTGTTAAAATATAAATCCTTATTCATGTGAGCAACTTTCACAAATCTGA
Source organism: Dolomedes plantarius (assembly GCA_907164885.2). Lineage (NCBI taxonomy): Eukaryota > Metazoa > Arthropoda > Arachnida > Araneae > Dolomedidae > Dolomedes > Dolomedes plantarius. The sequence continues at coordinate 42,136,649 of OU015491.1, forward strand.
TAAGACTGCTTTTGTGTATTTACGTTATTGAGACGTAAAAAGGGCTCACGCAAGCGACTCAATTATTAAAATAGAAATCCTTATTCATGTCAACAACTTTCACATATCTGAGAAGACTGCTTTTGAGTATTTACTTATTTGGTGGTGAAAACCAATTGTTTTTATCACTACCTTGAAGCACCAGAAGAACAAGCAAACTTGCTATGAAAAAAAAAATTTGTTTTTCTATACAAAATTTCTACATTTGGAATGAAAATGTCACAGGTCCTAGGACTATTCAGTCGGGAAGTTAGAAAGTTTCATAATCGGGATTTTTCCACTTAATATTTTTTTCAAAGCTTTTTAAATCTTTCTGAAATTGCATGACTGTCACGCGTCAAGATAGGCCACTGGTGCAAAGAATTCAGTATGTAGAGAATATTTAACTCAAAAGGTTTTTTTTTTTTAATGCGGAGGCACTTGTCACGAAGACATAACTCAAAAGGAAATAGTATTAAATTTTTTTATGTAATACCAGTAATGTGGCTAACATCCTGTCACTGGCCTCAGATAGAAAGTGTAAATATACATTCGAAAAACGAGAGTTTTTCAAATAGTCGGTGTATATCGTCCAGCTGTGGTTGGCGAACTTCGAGGTTTGGACACAGGGTGTGAATTGTGGTCCCGTAGACAGTCGTAATATAATTTTCTGCGGAAGAAATAGTCGAAAGGGTGTATCTAAAAATATTGGCCTTTCATTTTGTGACGACAGAAAACAATATGCCTAATATGCCAATTTCGAATAACTGGAGGCCTCTGTCAGTGGCCTCTGTCCCTTAAATATTCCAGTAACTTATTTGTGAGACTTTATTATGCACCAAGTAATGCGGAGGCTGTTTGTGCAAAAATCTATCAAATAACGTCAACAGGTTATACAGGGTTCGGGATCCTATCACTCGCAGAAACATTTCAGGGCACTCGCCGGAAAAATATTATGGAAAATATAAATAGAAACACATGTAAAACTTTTAATACAAGCTTCTGTGAGATTCATACAGAGCAGGAAACGTTCATGGCAATTCTAATAGTTGTATTACAAAAATTGCCCAGGCTTAGACTATCCAGAACAACTCGAATCAACTCTTACTACAGACAATTCATTCGTTTTGAAAAGAAAAGACAAAACCTTTGTGCTCGAGGAATAAACAGAAAATCCAACGTAAATAAAACACAAATAGCAGTAACTTAGTGGCAGCTCAAAAAGCAAATGCTTAGTTTTCGGCTTTTTGAGCTGCCACTAAGTTCTTTGCCCTGATGAAGAAGCTCCTTTGCAGCTCCGAAATGGCCGTATGCAAAATTGCACCTTACTGCTATTTGTGCTTTATTTACGTTGGATTTCCTGTTTAATTCATTCTTTTTTTAAATCTAAGCAACTGTTATTCTTGAGAGGACTATAATTTTCGGTTGTAATAAAATCCCTTCTTTTACGTGCATATATATTTTTAATTTTTAGTTTGTGTGATACTTTATCGACTTGAAATATTTTAATAAAATGCCATTTTTTAAAAAAAATCACTGGTCCTACAATGCTCAAATTTGAAGCTTAAACTGCTATCAGATTCAGTAAAAGTCTTTCTCGTCATTAACTGGTAACCGGCAGGCCCTGATTTTCCATTAGGCCTGGTAGGCCCGGGCCTAGGGGCCTCCGGATGTTGGGGCCCCCCCAAAATTTTAATTTTAAAAGGAAAAAAAGAAAAAATTCCCAATTCAATTTTTTTTAAATTTTACCTTTTTTTAATAGCAATTTTTTTCATATATCCTTTCAAATTTGATTCATTGATTGATTGGTTCATCATATGTATAATTATATGTATAGTTCATCATATGTTCATCATATACAGAATCTTGCCGTTGGTGCGTGGATGCCCAGAGTGCTTGATTTCTGTTTGTTTTTTGTCTTTATTCGTATTATTTTTATCTATCTCTGTTGGATTATTTATTCATCATATGTATGTTATACTGTACATAAGGGATTAATAAGTTTTTCTGGTTGCATTGTATTGGTGGTTTAATGATGAATTTAATATGTTGTATTGCTTTTTGTTATTTGATAATGCTCTAGGCTTATATGCTTCAAATAGCCAATTCTTGGAAAAATGGTACTTTCACAATGATTTATAACTTTTTTTTTTTTTGGCGGGGGGGGGAGGTCAATTTTGGAAATTTTACGCCCACATCAGTGTTAGGGGGCCCCCATCCCGAGTTGTGCCTATAGTCAAGAATTTTCTAAATCGGGCCCTGGTAACCGGTACCCTATTTCATGTAGTAATGTACAAAGTGAGGGAACATTTCAAACAAAAGTTTAAAAAAAACTGGGATACCAATTTTCAAAAAAGTTATTAAACTAAAGGCATAAAAAGTTTACGTTCATTTGCTAAACCATTGTCATACTGACTTTCATGATTATTATTATTATTTATATTATTTTATTTGTTTATTCTTTTAAAGGCACGTGAAGAAGATATGTCTAAAACAGGCGTATTTTATTCAATCAAAATAAATTTTTAGTGAATATCACCGAAAAAATTTCTCAATATTTATTTACCATGAAACTGCAAGGCAGTAATGTTTTTTTCTTTTCTTAAATGACAAAGTCCCATTCAAAGCGCAAACCTAGTTCGTTTGAAATCTACCATCTTTATTTGGTGATAAATGAAAATCGCGGTTCCTTACTATGTACATTACACAAATTCTACACGTCAGTTTGTCTTTCATCAGTCTGTACTTTCACTTTTAGCATTACTATTGTAGTTTCCCCAACGGAATAAGTGATTTAATTTAGTTTAGAGTTATCCTATTTTTAGTGTTATATAATTCTGAACAAATACGGTAGGTGCACAATTTTTCTTGAGGTTTGGTTCTGTTGTGTTCTAGCTTTTGCACACATTTGACTGAGGGTTGAAAGTTTCTTATAAAGCTCCCCTTTTCTCAAATTTCGTAAAGAATTTCTTTTTTGTTAAATTAAACATTTAGTTGGAATTAAATTACGAAAATGCATTCTGGTGTTTTTCTTCGTGTGTTAAAGTGTCTTTTTAAGGAAAATACGAAAGTTAGGAAGGAGAGGGGGAGGGGGGGGGGGTGTCGCAGGATGAGTGGAAACCATTGAAGGGGATCTCGAATCGAAAAAGGTTGGAAAACACTGGTATAAAGGAATGCGTTGTTACATGAAAGAAATTATCTAGCATTTAGTCAACATTCTGACAGAGCAACCGAAAACTGGACAAAGCATTTCAACACAACTTTAATTAAAAAACGGCAAAAAAAACCCTTTTTTTTATTGTCTGTTATTCAATGAGGTATCAGTTGGATATGAATTGGTAAAATTTCTTATTTTTTTAAATTTGACACCTATCCTTGAAATAAACAATCCTTTAAATACCTTTCTCAGACAACCATGATTATGGATAGACAGTTCATATTCATTTAGCAGTTGCTTGAACTTAATAATAAACGTCAGGCTAAAAAATATAATATTCTAACAATTCTTGACAAATGACAAATGCTACACATTACCTTTCCATTAGGTGACATTTTCTTATAAATTCTGCAAGTAGCAACCATGACTGTTCAGATGTTTACCCCGTCTACGTGTTAACAAGAAGGTAACAGAATCATGCACTTCCAGTGTGATCAAGACCCCGAAAACAAACCGAAGCCCCACTCATACCTGTCCTATTGATCCAATTATTAGCTATCCCTTCTTAAGATTTGGCAGTTGTAGGGATTCTCCAAATGAAATGGTAATGCCACTACAGGAAATCCGACAAAAGTGATATCGGATTGTGTTTTTTTGCTATACTAAGTCAAAGGTTTGAGAAATTAACTATACTAATAATAGCTGTATATTTCGCAGCTGTTTAATCTGAATATAGAGTAACGTCTTACTAGCCCATAAAGAGCTTAATTTTACACTTTTAAGGCGTTCAAAACACCTTTTTTAAAAGATTGCATTCAATTTTATGATGTTTTAAAATTAAATGTGTATTTATATAAAGAACATTATATTTATAAAAAGTATTTGTAGACTTTATTCGGAAGGTATCCGAATACGTTTAAAACACCAATTATGATGAAAATTTCGAAAGTTTTTTTTTTTCATGTTTCTTAAAGAATGTGAATTTCTGTTTTAAAATCTGCTTTTATTTTTTCTGTATGATCATTAGAAATAAAATGAGAGCGATTTGAAGAAGAGCAGCAGCTGTCGATTTCAATACAAATGAAAAATTTAATTGTGTTTTGTGAAGAACTTATTTTTTGTCAAAAATGTAAACGTCTGTTTTGATAACTCAAAATATAATCATGATATTATGTCTATCAAATTTTTCCGGCTGATTTTTCATAATAATATGAATCTAATGAACTACAAATTTGGCTCGAGGTAATTATTTGTTGATTTATAGCTGCATTCCCACACAACACACCGATCTCTATTAGACGTCTATAATACCTCACCTCATAAAAACGCGTACCTCTATAAGACGTCGAAAAATATCTACATCACGTGGAATGGAGCTCTATAGGAGCTCCGAGGTGTGCTCTCTTTGAGATCCATAAGACGTCTACGATATCTAAGCGGCGCTCTATAGGACGTCTATAACAGCGAAAATTTCGATGTGGAAGGTAAGCGATTTAGATATTTTAGACCTCTAAAGGACGTATTATTCCCCTCCAAAATATCGTATTTTGGATCTTAATTTCTTAATAATAAATTAAGCTTAATTTATTTCGAACAATTTTCATTCTAATACATTTTTATGCAAAAATAATTGCTACAGAGATTCTAAAACTAAAAGTAAATTTATGGGAATATAACAAAGAGTATAAAAATAATAGTGTCTATTATTTAGTGTCTATTATAAGATGTCTATATCAGTATCTTTTATAGACGTCGACCATAGAGACTTCATCTATTAGAGATCGAAACTTAGAGGACTTATAGATGTATATAATACGTCTTAGATCTCTAATAGACGTCGAAATGATGTACGACTATTATACATCTATTTTTTCATCTTATAGAGTTCTATAGTACGTCCTGGATGTCATGGATGAATTTCGAGCTCTAATAGACGACCATTAGCTCTGTGTGGTTGTGTGGGTTTATAAAAACTTCCACGATAAATTACTGAAATTTTACATGTACAGTCGGACCTCTATATATCGAACTTCCATATATCGAAAGTCTCTATATATCGAACAGTTGGTGAATCCCCGTTTTCATTAGGTAGAGAAACTATCTCTATATAACGAAAGAAATTTCTATATATCGAATTTTTTTCCAAAGGATTCTTAACGTGGCACGTGATTTTTCTGTCCCGTAAAGATTTTTCCCTTAGAGATTTTTTAGACGTTGATGAAGACGGTGTTTCCGATTACCCCACAGATGACGACATCATATATTCACTTCAGAAAGAACAAACTGACATCTAAGAAGATGAAGAAACTGAAGCAGAAATTGATAATCCTTCGAAAAAGAAATGCGCGCAGCATTTGATGTAATCCGTCGTGGTCTTCAATTCGCGGAAAATGTCCCGGAGGCAGTATTTAGTGGACTTATTAAGTGTGAACACTTTTATGATGAATTTTCTTCTAAATTTATTGTGCAACAAGACATTCGACAGTTTTTTACAAAAATGTAATTCAATTGCGTTTGTATTTAAAGGTATGTAAATTTGATTTGATAACTAAATCTAGTATAATTAATTTATTGATATTTTTTAATCGATAATAATTTTCATTTATGAATGTAGGTAATTTGTAGTAATGTGATTCATATTTAAATTTGTTGAAATGAAAGTGATTTCGTATATTAGAAGAAAATGCACATTTTTCTTGCAATACAACGTATCACCAATATTTTAAGCATAACCGTTTCTATATATCGAAATTTCTATATATCGAATTTTTTTCGGGAATCGTCGACTTCGATATATGGAGGTCCAACTGTAATTGCATATAATCACCTGTATTAATTTTAGATTTCAAAATATCGATTAGCTTTTACTTCATTACACTCACGAGTGTCTTACATATGGTAAAAATAAATTAATGTTACATGCATAAATTTTCTTTGTAGAGCTAGAGCCGTTTATGTAAAAATTTGCTGCTATGTAAAATTTTGGCCGAAACTCCTCAATTTTGTAAAAAGTTGCATAGTTATGGTCCGTTCTTTCTCATTTTCTTATTTTGGTGCTATATATTCCTTCGAAATATAAGTACAGTTTTTTGAACAAAAACATCTCCGAACGTAGTCTGATACCTTAAAAATTATGTTTTTTGAAAATAAAAATGTAAAATATGAAGCACGTTTAGTTTTTGCAATATCGTTGTTCCACAATTTTGTCTTTGCAATATCGTTGTAGCATAATTCTGTTTTTGCAATATCGTTTTTTTTTTTTCAGTATCGTTGATCTTGACTCTCTTTGCCCCTTATGTAATCTTAAGGGAGATAAGGACATTAGGGTGGAGTGAAAAACATTTATTATTATTATTTTTTTCTTTCCTGTATCATTAATCATTAATACATGGTCCAAGATGCAAAAGTGCAAAATTTCAACTTGTTTTGAAAATATCTTCAGGTAGCGCACTAGAATTGAAGTTTTGCAAATTAGTATAAAAAGGCGACATTTAAAAACGTGGTAATAAAAGTCAATTATACATTTTTATTTGTTTTTATTTGTTATGCAAATTAAACATATTATATTAAAAAGCATTTAGCAATAGACTCCTTCTTAATAGTTTTTAAGTGTCATTTTCAGAAGTTTTTTGGACTTTGTTTTTCGGGAAAATATTGAGATTTTGTCTCAAAAAGTGGCAAGTCTTGCCTAGCTTTTATTTGGTTCTTATATAACCGTCTCTTGCCTCTGAACGACAAACAGATAATGCAGTCTCAGTTACTAGCTTTACACACTGTTCTACTGCCTGCGTGTGACAAGGGAACTTCTCAAAATACAGGAAATTGTCTCCTCAAGAAATCATAGTCTTTATTTCTGTATCACTGTATTTCATCGCCATTGGTGGTTCGGTAACATTTTCTTTCCACCAATTTATCACATCGTAATAATGTAATGCTCCGATCTAAAGTTGAGGAAGCTGAAACTCGCGTATTTTTCTGCCTTTGGTCTATTCTCTTGCTTTTAATATTCTTCGAAGAGCTAGTTCTCTTATATGTAACTCCTCGACTTGTAACATAGCTAGCAACAGATTTTCTGGGTGTGCAAAAAATGAATTTCGTTGAATAGTTTTTAATACAATGCTCTTCAGCACCTCTTGCATATACGAAGATCTTCTAACCATATTAAAAACGCGGATAGGCCCATATTTATAAGAAGGTTTAGTCTTATTGTCAAACCAGGTTGGTGCGTACACTTTCATAATAAAATTGACAAGTTCTTTCAAGTTGACCAATGGTTCGGGAATGTGCTAGCTTTCCTGGATCTCTGTTAGCTAAACTAGGCGTGATTGTGCCACAAGAAATAGCTGAGCACATTTCATATAAATATTTTTGATTGGTGCTTAATATTTCAGCATTAACATTCAACAATTCTAAACTTACTGCTTCAAATGTCACCACTTTATATTCTAGGCACTTTTCAAACTTTTTTCCAATGTTTCCCGAAAAACTATTTGGACCTGTCGTGGTACCATCGAGGCTGGGGAAAATATGACGGAGTGGCAATTCATTAGCATGTAGTAGGCACACAAACCACTGTAACGGTCGATTAATATATATTTACAATAGTACAATGACACTGTTTTTATGTCCTGCATTTACAGCAGTACCGTCACACCCAATTGCCAGCAACGATGAAATTCGAAACTTTTTTCTATAAATTCAACTATAATTTTTGAATCGTAATTGCCTTACCCGAATCTAGTGAAAGATGTCCTATGTTTTTAGAATCTGGATCAGAAATCAAATAAATATATTCTTCAGTCTTCCGATGTGATCTATTTTCTTTCTTAGCCAGGACTAAAGTTTTATCTCTACGGCAGTCAAAATAAAGCGAGGATATAGTTTGTTGGCCATTTAACCGTTGCAGGTTTTGGCGTACTTTTTGGCGCTCGCGACGTAATTTATGTTGATCTATTACTTTTGATGAATTGTCACTACTAATAATATTTAAATCCTGAATTGCAGCGTTTACTATGATTACTGCTGGGCGATCAGAAATCTCAGTTCGATCACAAGCTGTTGCTAGATTTTGTAGCTTATGTCTCATTTGGATCGTTTCTACTTGCTGCTTTCTTGGTCGCTGGCAGGGTTTTGAAAGGGAAAATTCATCTGGGTCAGTTTCAGTATAAGATCTGCCAAACGAGCATTCTAAGAATTTGGAAAACTGTGGTAAGTTGATAGAACTAATATCTTCTCCGATGTGTGGTAAGATGGCTCCAGTCCAGTAGTGCAGCATCCGTCTACCACTAAGTAAATTTGGTTTAAAGTGTAAACCTTAATAATAATAACCAAGTAATATAGTCAGAACTGTTGATAAATTATTATTATTAAAAATGCAGTATATGACAGTACACAAACCTACAATAACAAACTTGTGAAAATTTTTTTATATATGACTCTCAATTGAGGGTAGAATGAAATAATAAAAATGAGGTGTTTTTTTACCCTTTCATGTCGTGCGCCAACACCCCCTATATCCAATATAGGGGGTGTTGGCGCCACCCAAAGCCGGATCTAGGAAATTTCACAGTGGGGGCAAATCAGCTCCATGCCGCCCCTGTAGCTGTTTTTCACTGTTTAATGCAATAATAATTAACAGGATAAAAGTAATAGTCTTTTTGATGGTGTACCAAAGCTAATTAATTGAAATAAAAACACATATATATTTTTTAAACTTAACAATACTACGAGTTTAACATATGTAGAAGTATATGCATTTTTTTTTCATACCGACTAAAAATAAAACCCACCACTACCCTCTTGCCCAAGCAATGATGGTCTTCGTGGCTACCTTTCATTGTGCCTTAGAAAATGTGTTGTGAGCAGATATTTTTATAAAATTATTTTCCTTGATTTTCTTTCAGAAAATGAGTTAATGGCTTCTTCATAATTTATTGAATTAGCCTCTTGGTTTTCCATAGACAGTATTGCGAGGTTTTTCAATCTGTCTTGAGTCATTGTTGATTTGAAATAGTTTTCAGTTATCTTCGGTTTCCTAAAACTCCTCACGCAGCTTGCTGATGTAGTTGGGAGCGTTAAGCAAACTTTCGAGGCTATGCACACATTTGGGAAAACATCAGTCAAATCTTTTTCTTGGATTAGGTTAGAAGATTAAGTTGATTCATTTCTTCAAAATTTAACTGTTGAATTCTGTAACTGGTCACAAAGAACTAGGATTTCAGTAGGAAACTCATCTTCACTTATATCTTCAAGATTTAACTAAGTTCCTTGTCAATCTAAACTCCTTGTCATTCAAGCTTTTCAAAACTTTACAATTTAGAAAAGAAAAAATATTGTTGAGTGCACTTAAACTCTGCATTTTATCTTTCAACTGGATCAGTATCACATCGATTACTTCCTTCATGGTAAAAACTTTCTTCTACAGAGAAACTTCTTCCTTCATCTTGCGCCATCTCTCCAGGCATTATTTTCCGTTTTGGGATTCTGCGAGTTTCCATAGTTGGCTCCATTTCAGTTTTTATCACTATTTATTTAGTAGTCTTTATCTAGTCACTTATTTCATTTCTCAGCCTTTCCATGGTTTTGGTGAGACCTGCCAAAATTTGTATTGTTTTTGACAATATTATGTTATGTTTTTGTATTTCCTTGTGAACTCTGTTAATTTCTTTTACGATATTTGCCCAAGCAACCAGATACGAAATAAGTCAGGAATCTTTCAAAGTACGAATGAGACTGGAGTCATCAGATTTTGTCTCTGGTGTATAGTATTCTTCTCGGTTCAACTCAGTGAGAGCGCTGATTACTCCTTGAAAGTCTTTTACAAGAGCATGTACTGCCTCGGACTTAGTAGACCTTCGAATATCACTGGTTCCTTTAAAATTCGTTTTTGTGTGTTTCTTCATGATTACCCACCGTTGTGTTGATGAAACAAAATAGGTGTAAAATCTCTGGATTACTCCAAATACATTCGCTGTTTCATGAGATGTTGATGCTGCATGTAGTCCCACCAGATTCAAGGAGTGGGCTGTGCACGGGACAAATGTTGCTAATGGGTTGATATCCAAGAACCTAGCTTGAACTCCTTTATAAACATCACACATGTTCGACCATTATTATATGTTTGGTCTCGACAATTTCTTATTCCTAACCCATCTTCCTCCAACTTATGAAATATTTATTGTATCTGCCAAGTACTCCCCAGATTTTTAAATAACAGCTAGAAAATCAATGAAGCTTTCTCTGATTTCAAATTGACCATTTTCATCCTTAGTAACATATCGGATTACTTGGCTCATTTGTTCTGTGTGTGATATATCAGGTGTTCAATAAAACAATACTGCGTAGTGCTTTGCGTGATATATGTCATCCAGTATCTTCTTTCGAACATGATCTCCCATCATTTCAATGAAACTGTGCCACTGATTAATTGAACACTGTTGCACAATTCACTAAAAATTACAATTTACAAGCGGACGCACGGACAGGCGACAACGAGAAGTCTGCAACTGGCACTGTCTTTTTCCGCCTCCCCTCATCTCTATTAGTCACGGGCCACCCTCCGCTCGCTACCTGCTTGTTTTTCGGCAATGAAACAATCCCCGAAAATCACATCAACACAATTAGCGCTCTTCTGTTACTGAAATACGCTTGTTTTACTTTTACGTAAAGCAAAGATTTGAGTTTACTTTCTGTAATTAATAGTTTAATAAAATCTCACCAGTATAAAAAGAGAGTGATCTGATGATACCTAAATTCTATGTTTTATTTATATTTTATGACACTATGAAATTAAAAAAAAGGATTAATTTTTCAGTCCTATTTTGCCGCCCCCCGGACGTGCCGCCCGGGGCAGTTGCCCCCCCCCCTTTCAGTAAGGTACTGGCGCCACCTGAACATGAAATCTTATGGTGCATATACATTGGTACAGAGTTGTCTGCCTGCAGATCCCCGACTTCTGTCATCACATTAGTCACGGTAACATTAGACACGGTATTTAGAACCACCCCCATTCCCGCCCGCAAGGTTTCTTTGATGTGGTGTCTCCCCCGACCCCGCTCGACACCATTTGACCCGCTGACCCCCCACCCTTTCTTTGATGGACCGCCAGAGGAGGCGATCCACGCATAGTTCAGAGTACAGAGAGAACATAAATCACTGGCAGATGCAGAGAACTCTGTACCAATCTGTATGCGGTATCAGACAACTGTTTTTTGGCATAGATGATGTTCTATTATTGTATCAACAAATAATAATACAGGAATATAGAAAAAAATAAAAAATAAAAAATTCGCCTTTTTTGCTCCACCCTAATGCACATGTCACATCTATGCATATGCCTTTCTCTCCCCCATATTTCGATTTGGGAGCATTACTGGGTAGCTCGGAACGCCCTATGTTCATAGATATACTGATGTCAATTCGTCTTGCTATGTATGTATTTGATGTTCAGTTGTATGTATTTGATGTTCAGTTGCTATTGGAATAAATTTAAAAAAAAAAGTTTTTGCAATATCTATCGAACGAACAGCTCTGTTTGAGCAACTTTATCCCTTTAGTGAAAAGGAAAGGTATAAAAATAATTTGTCTTAAGGATTTCTAATCACCTAAAAGGAGGAAAAAATTGTAGCATAATTTTGCTTCAGGTGAAATATTTCCAGAATTTTATGCAAATTAAAAACTCTGGGCTTTAATCTTTCATTTGTTCATTAATCTTGAAATTGCCAAATGTCAAAGAGTTTTGGAATTAAATTCCGTGTTCAATTTTCCTTTTCTGATCCTGAATCAGCTCTAGGCACAGGGCCAATAGATACTATCCTTAAGGCGGCAAATGACTAATAATGTAACGCTGTAATATAATGCTCATGACCAAGCACTTGCATTGCCCCAAGCGCAATCTACACTGGTTATCAAAAATTAAGGAAAAGTCACAAAAATAGCGATTACTCGAAAAGCTTTTCGTAGAATTTGATGAAACTTATACACATTATACAACACATAGGTAGGTATAAAATAGCATAAAAAGAAATCGCCTGACAATTATGGTGTTATAGAAACTAGCATATGTATACAATGAAATAATCGGATGTGTCAGTTTGGTATAGGAAAAGTACCTTTTATATGGCGTATGATCCCCCCCCCCCCCGAGAAGCAATATGGGGCGACGAATATTGTATATAGTGTAATTTAAATCTTTAATAATTACTAATTAAAGTTAGGATAACTCTTTACAATCTTTAATATCAATTTACATTTAATACTACGTTTCAGTTAAATTTACTTCAACAATATATGCCATTAGTGGTTAGTACATTTTAAGGACTTGCGTTGTGTGTAGCAATAACCCAAATAATAATTAAAATTTACCCTAGGTTCGATTTACTGTTTGCACCACTGTGGTGGTTAATGAGCCAAAAGAAAAATGATATTGAATCTAAAAAATTTACTTATCTAACCTTGGAGAACACCTAGAAATAAAATTACTTCACCTAAAAGAAAAAGCTTCAAATCTGCTGAAATAAAAAAAAAACCTAAAGCTGAAAATCAGAAAATTAACTAAAAAGGCAAGGACCGACATGACACCACTTTACAAACTAATAATCACAATTTATTAACAATTTCACTGACATTATAACCATCAATCTAGTAATCACTACTCAACATATATCCGACATACCAAATTCAATTATTAAAAATGCTTTTGCTGCAAAACCAAAATATATATAATCTCAACACAATCAAATAAATAAAAAAGAAAATTCCAATAAATCAATAAGGAGTGGCTGGTGAATAAAAAAACTTAATTATTCTATGTGTAATTGCTAACATTAAAAAATAAAATAAAATAAAATAAAGTAAAATGAGTCTTTAGTGACCCTGCTGCAGCTTCAAAATAGAGAGAAATTAGGGATAGTATTTAAAGAACAGAAAGAAAGGAAAAGGAGGCAATTCACCCGTGGCCATCGTCCAAAGGCAGGGAGGCCCAGGCTTGGGTCGCACGCTCCCCTCGCCACCAGTTCAGGATCCAGAAGGAAAAAAAATCTTTTTTAAACTCCCCCGCTCCCGAGTACTGCTCCATTCCTTGTAGTTGTCCGCAGCCTGTATGATTGCAAAGAGTCCGCTAGCGCGCCAATGATTTGGGACATAAAGTTCGAGTGAAAGGTTGCAGGCCACCATTTTCTATCTTCTGGAACTGTAGTCCAATTTTATTTCATCTTCTACCGACGCCATATTAAATTTTCTCCGCGCTACCTCCACCCACAAGACGCTGTACCCTTCCGCACGTTCTGGTCTTCTCATCCTTTTTCCTCTCTGGCTCGGAGGGCGGCTTGGTTGTGCATCACGAAGAAATGGCGAAGACCGGGCCTATCAAATTACCAAGGACAGCGGTCAGCAGAGGTAGCGGTATGAACTTGTTACTAGGCACAGGGTCAATTTTAGGGAAAGAAAGAAAACAATAAATATTTCTAACACTTTTACCTTTTATCTAAATTTCTTCAACCTTTGAAGTAAAATTCACCAGCCAAAATTACGTACCAGCCACCTCACAATTATTTCAAAATAAGGCTTATTAATTTATCAATATTTTAACAATAAGGTTATAACATGTGATGATCTATTTCAACTTAATTCTTCACAATGTCAAAACATTTAAAGAAACTTGCGCACATTTCTCCAAATGCGATGACATTAATCAAATCAATTAATATTTGATCACCACAAGTTTAACCCTCACATATATTTAGCAGAGGCTTAATAAATTGATTAAAACAAAGCACAACCGTTACTAAAATTTACTTACTTACTTACTTACTTTACTAACTTAATTATCTCAATACCCGATATTAAAGTAAACATTAATTATTTAATAAACTATTAATTATCATCAGCACACAATACAGCACATGCAGCGAAGTGTGATGCTGTCAATTATGCGGTCTATGAGTTCGGTAGGAAGTGAGAGCCATTGATCTTGCAAAGCAGTTGAAGCGTGGCTAGGGTCCTAGGAGGAGGATTGAGAGCAGCTATACGTCGTCCTAAAGCGTCCCAAACATGCTCGATAGGATTCAGGTCCGGTGATCGAGCTGGCCACTCCATGCGATGAATTATTTCCTGCACCATATAAGCATCCACGATACGAGCCCTGTGTGGTCTCGCGTTATCGTCCTGTAGCACGAAAGCATCACCTATTTCCACGGCATAAGGGCGCACATAAGCATCAAGGACGTCATCTCTATAGGTGTGAGCATTCACATTTCCACGGGGAAAGACATGGAGGTCTGTGCGTCCATCCAAAGAGATACCACTCCAAACACAGACACTGCCTGATCCGTATGCATCTCTTTCAGGGATGTGTCATGGATGAAAACGAGTTACAGGTTCTCTCCAAATCAAAATACGCCTACTATCGCTTTAGAGGCTAAACCTGGACTCATCCGTAAAGAGAACAGCCCTCCATTGATCATGCGTCCAGTGGACATGATGACGTGCCCACTGCAAATGCTCCCGCCTATGGCGTGACGTGAGCGGGACGCAAGTAGCTGGTCCCCTCGCAAAAAGACCACCTTCGTGAAGCCTTCTACGCACGTTGACATTGATACCAACCTTCCAGAGCTAGCAGCGAGGGAGGATCTGCAGACGGAGCTTGCAGACGGAGTTGCGGTTCTATTCCTTCGTGCGCATAATGACAAATATCGGTCATCGGCACTCGTCGTAGCGTATGGCTGTCCTTGGCTGGACCTCCTGGATGCTGAATCCATGGTTAGAAATTGTTGCCAAAGGCTATGAACCACAGACGGACTCCCATTTAGCCATCTGACCACTTCTGTCTGACTTTGTCCTGCCTCTAGTCTCCCAATAGCTCGCCATCGCAGTTCTTCGGTCAAACGATGCCTGGAGGTCATTGTTACAATTTGGCTATGCCAGATGTCTAATCTCAGCCTCGCAGATACAATTGCCGCCTTGCTCTGAGACATGCACTTTTATGCTCCTCGCAAATGACGTATTCTGACTGCAGCGCCACTATTTTGCATAATGTAGTATTGTTCAGCACCTTTCGCTTAACAACATAGTCAAATTTTAAACAGATTGGCCTAGTTTTGAGAACGTGTAATCCCTCTTTTTGTGATTTCCCCTTAATTTTTGATAACGAGTGTAGGTTTTAGGCCCATTTGATCTAAATACAAATACGTAATGCCATCGTATCAATTTTATTATTTAATAAAAGAATTCGCAGACTGTATCGCTTTTTGAAGCCGGTAACTTTCTGAGAGCGCGCTTCTTGCGCCTGTGCGGTGGATGTCCGTCACTGCTCAAGTTCAAGGTCAAGGAGGGTGTATTCGCAAGGTCGAGTACCTAGCGGCGTGAAGCGGCTCTTTAATCTCCGAACGGAAAGGGAAATTAAATCATTTGTTGGATTTTCGGACTAAGAATGCGAAAGCAACAAATTTTGAATAACGCTACGGCCGCCGTCTAGATCCGATGACGGTCTGGGCTTAAGTCGGCGTAGTAAATTTCCGTATCTCCGCAAAGCAATGCGGTGAGCATTACATTACGAGTGTACCTATGTTTCTTCGTGAATGCTTATTTTGAATGCTGGGCTCTAAAGGTGCTCCACTTCAGTCAGTCTAGTGTGAGCTGCACTGACTTGTAATGTAACGACCAAAGGGATTCGCGACAGTCTAGTGGAGGACTACTGCTCGGCTTGATTAGGCTTGGCTCGTCGCTCGCTTTCTAGCACTGGCAACTGAATGCTATAGATAACTTTACAAAGTTTCGTTAAGGCGGCGACTGACTTGTAACAAAACGTTGTAACGTAATGTAATGTAACAAGGACATTCAATAGTCTGTGTCTGAGAGCGAGCGGTGAGCCGATCCGCTCAAGTCGAGCAATAGTGCTGCACTAGACTGTCGGGAATTCCTGTGATCGTTGCAATACTAGTCAGTGCAGCTCACAGCATGATCGTTCTGAGCGTCCTCATCTCACTTATCCAACAGAGGTCAAAGTGCCTTCACGCGTGTATTGTATCAACTTTTTTATTTACAACTTGCAACAGGCTTGCTACGCTCGCTCCTCTGTTAGGGTCAAGGTCAAGGTATATTGAGTTTGTTGGAGTGCCATGGTCTTACGACTTGGCTACCTCCAGTAGCAAGATATGTACACCAGAAAATATGTGCTCAGCAGTAAAATAAAAATATAAAAATTAAGCCCTCTTGAGATAAGTAAAATAAAAAATATAATAAGAATTAAAAGAATAAAATTCAAATATTTAGAATAATTAGTGGAAATGAATGTCCACCGGGATCGAACCGGGGACTATCGCATACGAGCAGCGCGCTCAAGCACAGCGCCAATCATGGCACAGCGAGTTGAAGGAATAAGTGGCTAATAGCGAGATACATAGGGGTGATTCTCGGGCAATGCAACAGCTTTCATCCATTTACTGTTGAAGGGGAATCACTGTTGAATCATCACTGTTTCAACTTTAAAATTCAATTTAAAAATCGAAAATTTAAGGTATAGACTTGAAATGAGGTTTATATGAATAAGAAAGCTTTCAACTTCCAGATCATGTAAATATTTTCTTTGTAAGATAAAAACGAGTATCGATATTATATCCACTTTGGGGACGAATTTTCTTGAAAAACTGTGTTTCATTTTTTGATGAAAATAATAATCTGTTTTAAAATATTTTTAAACAAATGAGGTCTAGTTTGAAAGAGAAATGTCTGTAGTCTTAGATTGTAAAAAGATCAAAATTCTACGATCATTTTTTGGCGAAATATCGTAATCTGAAGATGAAAAAGTCAATATTTTCCCACAAAACATAAAATATAAAAAAAACTTAAAGACCGACGAAGATGAGACATGTCCAATTTTGTTCCCCTCATTTTTCTGCATCCATTGGTATCGCTCTCGACCCCATACCCCCAGCCGTTTGACAGAAGATAGCGTGACAAGCTTTTGACAGCGGAAGCGGAAGTCACTTTTTTTAGAATAGAGAGATTATATTAAGGGGTATAGTGTACTGTGTTGCGGTCCGCGTAACGTAACAAACATATGCACGTGGCCCGAAAGAAAAAAAAAAATCAGGTAGTCTCTTCTAAGGAAACTACCGCGGGTTATTAACGTAGGATTACTTATCGCTGCTTACCTCTTTTGTATGTATATATGTATGAATGTGTTATGTATATATGTATCTATATGTATATGTACATATGTATATACAGTCGAATTTAATGATTATTATTATTAGTAGTAGTTAACATTATTAATAATTATTTATAGTGTAAATTCGAGGGTGATATAATTAGATTAATAACTATAAATAATAACTTTTTATAAATACTAGGGGCTTCGCCCCTAGGCTCGCTACGCTCGCTCCTCTGTTAGGGTCAAGGTCAAGGTATATTGAGTTTGTTGGAATGCCATGGTCTTACGACTTTACCTCCAGTAGCAAGATATGTACATCAGAAAATATGTGCTCAGCAGTAAAATAAAAATATAAAAATTAAGCCCTCTTCAGATAAGTAAAATAAAAAATATAATAAGAATTAAAAGAATAAAATTCAAATATTTAGAATAATTAGTAAAAATGAGTGTCCACCGGGAGCTATCGCATACGAGCAGCGCGCTCAAGCACAGCGCCAATCATGGCACAGCGAGTTGAAGGAATAAGTGGCTAATAGCGAGATACATAGGGGTGATTCTCGGGCAATGCAACAGCTTCCATCTATTTACTGTTGAAGGGGAATCACTGCTTCAGCTTTAAAATTCAAATAAAAATCGAAATTTTAAGATAGAGACTTGAAATGGGGTTTATATGAATGAGAAAGCTTTCATCTTCCAGATGATATAAATGTTTTCTTTGTAAGATAAAAACTCGAGGAGCATCGATATTACATCCACATGTGACGATATTTCTCGAAAAAGTGGGTTTAATATTTTGATGAAAATATTAGTCTGTTTTAAATTATTTTTAAACAAATGAGGTCTTGTTTGAAGGAGAAATGTCTGTAGTCTTAGATTGTAAAAAGATCAAAGTCCGATCAAAAAACTTAAAGTCCGACGAAGACGAGACATGTCTTACTTTCTTCCCCGCATTTTTCTGCATCTATTGGTATCGGTCTCGACCCCATACCCCCATAGGTTTCGGAGGAGATAGCGTGACAAGCTTTTGACAGCGGCGGCGGCGGCGGCGGCGCCAGTTACTTTTTTTTAGAATAGAGAGATAATGGAGTGGTCCCAAGAAAAAAATATTATTTTTCATTGAGAAATATCGTCAAAAATCTATCTTGTGTGATCCGCAGCAGTGGCGCACCCAGGGGGCCCTGCCCCCCCTCCCCCCACAAAGAAGTAGAAATATTGATTTTGCATTAGAAATATTTTTATTCGTCCATCTCGATCCCCCATGCATTATAAATATTTTTATCCATTCATCTCGCCCCCCCAAGAAAAAATCCTGGGTGCGCCACTGATCCGCAGTATTACAACAAATTAAACAAATTTTTTGCTTTTAGGATATTCATTAATGCCACGCTACCGTAAACATTTCTTTCTTTAAATAGATTTGTCAGCAACCACCATTTATGATTTTCTTCCTCATCTTTAGCATTATGTAATTATACCCAAGTACCACTTTTATCACTAGGTTAAATAGGCACGTGGATAAGGCCTACTGAAATGAGGGGGGGGGGGCGGGGCGCACAGTGGTTTCTGTCATTACTACATGAAATAAATAATTCCTCTGGCTTCGATTTCTACATATAATTAAAAAATACACACTGATAATAATACACGATGCAGCGCCAGTTCCCTAATTGGGGGTTTGGGAAGGGGAAGGAGGTATCCTTCGTCGATACTTTGGTGGCAGAAGGGAAATGTACGCGACGCGACAGCTCATATGGGCTCTGTGCTTGAGTATACATTGTTCTTCATGGCCCGAGGTAGCCAAGTGGTAGCGCGTTGAGCTTCAGACTGGGCGTGCTCGGTTCGAATCCCCATGACGCCATTAAATACCTTCATGTCTAGACCGGATATGGGCACGTTAAATCTGTAGACCGCAAAGTCCTTCTGTGAAGTCTGAGAGGATGGGAGAGGGTACAAGACCACTAGATGTCGTCCCTTGGGGTGCTCGGTCTAAATTGGGGGTGGCAGCCTATTCACCGGCAGGGATTGAATCTTGGAAGCCCTTAGTTGCTACGTAGGGCCCCGTCTGGTGCATTGGAAATTGGAACCACCAGTTCGACGTGATAGGTGGCAGAGGAAAACGTTTGTCTACAGTCTACACATAGCTTGACGTAGGGCCGGCCTTAGTCATCGCAGGGCCCAGTTGCAGAATTTTCGACGTTTCCCTTCAAAATACTAACATACATAGATTAAATGATAAAAATATAATGGGAAGTATAAAAGACAAAACTATGAAGATGGTCATATTTTTATAAATCTATATATATGTGAGGCTAAAAATATGGAAGGGGGGGGGGGTGATCGCGCGATCTTAAAACGGGATATTAGTTATTAAAATATAGGAGTTAACAATTAAAGTCTGGGAGTTCAAATCAGCGGTGTAGTGTATTGCAGTGAAAATAGCGCTTAAGGTTCGACTTGATTCAATTCCGCAATGGGAGAATTTTAAGTAGGCGGATTAGCCTTGAAGAGTTGGCGCTAAGAAAGTGCTTGGATCAGCGAAAAGAACGTTCGATATGACGACATGAATAATTAATGAGCGTCGGTAGCGCGTTTAATAAAACTTAAGAACAAAGAAGATTTTCAGAGTCATGGAGGGTTAGGAAAAGTAAAGACGTGCCGCTCGGCGGGACGTGTTTTTAACGGGGAATGGGGCGTAACTCTTCAAGATTGGAGCTGGGAACGTTTAAGAATTTCAATAAAGTTAAATTAGAGTCGTCTATCAGTTGTGTTCAGCTTGGTTTATTGCCTTTCTTAGAAGAGTTAAATTATGATGACGAGTTTCTTCGCCACCGGTTCACGTACTGCATCTTGGTTCTCCAGAGTTTCGGATTAACGTAATTAAAATGAGCGTGAAGAAAAACCAGATCCGACATATATATATATATATATATATATATATATATATATATATATATATATGTGTGTGTGTGTGTGTAATAGCACGAGCGCGGGCCGACGAAGGAAGGGCTGAATGGCATATCTTTTTGAAGTAAACATAGATGACTTGTCGCCCGGCCGTGCATCACAAATGTTTATATCATTTCTCGCATTTCATCTCACCCTCGGACACGCAAAACACTACAACGTTGATTTAACTACATCTTTTATTTTTAAGATACACAGAAAATACAGCTTCTTGGGGCAACTTACAAATGAAAAAAGCGCACAGGTTTGTTGTTCAGGCGGCTTATATAAACTTTATCTCATCACGTGATTAAAAGGTGTGTCTTAATGGTTGATTGGTTTAAAGTTATTATTGATGCGCAGAACTGATTTACACTCGTAGTGACGCCACGCAGCTTCTCTTTAGTTAAAAAAGACAGCCATCTTGAATGATTTTGCCTAAGGCTGTAATAATGGAATTTAACGCGAATGCCTAAAGGGAATTACCTGTTTCAAGGAATTAAAAAAGGGTTTGTAATTTGGAATAGTAAAGTGAGGAATTAATAGTTTTTAAATGTTAAGAGTGTTGAATTAAGAAATTACTAGTTTTTAATATTATATATATATATATATATATACAAAAGGTCGTTCGCACTTTATGGAAACGATTTTGTAATTTGTTTCTGGCGTTTGCATTTTGAGATAAATATTTGGCAACTTCAGAATAAACGTCTATTATTGTTTTGCTTTGATTGGAATGTAAAATAAAAGATTTATTTTGAAAATTGCTCCTAAAATTGATAGATGGCTCGAAGGTTACGTAACTGCACTTTCCAGGGAGAAATATTCGTATCAACAAATTATAAAGCGGTGTAAAAATTTCGGTTATGGCATTTCAAAAATAGGTATTTACAGTCAAACCTCGTTATAACGAACCCGGTATATAACGAACTCCCAGACATAACGAATGAAAATTTTGGTCCCGCCGTTTTTCTATTGTACTTAATGCTAATTTATCCTTTTATAGCGAACCTCCAAAATCTTAAGAGAATCGGCTATAACGAACCTTTTTTTTCCGTCGACTACTGAATTTTTTTATTTTTAAACTTTTTAAGAATGTTTAAGATATAACGAATGTCGAAGAAAAAGATGATGAAGACTTACCTGTCGCGATGTGCATAGAAAAGCACAAAATTTGATGTATTGGACAAAGAAATTTATAACATGTTTTTGAAATCGGCATCACGCCAGCAGAAGATTACCGATTATTTCTGTATCAAAACAGTGAATCATTAATGATAATTTTTAATAGATTTTGTCATTTTTTCAACACATCATTATTGAATACACATAGCAACTAATGAATTATACATTTTGTGAACTCTTAACATTTTTCTTAACGGTTCGGGTATAGCGAACCATGGGATATAGCGAACAAAACATTTGGTCCCTTGAAGTTCGTTATAACGGGGTTCGACTGTATAATATATTAAATTTGAAAGGGAAAAAACGTCTAACTGAAAGTAAAAAGGAAAACATGACCACTCAACCTCACTTCAAAGATTTGAAGTTAAAAAAGATGTTTAAACCTAAACTTCATCTGCTTTTGCCAAAGCATATTGCTGAAAGGAAAACAAATTGTAGAAAATTATATGAAAAACACCTAGCTGCTGAAAAATGAAAATTTGTAGTAACACTCGATGGGGCATGGGTGTATTTAAGTGACTGTAGTAAAAAATGATCAATTTTCTATTGCTCAACTGACGGAAATGACTGTACGAAATGGCTGCGTCAGTGTACAGAAAAGTTCTCAAACGAGTTCATGATAGTACACTGGTGAAATAAATTAAGAGAATTTGCATATTTTTTCGAATTCCATGAAAAGAACTGAACTGAATGTAAAACCACTGTTTCTCGACAAAAATGCAAATCTTGTACGTCAAATACGTAAGCGTACACGTGTGTGTAGGCGGAGCCAGTAAAGAAACAGGTTTTATAAGCGCGCGTAAGTTAAGACGCATTTCGTTCGCTAGCACACTTCTGCGAATTTCTTGGTGTTATTTTGCAGCAATCGGTAAATTTCAAATTGAAACAGTAAAAATGAATAATCACCAACGTTTAGATGATGGAATGAGGTGGTGAATTGTGAAGAGGCTAGAAGCATGCCAATCTCAAGTCCAAATTTGTAGAGAGTTCAATTTAACGCCCAGCGTCGTGTGTAACTTATGGAAACAGTTCCAGGATACCGGATCCACCGGGAGAAAGCCTGGGCAAGGTCGTCCAAGATCCACGACGGCCAGAGAAGATCGCCATTTGTCGATTATAGCGAGGCGTTACAGAAGTGCTACAGCTTCTCAGCTCTCTCGTGACTTGTATGCAGCCACAGGAACCCGTGTATCAAGTGTGACTGCTTCCAAAAGACTTCATGCGGGACGGTTGTTTGCAAGAAGACCTCCTGTTTGCGTCCCGCTCACTTCTACGAACAGGTGAATCCGTTTATCATGGTGCAGAGAGCATAGAGATTGGAGTATGGATCAATGGGCGACTGTTCTCTTCACTGATGAGTCCCGGTTCAGTCTAAACATCGATTCTCGCCGTACGTTCATATGGAGAGAACCAGGGACCCGCTACCTACCCTCCAATGCCCGCGAAATCGACCATTATGGCGGAGGAGGTTTAATAGTCTGGGCAGGCATCATGTTGGATGGCCGCACACCTCTCCATGTCTTTGAAAGAGGCACTGTGACTGGTGTGAGGTATAGGGATGAGGTCTTGGAGCCCTATGTTCGCCTTTTCAGGGGTGCAGTTGTCCCTGAGTTCATTTTAATGGACGATAACGCGAGGCCACATAGAACTCTTTTGGTCGACGAATTTATAGAGAGTGAGGATATTCGCCGAATGGATTGGCCAGCCAGATCTCCAGACCTTAACCCTATAGAGCATGTCTGGGACGCTCTGGGGAGGGCAATTGCAACTCTCAACCCCCCCTCCGAGAAATATCCAGGGAATGAAAACAGCGTTGCTGAACGAGTGGGACCAATTGCCCCAGGAAATGATAAACTGCCTTATTTCAAGTATGAAATCACGTTGCGAGACCTGTATATCTGTAAGAGGGGACCATACCCCCTATTAACCCATTTTTTTGTTTATTCTGCAACCACTGTTTCATACCTTCGGACTCCAACGAGTGTTACGCACGATCATGCGTGTGTATTACAATTATTGAATGGTTATTTGTTTTGTATTGTATCAATGTATGTAAATATCAAATTTCATTAAAATCGGTGCAGTAGTTCTAGAGATAATCGACCAAGTCTGCAAATTCTCTTAATTTCTTACACCAGTGTAGCAGGATTTTGTTACAACGACAAATTAAAAATAAAAAAAGTCTCAAGTAAAGCCAAAATTAATTCACTCTACTATCAGCAGAATATTTTAGAAAAAATTTTTGGAGAAGAAATTCCAGCCTTATATGGAAAGGACATTGATAAAGTTAATCTTCTTATGGACAAAGCCTCTAGTCACACGTCTAAATCAACTGCGCTTATTTAGCAAAGAAAGAATCAGAAACAGGAATAAAATGTATCCCATTTAATAAAATACCTGTAAAATTACCTGACTCTTCTCCAATGGACTTTTGCGATTTCGGTTTTTTAATACGAGCCTTAGGAAAACGGCATCTAAGAATACTGAATGGACTTTGGAAAACGGTCCAAGAGGAATGAGGTAAAACTGACGTGACAGTACTAAGGAAAAATTTACTTTCATGGAAAATTCGAGCTAGAGCTATTGTCAAGAACCATGGCTATCAGATAGAAGCAAATCACAGCATAAAATACGGCATTTATAAAACTTAACTATCAAAATCGTTTCCATAAAGTGCGAACGACCTTCTGTATATATATACACTCATGGACAAAAAAATTAGCGCACCAAGAAATAATTGCGGGATCGTAACGAAGCTTGCAATGAAGGTACATGTCGGGGAGATATGCAAATGATTAGAAATGCAGCGTTATTGCGCATTACGTATGGCCGGTAGAAGGCGTTGAACATCGTACTCTGTGGAGTATAAAAGAGGTAACCAAAGCTTGTTTGAGTGTGCTGAATCATTTACAAAGGAAGAGCTGAGATAGACATGCCATTACGCCGTGTTCGAAGACAATATAAGCAGTTGTCGCAGTTTGAGAGGGGGAGAATCGTCGGGATGATGGAAGCTGGGTGGTCAGCTAGGCGAGTAGCTCGTCAATTAGGCCACTCTGATTGTGTTGTGAGGAGTTGTTGGGACCAGTGGACCCGAGAGATGTCATGTACACGAAGACCAGGCTCAGGACGCCCTCGACAGACCAGTCGTCGAGGAGACCGCCACATCGTAAGAAATGCACGCGTACAGCCAACTGCTTCATCGGCCGCCATCCAGGCACAGGTAGCACCTTCACTAGGGGCCTCTGTGTCTTCTCGAACCATACGAAGGCGCCTGGCTGAAGGACAGTTGGTATCGCGGCGCCCATTACGTGTGCTGCCCTTCACGCCCACCCATCGACGCCTCCGTTTGGAGTTTTGCCGCGCACGAGGAAACTGGACTGCATCGGAATGGAACCAGGTCGTCTTTAGCGACGAATCCAGATTCAATCTCGGCAGTGATGACAATCGTGTTCGTGTGTGGAGAGCCCGTGGTGAACGCTTCAATCCTGCCTTTGCTGTACAGCGACACATCGCTCCCAGAGCTGGTGTGATGGTATGGGGTGCCATTGCCTACAATACACGGTCACCCCTAATATTGTTCCGTGGCACCATGACAGCCCAGCGGTATGTTCATGAAATCCTGCAACCACATGTGTTGCCACTCATGCAACGGCTCCCAGGAGCCATTTTTCAACAAGACAATGCTCGGCATCATACGGCACGGGTATCACAAGACTGTCTCCGCACTGTTACTACCCTTCCTTGGCCTGCTCGATCCCCAGATTTGTCTCCAATCGAGCATATCTGGGATCATTTGGGACGACGAGTTGGGCATCCCTCGAGTTTGAACGAACAAGAGGCAAGGTTACAGCAAATATGCAACGAAATGTCTCAAGACATCATACAGAACTTGTATGACTCAATGCCCGATCGTATCGCATCGTGCATTCGCGCTAGAGGGGGTCCAACGGAGTATTAACTCCTCCGTTCTTTTGCCTTTTCCTCTGAAATAAATTATTCTTTTTTTATTTTCTTATCATTTACTTATATCAAAGTAGTCATTACGTATGTAAAATTTCGTTTCATTTTGACGACTCCTTCTTGGTGCGCTAATTTTTTTTGTCCATGAGTGTATATATATATATATATATATATATATATATATATATAAGAAAATATAAACGAAAAAGTTGGTAGACTAGAAAGATTTTATTTACAAAACAAAAATATTTACAAACAAATTTCTCTAGATTTTTTTTTTTTTATCGGCGAAATCTTTTATGGTTTGATTAAATTTTAATTTCCTCGTTTCTTTATGCTGTTGTAGAAAGTATTGCAAGGCTGTTAAGTCACTTCTGTGCTATTGTTGACCCACAGGAGTGATACAACAATACCACAGAAAAATGTTTTAATAAATTTTAATCTGCAAAAGTTTTTTCGCGGTGTGGATGGGCGAATGTTATAGTAGAGAAATTGCCTGCCTCGTTGGAAACAACAATTTCAATATCGACAGTAGTATCATTATATGACAGCATGAGCAACTTTATTAAAAATATGCGTAACAATTTCAAGGAGCTTGTAAATGAAGCTAGAAATATTCCAATTATAGTTAAGAGAAAAAAAACCGCTGAATTTATTTGAAAAAAAAGTTTTTCCGATGACAACAATGAGAACATATAATTAGGAGAAGGTAAAACTGTTAGAGTGAACGTATTTTTAATCGTTTGTGATAGAACAGTTACTGATTTGTGTAGAAGAGGTGATGTGCAAGGTGATTTTTTTTAAACTTACACTACTCAGACCCATCTGTAGCGTGATCTATCAGCTGGAATTCCACCAAAACTGATAGAGGGGCTAAGGACGACATGGGAAAGAGTTTTCATGAAAAAAAATTAGTTCCAAAAGTAGCTGGTAGGGGAAGATATGGCGTTGTTATTATCCGCGCACCCGAGAATTTGCATAAAAGGCAAGTAAAACATCAAAATACACTTTCACGACTATGTAGTCGACAGCAGCGCCAGTATTTCAGGCTATAAAGATAAGGGATGAATATCGAAAAAGTTGTAAACAGCAA
This sequence comes from Dolomedes plantarius, assembly GCA_907164885.2. Taxonomy (NCBI): domain Eukaryota; kingdom Metazoa; phylum Arthropoda; class Arachnida; order Araneae; family Dolomedidae; genus Dolomedes; species Dolomedes plantarius. Next base: position 42,163,154 of record OU015491.1, read on the forward strand.
ATGAAGAACAAAGAAATTTCCCTGCAACACCACTTTATGCATCAAATTCACTTCTCCCTCCTTCAATGTGACCACAGTCCTGGTGGACGACAATTGTATCCTGAACACTACGTTCTCAACGGTCAAGCGTCACATGTCACCAGGAATGTTCATTAAAGTCCGGCATATGTTGTCCTTTAGGACCGCCGAGTTCGAGACTCAATCAAGATACACCTTAGACTTTAAATAGCCCCACAGAAAGAAGTCACATGGGTTACTTCCGGGAAGCGAGGTGGCTATGCCAGTGGAAAAAAGCGACTGATGACCCTATCTTTTGTAAAGCGAAGGCGCAACAGATTCCGCACCTATCTTTATAGCCCAAAATACTGGCACTGCTGTCGACTACGTAATCATGAATTTGAATTTTGATGTTTTACTTGCCTTTTATGCAAATTCTCGGGTGCGCCGACAACAACAGCGCCACATCGTCCCCTATTGGCGACTTTTGGAACTATTTTTTTTTTCAAGAAAAATCTTTCCCGTGTCCCTTTACCAATTTTGGTGGAATTCCGGCTGATAGATCGCGCTAAAAATGGCTCTGATTAGTGTCAGTTTTAAACAAATCACCCTGTATTTGAAGATATAAATAGCATATTTTCATTTTCACATGCTTATATCGAAGAAACATTCATGTATTGTAAAATTTATATTGAGGGAATATATATAATACAGATGTAAATGTTGGGGAAATGTAAGTGGAAATGGAGCAGTTTGATATATTGAGTAAGGCTGAGAATGGAGTCACTGCTTCTGAAAAACTTAATTTCATAATCGAAAACAAAATTATATCCATATTTCCTAGCGCAAAGGATAATTTTAAAATTATTTTTAGCATTACCGATGAGTAATTCTGATGGAGAGTGTTCATTTTCCGTAATGAAACTGTTAAAAAATTATTTATGCAGTACTCTTTCGGAACAAAAGCTTACCGCACTGGTAATACTGTAAATAGAAACATATATTCTAAAAACGCTTTGTTATGAGGATATTATTAATAAGTTTTCAGATGTCAAAATTAGAAAAAAAATTAATTTCTTAAAATTATTTAATATTGATTTTTCATTTTAATTTTGTATTTTTTAAATCTCAAATTAATAATGAGTTAAAACAACTTCAAAAACTGCGATTTTTTTTAAAAAGAAATATCACCCTCATTCTTGTTTATAGTAAAAGGGCCCTGACTTTCATATGTATGCCTAGGCCCGAAAAGCTCAATACTCGGCCTTTTGTTGTACCCCAGTGCAATGAATGTATCACTCGCAAATTCTAGGTCCGACACCACTGAATTGGTTGAAGTGAAGCACATTTTGAGAAAAGCTTTCAAAATGAGCATTCGCGAAAAAACATGGGTACGCTTGTAATGTAATGCTCGAAATAAAAAAAGAAATGGTAGTTGGAAGACTAAGCATTAATAAGTTAACTAGCATTAATATGAATAAAAAAAATGTAATAGAAATTAGTATTGTATATAATTTAAACTAACAACTATTATTATGTAAACAAACAACTATGATTGATTAAACACCTCTAATTTTTTAATATTACTATCAAGTTTTTAATAAGTAATTAGGCTATTAATTTTTTATATTAGAGCAAATTACCTCAACTTATGAAAATTTAGAGCATTTTATGAGAGATTCTATTAGTCTTCTAGAATTGAATACAATATAATCGTTCTCTACTGTAATTTGTTTTCTTTGAACTACAATTAGTTCGTTCAAGTCCTCTTCATATGAACTTTATATGAACAGATCGACTGTCTTGTAAAGGATCTTAAGCTTTTTTATAAGACAGTTGATCCTTCTACATTAAGCCCTACCACAAGACGTTCCACATTAACGAGCATCGATTTGTCCGGCCAGAAATATTGTCTACGAAATTCTTTGCCAATACATTCTTACTACATGGCCAGCCCATTTTATACTTTGAATTTTAATATTCTGGGGATTATCAAAATAATGGAAAAACCGCTAAAACGGCGCTTGTGCCATGATGTAAGCAAATCAAGACGTCGTCGTCTTCGGCGAGTAGACGTATATAATATAGTAAAGAACAAGTATCAGCTATCACGCAGTAGTAGTAAAGATGATACAGAATTAGATGCTGTGGAACTAATGTGCAAAATGTTGGATTTAATTGACTTTCAGAAAAGTATGACAATTAATTGGTGCGAGGCTTGAGGATGCATCTTTAACTTAAATGACAGAAATTGTCGGTGTAACCTGAGGCACAGCATTAAAGATTTTTACACGATACAGAAATGAGCAAGATTTTTCCCAGGTGAATACGAGTCATAATGATAATGTTTCAATAATAACAGTTCGTAAGAAGTTGCATTAAACTGGTATATATGATCATGCTGCAATCCAGGAGTCAATAATAGCTGTCACCCATACAAGAAAGAGTGTCAAATTTGTCCACCATAAAAATTGAAGTTCAAATGGCAATGTGTTATCTGGTGGGATAAATCAAGCTTCCCGTTATTTCATACAACTGTTACCAGTGGCGCACCTAGGGGTTGGGCCAAGGGGCCCTACCAACCAAAGAAATAGAAATTGCATTATGAATATTGAATTTGCATTATATGTTTATCCGTTCAACTCGCACCCCCCCCTCAAAATTAAATCCTGGGTGCGCCACTGATTGTTACAATATAAGTTTGGCTAACACTTTCCGAAGCATACCGCCACGATGCTTAGTGCCCAATGTCAAGCATGGCAATCGCTATGTGGGGTGCTATCTCTTGGCATTCCCTAGTGCTCGTAATTGTTTCTCAGTGTCATCGGAAGTCTAAGAAGCCATTTTGGCGGAGCATATGCATCCTATGGGGCAAGCAATATTCCCGAAAGACCATCCTTGTTCTTAAGACGATAACGTCCCCGTGCATTTTGCGGGATATGTGAACATGGGGTTTGAAGAGCATAAGGATCAGGTACATCATCTCTCTTGGCAACCTAAGGGCCTGTTCACAAAGGAGTCCGTTGCGTTGCGTTAAGGAAAAGATGACGTTGAGACGAAAATAAACCAATCATAGGCGTTGAAAATTTCATTGCTAATCGTTTGGAGTCCTATGATTGGTTTATTTTCGTCTCAACGTCATCTTTTCCTTAACGCAACGCATCGGACTCCTATGTGAACAGGCCCTTAATCGTATGACCTGAACGTTATTGAACGTTGAGAAAAGATCTGGACAGAAAGGATTCGACCACATTTTTCTTCTCCAACATCACTGAAACAGTTAAGTCATATATTATCGGATGAATGGTAAGTCCAATATCTTATGTAGACTTTTATCATTCTATCCTACTGCGAAATCATGCTGTTGTGCTTGCTGAACAGCATGAATTTCTTGAAACTATATTCATGAATTTTTGAAACTTCAAGTCAAAGGGATTATAGTTTCTTATTGAAAAGATCTGCATAAACGGTTAGTGTTTCATTGTTTTGATATCCCCTTACATTTGACAATGCCTGGTTCCTCAAAAGTGTGATTTAGCTTCAGATTTGGGTTTCGCCAAATGTCCGAATTCTACAAAAGACGATTTTCAGTATTTTTTGCTATTGAATATATACGTATATATTCCGCATCTATAGAAAAATTTAATTAAAATTTCAGTGAGAAAAATTTAATTAAAATTTCAGTGAAGATAAATTTTATGAGAGTGCTGAATATTTATTCTGCTTCCATCACTGTTACTTTCCTTTATGACTTCCATGAAGCTACAGATGTAACTTCATGGTGACTTCATTACTTCACTGAACTAAAAACCTCTTGTTTCGTTTTTCGGAGACTGATTTTTCACCTTCATTTCTTTTTCCTTCTTAATTCGGCGTGTGGTTTCTTCGGGTGTTTTTCATTTGTTTAGGACCGTGACAGCTAAAATTCAAGTTTTTCTTATGCCAGAATGGCAACATTTCGCTCTTCAGTCAGTCAGTCAGTTGAAATGTAAGTAATAACCGGCATGGTACTCGTCCTGGATTGTTGTCGTTCAGAGTGTTTAAACCGATTTGTTATGTAAAAATAAAGCAATTTTTTTCTTTTATTTATTGGTAATAAAAGTTTTTTAATGCATCTTTTTAAAATCCCTTCTCGAAAGAAAATAGCCCCCCCCAAAAAAATTATTAATGTTTATTGACAATACCAAAACATTCCACACCAACACCAAACATGAATTTCTGTTTTGTACTGGATTGTATACGGTTTCTTACAACAGTATCCGGTATATTACTGCGGTGGTTCTTTATACGCATTGTTTTAATATATTAGCTTTAATAAATTTTCATTGCGTTTCTTAAGAAATGAGCATTAATTTAGTTTGAAGGATTTGTTTGAAATTTTCGTGTAAAAGTTTATAAATATTTATCATAATAGTGATCTTTTAGTTAATGATTTATAATTATGCTTGGATATTTAAATAAATGACTATCGATTTTTGGGTGTTCTCATAAGAAGCCGCTTTTTTAAATATTACCGAATTCCTTGACATATGTTATTTTCTTTGTTATTCCTAATGTTCCATGTTTATACTTGCAAAGTTCGAATTGTTGCAAACATAGCTCTGGTACATAAATAACTGAAGAATACTTTTACAGCTAAATCAGTAAATTTGAATTTTATTTATTTATTTGTAACAGTTATATCAGTGAAAAGCATATTGTTAGATTGTTTTCATACATTGAGGTTAAATTAAATGATTCAATGAGGTTAATTTAAGCCCTATTAATGCTTAAGTTGAAATTTTTTCAGATGGTTTTTTGTTTCTCTTTGGAAAACTTTGAGAGCAGTACACATATTTGGTGTAAAAAAAAAAACAATGGGGATCATTATTTCCTCTAATTCGTGCCTCCATATAACTTTTATAGGTGTCTCTAGTATCTGTATCTTTTTCGGTTTTATTAATTGTTATATACCAAATAAGATATAATTGCTAAGTTTTGATTTCTGTTATCTTACTTTACTCTGATCGTATTTTAATTTGAAATGATGTTTAAACTATAACTTTCTTTCATAAATTTACCTGCTTGTAGCCAATCTGTGCTAGATAGTTGATACTTTGCACCTAGAAATTTCATTTTACTTTAATTTTTTTCTATGTTGATTTTAAAAAAAAAATTTAATATGCCGTTAGAAACATATAAGTTCTAGTTTCTTTGCATATTTTCTCAGATAACAGTGTGTGTTGAAAATCACAGTCCATGGGGGAACAATTTATCTGTTAGTTTGTTTTAATTGTATATCTCTTCAAGCCTTACCGTCATTACTAGATAGGTTTTAAAGAGATTTTGCATCATGATTTTACTGTATTTGAAATTGATTTCAGAAGCCGAATTCATCTACTCCAAAATCAAAGATTGCTGAAATTGACCTTGTTAAAAATGAAAATTTGCTGCTACAAAATAGGATTTTTTCTGCCACTAAACTGTTCACTTGCCCCTGATTATTTATATTGTAGATCAGGGGTGTCAAACTCAAAGGCTACCTTGGGCCAAACAAACAAGGTTTAACTATAGGTGGGCCGCAAAAAAAATCAATATTAATAGAAACGTAGGTTTATTTACCTAATTACAGTATATTCAACAAAAATATATGCATTTTGTTTTATATTAGCAAAAAAGAGTATCATTAAAAAAACATTTAGCGAATTCTTCCTATCTTATTATAATTCTGCGTTGGTTATTTTATTATATATTATTGTGTGCCAATATATTGGCCGGGCCGCAAAAATGTTCGTCGCGGGCCGCGAGTTTGACACCCCTGTTGTAGATGGACCATTCCTAATATATTTTTCTCTTGGAACATTTATGGAGGAACATTTTCTAGTTTACTTGTCCTCAAAAAGCAAAATTGTAGCTTTTTCTTTTCATTTACTGTTTTAGATGATAGTTTTCCATAGATGCCGAAGTAAACATGGTTATTTGGTTAAGTGCTTATTTCCATATTTTTTACCTGTCATCTGGTTCTATATATTTTGACTAAAAAGTCAAGAGCTATGTCAAAATTTCTTAATTACTCAGAAGTAATATTGGTTCTTGAAGACTGAAAAAAGAAATTTCTTTGTAATGAATGAGTAAATAATGACATTCCCTGACATTCGTTTCTTAGATGGAGAAATAAATGATTCTTGTACTAGGTAGTATGCATGCAAGAGGAAAAAAAATGGTTAAGAGAAAAAAATAAAGGGTCTTTGAGGACCCTATTATTTTATAAAAGTGGGTGCTTTTTGAAAAACCTTGCTAAATTAAATGTTATTCCATGTGAATGCAATCCCTAAATATTTAAATAATTGAAATTTGCCTACAGTTTTATATTCTTATAACATATTTGTGATATTTGTAATTAATACTTAATTCTTACAGGTCATGTTGCATTTGTTAATTTTAAATTCCATATATTTAATTTTCAATTATAATTTTAATTTTAGATGTGTGATTTCCATCAACTATTATAAATCTGGATGGCAAAGAGGCAATGATAACTGCAGGAGAGCCCCAGGAATTTATTCCATTTGGTAGAAAACATCTTAAAATTCACCCTGGGGATGTGTACCTGCTAACTGAAAATGTTCCAGTTGTACCTGCAGAAAATTGCAAGAATCTTACCCAAGATTTGCTTAAAGCATTCTTAGGCGTATCTCTGAAAGATCGTGGCAAGGTATTTGTGCAAGAATAAAAACTTTTTTAATGCAGTCACATTTCTCAAACTGTAACATTTTTGAATTAATAATTGCAAAGTTTTCAGTGATAGTCTATAATGTGTTGCAAAATCGACAACTTTTTTGTTTTCATACTATATTTTATTTCCTGGCGTGAGCTAAAAAGGGGTAAAAGATGTTTTATGATTAGGGCAATCTAAAATTGATTTTATAATCGAAAATATTTTAGGTGTTATAAAGACAAAGCAAAACTATTATACCCTTCTGTTATTTTTGTATATCATTCCTGAAAAGCCAAGCTTTTAAAGTCATAAATGTCTTCTAAAACTTTGTGTATGTAGTATCTTTAATCTGTGCCTGTAGTATAGTACTTTAAGTACCATTTCCTGTTAAATATGGAACTGGAAGCAGCTATTTTTAATTAAACCCTCAACTGATAAAAATTGATTTAATCCCATAACTGATAAAATTTAGGAAAAAAAAAATATCGACCTTAGGTTTTAATGTATCATTACTATCATGAAAAACAGCTGATAGACCTACTTTCACTTAATGGGTTATACTTTTTACTTTCTGGGATTCAGCTTCACTGATCTTATCTGGTTTTAGTTCTTTCTGATCCATGGTGTTTGACTGTTTTATATTATGGGAACAGAGAAGAATGAAACTAGCATGATCAGCTGTGACTTTTGATGAGTTCTGCCCTGTAAGAAATGAAGAGTTAATATATGTAGTTCTGTTCATTTAACACCTGCTTTGTGATTTCTGTTGAAGGAGCCATCAAATTAAAAAAAAGTTTATACCATGTGTTTAGTTTTTCTATTTAAAAGTTTACACCTGGTAGTAAACATCATATTACTTATATTGACAAACACTGAGTAAAATTACTTGGTATATTTTACGTAAAGTTTGCCAAAAGGGTTCTTGTTTCTGGAATAACTCTATACTTGGAAATTCCGTATTGAAGAATTTTCTTTAAACTAGTTTTGCTCAGCATTATCCTAAATCACATAATTAATACAGAATTTTGAGCATTTGCATAAAATGGAAGCATTGAACATAAGTGCATTATGCATTACTCTTCAGACCAATGTGCTAAAGATGTGATGAAAAAAAATGACAATAATTTTAAGCTACCCGAAAAGTGATATTACTCAAGTTTTCTACCAAATAATAATTATTTTAAGGAAAAAGATTAATATCTGTACATTATATTCATTACGATTGTGGCCTCAAAATGCATTGTTATAAAAGTGGTGATTGTGTCAGTTATCTAATTTTCCATTATGACAACTAACCTTAGAATTTTTTAAAACATTTTATCAATAAATATGTATTATAATATATGATTCAGAAAGATTTACATTCAAAGTTTTTTTTTCTCCCCCAATAGGCAATTTTCTTTGAAGAACCTTTTTTTTCATAAAAGACAAAATAATGAAAGAAGTAGTGAAATGCTTAAAAAATATTCTTAGTGCTAAAATATAAAAAGGAATCAAAATGTTTATATTTCATTTTTAAAGCATAAAAAATTCCGTTTATGCATTTTGAAACTCTTGCAGTACACAGTATTGTGTTTATTATAAATTGTTTTATTTAAGTTATCCATGAATTTGCCTGTCTTAATATAGTACTTTTGTTATAGAGAATTTTGTTGCATATTTACATTTTAAGATAATTATTTTTTTAAGGAACAATGGTTTATAAAAGATAATCCAGAGGACGAGTGGGAAGAAGAATTTTTTAACAATGACAGAACAGTTATTTGGAGTAAAAGCAATGGACATGGAATTCGAAGAATTCAAAAATCATTTACTATGGAAGATTCTGTGCAGCAGGTATACTGAATGTTCATCTGTTGATCTTTTAAAATTTTTGCGTTGCTTAAAGTTTTACTTAACAGTATGAATTTAAATGTTTGCATTCAGTTACAAATATATGTAACTGCAGATAAAGATATAAATGCCATCTCTTTTTATAAATATATTTTGTCATTATGATAATAATAATGAAATATTTTTTTATATTTTTCTGTTCCATTTTTTGAATTTTGTTTATGAGATATTAGTAAATTAGTTTAAGTTTGAGAAAGTGCTCTGAATTAAATGAATAGTGCATACATAATGTTGAATATTTTAATAAGTATAATCAAAACTATTTGTTATTTTGTAAAATTAAATGTTAAATTTAGTAATGAATGCCTTATTTAAATACTGAATATTTATGGAATTGGTGTGTATATACATTTTATGGGTAAATCATTCCTTTTATTTGCAGTACAAATAGTCCAGTCAACGAATGATTCTAGGTGGAAAGTCATAGGGCAGGAGAACTGACTTCAGAACTTTGTTTGGAGTAGTTAGGAGGTAAACATACTAAAAGTCCCCGGTCCTGGGGGGGGAGGGGGGCCTAAGAAGGTCCTGTTTTTTGGTTTTTCACTTATAACTCGAAAATGATTGATCCTACAACAAAAAGTCTTATACAAGAGATAAAATCACTAATTTATGAAAAAATGAATTTTGACCCCCTTTTTTCGATAAACTTCGCCTCTGGAATTCTTTACCGTCGATCTCAGAGACAAACCTTGGGAATGAACTTATACAGCATTAAATTTCCTTCAAAACTAATATATTATTTAATGTTTTACCTTCATCTGTTCAAAAATTAGAGCAATTTTGTGATTTCTTACAAATTTGAAAAATAAGCCTCAAAGCTGTAGTTTGCACTTTTTGTCATTTAAACTGTTAAACCATTTGTTTAAACGCCGTATAAAGTGCAATACCTTCGTAACACCTCGAGAAGGAAGTTTTAGTGTAATAAAACAGGTACATAATTACATTAAATTAATATAATGTAAATTTAAGATAATTTTTTAAAAATTAGGTTACAGTACACAAAATATTGGTAATGTAAATTTGGTGAAGCAACTTTAAAAGTATGTTGAAAGTGTAATTCATTTACTTTGCGTTGCTTTGGACAAGAGGGTCCAGGGATTTCCTCAGGGGGTGGGTCGTCTTTTACTGCGAATGGCTCCTCCGTAACTTCCTCCATATCTGTAGAGAAGAGAAGGGTTTCAGTTTCTTCCTCGTCCCCAAATTCGCAATCCAAAACGGGGATTCTTTTAGTACAATGTCCATGACAGTTATGGCAAACAGTAGAGCAATTCATCGATGCTCTCTTGCACCCACATTTGCTACTGGTACAACCTTTAGTGCACTGGCAAAATATCATATTTAGGATATCATCTGGTGCGGGTGGGTCCTTCGTTGGTATTGGATAGAAATGATTCCCTTTCCGTTCCCACCCCCACTCTTCAGGACGGAGCTCTTTTCCTAACCACAGTTGGACCTTTTGGTAACATCGATACAAATGTTACCACCAGGTAACATTTGTATCACAATATAGATACATCACCATTCGATTCATCCATGTATCCATCACAAATCAAACAGTTCTCAGTCGTGGCGAATGACAATGCACAACAACAAATAAAATTTAAATATTTTAAACAACTGGCTCGACACGACGTTGGAAACTGAATGACGGTAAATTCCTGAACTGAATGAGATAAGATTCCTCGTAACTGACCTTATGTATTATTCCTACCCACGTGTGAGATACTAAGAACCTCTCCCGATTTTCTTGGAAGTTATTGCTTTTGAAAGATGAAATCGGTCATTTCGACCACGGTGCGACTTCTGAGTCAGCAGGTATTTGCACCTGGCGGCATACCCTGCGCTTGTGAGCCCTCCACAATAGCTCTATTATCCCCCAAAGAAGAACGACGTGTTTATTGCTCAAAAAAACAAAATAGGAAAACAAAGCAAACATGTCGAAAATGTTGCTCATATATATGCAAAGAGCATAATTCAGTAGGTATGTTTTAATAAAAGAACATAATCTGCGTGTATTATAAAGCGCACATGTCCATGTTAGATATTATTTACATTAATCCCCCTCCCCCTCCTCCTCTTTCCAATCACCTTAAGCATAGAAGTACAAAACATACTTACGAGAGGTTTCCTGTCCACATATAAAGAATTTTTGTGGATGGGATAACCATTTAAATGGCAAAAAGTGCAAACTACAGCTTTGAGGCTTAATTTTTGAAATTTGTAAGAAATCACAAAATTGCTCTATTTTTTAAACAGATGAAGGTAAAACATTGAATAATATATTCGTTTTAAAGGAAATTTAATGCTGTACAAGTTCATTCCCAAGGTTTGTCTCTCAAACCGACGGTAAAGAATTCCAGAGGTGAAGTTTATCGAAAAAAGGGGGACAAAATTCCTTTTTTTATAAATTTGTGATTTTCTCCGGCTCATTTCTCAGAAACTATTGACGATACAAATAAACTTTAGGTATGTTTTTTGTAGGAAATTTTGTCAGCTTTATTTTTTGTATAAAACTTTATTTTGTAAGATTAATCGTTTTCGAGTTATAAGTGAAAAACCAAAAAACGGGACCTTCTTAGGCCCCCCCCTAGGACCGGGGACTTTTAGTATGTTTACCTCCTAACTAGTCCAAACAAAGTTCTGAAGTCAGTTCTTCCGCCCTATGACTTTCCATCTAGACCCCTCTTTTCAGCATTCATTGACTGGACTAAAAGCCAAGTAACTATTTAAAATTTTGGTTATTAATGGTTTCATAGATTTTTATTTGTGTTAAAGTGTTCTTAAGTTTGTTTCTTGTGTAATAGTGGCTGGATGCTTGGGCATTGGACTCCAAAACGGTTAGTCGCTGGTTTGGGCGTCATTAATGTAAAACTGAATAAATATTTTGCAATTTGGGTTTCGTATTTAAACGGGCATAGTGGTTCGGAAAATTATAAATCTTAAAAATTAGCTTTTGATTTAAATATTGGAAAATAAATAAATAAATAAAATAAACAGCTGGTTAACAGTTTGGTTTGTTCTAATTAACAACATGTTGGCTAAAATTAAACTAAAGTTATTTATGCATAACTTACTAGTTTTGAAAATAATTATTGAAGTGATAATATTTGAATTATAATGTTAAATGGTAATTCAGTTCAATATTTATTAAAGGTAATAATTGTTGTCACCTTTTATTGAAATTAATGTCCTGATCTTTGTAAGCAATTTTCAGTTGTTTTAATGTGTTAATATTTATGTTTCTGGAATATAAACTTAGTAATTTCTCAATAGAAATAAAATACTGTCACTATTTTTAGTTCCAAGGCAATTCCCATGCTACAAAAGTGCGGCATGGGAATTTTCTTGGAACTAAATTTGTTTTCAGGCTTTGTTAGGTTTTGCTTAGTGTTTTCTTGAATTTTCATTTCCATTATCAAGCGTTAATTTAGTTCTTGTTCTTGGGCCTGGACCTGGCCCCATTTAAAAATTTTATTATTTGTTTTGTTTCTGCTCGCCTGAGCAGGATTGCATTCGTACGACAAGTCTTCAGGACATCCACCACATACCTTCGGACAGATCGGAAATTCTTTAGAATTGTGCTTGAGAAATTTTTGTTTAAAATTAGAATAATAGACTCCTCTCTATAAAAATGATATTTCTAAGATTTCTAAAATTATAGGTTCAAATTTAGTTGTTATTTGTAAACATATCTGTGTAATGTATTTTCCTATTCCTTAAAAAAAACTTGTTTTCATCTCTATAGGTTTTGTGGGCCGAGTTCAGAATACGAAGTTGTAAGCCTAGAATTGCTGATTCTCCAATTGAAATGGAGGAACAAAGTAAAAATATTAAATTTTCCTATGATGCATTAATATATTCATTGAAGAATTTGAATTATTTGAATTAAATAATGTTGGGTGTATACTTCTTACAAAAGTATACACTCAAAAGTCCTGAAAGCTCAATATTGTGAAATTTGAAATGGGCCATAAAAATATCTAGTCTTAAATTTTCTCTGTTATATATTTTTTGCTTCTACTTAAGGGCATGCTATTTTCACAAAAGAGCTTACGGTGAATTAGGTGTAAATACCTCTATTTATTTAGTACTACAAAATACAAAAATGAGCCCCTTTTCACCTATTTCATATGCTTAATATTACAATCTAATTACTTTGAAGTTTTAAATACATGAATGATGTATTGTTCTAAGTGGTTACTTACAATGATCGGTAAAGATCCTTCTTTTCTAGCAATTTTATTGTTATAAATTCTTCAGATCAGGAATTTGATGCATGAGAATGTTTGAAGTATTTTTTGGTTTTTGATGTAGAAAAGTCCTTAACATACAAATTAGGACTTGTACAAAAACAAAGAAATTAATAAGTTTCACAAAATTTTGGTAAAAAATTTTTGCTTCAAACAGTTCAAATTTATTTTGGTGTGTCACTTATTTCAGAAATTATTTCAAAATCGATACCTGAAGTAAATTTAGTCATCATCACAATAAATTTAATTTTTTAGAAATTTCTCACAGCAAAATCTTACCTTTAAAATATTTAATGAATTTTGTTTCAATATAATCTAATTCTTTTGCTTTTCTTCCTTGTAAAATGCAAAAATTTTAGTTAAATATCTTTAAAGATGGGTATTTTTCCTGATTCACATAAAATTCTTGCTAAAACTTTGAAAATCATATCAGAACAGGTCTCCATTGTCACATGTATTTGCCTTTTTTTTTTCTTCTCTAACAATAAGTGTGAATTTTTTTATTCATTGACAGAAAAAAAAAGTGTGATTATATTTCAGGAAAACAGTTTACAAAGCTGAGTGACAATTTTCTGTTTAAAAGTAATGACTTAGTTATATATTTATAAGGAAACAATACCCTCCTGAAAATGATTAGTATAAAAATTATACTGGTGTTTGGCTACTGTGTTATGAGTAGGAATCAGTTTCAATAAATAATTAATATTATCAAAACTTTTCTTTACAGTTATGCTCAGAAATTCTTGTAGTATCAGCAGGAATCTATTTAAGCCTGCTAAAATATATTGATATTATTAAAACATGTACCCTAAAGTTTATCTTTCTTGACATTTTTAGCATAGTATTAATCAAAATTGAATTATTTTTGTTCTATCATTTATTTTTAATTTTATAATTTCATGGTTTACAGTTTGAAACTGAAATTAGTTATACGTTTAATTTTTCTAAAAAACTTTCTTTAGTTTTTTCAAACAGAGATCCTAATATGTCTTAAGTTTATGTCAGGAAATATTTTAAGAGTGTCCTAAAAAGCCATGAAATTGGCTTTCAGAAACTCAGCAGGTAATGTTACCCTATGTCAAGTACAAAACCCTTAGGTTACTTGAGGTTTTGACTTATTTTCTTCTGAATTTTTAGTAATATGGTTTATAATATGATTTAATGAGATATTCTTAAAATTTCATTATTCTCTGATATTATTCTTCAATGTTTTGCTATACTTTATCTTAAGAAATATGATTAATAATCATGTTTTAATTTAAATTTTTATAATAGTGCAAAATGCATCAATTTAAATTGAAACTACCTTTTTAGATGTAATATTAGATTTTAATATTGCATATCTCTAATTATAGAACAAGATGTGCTTTCTGGTGTTTGTATAATTGAAAATTCATCAATATCTGTCTTTGCAAAATCAGGCGAAGATTTCATTGTAACTACTCCATTTCAGGTATGTTTATAGTTTACTGAGTGTAGTACTACATAATCAGAAGTACTTGTTCTTACAGGTTTTCCTTGCTTGTTTTAACCCTTTCGCGATGGCTGTTGCGTTCACATGCATTCTGCTGAGGCTGGAGATGTTCCCCATGAGTGCTCCCTCCAGGCCGACTGTCTTTTAAACGCTAAGCCTAATTTTACGAAAAATTCCAAAATAGTAACATTTTTGAACAAATCAATATATTTAAGCTATATATGGGTTACATACATATTCATTTACAATTTCTCTATTAAAAAATTTTTGTTTTACAGATTGAAATATTTTGTACAGTATTTACTTAGCTATTGGTGTAAATCAGGAGTCTCAGAGCATCAGGGTCTGATTGTGCCTCAAAACTAAACAGCGAACCCATATGTCCAACGCTATAATCCCACACCAAATGAAAACAAAATTACTTGTTAATAAAGAACATGTGCAAAGTTTAAAGCCCTAATTGCTGACACCGCTGACAGCCAGCTTTAATAAATAGCTCTCTCTGTTTGTTTACAAAAAACTACCCCATAGTTTGTGTCATATCCCTCTTTATTTCAAAAGCAAGGTCACAACTATGTGTATTCCAAATTTCATAGACATAAGATGCCATCTAGTGCCCCAAAAATTAACTAATAAAATGTTCTGATCTACTGTCACGTATATGTGACAGTCGGTAGCTGAAGTATATTCTCTCTGTCACGTGGGTGTGATGGCTGGGAGAAAACATGGATAGCAGCTGTCACGTGTACGTGACGTTTGCCACAAAAGGGTTAAAGACTTGTCATATTGATACAGCCAAACTACTCTATCCGTAAATCCCAACAATATTCATTTACAGTACATATTTGCTGACCAGAGTCTGAGTTGAAGTCCCACTATTGACGTGGATGTTTGTAGCCATTTGGAAATAGCTTTAAGCAGTAAGTTCCAGTCTAATTAGCTCTTGTGTGGTGAAAAGATGGCTGTAGTGCCTACAATCAACCAGCTAACCTACAGTACATATCGATTGAAATATTCTTGCATTCATTTTTGTGTAGTCCTGAAAGTTATAAATTCTTTTAATTAAAGGTTTTTAAAGTTATAATTTTCTTTCCTTAAAATTTTCTAATATGTGTAGATATAAATGCAGAGTTTACAGACTTGCTCTGAATTTTGTTGACTGAAAAATAATGCTAGACATTATTAAAAAAGATTTAATTTAGCTCCTAAATTGCGAAATCCCTTTTTAGTGGCTGTGTCAGCTTTTGTCAGGCAAAATTCCATGCTTATGGCCATACATGATTGGAAATTTCATTTTGTTTGTACAATTCTTTTTCAAATATTTTTAAACATTGCCCTGGTCTAAAATGTATCAGGATTTTCTTAGGATCCTTGCCATTGGGACTCTTTTTATATATTTTTCTTGCTTAAAATGCTTATAGATTTTCTCTAATCTTGATGTAGAGGCTGTGAGGTTATAGTTAATAAAAACCACAGTAAATAATTGTTGGAGCACACTCTCTGAAACTTTTTATAAATCCTTTGGAGGGACTTCCCAGAGTTCATTTTAATACAGACCTTATCTCCTATACCAACTAAAAGGCAGATTTGCCAGAATATTTTTATGCAAATTTCTCTGGAAACACCAAACAGTATTCCCTCTGATGCCCTTCAAATATATATACAGATGGCAGTAAAAATGAGCATAACAACTGCGGTAGTGGTATCTTGGTGAAAACTCCTTCAAGTAGCTTTGCTATCAAAATCAGAAATCCAGATCACTGCTCTGTTTTTTGATCGGAACTAATTGCAATTGAAGAGGGTCTCAAGGCTGCAGCTTCCTGCATTGTCTATACAGATATTTCGATTTTGACAGATAGCAGCAGTTCTATCCAACACCTTCAGAACTGGCCTCATATTGGTGATAGAACCTCAATCTCTTATCTGACTTTGCTGCAAAAGCACTCAAAATATCATGATATCCATTTGCAGTGGATCCCATGGCATATTGGTCTCAGCGGCAACAAAGCGGTTGATACCCTGGCTAAGGAGAGAACTACAATGGATTTGACCTCTAACTTTTTTGGAGTATACTTTAACTTTTTTGGAAATATCTGCTCAAGTGTTAAATCTGCCATCTTCCTTTCATGGCAATCTCCTCCAGCACATGATTGGTATTGTGGCAGACAGCCGGGAGGAGCTATGGTATTCGTGGGCAATTGTGCTCAACAGACTGCTTTATCAAGACTCCTAAGTGGTCACCTGAAGTGCCTTAAATTTGATCAAGGCAATAACATCTTCTCCATTTGTGGAAAATGTAACAAAAAGTCATTCCACCCCTGACCATCTTCTTTCTTGCTTGGGGCCTGAAAAGGAGGATTTGACGCAGAGTCCCCTCCTTGTCTAGGATTTTTTAAATGTTTTTGGTCTGATGGATCTGGTGTAGCCTATCGGCTAGATCAGATAGGATTAGTAACAACAACACAGTAAATAATAAATAAAGTCCACAGATTTTCGGCTTAATTCAGGACCTTTTAAGGGGTGGTAAATAGGAGTGATATTAGAGGCTCGAATGGCTAAAAGGAGGAAGGAAAAGAAAGTAAATAAAATAATCTTCTAAAAGAAGGTTCTATTTATGCATCGGGAGCCTTTAAGCTATTTCAGTCTAATAAATAAAAGGTAAAAGTGATGGTGAAACTTTAAATTGAGTTTTCTCAAAACAGCAAATTTGAACATTGTGTGCAGTTACTACCAAACTGTTAGTGCAATGTTGATAAAAATTTAATCATATGTATATGTTGTAACAATCTATAACTTAAAACCAAAAAATTAGAATTTTTAAAAAAAAGTAATTTGTTTTTCAAAGAAAAAACTTGTAAAAAAATTTTTCTTTCGTGAAATTTTTACAATTTATGAGTATTTAAAAATTTAATCAATACTTTTTACCAATAATTTCTGTTTTAAATTAAAGGTAGGTGTATTGTGAATACATTACAATGACCATTTTATTCCTGGGTGTAAATTTTGATGTTTTATGGTCTGCACAGTGATTTAAGACATTCCGTATCTTAGACTCATATTCATTTTCTAAACATGTAATAAAAATATTAATTTACAAAGAAAACCTTTCATTTTTTGCAGAGTATATAATTCAAAATGTGTTAAATACCAACTTAAAACATTTCTTTTTGTAATTTTATTAAAAGTTTGATTAGTTCAAACATGACTATATTTTCAGCAATATCGACAAGCTTAAAGGTACTTTCCCCCCTTAATTCCCTCTGTTATTAATGATATAGGTTTTACATTATTAAGTTTTCTTTTATGATGCATTATTTCCAATATTTCATCAATTGCTTTGGTTTGCAAGTTTTTAAGATGTATTCAAATTTTATGATTTAAAATTTTTGATGTTAACTGGTATCTGGCAGCCAAAAATTCTGAAATCAAATATAATCAAAACACTTTCAAGGTTTATTTTTTGTATTAGAAGTCTAAATAGGCCAGTAGCTGGGTTCAAATAAATGGCCTTACCGAACAACAGATGAGGTATTAGATTTTTTTTTTCCTTACTTGTATACGTTTAGTCCAGTAGTGAAAAACCAAGTTTTCCAATTCAAAAGACCTCAGAGGAATTTTCTGTGGACTAAAAACAACAATTTTTTTTACTTTCTTTGGTTATTTCAAATATCTCGGCAATGCTTGGTTCTAGAGCTTAGATTACAGTTATAATCTTAAAGAAGACAAAATTTTGAACAAATCTTACATTTACATCTTTTTTCTGAACCCAATAAGAAGCGAGCTACAGCGTTAGGAAAATGGGAATTTTATTCAACTTGTCGAGAAAGACGCAAAACTTACTTCTCTAACACACTAACTCGTACAATTGCTATATATATATCCATAGTTGAGAAATGCACAATATGTATATTACAACATATATATATATTTTATTCGCACATACTTGATTAGTGTGCATATTTATATAATTATGTACACAAACTATACATTTGTCGATACATAGGAAATTAATTGCAAAAATCAGAGTATTCAACATCCATAAAAACCATTTAAATACCTTATTATAAATTAGAAAATTTAGCAGAAGGGAAATAATATATAGAAGAAATATAATGCATACAAAAAATGGCCACTTGTATGGAAGTAAGGCAGCATTCTTTTCACACAAAGCAGATGAAACTTCCAGTCTACGTCACCTTCATCCTCTAAATCAGGGTTGTCTAAGCTTTTAGCTTCCTTGGGCCACATCGACAGAAGACGAATTATTTTGGGCCACAGAAAAATATACCTAACATTAAAAATAGTTCGAGTAAAAAAAAAAAGTATAATATATAGTTAATGTATTTATTTCATTATAAATTTTATTTATAATTATAAAGATAACTGTAGGAGTCAGAAGATTAATGTGATATTTGGGAAACTAATGCATCAATATCTGGGTCAATTGAAGTGGTTGCAATTCTCGGGGTGTTCTCAATATGTCAATCCGATAGTTTGGTTCTAATTTGACTATTAGAATGCTTCACTCTTGCGCATACTATTTTTAATATCATCACAAATATGGAATGTTAAATGTTTAAAAACTTCGCATTTCTTTTTTGTGATGAAATTAATACACAGAAATTGTATACGGAATTTTGTATAGAATTAAAGCTATTTCAAATGATATATTGCCAATTTGCTGAATGAACAAAGCGAGATCTGTAAAGGTTGCCTGTCATCATTGCCGTGGTTGGATATTTTTTTCGAATCGAGCTCTCTTTCTGGGTCGCACTAAAACTTCCCTTGGGCCTCATGCCGGCCGCGTACCCCTGTTCTAAATCATGAGGCAGTTCAACAACATTTGTACATGTGAGGCCACTGCAGTGATTACATGTATTTGAGCTTTTCAACCCTGCTTTTTGACAAGTACATGCACCAGTACAACCCTTTTTACAAGAACAAGAAAGAACTTTGAGTAGCGTCTCAAGTGCTGGATCTTTGATCATTGCAATAGGCTCCAAGCCATGAGAAGTGCATACCCACCCCCACTCTTCTGGGTTTTTTACATTTCTTAACCAAGTTTATACTGGGTGTTGGTGATAAGCTCGTAGTGAATGTTGATGAGCAGAAATTTGAGTTGGTGATAGCCTGGAGAGATAAAATTTGCTCTTTGTTCCAGACTTCATAAATAACTGATACTGCAGATTTTGTCGAGAGATTTTTCAGTGCTCATTTCATGACTGTACAATGCCAAAGGAAATCTTTCTCCTGCATAGGGAAATTTGGTGCTATCCCATTGTTACGTTTTCAGAGCAGAACAACATTGAGTAGCATCATTATTGAGAACCTTGGTGAAATCATTTATGCAGTTGAAGTTTTGCCAAGCGATTTAATGTGGATTTATAAAAAATGGCAATGCGATGAGACCCCAGGTTGGAATGGCTTTATGGAAGACATTACATGTACAAAACAGTACTGTAAATCCCAAATTATGTTTCTTCCTTTCATCAATTCTCCTCCCTCAAACTATGACACTGTGTACAGTCTCTATATGTGCATTTAATGAATTTGAGACATTAGAACAGAGCCATTGTTTTGTGACCTTCGATCAGTCCCTTTACTGGAAAGCTTGGGAAATCATTTCCTCAAGTTCCGTAGAATCTGAGATTGGGTCTGCAACTGTCCGTTTGGGGGGGGGGGGTTCATCTACTAATGTCCTTCACGCTTCATGGGAGCAGTAGGATACATCATGGATGGCAATGGGTTGCAGGACTTATTGAGCATTGACTATGCTCGGGCATCAATTGAGAAACTGATCACGGATCATGCATATTCGAGAGCTGTCAGGGCTCACATGATGTGCCACTTGGCAATTGCAAAGATCATTCTTTCGAAGATTGAGATTTCAGATGAAGAGCGAGATGGCACCAGCGATGGAGACTGTTCTCTTTTTGAATCAGATAAAGTATTGTTCAGAAGTTAACTCAGAAATTTGGAGAGCTGGAAAATAATGGGCTTACAGCAAAACTATGGGTGCGATATTTTTGAAAGGTAATGTTGATAAAACAATTCATTCAAGCAGAGACAAGTGTAGACTGGAAGTTTCATCTGCTTTGTGTGAAAAGAATGCTGCCTTACTTCCATACAAGTGGCCATTTTTTGTATGCATTATATTTCTTCTATATATTATTTCCCTTCTGCTAAATTTTCTAATTTATAATAAGGTATTTAAATGGTTTTTATGGATGTTGAATACTCTGATTTTTGCAATTAATTTCCTATGTATCGACAAATGTATAGTTTGTGTACATAATTATATAAATATGCACACTATTCAAGTATGTGCAAGTATAATATATATGTTGTAATACACATTGTGCATTTCTTAAATATGGATATATGTATAGCAATTGTATGAGTTAGTGTGTTAGAGAAGTAAGTTTTGCTTCTTTCTCAACAAGTTGAATAAAATATCCCATTTTTCTGACGCTGTAGCTCGCTTGTTATTGGGTTTAGAAAAAAGATGTAAAAGTAAGATTTGTTCAAAATTTTGTCTTCTTTAAGATTATAATGGTAATCTAAGCTCTAGAACCAAGCATAGCCGATATATTTGAAAAAAACCAAAGAAAGTAAAAAAAATTCGTTGTTTTTTGGCATAGAAAATTCCGCCGAGGTCTTTTGAATTGGAAAACTCGGTTTTTCTCTACTGGATTAAACATATACAAGTAGGAAAAAAAAATATCTAATACCCGATCTTTTGCACGGTAAGTTGTACATAGCTACTGGGCTAAAAATTCTTCTATTATTATATTTGTCCAAATAAGCAAAAAAAAAGTGAACCCACTAGCTATTTTTTGCAAATGTCAGGCTTAGTTATTTTCCGTGGGATAGCCATGAGTGATGCTTACAATTAAAATTGATAATTTGTTGCTGTTTTCATCCATTACTTTAAAAAAATTTACTTTTCTAGATTGTTTAGTGTCCAATGCAAAAGGGCTCATTATATCTAATGTTAGATATTCCATATTGACACCTTATTTCTCTGTGTTTTTAAATTTTAAATGGCAAATGTTCATCTTGATTTGATTTATTTGAAAGTTTTGGTTAACTTGTAGTTTTTCCAATTTCTGTATTTTATTTGATTCTCTTTTGTTTCAGTTATAAATTTCTCAATTTTATGATTGGGAATGAATTTTATTTACTTCTCTTTCATCTAGTATTCCTTTGTTGGCTAGAGACTTTAAGGCCATCACCATTGTATTCTGGCTTTGCCTTTCAGGGCAGAGCTGTGTGCTTGATTTTTTTTTTGGTTTCTATTTAAAATAACCTATAAAATTAGATTGTGTAATTTATTACAATATTTTGTGTTATAGCACTAGAATATTTAAACTTTTAATGAGTTTATCATGTTAAAAATAATGGGTAAATAATAAGTGTGTTGTGGTGTAACGATAAGTAGGTAAGGCATTTTTAAAAATTACAACTATTGGATCCATAACTAAGAAAGACAGAGTCCTAATTAAAATGCAAAGGCCAATTTTAAAAACAAAACTTAACAAATTTATGTGCAAAAAAAATAACATTAAACCATTGCAACATATTCAATTAATTTATGTGCAGATTTACAATACACGCTCCAGGACCCAGCTTGGCCCAAAACCAGGAGCTTCTAAAAAAACACGTCTCTCTGGGCTGGATGTTACAGGCTCATCTCCTCGAAAAAAACACAGTCTCTCCCTCTCGGCTTCAAAACTTCGCGGGTGGCTCCTTCTCAGAATTTCTGGATTTTCTGCGGGGGAACAAGGAATCCCGCGCTCGATGACAGCCTTTTACTCTATGGCAATTTTATCGGAACATATTACTTTTATAACGTCAGTTTGTTCTGACTGACGACCCTGAAAGACATTTTTATGAGAGAAAAGCCGGCCGGCAAGGATGAAATGGGGGGTTTAGCAGTAGAAACCCAGGAATGCTGACATCGGTGGTGAAACCGCTTGTTGAAGCCCTTTAACCTCCCACAGAATTTTTAGAATGCAGGGGTACACACGGCTTGTGTTTTTTTAATCTTGCAGCTGTGGAAAGCTCCTCGTGGGAACCGCACAAAACACATGACGTTACAGCTTATATATATTTGAGGATTTTGCCATGAGTCATTTTAAATTGGACTAATTTAGAATAAATTTTGAGTTAATACTGGAGTGTTGCTGAAAGTTTGATTTGTTTTTAAACATTCCTGAAAATATGATGCTGGACTACTCACTTTATCATTTTATAGTTGGCATTTCTGTATTATTTTTATTTTGTAAATTTCATCTTTTGAGAAATGTTTAACATTGAAAATTCTTATGACCACAATTTCAAAGAACATGTGGGTGAAAAAGCTAGCTTAATCAATTATTATTACTCTCTACGTCTAAGTAGTTAAAAAGAAAAGTTAAATTATTTTGAATATTATTAATTGCTTTAAATTTAATGCATGCAAACTTATATTTTATGCAAGCCAACCACTCTTTCGACATCACTAACCCATAAAGGGTACTTGCAGGTCGCAAGAAATAACCATAAAAATCATCAGCTGTATCTTGTTCACTGTTGATTAATGCATTTCTAAAAATAGTGTACAGAATCATCTGACTCCAACATTGTGTCATATGCATGTTATGTTAATGTGTGCTATTATTATATAAATATTTGTGGTAAAAATTGTCATGTTGGACAGTTATTTATTTGTTGTTATGTTCAGTTGATATTTTGTTATAGTAGTTATGTATATTTAATGCTAAATTTCATTAGATAAACATAATAATTTTATTTGGACAAATATGCAAAATTTTATATTATTATAAAAATATGACTCAATATAGCAATAAGGAGTCTGAAAACATTAGTGCACAATGTTAGGCCTTTTTCTTTCTTTCTTTCTTTTTTTTTTTCTTTTTTTCTAGTACCAAGTTTACCTCACTTAAAAATTTTGAAAATAATTGGAAAAAAATCTATTTTTACTAAATTTATGAAATAGAGATAAAATGCATGTAAAAACTTAAATTAAAGAAACTTTATTTTGTGTACATAGAACACCTCCCCCCTATGTAAAAACCTAGTAAGTTATAAATGGTAAATAATTAACTGTTTAGTTGATGTAATGATATGTTTTTAAACATTTTATTTACATAAATGTCTTGTATCAATTATTTATGTTTCATTCCATAAATATATAAGTAAAATTTTTAATCTTCTAGGTTTCAAGAGCCTGGTCATCTAAGTATGGTATTATGCTAGAAAGAAATGTAGCTCCTGATAAAAACATTAGTCATCCACAATTGTAAGTATGGCATAGTTTAGTTCTTTTGGCTGATATTTTCTGTTTTAAAAAATTAATAGTAGCTTAGTTCAAGTAAATACCTAAGACTGTGGGGAGTGTTCCATGTTCTGTGCCACTTGGTGAAAAGTTTTTTAAACTGTGCTAAATGGTACATTCACAAAGAGAAATTTTGAAAAGCCGTATTTCATGTAGCTTTAAAAATTTCCACCTAATCATCAATTTATATCAAAATTCAACAACAGCTGACAAGATAATAAGCAAATAAACAGAATTTTTTAATACAAAAAACATTGAATAAAGTATTTATTAAAAAAAAACAGTTAATTAAACAGATTAAACAGTGCAAAATATCCTTTATTTATTAACCACTTTCATAAAATAGGTCAAAATTTAAATATTTAAGAAAAATGTTGTAGGAAGAAAGTGTATTCAAAATACTAATAAAGAGACAAGTGGAAGTCGAAAGATCACGTGACCGTAACTCATCCGGGCGGGCACCGATCCTCGAAAAAAAATGGCCGACAAATATACAGTAAATGGTGTAATTTTTTTTCTCATGAAAGTACATAAATGTTACATATTTGGAAAGAGCTTCAAAAACTGATAATTTTTTCTGCGTACACTTATTCTGTTAATTCAATAGTTTTAGAGATATTTTCATTCTAAAATCACTCACTGCTGAGAAACCAAATCATCTGGTGCAGTGGTGCTGCCATCTGTCGGCAGCGATGGGAATGAAAATTGAAAGGAATTTATTCACTTGAATTTAATACATTTGTAGCCTTTTTTTTTTCTTTTGTGGGGCCCGAAGTACATAAATATGTTACACGGATGGCTTGAGCGTAGCTAGGCGAAGCCCGGCTAGTTCAAAATATATTAATTTTATTGAAACAAAAACTATAAAACCTAGAGCAACAGAACAAAATGAAAAAGGCACTTTTTAAATATAATTGCCAAATTTAGTGCAGTTAATATCCCTTGCAGGTTATGGGACTTGTCCCAAGACTGTAATGGTAAAAAATTTTGTTTTCTATTTTGTTAGGTTTTGGGAAATGCCAAATAATGTCTTCCTGAATTTTTTTCTTCTTTTCTTTCTTCAGTAGATTGGGTAAGCTTTTGTGGATTGTGAGGAAATCAAACATGCTCTAAAGAAGCCAATCCACCATTAACACTTGTATCAAATTGAGAAAGAGATATTTTTTTGAGATATAGGTTATTTTTATTTTCTTCTTCACCATCAAAGTCCGAGATTGAACCAGCAAAAATTTCACCATTAAAATTTTGTTTCAAATCTAATTTTATCTTCTGTTTAATATCTGGGCTTAAGTGTTTCAGACACATCTTTCACTTTTATATTAAAAACGAAATTGAAGAAAATGAGAAAACAAATTTCATGCAAAAACAAAAAATGTATTAGCTAATTTCAACCACCAAACCATGACAATAACATTTTGCATGTCTAGATACTGAGATTTTCCCTTATTATGCAGCAGTTGTTTCTTTTTTCCCCATTAGTCATTTGTAAATAGTCTAATTATCCTTTAGCAATACAAGTGTCCCACTAATCTTGCATTTACTGTAGTCTTTAAGAAAATTCAAGAAGGAAAACTGCCCAAGTCTGGGTTTTCAAGGCTATTTATTCATTTGCAATCAAAATTATCCCACCTCATAAGGAGAAGAGTAACTGCTCAGATTGACTTAAAAAAAAAAAAATTCTGCTCTCAACATTCATGTTAAAAATATATGTACTATTTCTGCTGCTCTCAAAAATCTTTAGCATAACATCTCTAACCTCTTGCTTAAGGTTATCTATTTTATTAGTAAACATTGTAGTTTCAAACTGCATATTTTAGACTACTTTAAAGCAAAAAAAGATACTACTTACAGTCAAAAGGGAATTTTATCCCCCCCCCCCCCAAAAAAAAAAGAAAAGAAAAAGAAAAAAGTAGAATTTTAATTGAAAATATAAAATCCTTGTGTAAGTGTGACCAACAGACTAAAATAGTTATTATCTATCATAAGTCATTGTCTAACATCTGAGATTGCATAGACTTAATTATTGTTAGTTAACTTGGTAGTTTGTGCTTGTGTTTACAAATATATATTATCCTAAAAGTGTATTTTCTTTTATTTCAAAAATTACTTTCTTTATTATTATTTGAATTTAAAATTTTTATCCAGTTTGGATAGTTTGATTGATTTTATGATTTCAATATTATAATTGTTGCTACATTTCTTATTGTAGTTATGATTAACATTTTATTTTTTGTGCACTATTTGACTTTTTTTTTAGTAATCAGCCAGATAATTTACCTGTCATATTCAGTATGATGCATCCCCTTGATGATATAGCACCTGTGATCAAAAGAACTGTAGGCATGTTGTCATCTGCTCATATAACATACTTCTGTGATCCTTCTGAAGAAATTGTATTTTGTAGTTTTAAGCCATCTCTTGTTATGACATATAAATCAGGAATTCATTCTGTGTGGAGATTGAGGACCACTACATTTCAGGTGTGAATTTACATTGCTTATATTTTACATAGAATTCACTGGGATATTTTGATAAAATAACTGATCTTTTCAAAAATGTTTTTAAGAAGCAAACAGTGAGAAAACAGGAATTCAATATGTTTAGGGTAGGAAATGTAGAGTTGGTTTTAGTTTATCAAATGTCCCGGAATAGTTGTTTATTTTAACAATATATTAATCTACATAAAAATATTCTTTTTCTTTATTCTGGATTTTGTGTTATATTTTATGACTCCTTAAATTGCTATCATAAATATTTTTGATAAAATTTTTAAAAAAAAATACTTTGGAGTTGATTTGCTAAAAAGGCTAAAATCAATCTAGTTTATTTTTGTAAAAAAATGCATGAAGTTTTGGGACTTTTTTTCCCCTAGTCCTCATTAGAGTCTTCATTGATCACTCTGCTATCAGAAAATTTCATTGCAACATGTTTTTAAACTTTGAAAGTTAGCATCACGATAAATGCCACTAATTTTGATTCCTAGTTGTAAGAAGCTATTAAAAAATATTTAAAATTGTTTTTTAGTAAGAAATTAAATGAATTATAAATGAATAAAATAAAAATATCTTAGTTTTAATATGCTTTTAAAATGTTTAAGAATGGATATGTGCTTACTCAATCCACGGATGTAATGACTTGTAAATAAATAATTATTTAGATCTAAAATTTGAATCATGAAAATTTGTCTGAGGTCTTGAATTTATTCATGTGTAGTTGAGTAGATTCCTGTAATGTATCTGGTATGTGATACGTTCAGTTATCAACTGGAATTCCTATTTTTGTATAATATCAAACGAAAGGAAGTAACTAAAAACCTACAAGTGACACAAAAACTATGCCAGTGTATGTTTAACCATATGTGATAGACACCACATAACTAACATTTACTATTAATTAATGTTATCTGATTATCAGTGGTCCCTATTAAATAATTGTTACTTATACTAAATTTATATTTATTTTGAATTTCTGTTTAGGTATTACCAATGGTCCAAATTTATATTTTATTCTTTAATTATTCTGAGTTTTTCTCATTCAAATAAATATGTATATTTATTATATAAATCAAGTTCATTTTCTAAGCAATTAAAAACATTTTTTTGCTTATGATTTAATTATTGCATTGTACTGTCATCTTAATCTTTTATTAGGAGGTTGATTATGCTTGCACTAAAATCCAGATGGATTCTAAAATCTGTCTCACACCAGCTCCTGTTACTCCAGCATCCAAGGGTAATAATTCAAGATTAAATCTGTCTCATCATACTCCTACAATGAGTGCAAACTCACCATTTAGAAGTTATCCATCTAGTCGCATTGTGTCACCTTCAGTGCCATCACGTTCATGGAGCCCAACTGTTTCTAGCCTTACCCACATGGCCACATTGAGGTTAGGATATTTACATTTTATTTACCTGTTAACTGTTGCCTTTTTTTATTATTATTTAGATTTGATGTTTTTTAATCCCAGTTTTTGTTTACCTTAAAAATGTGCTAGTCAAATTTGGTTTTAAAAATTAAAATGAAAGATTAATTTGATGTGAAATTTTTACATTCAAAGATTTATTAAAATATTTTTCTTGTAAATTTTTTTTACATCTTTTATTACATTCTGCTCTACATGCCTGACGTGAACAAAATATTTAAATTTTTGTATGTCTGAAATTCAAATCCTTTTCAAATCCATTTATTTAATGAATTTTTCAAAAGGTTTTCAAGTATCTTTCAATAATTGTATGTTTTTTAGCATTAAAATTTGATTTCTACTTTCAGGATAGGTTTTTTTTTTTTTTTTATGAACTTCAAAAGATATATTATTTACTGAACTGTAATGTATGTTCTTGCCTACTAACATTTGGATGTTATTTTTGCTTTCAGTCGTTCTCAGCCACCATCTGTCAATAGCTCATCATCTCATCAGCAGAGTTTTACTCCACTCAGTTCTTTTACTCATCGAAATCCGATATCACCGGTACAAAATGCTGGAGCATGTAAATTCATTGAACCATTAGCCCCTGACATCTGTTTTGACCATGAATGGTCAGACACATTAAAGTATGCTTTTAAGTGCAGATATTTTTATTATTGTAATTTGTAAAAATACTTTTGGAACTTAACTCTTTTGCGGCGAACATTATATATATGTGAGCTGCTATTTGCTTATCTCCCAACTGTCATGCCCATGTGACAGAGAGAAAAGACTTCTACCGTCTGTCACGTATATGTGACAGTAGATCAGAACATTTTATTAGTTAATTTTGGGGGGGACTAGATGGCATCATATGTCTATGAAATCTGGAATACACATAGTTGTGACCTTGTTTTTGAAATAAAGAGGGATAGGACTCAAATGCTTGGGGTAGTTTTTTGTACACAAATGGAGAGAGCTATTTGACTCAGCGGTTAGGGCATTTAAACTTTGCACATGTTCTTTATTTATGAGTTATTTTGTTTTCCATTTGGTGTGGGATTATAGTGTTGGACATATGGGGTCCAACACCATAATCCCACATATGGTTGGATATATGGTTTAGTTTTGAGTCTCAATCAGACCCTGATGCTGTGAGATTTCTGATTTACACTGATATTTAAGTAAATACTGTGAAAATTTTTTTTATCTGTAAAACAAAAATTTGTTAATAGAGAAATCCTGAATGTGTGTGTAACCCATGTATAACTTAAATATATAGATTTGTTCAAAAATATTACTATTTTGGAATTTTTCATAAAATAAAAAAAAAAAAAGACAGCTGGCCTGGAGGGAGCACTCACAGGAAATAGCTCTGGCCTCAGCGGAAGGCGTGTGATCATAACAGCCATCATAAAAGGGTTAAATTAGGCAAAAGGACGTTTTCTTTCTTCTTTACATTTACGTTACATTTAGCTAACTGGGTAAAATTGGAATGTCTTATAGTTACATTTTAATAAATTTCAATATGTTTTTTTAACTATTTCATATTTAGCATTTAAAAAACTTAAGTATTCTTTACTTTATAGTTAACTGTGTATAATTTGTATCCAGCTGAATGCATGCAATTTGTTGAAATCATTGCATATGTTTGAACCTCAAGTGTATGTGTGTAAAAATTCTTATGGTTTACGAGGAGTTTGTTATCTGTATAATCTTCAAAAGTTCTTTGCAAATTATTATTATTTTTTAATTATGTAAAAAATAGCTATTTTTAAATTATTTTTTTAAAATTGAGAATGTTTGCCTTTTATAAAATCTGTAAATTTGCGAAGAAAATTTAAATCTTTATAATTTTTGTGTATAAATTTGTTTACATGTGTGCATGATTTTCTTTCCAGAGGGCAGCCTGAAAAAGCTTGTAAAGCATTCCTATCAAGGGATATAACTGGGCACAATTTTCTTTGTTACTTTTTAAAAGAGCATGGTTTACTCAAGTAAGTATTTAAGTTAAAATATCTTTAAAATTTGTTATTTGGGCAAATATATACATATGTTATATCTTAAGGAAAATACAGAGAAAAATTACTTTTATAATTTTGTTACTTTAATTTTTAATCTAGCTAACATATTTTAATTTTCAATATTTTTCTAATAAATCTTTAGTACTTTAAAAACTTATGTATTCTTTACTTTATAGTTAACTGCATATAATTTATATGCTGCTGAATAATGTATGATTAGTTGAAATCATTTTGCATGTTTTGATCTCAAGTGTCCGAGGTAAAATATGTGCTATTATTTTGGATAATTGTAGCTTAAAAAAAAGTTAAAGATGATTGCTAGACTTATTTAACCAACATTATTACATATTCCTCATCACTATTACCTGATAAGTGATTTCAGCCATTACCCACAAGAGGATGTATTTCACAAGCCCACTGTCTACATACTACACTTTCTGCCCAAAGGCCTACTTGTCTATCTTTAACTTAGAATCATCATTGGTATTATTATTTGGGTTTATTACAAACTAGCCGGGCTTCTCCCGGCTATGCTCGGGCTATCCGTCTACCAGACATACGGCTTTGAATTGATTGAGAGGGAGAATTTTCATAAGAGGCACTATTAATTTGTAGTCCCCCCCCCACAAAATCACAAAAAGAAAAATTTGTTATTCATATTAACACCCACCACCATCAGGTATGATATGAGCATACCTGCATTACAAAAAGATAAATTTTCTTGTGAAAATAAATTGGCTGGCTACTTTAGCCTATATTCCTGCAATACAAAAATTCAAATTTCCTGAAATTTGTGTTATTGGTGACATAATAATGCATTGTACATTGAAATTATATGAGTGCATATATTAGGCAGAATTGCACATGTGTATGTTGCAAGATATTCTGTATTCGGTTTAGTCAAAAGATAAGCACAATTGAAATATTAAACAGGCGTCCGGAGCATATGATATTGTGGAAAAAGAAATAAACCTCTCAATAAACACCAAAATTTTCTAAATATAAATATTTATATAAAGAAAATGTGAATATACACTTTTTAAATATTTTAGCATGTAATCAACAAAATAAAGAAATGGTAAACTTCATACAAAAATATATTAGTGGAATATTTATCTAAAACCAAAAACTAAAATAATCAGCAAAGAAAGAAATACATGAAATATGAACAGTTTTGGAAAAAAATCGGTAAAATGAAAAGAAAAATTAAAGAATTATTTGTTGTTTGGACAGTTCAAACATGATTCTATATATCTAAAATCAAAACTGAAAACCACATGTAAACAAAACTGAAGATAGATATAGAACTATGAAATGAGAACAAAAAAAATCTTATGCTACATGTTCATGTGTAATAATTCAACAACCTCTCAAGAAAGGATATACGGGCCTAGTCTCAGGCCTTTCAAAAAGAATTCGCTATCGAGAAACGTCAGAAATGACGTCACGATGAGGGCGTTCTCGCAAGCTAGAAGAAAATCGGTACTCGGGCATTTCTCGGGAGCTAAACTCACTTCGTATTTCTCACTTAGCAGGTAAAACTTTCCACCAAACTTGAATCGGTGAGAATGTACTTCGCTTTCGAGTTTAAGATGGCAGCCGATTTCGTGTTGATTGTGTTCAAATGAAAGTACGTTCAGCACGTTAGGTCCATCGGTTTGGTTTGTGCGTTATCTGTCAGTTAGTCACGGCACTGTTTTATATCTATGTATATAAAAGTGCTCGTCTGTTTGTTTGTCCGCTCTAGAATCTTAGACTGTTTCACCGACCAGGACCAAATTCGGCTCACTTAATGTTTAGGACCTATTTAATTTAATGGTATTTAACTAAAGAAAAACTAATAATACAACTTATCAACACCAAACCATTTTAGTTTTCAACTCAACTGCATTCTAAAGAGAAACTATGCATATAACTGTTGCCACACAATTAATTTTAACAATAATTACAAAAGTAACATTTTAAATTTATAAAAATATTTGAGAGTCAATTTTAAATCATTTATTTACATTTTATGCTGTGATAGACCTGAGAAAGGCAACACAGCAAAAACGAAATTGGGGCTCAATTAGTTTTTTTAAAATTAATTTTTTAATGATTTTTGTCAATTTATTGGCCAACAATGTGCGAAAGCAAAATAAAATTGCTGTAGCAGTTGCCATTCTTCCTTTTACATAAACGTCATTTCCAGTGTCATGCATGTTAGCGTAATATATCAAGAGATAGATGAAAAATATACCCATGCGGTGACGTCAAACTTTCTCTTTTGAAGTTTGATGTCACCGCATGGGTATATTTATCATTTCTCAGTGATTCATTTTTTAGTGAGAATCACGCTGTGTTTACATTTTGTTCGGTGGAGTATGCGTTTAGAATTGAAATATCTCTAAAACTATTAAAGTAACAGATTAAGTGTACACAGAAAAAATTATCAGTTTTTAAAGCTCTTTCCAAATATGTAACATTTATGTACTTTCATGAAAAAAAAAAATACATTGATTTCGACATTTTCAAATATGGCAGAATTTGAGACGATACAACTGAAGGGTGTGACTGACAGACAGACAACACAATTGCTTTATTAATATAGATAGGGAACAAACCATATTTTGAAAGCTTCTGATAGTTTGCAAAATCTTTGTCCTGGTATATTTATCCCCTTATTTTTCATGCACTGTAACTAGCACAAATCTAAATAGATACACACACACATTATATATATATATATGAGGCGGTGATAAGCAAAGTGGTGTAAGTCACATTTTCAATTTTTTTTATTTATTTGAGGCCAAAAATGTAATCTCCATGTTCAGTTTATGGGGGAATTGCAAATAATTATTATTTGCAATATTATAATAATTATGAATTATAATTTGTTCAATTTATAGCGAAATTTTTGGTAGTTTTTGCAGCAAAATGCTTTGGACTTACACCACTTGACTTACTGACTTAAACTACTTTGCTTTTCACCGCCTCATATATATATATATATGTGTTTATAACTATTGCCTTTCTTTAGATAAATGTTTCATTGATAATATTTTTTCATCTAGTCTTGTAAAATTTGAAGAAAATGATGCAGGTGACTGGATATTTGGAAATACTACTAGAATAACTGCATTAGATGCAGAATGTCTTCCTGATTTGAATCTCATTATCACCGTGGACACTAACTTTACATTATCCCTATATACAGGTTTGACTAAGGTAAGGAGCCTTTTCTTATTCTTTTAACAATCTTTAAAGGTCTAGTTTGTCTTCGAAAATGAATGGAAATATAAATTTTACATAAGTAAAACTTGATGTTAACCTATGATTTTTTGCTTCAATTTCAGGTTTCTAAAGTCATGTGGCAAATAATTTTTGGACCTTCATTGGACATTCCTTCGGTATCGAGTAATGTTCAACCTGTTAACTATGCAACACCAAAGAGAGAAAGCTTTGTGTCTTCAACTCGGCCTCCAAGTGCTGCTGGAACCAGGTTTGGTGATGAGGTAAATATTTGTTTTGTTTTGTAAACTTTTGCTTTTAGTGTCAAAGATTTCAGATTTTTAGTTTAAGTTATTTTCATAAAAGTGACTAAAATGATTGTTTATAACAACTTTCAATTATTACAACTTTCAATATTTAACTTTCAAAATTGCTTTCAACAGCTCATGCTAGAAACCGTATGGCTATGACAATATATTATTTGAAGCCTTCTGGTAAAAAAAGCATGTACTTTCTCTTGTGTGTCTGTATATCATAAATTACTGTAATTTTTCCAGTCACAAGTCCTCTCTCCGGTACCTATGATCATAAATGATACTTCTCCAAAATCTGTCTTGAATGAAGAAATTTCATTTCTTCATGTGGGACCTGTGAAGAGTTTAAGGGATGCTGTTCAGAACAGAGTTACATTGGTAAGTTATATATATATATATATATATATATATATATATATATATATATATATATATATATATTATTTTCATAAACTTTTAATGTTTGTAAAAAGTTTATTTTTACTCTTCCAAGAATTTGAAATTATCTTATAAATGTCAAATCATTCATCATTCTGTATTTTTTAGGAAACTAATGCTGGAGATTACAGATTACAAATTCCCGAGGTTTCTGTTTCAAGAATTGGTAAATTGAACTTTCATGTTTTTAAAAAATTGCAGAGAAACTATTTTTTATTTGTGTACGTAAAATTTGCAACTTTTTCTGTATGTGTATAAAATTTTTTTTATAGATAGTGTGTGTAAACAACTAGTTTTTTTGTTCAACTGTTAGTATGTTACATTATTTTCTTATGATATTCTGAATCATTTACAGGAAAAAACTCTTTTAAATTTCTTCATTGTTTAAAAATACATAATTGTTTAAAAATATATAATTTTTAAGTATTGATTAAGAAGTTGATTTATTGAAAGTGCTTTGGAACTGTTTTGATGCAATGTTCTAATACTGTGTTTCTCAACCATGACTGTGGTCCAGTACCGGGCCCTGGCTTCAATTACATTCGATCACGAGATATTCTGGAGTATGCAATTTTTCATGAATAAATATTTTACAGTGGAAATATTCAGAGAAAAATAACTATCATGAATGTGTCAAAAAACACTTGCCAGAATGCCTGGCTTGCATATCTGTAGAAAATGTCATGAATTTTTAAATACGATAAACAGTTTATTAATGACAGGCAATTTTCAGACATCAAAATCTTTTAACATTTGGGAGAGGGAGTACCTCTGCTTATGACTGGTCATAAAAATTGAAAGCATGCTGATTAGAATGATGGGTAGCATATCCTCTGTTCTAAAAACTGAACAAATTAAAATCTGTGTTGCAATTGTCAGTGACCAATCAGGAAAGAAGTATAATGAAAATTTTCTTATAACTGTTTATAGCTTATGAATCAATATAAATCAGATGAATTGCCTTTCTTTTTTTATTTGATTTTTTTCATGTTACCCCATTTTGATTTAAAAAGGTACTCAGTTTCTTGTTTCATGAAATTACTCGAACAGTTGATTTTTATATGAATAATCAGTAGCTGTACATATTTACATTGTAATTCAGTTCTGTTTAAAATATATTGATATGTATAATATAAATTCCCTTTTTACATTATTCCTAAGCATCTTAAAAGAATTCAAAGTGTGCAAGCTATGAACTGTGTCAGTTACCTCACAGTTTTTTTTACATCTGTATAATAATTTGATTACTAATATATTTGCTTCTCTCCATTCATGTTGCTGTATTTATGATGTTTATCCATTAATCATATTTTTGTGTTTTTCTGTTTTTATTTCATATGTCGATATTGTTCTGTAGATCATTGTATTTTATTACTGGTTTGCTAATGTAGGTATTATCAAAGTAAAAAAGCATCATATCCCCTATTATCCAAAGTATCAATCGTACTTACTAAAGGTACAAATTAGTGTTTATTTTAAAGCATTTTTGTTGGAAAAATTGCAAAAAATTTTCTAATTCTGCATAATGTTTAAGAATGTACTCAAGGCAGTAGATGCAAAATTTGATTTATTTATCTTTAAAATATATATATATGTTAAATGTACTGTTTTACATTATTTAATTGTCTTTTTTTATTTTACAGTTCAAAAGTGTCTTGATGCCTTAAAATATGTTTTACCAAGAGACATTTATACTCAAATATTTGTTAAATGGTACTCAAATCGTAATGCACCAGGACCTAGTGACATAAACAATCAATTAGAATTGAATTCCTTCTTGTCATGTTTATTAAATGCCATTGGATTTGACTCTGAGAATATTATACTTGGGAACTTCATTAAGCATGACTCTTTAGCCCCAGTTCAGCCAAAGAAGCAGAAAACTCATGAAAAAGGTTCTGACGATGTATGTATTTTTGAACTTGGAAGACAAATTTTGTCTAAACTGTATATATTCTTAAGTTTAAAGCATTTGTTAAAGCTTTATTAGATATGATTTGGTGCTAAGTTTTTTAACACCCTAACAGATTTCCTGCCAAAAGTTATCAATATTTCACTGTTTTTTGGAATGTGAACTGAAAATGTATTTTCAACAGATTCTAAGATGTATTGTATCAGTTTACATTTTTTCAGGTTGTGCTAGATAAGCAAATTAAGAAATGACACTTTGCATTTTTGGAAATTTGGGGAGAAAACTGAAGTAAATGAAGCATTTAGTTGTGTAAAAATCTGGGAATCTTAGGGAAAGTATTGTGATTTTCCCTTATCCTTTAACTGTTTTTAAATAGCATGATAGGAAAGAAAATTATATGTATGAAATGTAAATCAACAACTTAAAAAATTACCCAACTCATCTAGATTCAAATTGCTTTTATTCAATAATTTGCTTTTAAAATTTGTGAAATTTTCTGCCAGTAAAATTATTAGTGCCTTAGTGATATATGAGTATTTGAAAATAAAATTAGAAGAAATTTTTCTTTGTTCTAACATAAAATTTTTATGATTCTATAAGAAAATTGAACAAATCTGTCTAATGATAATTTCCTCAGAAAATCTGTGATATAAAATACAGCTGAAGTACCTGGCATAGCCCGGGATTTTGAGAATGTTTTTTTGCAAAAATCAATTTAAAAACTAAACACAGTATAAATAACATAAGAAAAAAACCATGTGAAATGTTATACACATGAATAAAATGAAAATCTAATATAAAAATATATAAATTTATAGTAAACTTCTCAGAATTCAGCTAGATTTAGCCTTTCATCATTGGAGAGAAAAAAAGCCGAAATTACAGGTTTAGTAGGATTTTCCAATAGAACCATGAAATGACTCCAGCATTGCCTTTAAAAAAAAAAAAAAAAATAAATAAATAAAAATAAAGTGTTTGATTAAGGACTGCTCAACACCTCTCCATATTAAACTCATATAAACATCCTCTACATATTAAAACTCCTTTTCTCTCCATAATAAATTTCTCAGAATTTAGGTAGATTCAGCCTTTCATCGTTGTAGCACTAAAAGCTGAGTAGGAAAAATGTCAAATTGTCTTTTTGCCTTGAGAACTGTACATGATGGAAGGAACTGAGAAAACAAATGTTGTTTACAGAAATCCATTAAAAAACTAAACACAGTATAAATAACATAGAAAAAAAAAATAGACCCTCATCAAGTAAAAATAATTAAAAAATAAAATAAGAATTTAAAGATTAAAAATGTAGAAAATTGAAAAGAACGAAAAAATTGCCGCTGCTGGGAATCAAAGCTGGGCCAAAAGTTTAAGAAGAGCATGCTGTACCAACAGGGTGACGAATAGCACGAAAGTAAAAGATATTTGCACTGAGAGTATTGGAGAGTTCTTGTGGGTTGATAAATATACATGCTGGAGAAGTTTTAAGTTAGAAATAAGTTAGCAGGATAGAACATTATAAGTCATTAGCTCTTCAATAGATACAAAGATAAGTCATTAGCTCTTCAATAGATACAAAGATATAGGCGAGGTGGATTGCAGTAGAAATTAGAAAAGATTGTGTGACAATTTGTTTGGTAAACAAACTCTCCAGAGTATCAATATGCTGTTGCATCTGATATATTTTAGAATATAAAATCTGACTTGAAAGATTATTACTTTCATTTATTATTCTGGTTTAATATATGACTTGAAACTTTTTGATTTTTATATAGTTTTCACTTCTTGCTGTCCATTAGGCCTAATGTGGCTGGCTAAAAGTTGATAGACAGCTGTGAGGCTCTTACATTTTTGGATTCACCTTTCAAAAATTGTTGTTTTTTATTAATTAAGAGTTAATGGTAATTAATTTCGATTCTGGAAGTTTTTAGATCTGACCACTGTGTTTAACGATGCCTGCATGTAAAATTTCACTATCGTCTCTTTTAAATTGTGGATTTCTATACAATGACAGACAAATTTTTATTTTTATATATTAGATATTATTCCCACCGCCTCCTCTGCAGCAACTGTATATTGACACGCCTTAAAAATAGCCTTTGTGTTCTGTTAGCAGTCTTAAAGATGTTTGGTTATCTTTTTCTCATACTCTTATTATATTTTGAATAGAGATAGAATGTAATCATTGGATATAATTACAAAAACTCTTAAGTTTGAAACTGAAATGCTTAATCTTGAGCTAGGAGTTAGTTTTTTTATTAAATATTTTAGGATTGGATGTACCTCTTATCAACAAACATGCATCTGCAGTGTGTAGAGCTGAATGGAATATCTGCTGCATATTATCAATCATCTACTACTGCTGATCTGAGAGAATTTAATACAACTGCTATACTTTTTCCATATATTACAGACATTCTGTTTGCTCTTCATTTGGTCTATGAAGTAAGTCCTGTGTAGTTTCCTTTATTGTGTGAATATTATAATTACAAACTAGTTAAATGATTATTTAGAATGATAGTGGCTGAAATTCCATTATTGGGGTAATTTGGAACCATCTTAGGTGACAGTTTCAAAAACTTGTATCTCACGCCAAAGTTAACATGGTGCCATTTTCATTGTTGACAATTTAAAATCAGTATAATCAAAAAAATACTTTCCCTTTGGTTTAAAGTGATTGAATCCAGCCTATTAATAGTTGAAACTGTAAAACACAATTTGATAATCAGTTTGATTTACTTAAAAAAATAGAAGGTAAACACAATGCAGAATAAAATAGGAGAGAGAAAAAAAACTCACCAAACTAACTTGACCCTCTTTTTGGGATTTTCCTGATGAGGAAAGTTTTTACGATATAAGCCATAAAATTTTCCCTTTTGTTACACCCCCTTAGAGAGCTTTGTTACTACCTGCTAATTGTACGCATTTCATCATGTGCTGATTATATTTAACCCATCAATTTAATTTCCTTTATATTGCAATGTATGTTACAATAATTGCATATTTGCATATATTTGTACCTTTGTTTAGGAGTATGAGAAATTGGAAACTACTATCATTTGTGTGTATTAATTCATTTTACAAATATATAGAAATTTCATACTCTTATAAAAGTTAACTGAACAACTGCAACTAGTTTATAAAGTTACATTTTTGCTTTTAAGTTATATTTTATAAGTCACAATTGCTAATACTCAGAAATTTTGGGTGACACTATTCTTCAATGCAGTCCTAAAACTCCTTAAGTTTTCTACCATTTCAAATATCCTGACAAAAAGGAAATGAGAAAAAAAAAATCATTGCATTTGAAATGATTGGACAGATAAGCAGTGTTTCTGTGAGGCGTTCTTGCTACTCCAGTTTATTTATTATTTTAAAATTGTTTAAATTTTATAGTTTTACATTTAAGATTTCCTGAAATTTAGTTCATGTGTTTAACTACTTGTTATATGTATTGCAAAAAATGTCCTTATTATCCCAAAAAATGTCCTTATGTCCCATTAAAGACCTTATGTAATTAATTACTAAACTCTTGCATGTCTTGTTTCCTTGGTTAAAAATAAATATGTATAGTACGGTTATTGAATTAATGTGAACAAGGAAAAACTTTTTCACTGTGATGAAAAGTTTTCTTCACATGTTTATTTTACGAATGTTTCGTTGAAATTCAGGGTTAATTTAAATCCTGATACAAAATTTGGACAGAATTGATTTAAAGATAGTGATAGTAAGAATAAATTAAAAGTTTTCTAACTTTGCTGCAAAGTTAATGATATTGAACATATTCATGTAGATTTTTTCTATAATATAAATTTCTTTCCATGTAGCTTATAAAATTGTGTATATATTGGATTGATAAACTCCTCCTGTGATGGAATGTCATGCATTTTTCATCCTTTGTTAATTCTTTACTTCACAGGAGCTTTGATAGCATTGTGTTGTGCACAGTAAACTGTGTGTCCTGTGACTAGATCATGTTGAAAAGCCTGTTAATGAGAATGAAAGATCAACATTTACTGCCAGACTATGCAAGAGATTCATGTCTTTTGCCTGTATAAATTTCTCCCATTACTTTTTGTATTTCTCAAAGCATTTAAATTTTCTCTCAAGTAATTTCATAATTTTAAGTTTAAAGACTTTTGTTATGTCTGGAGAAATCATAAATATTACCATCATGTTTTGTTTCAAATTCCACTTTGTCTTTACAGGATTCCAAACTGGATGTAACTTTGTGGAATGATCTTTCTCAAATGTGTAGTTTTCTATGTGAATTGGCCAGGTATGTAATATTATCTACCTAAATTCTTGTGTGGTAGACACATTTATAGATATTTTATTTTCTGTTAGCATATTTATGAAAAATAAATAGTTATGTAAGCAAATAAGTTAATAGATGTTAGTAAATAATTCAACATTTGAAACTGCATTATTTTCAGCATACTTTTTGCCTATTGAGCCCATAGAAAGGGTAAAAAACTATTTTGACATCTGATGAGTATGCTCAAGATGCATATTTCTTTGTATTCATTTCTCCTTGGATGAGGATGTGGTTCATGTATTTTTTTTTCCAATTTTTTTTTGTTATCTAAATTTTGGCATTATGAACCTATCTCGAGCTTTAATTTGTTCCTTTGTGCTCTGGTTTGACTTAAACAAATTCTGTTATCAGTAAAAATTTAAAGTGATTCTGCATATGGAATTATTGCTGTTGTATGCTTACATGTTGGTGATGCCAGTTTCAGGAGACTAATAAGGGCGAAATTCTAAAACTCTGCATGTTTTAATTAGTATTTTTGCAAGTTTATTGTCAGTTTAGTGTATGTTCAAACTGTTTCAATTAAAATTTAAATATTTATTGACATAATTAACACTTACACTTTCTGTGCTCTTTTTTTTCTTCACACAGGGAATTAAGGCAGTATACATTTTTAGACTTGTATTGGAAAGATTTCCCTGATCAATTTAAATGTGTTAATAAAAAACACTTGCTGTCTGAAGGTATGCCTATTATATATATATATATATATATATATATATATATATATATATATATATATATATATATTTATATTTAAATATATTTATTTAGTATGATATTTTCTGCACAGATCTTATCCATAATTATTATAATAACCACCTCATTAAAATCATGGTTTTATTTATTACAACTGATTTAAACTTTATGAAATATGTTAATGTTCCAGGATAATTCTTGAGGAAAAATATAAAATTAGTAAATATACTCTCATTAAAAATAATGTATTTAGTATGAACTGAGAATAGGTTTAAAATCTTTGGGATAAATCTGAAAGTGATAGTGCAACAAAGCAAATTCCTAGTTGGAAATTTTTTTTATTAAATTTAAAGTAAAAAGATTTAAAAAAATTTAAGTATTCTTTGAAAATCATAAAACAATAAAGCTTGATTTAGACAGTAAATTCTAGGAAAATCTTTTTGTGTGCATGTTCTATTTTTTTCTTTAAATGAAAGAAAATGATTAAAGTATCTTTTTGTGCAATTTAAAAGTTTCGAAAATTAAAACATATCAGTTAAAATTTGGAAATTTTGTGAATAGAGGTTATCTAAAGACAACATGTAGTGAATACACTCGGATAAATGCAACTTTTTTATATTCTTAAGGAAAACACACTTTTCTTTAAAAAACATATCAGAAAATTGGTGAACTCTGATAGTAAAGATTGTTAGAAATAATGTAGGTTCTTAGCATATAAATGTTTCTTTAATAATGTA
Organism: Dolomedes plantarius; assembly: GCA_907164885.2. Lineage (NCBI taxonomy): Eukaryota > Metazoa > Arthropoda > Arachnida > Araneae > Dolomedidae > Dolomedes > Dolomedes plantarius. The sequence continues at coordinate 42,204,358 of OU015491.1, forward strand.
AATAGAACTTTTTGAAAATAAAATTATTATGGAAATACTTTCAAACTCTAAACTATTGAATATTGTCTGTAAGAGATTACTAAGCATGTTGAATGCAGCAAGGGCTACTGTTGGTCCACATTTTATGCTTGGTGCCATTTTGAAAATTTTGTATAAGATGAAACATTATCATGAAATGTTTCATGATACCACTAACTGATGCATAATTATCATGTTTAGTGCAATTATTATACTATGGGCCACCAAAGGTTTAGTGGTACATTTTCAATTCTCCAATATCTCCTATAGCTTCTTTGTTCAGATTATCTTTGGTATTTTATCAATTTCATTTGTCATATCCTGTCCATATGTTGACTGTCATGCAATCCTATCATATAACGTATAGCAAACAAATAAAGCTAGTTAAAATTCTTCAGTCGTCCTGTTCGAAAATATAAAATGAAAGTTTAGATAAATTGTCTCTTCAACAATGAATATGGAATTACATTTAGTAACCAACAAATGAGAAGTACTATAAGAGTAATGACATATGATGATTGTCTGGATAAACTCTGTTTTTGTTTACCTTATTTCAATACCAAACATTGTTTCATGCCTCTCTAAGTTTACATTATCCAAATAAAAATAGGTTTTGTTTTTATAGCACACATCAAATAGTCCCATTCTTTCTTTCTGCTAATAACTTTTGTAGTCTTATAAGTCATATCATATAAACGTTTATAGTAAATATAACAATGTTGCCCAGACAGTCTGCATGGAAGGTCACTTGAAGATAGTGGGGCACTCAACATATTAAAAATTAATGAATGTTTGGACTCTGAGAATGAGTGTCGGTAATGATACCTTTTATAATTTATGAACAAGGTGACAAAAATTATCTAAAAATTTTTATAGTACAATTATTTAGCCTCAGAATTTTTATTGTCAGTTTTCTGTAAAAACTTGCATAATTACTATTTTTTTTTAAAATTAGAATGTGAGAGTTGTTAAAGTAATTTTATAATAGACTTTATATTTGTTTATTATTAATAATCATTTGATAACAGAAACTATATGTATTCTGGTATGCCTTAAAACTATAATATTTTATACATGTTGTTTAGACAAATTTTCATTTAATAATGCATATTTTAATTTTGAGACTAAATGTATTAAGGATATTTACACATTTTTAATTTATAAACATTGTTAATAAAGCTGAAATAATTTATTTTTTATGTTGAATTTTAACAATGCAAGTGTAATGTTTTTACCTTTAAACTTTAAAACTTTAAAATAATTTTTAGTGATATTTATGATTGTACTGGGAATTATAAAATAAATATAATTGCTTGATTTTAAATTTCTTGTTAGATCAAATCAAGAAAATTCCTTTCCCGAGTTATTTTTCAACAGCTCCATCTGTATACAATTGGATTAAAGATTGTTTGTGTCATGCTCCATCAACATCATTTCCTTACATTCCTCATGTAACCAAAATGTTGAGTAAGATTGTATTGGTAAATATTTGTTTTTTGTTCTCTTATTATATCCACCACTTTTATTTTTTCGAAACTTATTCAAATGTTTATTTATTGATGAATATAGGCATATGCCATTCTAACTTCTGAGAGTCCTGTGAAGCATGTTCGGTCACACCTTACTGCTGTTTTGGCACCTGGTAAGAAAAATATTTTATTTCTACCTGATCAAATGGTAGTAAAAATCAGTTTGAGACACACTTTGTATTAAATTTAATCTGAAACATTGAATGGCAATTTCTATGATGTTTACATTTAATCAAAAATCAAATAATTTAAATTTTGGTAAGTGTTGTTGTATATTTGATTTGATTGTAAAGCCTAAATTTTGATCTTACTTTAAATTCATAGTGGGATGAATAATTCTTTTCTACCTATTTTTCTCCTAAAAGACTTCTATTACAATAAATTAAATTGAATTTAAAACTTCCATTTAAACATTTTTAAACACTTCCTAAATTTTAATTTCAATAAGAACAAATTACACTATAAATTTTGCTAGCTATGTCTTTTAAATTACTAGTTTGTTACTGGACTCTTCAGACAAATCTTTAAATTGAGTATCATATTGTATTGTTCTGTGCAAAGTTTAGATGAATTTATACTGACATTAAGTTACCATGCTAAAATTTTTATGATTTAGGAACAGTTTTGATTCACAACTTTTACTGTGATTGTGGTACCTATTTGTAATTTGAGTTAATAGAGTGACTAACAAATTTGTTTCATGTTTCTGTTAATTTGATGAATGTATTTCAAAGCTATTTTTCCCTCTATAATATGTATGCTTAGATTTAAAAACTTCTTACCAAAGCACAAGGACATTTTTCAAATTTAGCAGTATCTTTGTTTGAATTCAAATTTTTTTGCCTGTGATTAAGCTATCATTATTCATCTCTTTATTTTCAGGTTTACAATCCAAAGAAATTATTAATGACAAATTTGTTTCTTCGTGTTACACAGTTAGTACCAACCCTAAAAAAGCTTCAGTTCTTTTTTTGACTAAAATTGGTAATTTTTATCATTAATAATCTTTAATAATTCTGAAACTATGTAGGTTATTAGTATTTCTTAAATTCTAATTTTATTTTATTTTTTAGGTTTCACTAAAAAGGATTTAAACTCTTTACCAGTTGGAATAGCAGTTCCTATTAAAGATGCAATATTGCACTGTTGGCATGAGCCATCTGGATTATGGTCAAAAGATATGTTTAATTTTATAGGTAAGCAATATAGGATAGACTATTTATTTAAAAAAAAGTAAACTTAATTTTCTCACCTTTTTACGAAGTTTAATTGTAACTATTACATGGAAGTGTAGTTCACATTTATTAAAATATTCTAAATATTCTATGTGTAAATAGAAAATGGCATTGAGTTTAAGGGTAAACCAATCATTAGATTTCTCCTATAAGAAATTTTATTGTGTGTCCTATTCTGTAATTCATGAGTTTTATTTTTAGGTTAATTGTAATTTTTAAAAATTATTTTAATATGTTACGCATGTGTTACAAAAATTTTTCTGCTTCAATCAGAACCTGTGGCCTAGTGATAAGATTTGGCCTGCTTAAATTTTAATTCAATTTCCACAGTGAGGCACATGTGATAAATCTTTCTGGCTTAAATTGTAATTACGTAATCCTTCCCTTTTAAAAGTATGCTCTATTTAAATTATTGGAAAGTTTTAGTGTACATGTGATCACAATTTAGTTTTATCTTAAGTGAAAATAATAATATTTATCTCAGTAAACCCTTTATAGCACTGTAGATTTGATTATATTTCACTCATTTATATATAACCATTGGCAGTTATTTTCATTCTAAAACTAGATGCATTAAAAGTGATCATATCTACTCTCTCTATATAAAAAGATAAATAATTTATATTTTTCCAGGGCGATGTGATTTATCCTCTCTGGAATCAACTAATAAAATTCATACATATAATCAGACCCAGAAAACAAAGCAAGAGATTGGTAAAAATGGCCCTTCAAAAGATGTAGATGAAGGATTGAACCATTTAGACATGGAAGTATGGCATATTAAATGCATGTTATATATATGTTTTACTTATGTCCTAACTGATAATGCTTATGCTTTTCTTGTAACATTTTGGTTGTTTTGCATGCAATAGAATAGATTGTGTTCAAAATGACATCAAACACACCATAAGAGAGATAACTAATCCAAGTTCTTGGCTGCTGGGATGCCTCAGTTAATTAGTTTTGTGTTAGTTACTCCTCCTACTATTATTAAGTTATTGTAATATATTCATTCTTTTTATGAATTTCAAAACTTATTATTTCATTATCAGGTTCTTAGACTACGTTTTAGTCAAGACCACAGAATTCATGATGTTTTTCACATGCTGCAGTCCTCTAAACCGGTTCGTATTTCTCTGCAGCAAAGACCTGAAGTTAGGTATGTATTCAGAATCATTGTTTTTTTGTTAATTCCAGTTCATTTTGATGAGATGAAGCTAAAAATGAAGTTATTTATCAAAGTTTTTTGTATTTGATATTTAAAAAAATAAAATTCCTCTTTTCATTAGTGATCATGAATTTATTGAGGAACAAGAGCGTCATTTATATAATCTCTGCATTAGAACGATGGCTGCAACTGTTGGCAGGTAACACAGTGTATATTTTTACTGTTTTCTTCTTCATATAAAAAAGTGTAATGTATTGCTAATGTCTTACATTTAGATTACAAGAATTTTCAGCATTATTTGAAATCATTAAAGATTTTAACATACTTAATTTTTTATGTTTATCTTTTATATAATCCTGAATTACAAAGTATATAATTGCTGTCCACTCAAATACTATTTGCACATTCTTGGTATAAATAACACCCACATGTTACTTTATTACATTATTAAATGATGAGGATGAAATGTTCTTGAAAATTATTTCTATAACATACTTGAAACAAAATCAGCATAGGAGGGAAATTTTATGGTAATTTTCATTCATATATAAGGATTACTGAGAAAATGTCGCTGTTTAAAAGTGCAGTAATGGTATTGTCACACTTGCAGGCTATTGGACTGACACAAGATTTTCCTGCCTATACCAGGTAGTCTACTGATTGTAGAGTAGCTCTATATTTCCTGGTACTACATGCTTTTGGGGGCTGAATTTTATTATGAGAGGAGTGGGGATAAGCCGAAGGTTGCACTAATTATTGCATTTCAGGGAAAACTCAGTGTGATGCCACCATTATTTGACAGGTACCATTCAGGAAAAAAAAAAATTTTTTTTTAAAGATCCATGCAAATATCCTTTGTGAAAATTTGTGATCTTTAACAATTGCTCTAGATTTGTTTAGTACTTTGTCTGTGATTGAGATTTTATTTTACCAATTATAAATTACTTGGTGAACTATAAATATTTTAAGATTTTTTAAAAAAGGATTTCAATAATAATGATGATTCCTATTCCCTTGCATACTTTTTTTAAAATCTAGCCTGTTTCTTGTGAAAACTTATGTAAGTTTTTTTAATGTATATTTTCAGAGGTATGTTCACTTTGAGAACATATAATCCAGTTGTGACAGAAACGCTTCCTATCCCAAAGTTGTGCCTTACTGGACGTGCTCCACCGAGGTTTGTGAATGACTATGGCTATGAGCTATATATATCTTGTTAATAGTAAATTATGTTGCTGTCAGTTAATTAAAGAAACATCCTGAGTGTTTGTGAGAAAGCTGGATATATTTTAATATAGTAATATCATATTTTCAATTACAGGCTACATTTCACTAGCCTTTCCATTTATTGCACTAAAAGTACACATTTTTATGTTTGATATTTTATAGCATAGTAAATTGCATAAAATAGCATACTATATTGTCTAGTGTAGCTTAATACATTATACACTATATTTACTAGGTAATCATATTAAAAAATAACTCACAATATTACATTTGATCTAAGAACCTTTAGTCTATTATTGTGATCTCATATTTATGCCATTTAAGTTAACATTTTAATATAAACTATAAGATAGCACTTTAAATGCTCTTGCTATTAAACTGTTATTCTCAGTGTATTAAAAATGTATTAATACGATAAAATATTTAAAATAATGAATTGTTATAAAAAATTTAATAACTGAGAATTATTAAGTATTGGCCTGTATGGGCATCATTTTTTATTTTTATTTTTTAAAGTAATGCAACTCTTGGTATTGAATAAACGGTATGGTGGAAAAGTTTTGAATAGTATTGCTCACTGAGTTTCTACTATAGTGGATAATTTGTGAAATATGAGTTTTCTACGCATCTATTGAAATGCTTCTCAAGAAATCTGAGACTAACAAAATTTTTATTTTGCAGAAATACTACTGTTGACCTATCGCATATTGATGTTCCTGCTAACATGAATATGTGGCCACTCTTTCACAATGGTGTTGCAGCTGGGTTAACTGTTTCACAAAATGCATCAAAAGTAAGTGTTCTGTGCTTTTCTTCTTAATTCATGTTTTAACACTTGTTGTACGGCCTGTTTGAGGCAAAATGAAACATGATCAATAGTGTGATAACTAAAACAAATGGCAAATATCAAAATATTATTTACTTTTTTAGATTGACTCAACATGGATTGTTTATAATAAACCTCGTAGTAGTAGTAATGACACTCCGACTGAGCATGCTGGCTTTCTTATGGGCTTAGGTCTCAATGGGCATCTCTCAAGACTCACAACATTAAGTATTCATGACTATCTGGCTAAGGTAAATCAATAATACAATATTTTATTTCATGACATAGATAGTTTAGCAATTGCCTTATTGTTATTTTATATTACAGGGACATGAGCTCACTAGTGTTGGCATATTGTTGGGGATTTCAGCTGCTAAGTAAGAATGTTATTTCATCCTTTTAGTTTATGAAATATGGTATTTTTTAATCCATATTTAAAAAATAATCCATATGTAAATTATTATTTAGACTTGTAAATGATTTTACATGAGTTATTTCTTTCTATTGATTTCTTTTGAAATTTAAAGCTTTATGTGCCTTAAGCTTTTATTTGGTTACGAGTTTGGAAATAAAGACGTATTTCCCATGATCAGAGAAATCTCAGTTTCTTAATTTCTAAATTTTGCTACTGAATATACCCATATTTGTATAAAGTCTTCATTAAAATATGTATATAAAATATAAAATGTAAGACATTGTTGAAATATGTTGTATGCTGGTATTATTTGTAATGTGTTTTTATGTCATATTTTTCCTGTTTTCTCTGAAAAGGTATTTTTCCTGTAACTTATCTTACTAAAATTATAAGTTTTTTACTGGCTGCTACAAAGAAAGCAGACTTGATACTTTTAATCAAAGATGTCTATAAAACTTCCTGTTATGCTTATTTAGAATATAAAAGAGTTATCAAACATTTTGATTGTAAATTCTTTTAAAGTAGGCTCATGTGTTATGTGTTGTTAACTTGATCATTTTTACACCTTTTTGATAGTCTTTCATTTAGATTTGCCATGTCTAAAATTTTGTTTATTCCACATTTGTCTTCATAAGATAAGTTTTACTGTATAGTAAGCTGGTTGTGATATTTTTGCAATACATGGAGCCAGTCCACTATAATTCATAGAGTATTTAATCATAAGTTTACTGGCTCTGTAGCTAAAATCTAGGTAGTCTTTTTTTTTAAAAACAACACAGTTCAATTTTCAGTTTAATTAAGTATTTCTGTGCTAAATTTTAAGTAATACAGTAACTTAAAATTTTCAGTAACTGCATTAAAAAACTCATAAGAAACTTATTTATTGTTTATTGATTATAAAAATTTAATTTTGGAGCTGTAGATTAATTATATGGTTTCTATATCATTTAAGTCAGAGGAGTTAAAATCTGTATAAAGTGAACATTTCTCATTGCCTCAACTCAAAAATTTGATTACTGACCTCATATTTCGAACATAAAATTGATGTCATATGAGCTTTTTTCCATATGGAGTATAAATTAACCTATAACATCTGATGCCTTAAATGATTTTGTTTTATATATTGTTTATTGCTTTTACAGACGGGGTACAATGGACTTAAGTGCTACCAAGATGCTTAGTATTCACATAGAGGCTCTTCTACCACCTACCTCAACTGAATTAGATGTTGCACCTGCAGTTCAAGTAGCAGCAGTTATGGGGCTTGGTCTATTGTATCAAGGCTCCGGTCATCATCATATGGCTGAAGTGCTGCTTGGAGAAATTGGTAGACCTCCTGGCCCAGAAATGGAGCATTGTATTGATAGAGAAAGTTATTCATTAGCTGCCGGTCTGGCTCTTGGACTTGTAACATTAGGAGTAAGCTTTGTGCTCAAAAAGAGTACACTCTATTGATATATTGAATTAATTAAGGAATTGCATAATACCTTACATGTTATCTCTATAATCTTTCCACAGTATTTCTTATTTCTAAAGAACTTGTAAAGGAAATATTGCTGGTTTAGGAAATTTCCATTGAAAAAACCATTACTGAACTCACAGTTTATTGCTCTTTTGGTTTATTGCCTTGCTATAATAATGGTAGAACCATTGCTGCTGATATTTTCTTTACTTCTCTTAGAAGGAGACTACAGCTAGAACAAACAGCTGTAGCTGTTGTGATTATATTTTGAAAGTAGCTGAACAGTGTCTGAAAATTGTTTCTTCAAAGGATAAGATACTCATGTGACATTCACCTCATCACCTTTCATTCTTGACAATTCAAATAAAATACTTAATAAAATACTTAATGTGACTATAAATTTTTACAGGAGAATTAATTTTATATAATTCTGTATGAAATACTGTATCTTGTGATTAGTTAAGTAATTATTCCAGAAAAATGTACTAATAGAAATATACAAATTTAGTGTTTGAAAGAATAATATATTGATATTTTTTCCAGAGTCTGCATAGAAGTTGTTTTGTCCAATCTAGAAACCTTTTTTCATTTTTCTATTAAAATTCCTGCAATATTTTTGTGAAATTTGGTAAGTTCAGATAATCTTTTAACTTATTGGAATTTTCTTTATTTCAGAAAGGAAAAGAAATGTCTGGAGTTGCTGACTTGCCTATGGCTGATCAACTGTATCATTACATGGTGGGAGGACACAAAAGACCTCTGGTTAGTTGTTTAAAAGAATACTCTCATTTTATATATACACTGAAACCTCTCTGTGGTCAAGGTTCTGAAAAACAAGTAGCCATGAAAAAGAGGTTTCTTCCATAGCATTGGCTTCTATGGAGTCTTGAATAGATTCTAAACAAAATATGGCTGTTTAGGGGGGTGGGGGGGACAGAAAAGTTTCACTGTATATATTTATTTATATACAGGGTGTTGCCGAATCCGACCAACAAATTTAGAGGGGTGATAGTAGGCATCAAAATGAGCAATAATCACATTGGAATATATGACTGGAAATGCAAATCTGATGCTGGAGGGTGCTGTTTACGTAATCGGAACATACCGCTTACCAACTCCACTGGATGGCCAGAAACATCGCATTTTTCTGGAGGAGGTAGAAAACTCAAAAACAAAACAGAATCACATATGAATGTATGACTGGAAATGCAAACCTGATTAGCTAGAGGATAAACAAAGATGCAAAAATGAAAAGTCAACATTTCTGCATCTTTGTTTATCCTCTAGTTAACCAGGTTTGCATTTCCGGTCATACATTCCTATGTGATTCTGTTTTGTTTTTGAGTTTTCTACCTCCTCCAGAAAAATGGGATATTTCCGGCCATCCAGTTGGGTAAGAGGTATGGTCCGATTAAGTAAACAGCACGCTCCAGTATCAGGTTTGCATTTCTGGTCATACATTCCTATGTGGTTATTACTTGTCTTGATGCCTACTATCACCCCCCCCCCTCCCTGAATTTGTCAGTCAAATTCAGCAACACCCTGTATAATATATGCGTATGCTTTTAACACCTCCAGTTGAATGATTTTTAATTGTTCTTTTTTTATGAAGACTGGAATTCATAAAGAAAAGCATAAATCTCCAAGTTACCAGATTCGAGAAGGGGACAATGTGAATGTTGATGTAACCAGTCCTGGTGCAACTTTAGCTTTAGGAATGATGTTCTTTGATACTGGAAATCAGTATGTATAATCTTTTTCAAAATACTTTCCTCAATGAAAAATTTGTTTTTAGCAAAGTTAATGTTTGATCACTTTTTTATAAAATTATTCTCCATCATCTAAATTTTTTTATATCTGTTTATTTTTTTGACTAACTTTTGTTTGGTAATTTTGGAAAAATAAAAAATTATGTGTTGTTTCTACTCTTTATATTTGATATTAATGGATCATTTGACAATAATTTTTGTTGTATCTCAATTTATTAGAAGACATTGATTTTAAAAAATTATACTATTTACGGGTTGAGCTGTGACTAAACGTAAAATAATGAATTATTGTTGTTCTTGATGCCCCCTGGTCAGAAATAATAAATGAATTGAACACACCTATAATAACTGATGGTTATAAATACTGAATAAATAATGTTAAAGATTTACTTGAAATTTCCAATTTAAGGGCCATAGCTGATTGGATGACTGCTCCTGATACACAGTTCTTGCTAGATATGGTTCGTCCTGACTTTTTATTACTGAGGGTGAGTATTTATAACAAATAAAGCTGTGTCGAATTTTGTCAACAACTGATGTACATTTTCTTATTAAGCATAGTGAAAATTTTCTTTGTATGGGTTTTAATAACATTTTTCTAATCGATAAAACTATAATTTATGAAGATTAATCTTCTCAGTTTGTTTTGAAGAGAAATATGTCAAGAGATGGCGCTGCAAGCCCATCGTTTGATTTTATTCACAAATGTTTGGAATTCGTCTCTCTTCTTTGTTGTTGCTAGAGTGATGAATCAGTTTAGAATGTAGTTTTCTTTGAAGGGGATTAAGATCCCATAAAATGTCTATTCTGTTGAATTTAGTTAATTTTGAGGCTTTCCAGCCTATTATCATCTTCTTGTAAATATGTAAATATATTAAATTCATTAAAAACCATGCAGAAATGATTTAAATCTTGCACCACTTTCGTTTTGAAGTTTCTCACTCTTTTGTTTCGTTTCTAGTAGAACATAGTAGCCATATTTCTTCAGTTTAATATGAAAAACACCATCAATTTCTTTTAAAAATATAAGCTTGACATATATTTCATAAACCTAATGGTTGCACTTATCTCAGTGTGTTAAAAAGAGAAAAAGTTAACAGATTTAAGGCTGAAGTGTAAAACATTAGTTATCTCTTGATAGTTATTTTATTACAGTATGAGTTTTTTTTTTTAAAAATAAATGTATCATCATACTTCTGAGAATTTTTATTGTTTTTTCCTACTATTATTGTGAGTTTTATTTGTAAATTATTTTGTTATTATCAATGATATATTAAATGTTTGTCTAAGGGTTAAATGCTGAATTAAGGATGTTTCTTATTCAGGGAAAAATGTTCATGGTATAAATAGTTTGATAATTATAGAAGATCAATTTAAATATTGGTTGTGTGATGGATTCTTAAAAGTTTTCACCATTGTGCTTTAGTTTACCAACTAAAAAAAAAAACCCAGCTTAAAAGGGGGGTGGGCGGCGGAGGTATTTCTTACATCAATGGTAAGAAATTAAGCATTGGCTAAGCTTTCAGGATTTTGTGACCATTAATATATAATTACTGATGTAGCAGAATTTAAGTATCCACAAAATAAATGTTATATTTAATGGAGTGTATGTAAAGATTACAGATATAGTGATGGCTGCTGTAGTATTTTTTTCTGTCTTCCATCATTAGCCTAATATTATTATTATTTAAATTGTTGGTCAGTTTTGCAATTAAATAGTGGCCAGTGAGGTTGTTCCTTTTTATTAAGAAGATTTTGTTTTTGTGTGTATTGGAAATTAAGCTTAGTTAAAAAATTAATATTAATCTGAGTATTAACAATTTATGCATTATATTTAAAAATTCATTATCTTTATTCTTTCTAGACATTAAGTAAAGGTTTAATTTTGTGGTCTATGATACACCCATCTGTAAAATGGATTGAGAGTCACTTACCTCAGGTAAAACTTCAATATGTATTCATCTGAAGAAAATTTTCTGAACTGAAATATTCTTTGCAGTTTTTATAAACTTTAATTTTCTTATCTATTTTCTTATTTATAGTAGTTAAGTAGTAAATCTGTGTTTATTTAGTACATTAAATTGCAAAATTGATGCATTTTTACCTACCTTGTATTCTTAAAGAAAGATACTAAGAAATATCACCTAATTTTGGTGTTTACAAAACTTTAAATTTTTTAAATGATTTTGAAAATTTTCTGAAATACATCAAACAAGGAAATTTATTCTGTAACTAAGTTTTTACTGAAGCGTAAAATTTGTGTTGCATATTTTTCTTTAGTGAGATTCTCGAATTTTTTTGCTTGTTTATCACACACACACACACACACACACTCATATATATATATATATATATATATATACTAGCTGAAAACCCGCGCTTTGCTACGGAGTACATTCAAATTAAATACAACGGTAAATGTATGCAATTAATGCCAAAAAAAATAAATATATATATTTATAATAAATGAGACGATCAATATATACAATTGATGTAAAAAAATATTTATATATATATATTTATAAAAAAATCATAAGGAATATTTATTTTTTTTGGATAATATCCAATCGTCTGCTGCATTAGAAAGAAAAAATGTTTTTTTTTGTCTATTTAGTTGTTATGCACGTGACGATAAATTTATTGAAAGTACCAGAAAAAGAAATCACGGGATCAGCATTTAATAAATTAAATTCTAAAAATTAATCTTTAAAAATTCACCAAATATCAGGAAACGGAGGTAAAAATTCGAAAAAAATTTCATTTTGAAGGAATTTTTATGATCTTTCTCATGATATAAATTTTATAACCCTCAATCTATTATTTTAAATGCAAACGTAAAAAAAGTTTAAAAAAACAGCTTAAAAATTTAATTTAAAAAAATCTAAGAAGAATTTTTGAAAAATCTTTCTTAGTGCACCCCTACACTATTAGAAGAATTGCCATGCAAAATTTCAGCCCTTTAGGTCCAGCGGTTTGGTCTGTGCATTGTATGTCAGTCAGTCAGTGAATGAGTCAGTTACGGAACTGTTTTATATATATAGACTAGCTGAAAACCCGCGCTTCGCTACAGAGTACATTGAAATTAAATACAACGGTCAATGTATGCAATTAATTCCCCCCAAAAAAATATATATATATATATATTTATAATAAATACGACGATCAATGTATACAATTGATGTAAAAAAAAACATTTATAAAAAAATCGTAAGGGATATTTTTATAGACAAAATAAAGTCCAATCGTCTGCCGCATTAGCAAGAAAAAAATATTTTTTTGTCTATTTTTTTTTGCACGTGACGATAAATTTATTTAAAGTACCAGAAAAAGAAATCACGTGATCAGCATTTAATAAATTAAATTCTAAAAATTAATCTTTAAAAATTCACCAAAAATCAGGAAATGGAGGTAAAAATTCGAAAAAAATTTCATTTTGAAGGAATTTTTATGATCTTTCTCGTGATATAAATTTTATAACCCTCAATGTATTATTTTAAATGCAAACGTAAAAAAAGTTTTAAAAACAGCTTAAAAATTTAATTTAAAAAAATCTAAGAAGAATTTTTGAAAAATCTTTCTTAGTGCACCCCTACACTATTAGTAGAATCTCCATGCAAAATTTCAGCCCTTTAGGTCCAGCGGTTTGGTCTGTGCATTGTATGTCAGTCAGTCAGTGAATGAATGAATGAGTCAGTTACGGAACTGTTTTATATATATATATATATATATATATATATATATATATACATACATACATATACACTTTAAACACTGCAAATTTGTTTGACTGTGATGCTATGCCAGAAATTAAAGCAAAATTTTTATTTGAAATAATTTTATTTCACTTCATAGTAAAACTAATTTGTTTGAAATTTCTCATGGCAATCAACAAAATATTTCCTTTTTAAACATTAGATAATAGCATCTGCTAATCAATGCTTTAATACATTGCTTATCTATCAGTTTATTTATTTTTATTTATTTTAAATATGGGGAAATAACTTTAAATATTTTTTACATTTAACTTTTCTAAAATGTCAGTATCATTTGAAATATTTTGTTATTTAACAGCTAAGTATTAAAAAAATTGTGTTGAATTTTTAGCATAAGGAATATTTTATGTTTCTAAAAGGAATTTGTAATTTTAACATGTAATTTTTAATCTGCAGATTGTGTCCAAGCATGCATTCCAACGAGGAGTAACTAATGCAGATGTAGATTATGAAACAATGAGGTAATATTTCTTAACTGTTCTGTGTCTAAAAGATTTCTTTCTTTAGAGATTTTAAGTAATTTGCTTCAGTTCATGATAATTTGATAAGATTATTTCAAAATTTTTTTAAAAGCTTGTTCTTCTAAAGCTTAGACTACTGTGTGTCAGCTACTTCGAATTAGCCTAATTACATGTAATTTATATATATATATATTTAAAAAGTTTAAATTTTTCACCTAGATAATTTTTTTTCTTCTGTAAGTTTCCTTTCTCATGTTGGTATACTCAACTGGTCATGTAGCAGCTATGTTGTAAGTGTATTTGTTACAGAGAGAGATTATATTAGTTACTGAAAAGTTTTTGAGTTAAGCAAAGAATTATCAAACAGATAATTGAATCCACATTAAACTAGTAAATGGTTTGTACATATTTGTATCAGTGTAATAAGTGATAACAATGAAAATAAAGCATAACTATTTTATTTATTTTACATCAAAGCCATCATGTGAAAACCATGATCTATGAGAATGTGAGAAAAGCATTAATTCAGATTGTGTAACAACAAATTTCTAAAAAAAATTTTGTTTTTGTTTTTCAGTCAAGCATATTGTAACATTATAGCTGGTGGATGCTTTTGTATTGGACTAAAATTTGCTGGTTCTGCAAATGGTGAAGCATTTGATGCATTGGTAAATAAGATTTTACTTTGTTAAACAAATTTACACAATTAAATTACTTCAATAGAAAAATTTGTATTCATAAGTGAAATTTTTAGGATTCAAGCCTGTTGTAAGTAAATTATTCTCTATTCTAAAGCATACATCCTATAAATTAAGTTTGTTTTTAGAGTAACTTTAGGTGAAGTAAAAAAGGAAAGGATATTAAACTACCCATTTATGTGAAATTTCTTAAACATCTTTGTGTTTTGTTATATTTACCCCTACAATTGGTATCATCTGATGAAACTGCAGATGAAATTTGAAATTCTTTGAAAATTTTTTGCTTTTATTGTTATGAGGGATTACTTATCTTAAGTGAATAGTTCAATAGCTATAAGGATGAAAAGAAAATCATTTTTCATTAAATTATTGATAGTTTAAGGTAAAACATGCAAACTACCCACAATTAAAGCATATGGAGTTTAAAAGTGATTTCATATACATTTACAGTAACTATATCATTCTCTTTAAATCTAATCTCTTGTTTCTTCGGTAGTATTAAAACTGCTATTTCTACTAAAAATGCTGGTAAATTAAGTCAACATTTCCCTAAATATCTGCAATCAATTGTAATTCTTTGTTTTAAAGTTTATTTTATTGTGCCCATTGAGGGGTAATTAATAATAATTAAATTTTTTTATTATTAAAAATGAGTTTAAAGGTTTATTACCAGTTTTTCTAGATTATTTATTCATTTTGTGATGGTTATTGTTGTCATCATTTTGATTGCTGCTGAAGATATACTAAAAAAGTGTGTTCACTTTATATAATAGGTAAAGTAGGTAATTACTTAAATTTTTCTCGAATTCATGTAATCAGCACCCCCCCCCCCCAAAAAAAAAAAAAAGAAAAAAAAAAAAAAAAAAAAAAAAAGGGCTCTTTTAAACCATGTGAAACAACACATATCTTGCATTTTCCTGGCTGAAATTTTACATCTTTTATGCTGTAGGAATCCATTATATGATTGTATAAATTTATGATGGCTTTCATATGAATCACATAATAGAATAATTCTTTGAAAGAATTTTGGTTTTAATTTTGATTTGCATCAGTGCTTTGTATTATTAGTGAAATGTCAAAAAATGTGTTTTAAACTTAAATGTCAGGTAATTGACTTTCATATAAAGAATTTTTTTCTCAGGGTTATGAATTTTTATTATGATTCAAATTTCATTTGCATGCTTGGATAGATATGCAGAGGTAGTTAGTATATTCATGTTAACCCATAAAAGTATCAAAATCTTGTGATCAATCTTGATTTCTATTAATTTAATTTAAAAACTAGTTCTGTTATTGTTTTTTTATGAGATGTGTTATTTATATAATTGAAATAATTCAGTCTTTATTAATTTTTTAAATGAATTTCTGTTGTATGTTTTGCATTATTTGTTCATACGGCAGTATAATTTTTATTTAAACATGTAAATGAATTATAGTGTATGAGACTTATGAATCAGTTTATTTTTGCGAATTTTATTAAAATCTTGTATATTATCCGCACACAATTTATTCTAATCATTTCATTTTTTAAAAATTTTGCTGTAAGTGAAAAATTTAAAAAGGCATTTTCTAACATAAAATTTTCTTTCAGATGCATTATGCGAAGAATTTCCTATCTTTATCACGTAAACTTGTTGTTGATCAAGCTTGTCGAAGTGCAATTGAAACTTGTTTGAATGTCATTGTTTTATCAGTAGCAATGGTATGTTTCTTCCAATTACCATTTTTAAATAAGATTTGGTCAGTAATTGTCTTGAAGTCATTTCACCTTAGTTATAAACCTTGAGTGTTTGAAATTACAGTTTTATTGACTAACTTATCGAATTAAGAGAAATGGCTGCATTAATTTCTACGTTTTCTCATTAAGAACTGATTTTTATCATGTATGAAGTAATTTCTATATTTCCCCTAGGTGATGGCTGGTACTGGAGATCTTGATGTTATACGTATATGTCGCCATTTAAGGTCACGAATTCAACAAGCATCTAGTTATGTACTTTATGGTTCCCATATGGTGACACATATGGCTTTAGGACTGCTTTTCCTTGGTGGTGGCAGGTATGTATATTTCAAAATATTTAAAAAATTTTTTGGGTCATGTATTTTGTTTGTTTGGCTGATTAAAGGTCTGATAGGGTTTCAAATTAACTAATGTGTAATTTATTGAAGAATCAAGTACTCTCTTATGTGTAGAATACCAAACAAAATTTTTGCTTTTTACATACTTAAGGCACTATTTTGTGACTAATACCAACACTTATACTTTTACTGTGTTTGTAGTAAGTTCATGCAAAAATTTTCCTTCATTGTAACTTTTATAATATTTTATCATGCCAATTTGGTGTTACATGTATATATTTTGTAGCAAATTATAAATCACTTGTTAACCATTATTTTATATTCATACTTTAGGTTGTCTTTGAGTACTTCTCCCCTTGCCATTGGGGCCTTAGTTTGTGCTTTTTTCCCCAAGTTTCCTCAGCACAGCAATGACAACAGGCATGTTTATTATTTTTAAAATAAAATTATTTGATTTATAATTTCTTAAAAACTATTTTTCTTCAATGCATGCTTTGGAAATTTATGAAATTGCCATGTATGTAGGTAATTCTCAAATTTATTACTATTGGGGTCTTTAACCTTTCAGAAGTAATTGCAACATCAATAAATTTGTAAGGTGACACATCTCTTTAAAGTGTCGATAAATGCATGTTCAGTAGCAACAAACTTTGTACTTATCACAAGTAAATTTTATAGTCATTAAAAGTCTAACATTGGAGTAGAAATGCAAGTCACTGCAGTTTTTTTGTTTGAGCTTAATAGACTTGTGTAATCTTCAATTTGTAAAGTGCCCAGAATTGTATTATTTTTATTTAATGTTCTTCATAAAGATGCTTTATATATTTATTATCAATCCTAGATTGGAATAACTCTTATTAATTCTCATTTCCTGATATAATAACTTACATCATTAACAAAAAATAGTTTTAGAATAACCCATTACATTTAATCCTCTTGCCAGAAAGGGTTGGGAAATCTTGGCATAACAAACTTAAAAATTTTCTCTTTTTAGAATAACTATTAAGGGATGACTAAGAATAGAATGAATTTTTTTTATCTATACCCTTTCCCTCTTGAGCTGGCTGTCTTTGTTCCTCTTGCATTTTCAGTCTGCTGGGGATTGACCTTTCTTACAGTGTTTTCAAATTTAAACATCAGTTTTAAAATATAATCGTACAAACTGGTTCTGTAGGACATACATGTATAGTTAGCAGGATAACCATGGCCTTCTGATCATAGGTCGAAGACCCTTTTGTAATACTTGTAGATATCTTAATCTTAACATGCAGAGCTGTTAGGTGTGAAAAAGTAATTTATCACAATTCAGAATCATTTTTATAATTTAAATTTCTTGCTTTAGGTACCATTTACAAGCATTCTATCATCTCTATGTGCTTGCAGTTGAACCTCGACTAATAGTTCCACGTCTCATTGGCTCAAACAAACCTGTCTACATAAATATCAAAGTAAAATTTAAAGTAAGATGATATGTGGTTGCATTCAGTACTCTCACTCTGTGTGTATCTTTCTATAAATATTTTTATTCATCTATTTTCAATGATGTGCAACTGGCATTTATAATAAAAAAACTGTATTTAAGAAAAGTTATCAGTTATATTATCTCCGAAGTAAAAATCCATTTGCTTCAAATGGATAAGTAAGGGAAATCATATTTTGCATATCTTTAGTGATATTACATTGGGAATTGAAAATATTTTTTTAAATATTAGTTGCCTTTTTCTGTGAGTCTCCTTTGTCATCTAGGTATAGTTTTTCACAAATTATTCTTCTGTAACTCTTGCATGGTAAGGTAAAAAAAAGGTTGAGAAAAAAAAGAGAGCACAAATCGAAAGTCATTTTAGATAATGACAAGTTAATAGTAAAGAGAATGCTAGAAGAGACAGAGATATCATCCTCTATTTCTTTAATGCTTTACTGTAGAATTTTATAAAGGAATGTTATGTTAAATGAAAAAGAAGTCATGTTGAATTAGAATAGTTGCTGTGTATGTATTTTAAAAGTTTTAAATACATGTTTACATGATCACATACTTTGAAATTTATTATTTTCTTAGTTTTTCTTTTTTAGAAGTATACGTTAAGTTATTAACTGATAATTAATTACCAAATCTCCAATATCATCCATTTAAAAGTTGTTAATTTTTACTTTTATCAATCAGTTTTGAAATAAATTATCCATTAATAGTCTAATTAATTTGATTTCAGGATACAGAGTTTTATAAAAATGCAGAATTTACAGTTAAAGCTCCTTGTTTACTTCCAGAATTGAAATTTCTGAAGCAAGTATGTTACTTAAATTTAATATAAATTCTTATTTGATGAATCATATCCTTTCTAATTTTTGATTATTATTATATTAGTATTTTAAGAGCTTGAGTAGTTTTTAGCTGTACATGTAACTCTGCTTTATTATTATTTTTTTTTAATTAGGTTATTATAGAAGATTCTAGATATTGGCCAATAGTTTTTGATAGTGATGAAAACTGGAATGTTTTGTGGTCTGTATTACTTTGTGTATTATTTTAAAATTATATTCTTTTTTATTATCCTTAAATTAGTTTATGTATTGTAATTACACCTGTTTTACCACTGTAGTAATTTACTGGAAAATGGTGGAACTATTCATGTTATGCAGAATGCTGGGTGTCTGCCATACAATGAAGATCCTCAGGTATGAGTTTTTTTAACAATTTTATGATTGCTATGAATGTTTTAAAATAATTTTTATAAAACAAAAGGCTGCATTATTTAGTTTTAAATAAAGTGAGGATGAGAGGGTTTATTTAAATTAGTGCTTGTTATCAGTTATTTAAATCCAGGATATTCCTGAAAAACTGATTACTCTGATTTACTTTTTAAATAAATTTTTCTTTTTTTTAAAATTAGACGTATTTATATGTTTTAGGGATTTCGAAGTTTGCTTGCACAGTCATATATATGGAATAATGTTCATGCATGGAATATAAAAGTATGTTATTTTTATTTTGCGTCTGTGATTCATTTTATTTGCAATGCCTTGATTTTAAATAAAATTATATAAACAGTGCTATATAAGACATGCAGGAAAGTACTAATTGCTTCTGTAATTATTCTTTTCATAATTTATTTTTAGACTACTACTTGTGTTAGTCTACTTGTGCTTTTGCATACATTAGGTGTGAAAAGTTAAATTTTGCAGGAATTTTAAATAAGGCTATTTGTCATAATGGATCTTTATTAGATCTTGAATTACTATGGTGTGTGTTTCAAGATCTTTTCATGTTGAGTTACATAATTAATTATATTTTTATTTTAATGTATTCTTCCATTGTGTTTGTTAAAATCATATATGTAATAATAGTATTGTTCTTAAATTGGTTTTTCTCTCTGCTTTGATCTGTTTTCTAGAATGTTGAGATTTCAAATTTTTCATCTGATCCTGTTGCTTTACATTTTGCATCTTGCTTCTTGAAACCAACTGCACAAAGTGAACAAGTATGTGAAATTAATTCTGTAGACTTAAAATGTTTTTGATAATAAAAAGTACCTACATCAAAACTTGTTTTAAAAGAGGTGGTGAATATCTAGCTACCTTAGTACACAAATGTTATCTAGTAAAAATCTACCACAGGAACTGAGTTCTTAAAATTTTATACTCTTAAAAATGTATCATGACTTTCTTTCTGTTAGATAACATTTAAAGTTCTGAATTTTAATAAAACTCTCTCCCTCTCTTTTTTTAAAAATTTGTCATTTATCTGTATTATTTGCATTTTGGTAAATATTGATAAGGTTTCTGCATAGTGTTAATTTAGGAAAAGTCCATTTTTTCGTAATAACAGTTTCCTAGTATAATACAAGCATCTCTGTTTTATAGTACATGTTTGCATTTGGATTTTTCTTATAGTTTGTGTAGTAATTCTCCTTTTTTTGCCTTACAAAAGCTACGTATGTGTGCCTTTTATCTTCTGAAATGATTTAGTTAGTTGACTGCAAGCATGCATTCTTTGTGAAGTTTTAGTGTTTTTAAAATATTGTAAAGTACTGTGAAGAAAACTGTGAATATTCATTTTGGCCATATTTATTTTTAAATACTATTGAAGTGAAGTGTAATAATTCTTATTTTTTCAGATTACACAGTTTAACAGAAATTATGAAGTAATGTTAAAAGTATTAATATGTTAAGACCTTGTGGCTAGAGTATTTTTTGAAATTTTATCATTATGAACTTGAAATATTTTATACTTTTATAATATATATACTTTGATATGCATAACCCATGCTTGAAAAGAGAAAAATTAAATTGCATATTGCATTCAATTTATAGTGATTTATAATTTACAAATTTATATTGTTTATTGGTACATCTGTTTTAAGTACATATGTGTGTAATTGAACATATATAACACTAGCCAACAAAATTTAACTTTTTTTCTGTAACATTGATGAAAACAGTTCAGCTTTATGTTTTCAAGGGTGCTGAACACAGAAATGATAATGAAAATGCAAGTTTAGCTCTCATTTTTTAGTTATTGAAGCTTTTCAAAATTGCTCTTAAAAGCCTATGCATGTATTTACCTTGTAGTTCTCCCTCGGAGGAATGTCACTGATGGCACAATTGCTTTGTCTGCCTTTTGTATTCTGTTGCTGGTGATTACCTGATGAGCGTCCAGCAGTAATCCGCTAACATTGATTCTTTCCACTTTCTCTGGTATTTTTCTTCCATGTCCGAAATTTCTTGGCGGAAGTGTTCGCCATGTTCGTCGCTAACAGCACCACAGTTTTCGGGGAAGAAGTCCAAGTGTGAATGTAAGAAGTGTAACTTTAAAGACATTGTTACACCCCAGTCTATCGTAGCACTGCAGAAGATTTTCCACAAGATACTTATAGTTTTCTACCTTATGATCTCCAAGGAAGTTTTTGGACACTTGAACAAAGGAATCCCAGGCTAACTTCTCATCACCTTTGAGAATATTATTGAAATGTTCATCCTTAAACAGTTTGCGTATCTGTGGACCAACGAAAACCCCCCCTCTTTTATTTTGACTTCACTGAGATGTGGAAATTTCGTAGACAAATACAAAAATGATTCTCCAGTCTTATCCATCGCTTTTACAAAGTTTTTCATAAGGCCCAGTTTTACATGAAGATCAGGGAGTATAATTTTGCTTGATTTGACAAGTGGTTCATATAAAACGTGTGTTCCAGGTTTAACTGATTGACGCACAGGCCAATCTTTCTGTCTGTAGTGATGTGCCCTTGCGCGGCTGTCCCATAAACACAAAAAGCAACAGAATTTGGTATAACCTTGTTGCAGGCCAAATAATATGGCAATGACTTTCAGATCACCGGAAATTACCCACTTTAACTGGTCATAGTTTACTGTGCATAACAGTTGCTTCATGTTCTCATATGTTTCTTTCATGTAAGCTGCATAACCAATCAGAACAGATGGAAACAAATTTGCATTATGCAGAAGGATAGCTTTTAGACTTAACTTTGATGAATCGATGAGCAGTCTCAATTCATCAATTTTGTAGTCAATTTTCATAGCTGCCACGAGACCGTCTATGTTACTACAAAATACCAAATTATTTTCACTATTGAAAAACTGAAGGAAGGGAGTATAGTGGTCACGGAACGCAGTCACATTTACCGTCTCGCCAAGACAATTACACTGCTGCAGTCTAGACGTCAACAGTTTGGCTTTACCTTTAGGTAATTGTAGATCTCTTACCAGATCATTCAACTCACATTGTTTCATTTTATGCTTCTGTGTTGACTCCTCGTTGCTCCAGAAATCAGAATCTTTCGATGTACTCTGTTTTGAAGGTGTGGAAATAGCACCAGAGTCACTACCGCTGTCGTCACTAACTGTATAAGACTCAGACTGCCTGTTCCAATCCCACCTGACTTCATGAGGCACTGGTCGCATAGCTGACGGTATGTTAGGTATGTCAAGGCTAACCTTTTCTTCTTTGAAATACTATGTGTGACTGGAGTTGTCATACAAAAATAACAATCATTTACGTGATTTGATGGCTCTCTCCAGGTCATGGGGATAGCAAAGCCTATTGATGATCTTTTATGCTTCAACCAGGAACAATGGCGTAACCCCCTCCTCACTCAGGCTAAAAATAGACTACACTCAACAATACACCCAGCATGTTTTCGGAAGGGGATAATGTCAAGTTGTATACCAGTCGCAGAATTTCGAAGGCAATATCGGGAAGGCTCAAAGAAATTCTTTTCATTGACTGATACGCCCCCCTCATATATCAAAAACTAGAGCTAATCAGGGATTTTCATGGTCGTTTTCGTGATCAGCGTGGTCGATTTAGTACAGAACAACTCACTTTGTTCTTGTTACATTTTCACTGTTGGCTAGTGTAATTTATAATCTTAAGGCTTAGCGATATGCAATATATTTTGTTTTTTATTGGGGGGAATTGTTTATACAAAGTGTTTTTCTGCTATAGTTTCTGAGTTAAAAGCATATAATTGACTTCAGAAACTTATCCATGTGGGAACAGTTTCAGAAAAATTAGGTGATCAAAAGATAATGCAGAGAAAACAACTTAAAGGCAAGATGAGGATTATAAATATATTACAACATAATGTCTAAAGGAAAGGTGTGAAGGTTCGGGAATCTAAACAACAAAAAGCAAAATACTATAAACAACGTTGTTGTTTAGGTTTGGGAATCTAAACAACAAAAATGCATGTGGCACTCAATACTCAGTTATGTTTATTATGTTACAATTTTTCTAAGCAATCGTTACTACTATTTTTGTCTGAAAAGATAAATTTATTGGTTATTTTGGTTACCACAAAATAAACTTTAAATTGTTCATATTGATAATAATATTGACATTTTAGTACTTTTCAAGTAATAGACTATTGATGGTAGAGAAAAATCTATGAGACGTGTGTATTTTTTTTTATGGTTACTGGAATAACATGTAGAATACTCATGCTCTTTTAAATAATAAATATAATAAATATTCAATTTCACTGACACTATTTTGTATGATGGTATTTAGAATTATATATATATATATATATATATATATATTATTATTATTATTATTATTTTTTTTTTTTTTTTTTTTTAAGGGGAAAAAAAAGCACTTGCCATTAGAAATAGTTTGCTCAGTAATTTTTTTTTTCTTGAAACAGTCATTAACATTATGATTTTTGTTTTTGGAAATTTTTTTATTTGTTCTTACTCTATTACCTTAAAATTAATTAATTTTATGAATTGATTATTATTAAGGAAAAAGAATGGCAGCAGAAAATGTGTGGCTTCTTGTTTGAATGTGCAACATTAGAAAAAATGGAAGCTCTTCCAATATGTGTGGCAATGATTCAGGTAATATACGTTAATATATGCATGATATCAAGAGTATTTATATATTCATATTTAATGTATCAGTAATGGTTTACTGTTTTGAATGTTTATATTCTGAATTTTGATTTTTCATGAGTCAAACTAAATACTATCATCCTCATTGTAAATGAAATTTTACATTGTAATCATGATTAATTAGTATTTACATTTTCCCCCTTTGTTTAATTAAAGTGTGAACAATATTTAATTATAATGCTTAGCTTGATGATGGTAAACAATTTTAAACATTTAATTGCTTCCCCCCCCCCCCCTTTAAAAAAATGCAATCAAATGCTTCTTCAATAAATGCGTGCAGTTTTTTTCTGTGACTTTTATTGAATCAGTGAACATTATCTCAACCAACATTACTATGTGTTACATGCTTGTGTAATGTTGCAAATATTCATAGATTTCAGCTACTGTAAAATATATGTATTATGTGCTGGTGATTATAAAAATGGCCTAAGTCAGTTATCTAAAAAAAAAAGTTTATCAGTTATTTCATATTGCATTCTTTTATATTACCATTATTGGAAGCAATCTTGCAAAATTGTTAAAATTGAACCATTAGATTGAGTTGGTTGTTGCGTCATTACACAGAATTCAATTTATGTTCAAACTCAAAACTTCAAATATCTCAAAACGAAAAATATAAGACTTGGGCCACTTTCACAATCACTTGCACATATAACATAAGTTAGAAATCTAGGTTTTTACCTTTGTTATGGGTTCCGCATCATGATATACTTGCCAAACATCCTGGAAACAGTAGAGTCCCATAGCAGTCCATGTGAGGGTGTTTAAGGAGCTCATAATGAAGTCGTAACCTCGATCCATCTCTGCTGTTGAATATATTGAAGATTCTTTCCTTAACCCCTTGACTGTCAGGACGTATGCAGTGCATGTCCTCTCATTTCAGTAATCAGCAACCAGGACTTAACGCCGTATGTCGTTCACTACACAGTAATGAGTGCATATTTCAACCAGATTTGTCAGTGATATGCAACTGATATAACATGGTACTGGTCGGAGGTGAGTAGTAATGACCTTCATTCTACTATAAGATTGTTCAGATCCCAAGCACAGATGAAAAGAAACGTCCCCAAAAGCGATGCCGTATTTGTACAACTAAACATGTTAGGAAAGATACTCAGCTAATGTGTTTTGGTTGTGAAGACTTTCCAGGACTGTGCAGTAGAAGTCATTTTGATGAATATCATAAATCTTTAAAATAAATTCCTGGTTTTATGTATATTTCTAGCTGTAAACCCGCACTTCGCTACGGAGTACATTCAAATTAAATACAACGGTCAATGTATGCAATTAATGCCAAAAAAATAAATATATTTATAATAAATGCAACGATCAATGTATACAATTGATGTAAAAAATATATATATATAAAATCGTAAGGGATATTTATTTTTTTTAGATAATATCCAATTGTCTGCTGCATTAGAAAGAAAAAAAAAATTTTATAACCCTCAAATTATTGTTTTAAATGCAAACTTAAAAAAAGTTACAAAACAGCTTGAAAATTTAATTTTTAAAAAATCTAAGAAGAATTTTTCAAAAATCATTCTTAGTGCACCCCTACACCATCGCCATGCAAAATTTCAGCCCTTTAGGTCCAGTGGTTTGGTCTGTGTGTTGTATGTCAGTGAGTCAGTCAGTTACGGAAATGTTTTATATATATAGATGTATGTATGTATATAATGTGTAAGTTTTATATATTATACATATTATGATAATGTCGTAAATCCTTTAACGAACCTTAAATTCATCAGTATTATATCATGGAAATTATTAAATTATTTATGACACAAACATTTTATACTGTATAGCCCTTCACTGGCGAAATTAAACCTGGCAGTCAAGTTGTTAAGCAACCCCTTCTGGGGGCTGAACTTCAGGAAATGAGTGCAAACCTTGTATTAACTTCTTTCTCTTATTTTGCGACTTTTTTTTCGTCTAGATGTCAAAGCAAATTGATCTCAAACGCCACACATTTGAATTGTGGCAGCTAAAAATGGTGTCTGCTTATGAAAGGTGGATAAAAAGATACACTTCCCAGTACAACAAATCCCTTACTCTTTTGAGGCCAGAATTCAATCTTTCTATCAGTAATGAAATGAGGATTTTTAACGACATGAAAGGTTTGTTTGCTTTGGTGCTTACATCATTTATTGAAAATACTTATTGTAAATTCATGATTTTTATTTGATAGTATTTGTGCATGAGTAACTTCTTTTCCTGAAATTATATCATCCAAAAAGCTTTGAATATAGCTGTTGTTCTATACTTTGAAAGAATAAAAATTTGTGCTGTTGATATAAATGTGTTTTTTGACATGTTTGTTATAGTATAAGAAAGTAAATATGTCATAAATGAAGAACTTTTGGGATACATCTTTGTTTCAGAGTAATTGTCAGCGAATTCTTTAACAATATCGTTGTATCTATATTTGTTCGCCATATTATACTTATCTATTGATTAAATACAATATTCTTAAGATAAGTAATGTTTAAAATTATAATGATTTTTTATAACATGGAATTATTGATAGCTTTACTACTATAAATTGACAAAAGTTACAGATAAAAATGCTTATTATTTGGCTTTAATTCCAACTAATTGCCATAGAAAGAATAATAATTAAAAATTGGTTGGAACTGATTATCACAAATTATAATTCAGTCACTTTTTAAAAAAAAATCTAAATGGGGGTCATATGAACTCATATTGCTGTTAGATATTTAGCAATTGTTTGTAAAAGGGAATAAAAAGATAATTTTAAGTGTTTGTGCTTGTAACTCCCCAGATGCATGCTTAATTAACTGTTCTGAACCCAAAATTCCTTAACTTATTGTGCTTGAAATTTAAGTACCAAAATAATATAAGGTTTCTCATTATTTAATTTGTTTTATATTGAGTTGTTAACATTTAGCTAACATTTTTTAAATTGTTAGACATTAATGGTGTTTACTTATCAACTATAATTCTTATTTTTTTAATCTTCCAGTTGACTAGTATATTTATACTTATAAATTATATTACCAAGTAGTTATCAGTATTATATACATTTACAAATTTAAGCACCCCTCCCCCCCACCTAACAAATTTCTCATTATTTTTTGTAATTTGTTTTTTGTGCTTATCTGTGGTTGTACAGTTTAAAAAATGTGTATTTTTGGGACTTTCCAGAATTTCCTGCTCTAAAAACACACACGTTCTGCTTGACAAAAAAAGAAAAAATAAATCGACAGCCCTTATTTAACTTCATTTCTTAATTTTCTGGATAATTTTTCTGTGAAAGTTCTGCATGTTGTCATTTATATTATCTCATGTTAAAATTAATTTCATGTTTCCCTCTGCAATGGAACTGCCATCTTGGTTACGTCTGCCATCACCAACTTGGAGATGGCAGGCATAACCAAGATGGCGGTTCCATCGCAGCGAAATACATAGGGGTACCGTGTATTGGGTATTAACCATTATAAAGAAGCTCTAAAATAATTGGTATACACCCCTTTTTTTCATTAACACTGGTTTTGTTTTTTTGACAACTGATCACATTGCAGATTCAGCAAGAATGTACTTAAAAACTATGAAACATGTTTAAGTATTGTAATTTATTTGTTATTAGGTTAATTGATTTGAACTTAAGTTTTTAAATATTATAATGTGGTAATGAAATTTATTTTGAATATTTACTTGAATTTGAAGGAAAATAATTTACTAATATTTAAAATACATACTTCTTCAGGGCTTTCAAAATATGTCTGCTCTTTGACAAATATGGAGCCAAAACTGGATTACAAAAGTAAGTTTTTTTAGAATTTTATTACTGAAATTTAAAAATTTACCTTTCTTCATATATACTTCCTTTTTTTTTTTTTTTTAAAGATAGGTACAAACTATTGTAAGCACATATTCAGTACAATTTTTATGATTGAATGGCAAAAAAATTATACAGCCAGAAATTCAGAGATTACAATCAAAATTAAATTAATGGAACAGGTAATATCTTCCTGCAATGAATCAACATTGAAATATTCCTTTATAAATAATCTATAATTTAAAAAATATAATGGTCATATTCCCTTGAGTGCATTTCTGATGTAATCAATAGGTATGTGTAGGGTCCTATGCAATGATGCCAGTTTTAACTTGGAGTTGATAATTTTGTAGATTTTGAACAGTTTTATAAAAACAGAGACTTTTAATTTATCAGTTGGAGTGTATTTGCATTCAGGGATCATTCTCCACTTCATTAAGTACACTACGTGACCCATTTTCCACTTTAATGAGTACTTTAGCTAGATAGATGAAAATTTTGGAACTTTTAATTTTTGCCCTTTGCTGATTTTAGCTAATCTAAATGGATGTTCTGTAAGGAATATAAACCTTTATTTTTTCTCACTATTTCATACTTATCTAGGCTAACCCTTGTTTTACTGCAGTGTTTCCCAACCTTTTCGGGATCACAACTTTCTTTATTAGTTTCCATGTATCTAGCGATGCCATGCCCCCTATCCCAATTTGCTTGTTTTCATTAAAAAGACCTTGTAAGACAAAGAAAAAACATTAAAGTGCATTTTCCATATTTTAATTCCAACTAAATGTAACATAAAAGAAATTTGTAAAAATACATTAAAAAATGGAGAACTTTAAGAATCGTTCAACCCTCAGTCAAAAGTGTGTGAAAGCAAGAACAGAACATAACCTCAAGAAAATAATGCTCCTACCATATTGGCTCAGAATTATATAACAATAAAAATAGAATAACTAACCTAGATAAAATTGCTCTATTCCATTGAGGAAACTACAATAGTTGAGCCAAAAGTGACAGCACAAGCTGATTAAAGATAAACTGACAATTAGAGAGTGTGTGCTATAAGTATTAAGTAATCACCATTTTTCTTTTTCATCCGAGGTGGTAGATGTCAAATAAACTGGGTTTGCATTTTGAAGGAGACTTTTTCCTTTAAAAAATATCACTGCCTTACAGTTTCATGATAAATAAATATTAAGAAATTTTTTTTGTGAGATTCACTAAAAAGTTATTTTAATTGATTAAAACTGTGGCAACCCACAGGTCGAGAACTCCTGTTGCATGTGCATTTTTTTTTATTGAACTAGTGGTTGCATGCTGGGCTCTGGACACCAAATACAGGTTGATTTTGTACTTAATTGCCCTTAATGTTCCATTTTTCAATATTTATCGTAACAGTTACCAAATAGGCTTTTTAAATTATTGGCTAAAGGATGGGCTTTGGTTTGGGGTAGTCTTTGGGCCAAAAATTCCCCATTTTTCTTGGTCATTTGTATTAAGATTAGATATCTAATATGCTCTGTTCTTTATTGCCTTACAGTGGTTCATGCCAGTATAGAAGCAGAAGGGATTTATCATTCCATAGAATTTTTTTGTACTCTCAAGCAAATTGTTACTGTGTTAAAATGTTTAATTTTTTTTAAAGTAGTAAATAAAATCACTTGCTTCCTATAGTTGGCATTTGCTAACACCAAACATTTTGAAGGTTGTTTCATGTTAGGTTACAGAGCATCGGTTGAAAAAAAAAAAAAATTTACTTTTGAAAATATCCCTTTTTTGTGTTTTTATTAAATATTTTGTCAGGATTACTAAATACTGAACATTTTTATGGTTTTGGGAATATATTCCATAATAAATATTTCCTTTCGTATTGGAAATAACATAACATTAATAACACAGAAGTTCCTTAATTATGGGATAAATTTGAAATTACTTTCAGAATGATTGTTTCAAGTTGTTTTAATTTTTTTTTCTTTAGTGTACTCAATCTGCTTCTAATAAGCTTCTTTGTTCCTTTTAGTGTTAAAGTATTATTTGCTTTTCTATTTAACTGAAAACTGGAAGTCTGTTGACAATGTTCTTGTTGAGTTTCCATCACCTCTAGCAGCATTTCTACTTGTTCATGATGTGAATAGTATAAGACCAATAAATATCAATTGTAATCCTAGTAAGTAAAGCAATTTTTATATTTCTGATATTTAAATGTTAAGTCAGTCAAACTATCATCTATTTCAATTATTTTTTTGAGTTTCTACCTGTTTTTCTTGTTTGTAAAATACTCTTTGAACATCAAATCATTTTGAACAAAATGTTGCAAGTATTTTTTTAATTTTTTTTTTTATAGTGTATTCTTAGTGCATGTTTATTCATTTTTGAATTTATTCTTCAGTGCTCAGATCAAAACCAAGATATCTTAACAATGAGGTTCATGCTATCTATATCACTAATTTATTTCATACTTCTTAAAGTAGCATTTTACTTGATATCTAAAAAATCCTTTGTTTAAGCTGATTATGTTCTATGTATAATTTTCATTACTAAACACAATTGTTAACTTCTTTATTAATACTGTTTTACTTTTTAGGTGATCTGAGTTTGCCATACTTGTATAACCAGCTCCGTGGCTGCAATTTATCAATATCATCATTAATGTCCATATTGTCAGTTTTATCATAATTTGTATTTAAAAACAGATTTGTATTTATAACTTAATTAAATATTTTTGGAACTGTTTAATTGTTCTTTTTTTCTCTTATTAAAGGATTTAAAAAAAAAAAATTCACTTTGAGGTAATTTAAGCAAATGGGTATATAAATCTTTGTCCAAGGATTTTTTTTCAGTATTATTTGCCTGTTAATTTTTTCACCAAGGGAAAATTTTCTGGTATATTAAAAAACCGAATGTGTATTTTGACAAAAGTTAGTGTCCAGACAAAACCAGTAAAGCCTTGAGTAGTGGTATTAAACTTGGTGAGAATGAGAAATATCAAGGGGAAAATATAACTGTGATGAGAATTTGAGGTTTAATGACAGTAAATTTCTAAGACTTAAAGGTTTTCCTAAAAGAAATGTTAATTATATTTTATTTTTACCACCAATTTTTCACATAGTATATATATTTTATTGTACAGTTTACAAGAAACTTATGTCTTATGGGCTGAAAAATGATATGTGTCACCAATATAAAAATGTACAGCAATTCCAATTTAATTATACAGCAGCTGTGTAACAGGCTGAAAGAACCATAAATGAGGTTTATTTCTAGGGTTTATGAATGGTATCTGAAATGTCCTATTATGTAATAATTGTAATTTACAATAATTTTATTTTGATTTGTATATATAATCAAAGGATTAAATTCTTGATTTATATATTCCATACTAAAAAAAACCCTTCCTGTATCAGCAATTTTTTTAATATTAAAATAGCTTTATTTTTTTAATAAGCTGCTACTTACTAAATACTTAACCATTATAATACACTGCTAATTTAAATGCTATATATGGAACAAACTACTAAATTTTTTCAGCAAGGTATAAGTGGTCCAAGTTAGGGATTTGAGCTGAACATGGATAAACACACCAACCCTGAAGGTGTGGGTTCTAAGTTTTCAAGTAGTTATTGGGACTAAGTAAATTTGCTAATGTACCTCAAAAAATAGTCATTTACTCAAAGAAAACTTCATTTGTGTACCTATTTTCAAATCTGTAACTTTTCTTCTGCAATAAATGGAGACAAAGAAACAATTAAAGAAAGTTAGTTTTATTTCCTTATGGGCAATCTGTGTTAAAAGAAATGAATGACAGAAATAATTTTTTAATATTACAGAAATTGAAGAGCTTAGCTTTAAGAATGTATAGCACAGAATGGGTTTCATATTCTATTCAGAATTGAAAAATAATGCAGATCCTAAAGCAGATGAGTTTTTACTGTCTAAATATTACAACACAGAATTATTTACATGTTAGACATGACAAGTTATACAAGCTTGAGAGTCTTTGAGTAGGCATAAGAAGCCAGTGCAAAGCTCTGATGAGAAGAGTGCATAGTCAAGTTCAAAATGTACAAATGGATGCAAGTATTTACAAAAATGGTATATGCAAATATGAGAAACATTTAAGTACAGATAATTGTAGGACAGGGTACCTCAGACCCTATTCCTCAAAATATCATCACAGATGATATGATCAACACTTTAAATATTAAATTACAGTGATTTGATACATAAAAAAAATCACAAATATATGGAATGTCTTAGTATTTCAACCTACAAATAACCATATTTTCTTTCAAGAGATTGCCAATACAAACATCTGACTGCATAAATAATACTATTTTTTAAGAAAAGACATTGGAAGTGTTAACCTATTTTTTTTTATATATATTTACAAATACAGATTCCTTATGAAATGGAATGTTATTGCCTCTTAATACTTTACGCCATAAAAGATCACACTTGTTAACAAAATACATCACAACACATTTTGGGCATTTCATTGCTCCCATTTGATTTAAATTAAACAAAAAAAAATCTGTCAAAAAGATAAATTAATACATTAAAAAGACCTAACAAATGGGAACAGTTAAATAGTGTACAATTAACAAAAGAATATAGTCTGATTATATTAATACAAATATAAAGCATGGAGTCTCTTTTAAAAAATTTGTACTAATCTTAAAAAATAAAAATATGGTATTTAGTGCAACCTGAAGAGAAATATAACTTTTTCAATCAGATTAACAGCAAGTTG
This sequence comes from Dolomedes plantarius, assembly GCA_907164885.2. Lineage (NCBI taxonomy): Eukaryota > Metazoa > Arthropoda > Arachnida > Araneae > Dolomedidae > Dolomedes > Dolomedes plantarius. The sequence goes on from OU015491.1 coordinate 42,236,974, forward strand.
CTCACTTTTTTACTATATGTGAAAAACAGAATTCACTTAGTTGAAACACACCATTTTACATGTATAATGCAATGTAAACAAGGAAAATAAATTTATATATAAAAAAAAACCCATATATAAATTAAGAATTGAAAATATCACTTGTACCTAAACTGGGAAAATGTAAAATTTTGCCATTTTAATGAAATTCTGCAGATTTTTACACACATTGTAAGAAATTAAACAAGATTTCAAATAATTTTCTCTAAATAACTTCTAATTTAATTGAATGGCTGTATACAAGATTTTCAGCAAAATGAACTTAAAAAGTCACCATTAAGTCATATACTGTATAGTAGGAGAAATCTTTTCAGTAAATAAAGGAAGTAAAATTCATGCATGCAACGTTGTTGAAACTTTTCATATTCCATTGAAATTGAAATAAATTTCAAACATGTCAGACCAATTGCTATTATTCTCAGAGTAATATTCTAGGTCTTTTTCAGAGTGTTGGCCACCGTGTTTATCCTTTTAAATTAAAAATTCCACCCTGCTTGCATGTTTGATTTAGGAATTTATTTCGCATGCCTTTTAACCAAAAATAATTCTTACCCCCCCCCAAGCAAAGAGAAGTTGATTTAGTTTAAAACATAACCTTCAATTTTGTTACTCACAACTAGCTATGCCTATTAAATGTTTTAAGAGCATTCTTTCATTCCTCCTGGAAGGTGTAGACAAACAAGAGTTAGACTACTGACTGAAGACATTTTGAATGACCCACATGGGAAAAATAACTGAACATGTTAATAGAAACAAGTAGAAATATCTTAAATATCCTCTCCTTTAATAATCACTTGGCATGTATACATGTACATGCAGACAGCAAAATTTGATTCTTAAGTTGTCAACACTGGTATCAAGTTTTTCACAGCAATTTGAGTATCAGTTTTGCAAATATATTCAATTGTATAGATAATTGTATTTCTACATTTTTGTATCCATAAATAACATGTAAATGTAATTTTTATTATTTCATATTTTGATTTTGATTTTAGTGATTCTAACTGGAAAATTAGATAAAGTCAGAGGAAATGTCATAGGATTCAAGTTAATGAAACTTCCAATATTTCCCTAAACACAATAAAGAAATTTCTTACTAGATTCCAGCAGTTGTATTTTTAAAATTTTATATCTAATTTTCATAGATTTTGGTTCCTAAAATAATATGCCTAAATTTATAAGAACATGTCTGATCCAAACATGCTTTTTCTACAGATCAGAGCATTCTGATTCTTTCTGATTCTAGAATGAATTCAGTTATTTTGACTGTCTTTCAGGAAACAATAAAAATAAGCCTTTTAAGAAGAAAAAAAAAATCCAGGTAGTCTCTTCTAATGAAACTACCACAGGTTATTAACATAGAATTACTTACCATTGCTTATTATTATTATTTTTTTTTTAAATGCATTTTGGTTCTTTTCTGTTTAACTGTTTACTGCTACTGGGTTTGGCACGCTGCCAAAATTATAACTCGCGATAACGCTGAAATTTTGCTTTCCAGAGGACAGTTATTGAGGAACGCAATCTTACGTTAAAAAAGTTGTCTTTGATTTTATATTCTTGCAATAAACTGATGTTAATCCGATGCAGAATCAACACTAAAGAAATCAGGGATACATTAGGGAATTTCCCTCTTTGCTAAAATCATTTAGCTGTGGAAAGCTGCTTCTAATCTATAATCAAACTCAGGACATTATGTTCATTGAAGAAGCACACAGATTTACATAATCAGGTTTTACTCCTTACTCCTTTCCCCCTAATAGATAATAAAATTTACCTAAAGTAAAATTAACTTTTTACTTGGACATTAATGTGTTAAATTTATAAAAATTTAAGTATTCTGTCATTTACAGAAAAAAGTATAGTTACAATAAAATTCCATAAAATTCTGATGAAATTTAAACAGGATTTTTAAAAATATGAAAAGAAAACTGGAATATGAAGTGATAACCTCAGAACAATAACTCAATGGTTATCAGAACAAACTCCTCTGTTTTTGAAAGAACCAAATTAAAGCTTTATATTTGATTGAGTATCTCTTTTAAAATATTTTACACATATATATTTATAAAAAAAATCTCAAGACGATGCAATTGGTAAATCAAACAAATTGAATATAGCTGCTGTCTTAATTTTTAATGACAATGAAATATTAAGGCTGATATAAGGCACACCTTCTATAAAATACTCCAAGAAAGGAACTCATTTCCTTGCAGGCGAGATAAGCATACTTATCACTACATTAGACAGCAAACTATAAGTTAAATTGTATAAAATATTTAATTCATGTAGCTTAAAATCTGAATATTTCCATTGATCACCTGTTCCAGAACAATAAATTGTTGTCATAAAAATGAAAGCTAATACATTATAATTTCAATGAGTTATAATTGGGAGAATCTCTCTTATCTTCACTTAAAAAAAAAAAAAAAAAGACAGAAACTCAATTTTTTTTTCTTCAAAGGTATAAAATTCTACTTTTTTAAATCTTATAACTTAAAATAAACCTTTCTACAAAAAATAAAAAACTAAATACAGAAAACAAAATAATAAAATTCATAATACAATAAACATTACAAAAACCCAACAAAAAGTAATTTCTACATTAAAATTAATAATTTTTTTTATATCTGATAAAATTCTAACAATTGCTTTATCTGAATATAGAAATATCAGATTTATATTCATCTATATAAGAGGGGAAAAAATCTTAAATTAAACTGCACCTCTTAGTTATTTGAGAAATCTCCCCCCCCCCCCCCCCACAAAAAAAAAAAGGAAAAAAAAGGTTGGCATCAGACAGTGCATTTGTAATGTCCCAGATGAAGCCACAATATCCTTTTAAATTTTCTACCACAAATATCAAATTGAATATGCTGCTTGAGATTGAATATAAAATTTAATGTGTGCAAGTAAATAATTTTCCGAAAGGTTATGTTGACTAATATGTAATAAAATCAAAGCTAAGGAGTTCTTAGTTGAAAACAGCATACCTATCTAAAATACATTCACATCCACAGTCAATTCATAGCAACTTGGAATTAAAAAAAAATCTCATATTTCATACTACTTTTAAATACTTTTCTATAATGAGAACAAGACCAAAATATGTATCATTCAACTAAATTATTCATATATGCAAATTAAGTGAGCAATTTCCTGTTAGAATTTGGAAACAAGTATAATATTATTCAAAAGATATTAGAGATGTGAAAAGAATAAGATATATATTTCTAAAAAAATTAAAGCACTGCACATACATGTATACGAAAGTATATAAATTATTGAACATTTTCAAAGTTATAAAGCAAGTATTAGCACTAAAAAAATAATCGGTTTTCTTCAGAGATATAATTTTATCATATTTGGAGAAAAAACAAATACTTCTATTACTGGAAAGATTTAAAAAAAAATTCAATAAAAGAGACTATTTAGAAATGCAAGTACAAAAAGCATTTTACAAAAAGATTAAATTTTTTTCTAACAGTTTATTCAAATATAAGAAGCTAGCAGTTGAAGAATTGCAGAGCAGTTGAGTGCTATTTGGAAGTTTTAGCATTTAGGTATTTTTAGATGGGCACAGTGTAGATCTCTATTTTTGAACTTAAAATAATTTATGGAAGAAAGATTTGGGCAACAAACCAGTGACTCATAATATTTCAGTTTCAATACTGCTCAGAGATATAAAAGAAAATCAGAGATATGCTCTGCATTAAGGGTCTTCAACCCTTCATGGCCATTGGCTACACCAATAAATTTGCAAGCTTATGCAGGCCACATGTTAGTCAAATGAATATATGAAAGCATGTTCAGGAGCAATGTACTTTGTACTTCATGAAATAGAAAAATACAGTACTTGTATATAAATATATTACTAGTAAAATCTATTGTCAATAAGGTACCCACATTGCAGCATTAATAAGAAACATTACATTCTTTCTATTTCATTACAACTACATAAACAGGTAAAATCTGCAAATAGCAATACACCCCCATGTGTTTTTGTTTTGGATTTTATGTTCTTCACAAAATTATGTTTATTTTCAATTATAGTATGGGCATTCTTTCATTCATCCCCCCCCCTCTCCTAGAAATGCCCTGACACAGATGATAAATAATTTATATTAATGTTTTACTTAATCTTTATATCAGAAAGGGTTCTAAAAACTTACACACCGTTAACTTTTCCCACATTAGAGGAATGATGGATTGAGGGGCAAAAATATAATGCAATTTTTTGCTCTGCCATTTCCCTCTGCAGCTGGTCACCTAACTTTCCTCTGCATTTTCAGTTTGTAGGTAAATCACCTTTCTCAGAGCTTTATCAAATTTTAAAGTCCATTTTATTTAAAATGGCAAGGCAAGTCACAGAAATACAGTAAGTCAGCCAGCAGGACTTGGGTTGAAGACCCCTACCAGACAGGAATGATGCACAGATGCCCTTTCCCTGTAATGACACCCTGTCTAAACTTGAATACATAGGAAATATTAAGCTCCTATCATTAAATGGGGAAGATTATTTTGTAAAAATGGAAAATCAGGGTATGAAGTTTAGAATTATTTTGAAACACATGCAGATAAACTGAAAAGTACTCATAGAAAGTATAACAAAATTGTTTAGAAAAGGGCATCATTTTAAGTAAGTCATCAATTTTTTTTGTTGTTCAGATATTAACTTACACTTGTTTTTTTTCTCAATGTTTTACTTCTCTATTTGTTTTACTTCAAAAACAAATGAACTGATTAAAAGTTTAACGTTATTTTTTCTTATATGATCTTGTATAGAAATAAATTTCAATTCCGTTTCCCTATTCACAGCTATACAAAAAACTTCACACCATTTTAGGGGCTATCCCAAACAAAAACAATACTTATAAAACTAAATGGACTCATAGTAAGATAGTTATAAAGAATTTTGTAGCCTATTCAGTGTGCCAGTGAATTTAATTCTAAGGCCAAGAGAAAAGCTGCATGCACAAAGCACACAAAGAAATATACATTACAGCAAATTATGAAATTTTTTGAAAACATTATTAATTAAAGAAAATAAGCAAAAAGTATCACATTAATTACAAATTATACATTTGGTATTTTATAGTTTACCTTTCTTAGTTACCTTTCTTATGTAGTCTTATAAATAATGAAAGAAGGAAAAGGTCGAAATATATTATATACATTGATGTTAAGTTAAATATTAGGAAAAAATGTAGAGAAAAATGAAAGACATAAATGATATGGCATAACTAAAAGAAAAAAAAACACTCCATTAACTTCATAAAACTCATAAAAATACCCTGTATATCACGCATGAATGCAGAAAGACACACTGAATGAATGAGAGAAAAATTAAGTTCTCAAATAGTAGTATAATCAGTCTGTATTTCAACACTAATCAGAAATATTTATGCTTGAACAGAAGTATAACTTATTTTTAAAACTACATGTATAATGTAAACCATTATTTTGAAATTTTGTGGTGGGGTCAAAAGTAAATTACTAAAATTATATTACAGATAAATAGTGAATTTAATATTCATAAAAGAAATATATATATATATATATATATATATATATATATATATATATATATATATATATATATATATATATATATATATATATATATATATATATATACACATACACATATATATATATACACATATATATATATATAGTGAAAAGATGGTAAACTCAAATGATTTTCGATAAAACAAAAGGCAAAACTTTTGATATTTATCTGGAAAATAAAACTATGAAATTATATAAAATTAGCAGAAAGTTTTAATATTTATGTTCTCATATAAATATAAAGAAGTTATATTTTGATTTAAGAAAATGTAATACAAATTGTTTTCATTAATCCTGAAATAATCTCAATCTAGGATAATTACATACAAAGAGTCATGGATATAACAATAACAAGTATCATACTACTTGAAAAATAGAAAAATACCTGATACTGAATTTTACTGCATACTGTAAAATGAGCACAATACTGTTTCATTTTCTCTCTCTGATATAGATGACTATGATACACTTAATCATTACAATTTCTGAACTGCATTTAGAAGCTATAATCCATAAAGACCATTAATCCAAACTGTATATTTTGTCATAAACAAAGCAATCCACGTTATATGAAATATTAATTCTCGTAAACCTCGAAAGGATTAAGTAAGTTAGAGGAATCATTGATCTATCAATATATCAAGTACATAATATTAATATTGAAATTAAGATATGACGACAACTGTACATTAAATTCCTACTGCCAAAACATTTAATGATATTTATAGAAGACAAAATTTCTACATATTAGATTTTTATGCTGGTCATTTAAAACTATTAATTTAGATAAATCAGTAATGAGAAGTATCACATAGCAAAAAAATTTGGAAACTACCACTGAATGGTTATATATAATATAGAGGAAAAATCAAGTATTGATGCATTCAATTTGGACAACACTAAAAAATAATAAAAAAAAAAATTGAGAATTATTCCTTTGCATATACATGCATGTAAAAGTGCTATTGTAGTCTAGATGTCATTTATGTATATATATAAAAAAAGTACTTGCAATAAAGATAAATTAACAAACAACATTGAAACATACAGTTCTGTAAGTAAACCTTTTAGCTTAAAATTCTCCAATAAAAATATTAAAAGCATACTTTGGGCTGCCAAAATAGACTTACAAAATGGTATAAATATCACAAATATATAATTCTAAATGTGACTAAAAATGTTACTTGCATATTGTGATAAAAATCATACACATTAAAATTTTAGCTTTTCTATAAAACCTTAGTCAGTGAATACTTTTTATGTTCTTACACTTGAACAGAAAAATTTACATTAGCTCTAGAAAGTACTAACACTTTCACACGATAAAGAACATAAAGAAAACAATGCATGTAAGATAAAAATAAAGAGATGTCAGTAGAAATAAGAAACTGATATGTAATATATGCTGAATTTAAAATGCCTTTGGACAGAGCAAAAAATCTCAATTTAAGACTATTTTTGACCAAAAAAAAAGTTTCATTAAATTTTAAAAAAATTATTAGACACACAATTTTAATGCAAAAGTGATCAGATGTAATCTTGGACTAAAAACAACCTATATAAATTTAAACATAAAATATATGTTATTATAACTATGACTTAACTGGCTGTTTTTAAGAAGGAAATATATATATATATATATATTTAGTGGTGGGTTTCAGCTGGTTCGCATCAGTTCTATGAACGTTTGCTAATGAGTACCAGCTGCATTGTTCACAGGACAACCATTATTTAATAAATAACCTACCCTACACTGGGCGGCTGGTCCAGTCTAATCAGAAAGAAATGGAACCTTACTAATGCAGAGCAAAGAATGTTAAGAATAAATTCCATAGCCTATGATAAAAGCAAAGAAAATTGCAAGTGAGGATGCCAATCAAACAGCATTATGGAAATATCTTCAATAATAGTTTGTCAGGAATTTAATATTTTAAAACTCTTTCTTAAAACATAATCTAGTTTTGTGCACCTCTTTTATTGCTTTTATTTGAGTAATTAATGCATGAATTAGTAAACTACCTTTCAGTATATCTTTTGGTATACTTAAAATGGTCATTAAGACATAGAACAGTTGTTAATTTATTAGAATCCCACAACTGTATATATATGACAAATGCTGACTAGATACTTGAATCTGGAAAACTGATAATCATACTTAAATTACAGAAATTAAATTTATTTTAAAAAAATATTTCCATTAAATTACAACAAAATAATTCAATATATCCTAAAAGATATCCAACTAAAAGTAAGTCTTTATTTCTTTTCACATTAAAGACACATTAATAGATAATGCAGAGCTGATTCTAAAATATATATATATATAAAGGGGTTGTCTATAAAGTATTCACTTGGAAATATTTTAGTCTCACTTCTAAAAGATTATTTGTAAAAAATTTCAACAAAGAAATTTTTTCTAAACTAAGGGAAAAATTTATAAAATTTCTCATGAAAAATACCATCAACAGCACAAGCAAACAGAATTATCAAATTTGAATTCCAACTGAGATAGCTTAGTATTATTTAAAATGCAATGGATAATATGGTTAGAGCAACAACCTATAGGATAAGCTAAAGTAGTTAATAAAATTACAGCACTCAAATGATAGACAATTTTCAAGAAAGTGGTTCTAGTGAAGTCAGTTATCAGAATGTAATATGTAGTCCTTTCAACGTCACATTTTAATTAAGAAGGAATATTCTTAAAGCATTCAACAAAATATTTTGTTTGTTAGGTTTTGAAGTGCTATGGTCATTTTTAGCAATGTGAAGCTAAACAGACCATGTGAAATAACTTGAACTGACATATTTAACTATTCAGGATGATTATTACATTATGCAAGTAACAAAGCAACATAACAGTCACACAA